>OZ023210.1:34853265-35514380 GCA_963995525.1 Escarpia spicata
GAGAGAGAGAGAGAGAGAGAGAGAGAGAGAGAGAGAGAGAGAGAGAGAGAGAGAGAGAGAGAGGAGGGAGAGCAATGGCTACGCTACAGTTACGCCCAGCGCTAACGTGTCACATATTCAGACGATTGGAAATGAAGCAATGACTGCCCAGAATCAACTTCGCTTCTCCTGCTTCTGCACCAGAATATCCAACTTCCGCCTTCCGACAAGTCAACTCCTCCCCCATAGAGCCACATTGGTGGTCAAGGAACTAGTTAGAAACGATCAGAGGAAGCGCTTCTCCTTCAAAAGACCCAATCGCCCACTGTCTTTGAAGTTTTGTGCGAAGAAAATAGGAAGCATCGAACGAAGACATGCACGTCTCGCTTTCAACCTGAACCTAATGTCCGCTGCCCTAATTTTCCCAGTAAAATATTTTGCTCCTGTGTCATCTAGGAACCAGCGATCGACCCGTGGCATACAAATGCCATCTTCGTTCCAATAGACTTCCGATGATGAACCTATCTTACAGAGCTCGACCCATTTCATGACACAGCATGCAATGCTCTCACTCTGTTCCTCGTCGGGAAGCGTAACCAAAGCGGGTGTCTGTGACGTCATTAGTCTCGTTTCCAACGTTGATTTCAAACGGAAATCGGTAAACCAAAGCTAATTGCTTTGGGTAAACACACTGTTACATAAAATAGCGGCAGCTAATTTATTTTTAAATGTCGGAAGGTCTGTTACATGATCAACAGCAGAATGCTTTCGAATCACATAAATAATTAATTTGCTATTGTATTGTTACATTTCGTTGCTGACTTTCCTTTTTTGTTGGGCACACACCTGGTGTGTGTGTGGGTGCGCGCGCGCTCGCGCGCGTGTGCGTATGCACTCACATGGGCATGCGCATGCGTGCGTCTGTTTGCTTATTATATTAATCGTCATAGATGCTTTGCATCTCTGAAGACAAACTTGCAAGGGTTCATCGTTGTTTACACGGAGGATCCGTAACACGTTTTTGAAATCCACCCCACTATAATATATTCCATGGAAAATCGAATTACCATTGTTCCAAATTATGCAAAACGTCCCCCAAAACAGTGGATGGTTTAGGCCTAGGTCTTATGTAGGTACCTATTCTATCCCATAGAATGCTGCGGTCGCAAACTATTTGTTCATACACTCATAATATGTACGTAGTAATAGTTTCTCCTTTAAATTACTTGTTTTGAATTAATTACGTAAGGCTTGACAAGCCCTGAACTATGTAAAAAGCAAAGAGCTGCCTGGGTAACTGTCAAATTGTCCGGTGTTTATTGGCATATGTGCCTACTTGCAGATAATAATACTACGCCTTGTCTGTTGTGCGTGTGGAGCGTACCAGTGGTCAATCTCGAGGAAGCGTCGCAGGCATCGATCGTCAAACGTACCACGCTGTAGCTGCGAGCAACAGACGGCTTAGCGCGACTGGCCATTGTGTATCGGCCGCCGAGAACTGCCGGGCCGCGCACAGGCGCTCGACCTGCCGACGACTGCACTGTGCCGGTAAGACGTCTTTCACGCGCGCACTAGGTGGCCATGCATGTTTGCGTACACTAGAAGCCAGTGCATGTTCAGAACATCCCATCTACGCCACTCAACATGTACACAACGGATTAGATGCTCTCAATAGCACTAGTATTTTAGTCATTTGTTAGATGTGCAACAGGCTTTCATTGCTTTTTTGCGGATGCTACCTAAAATCGATATGTTTTTTTCCGCTGCTCTAAACACTTCACCACCGTGCACTCTAGGCCTACAGTCTGCCGCTCTAAATACTTCACCACTGTGCACTTTAGGCATACAGTCCGCCGCTCCAAAATAATACACCACCGTGCACTGTAGGCCTACACACAATTTGCCGCTCTAAACACTGCACAACCGTGCACTCTAGGCCTACAGTTTGCCGCTCTAAACACTGCACCACCGTGCACTCTAGGCCTACAGTCCGCCGCTCTAAACAATTCACCACTGTGCACTCTAGGCCTACATTCCGCCGCACTAAATACTACACCACCGTGCACTCTAGGCCTACAATTTGCCGCTCTAAATACTGCACCACCGTGCACTCTAGGCATACAGTCCGCGTCTCTAAATACTACACCACCGGCACTCTAGGCCTACAATTTGCCGCTCTAAATACTGCACCACCGTGCACTCTAGGCCCGCAGTCCCCTGCTCTAAACACTACACACCGCACTTTAAAGTATTAGTTCGTTCGTGACACTAGGAACAATAAGATGAGCAGTTGAATGCTTTAATACGAGTTAACTGACTTGACACGGCTACCAAGACACTATTATATGGGCCCTCCTGTAGTCATCACAATAACGTAAATGTGCTCTAATACAAATTTTACTTGTCAGGCGTCGCCACTAGAGCAACAGCTATTCGTTCTCGAAACATAATGAAAACCAATACGTGACGTTATACATTCTATTCCTTCTGTCCTCTTCCTCTCCGCCTTCTTCCCCCTGCATGTTTTATCTCAATATCTAACGTGTCATGTAGGCATTCGCCAGCTTCAATGCCCCGACGCAGCATCATCAGAAGAAACCGAACATATTAAAGACCCGCTTTATGCGAACCTGGCGGGCATAGAGCATAACATACAGGTGTGTATATTGGGCTAACAGCGATTATCGCTGAATGAACACATGTTTTGTATCAATATATCCGTCATCAAAGTTTAGTCATCTGTAATGTTTATAATAGTATTGTATAGTTTTACATTCAGTACAGGCAATTAAATTAATATGCTGGATATAATATTTATTGGTGAAATGTTCATCAAGTTGGAAGAACAAATTTGATAAAATGTTCTTCTGATCACAACAATAAAGTTTAACTTGCTCCACCGTTCGGCTACCATCTCTTATCGTCGCCAGGAACTGAATGGTAAGATTTCAGACAATACTATCAGTGATTTGTTCTCACGAAAGTTACCAACGTCTTTCCCGTGCACACGATCCGTTCAAAACTGTTGTTTTCCAACAGCATCTTATTGATGCTCTGAAACGACTTCCGGTCTCACCGGCGCAGTCGAAGGGCTCGTGCGTGAAACTGCGCAACCACGTGACAACTAGCAGCGACTGGACGGAAGTGATCGTGCCGGCGCGTTTTGACGTCGACGGCTGCGTGACGACCCTCAGACAACGGATGCGCAAGTTGAGGCGTTGGCGCAACGGGTCCGAGCGCTGGTCCGTGCCGGAGCTGGAGGAGCTCGTCGACTTCCTCCTTCTCACCAAGGCCAGCGTCGTCACGTACCGGCTCTCACTGCTCCTGGCCTCCGTCGACCTGCTCCACGCACAGTGGCAGGTGGGAAACAACAAGCAGGCTGATTTATATCAACGGTTTAAGGAACAACAAAACATCTTGTCACTTGTGAAAGTGCATCGGCAAGTGTCATGCAAATTATAACGTAACAATACCCTTACACATGTAACCTGTTACTGACTTATGGTTCAAAGTCAATCAAATAAACACTACTACAGAAGCAATTCAAAATGTAAACACAGGTATAGGCCTACATCTTACTATCATAATCGGTTAACATGTGAATAATTTCAAAATTAATAGCACATTAATTTGTATTAAAACTTACCCTGACTGTTTTTATTTTTTGGTCCGCTGCGTGCGTTAGTATACCCTCTTGTGGTGTACTGTGCACATAACTTCTTCGTTGCTACGCGACTCACTCAGCCAACTATTATTACCCCAGATATAGTGTTGAACATCCTTTTCGTAAACTCGCCTCACGTGTAAACCTTTAGCTATTAGTATGATATGTTGCACGTTAATTAGTCGTATGCAGCACCTATAGTTTATTAGTTATTACTCTGATATGTTGTACGTTAATTAGTTGTATGCACCACCTATAGTTTATTAGCTTTTAGTCTGATATGTTGTACGTTAAGTAGTTGTATGCACCACATATATTTTATTAGCTATTAGTCTGATATGTTGTACGTTAATTAGTTGTATGCACAATCTATAGTTTATTAGCTATTAGTCTGATATGTAGTACGTTAAGTAGTTATATGCATGCACCACCTATAGTTTATTGGCTATTGTTCTGATATGTTTTACGTTAAGTAGTTGTATGCACCACCTATAGTATATTAGCTATTAGTCTGATATGTTGTACGTTAATTAGTTGTATAGGCCACCTATAATTTATTATCAAAGTGAAATTTTACCTCATAAGATTTTAGATATTCGATGACACTAAAAAGTTATAGACATTTTGGCGTAGGTCCCCAATATTGCCGTTTTGCCCAACGGGTAGGGAATGACGCCCGCCCCTGAGCATGTCTGTTCATACTACACACTATACACAGTACCGTTATTGTGAATAGAGTCAATACAGTATATACATTGCTCTCGCGAAGCTAATTAATGCGGTCGAAATACTGCCTGTTTACACGTAAATCCATGCACGCAGACAGGCTGGCTGAAAAATGCATTAATCAACACTTCATAAATAGTATAATTATGTATAGGCCGTGTCTATGTTACTGTAGTGCGTTAGGGCGAAGGCCAGCGCCTACGTGTACACCAGCTATAGTGTCACAACGAAGTAGCAACGTACACATTAAATAATATCCAGGTGAGGTTTCTGCGGCCGTTATGTATGTTTATATATATATATATATTTATATATAATTATGTATATATATATATGTATAAATTATTAAATTTTTGCTTCCCACAGACATAAATAATTTCTGTCGTAAACCAGTTTCCGCTCCACGCACACGTCACGTGACTTACTCTTTTACTTGGTCACAAATCTTGGTTACAACTATACTCTAATATAAGGCTCGTGTTACGACAACAATTGAAACATATTTAACTACTGGATATTATTTATCACTACCTGATCTACTGGTATGAAATAGCATGCCTTACATATACACATAAACATCAACCGGATAAAATTTAACGCCCGGATAAATGTAGGTGTGTTTGGTAGATGGACAGAAAAAGAAAGACTTTGTGGACTATGACAATTTATGGATCATTCGTATTCACTTTGTTTTATTCTTTACATTCTTCAATGGCTGACAATTTTATTTCATTTTTATTCCTTTGCCCAGGTGTAAAAATCCAAGTAGCAGAGTCTATTTTTCCCAACACGGTGATGTAAATAACCGTTGTTGCTTTAATGTTTTGTTGATTGGCTTCCTAAAAGCAACTGAAAATAGATTATTGTGGCCAATTATATGGTAACCTAGAACTTTTAATCTTGTAAACCCTAAATATGTAAGTGTTTTAAACAACAAAAAGGCTGTAACAAAGCATTATATTTTTATACTTTTATTATGTCAACTTGTTTTTATCACGAAAATAAATTCAATAGAATAAATGCAAATGTGTGTTCTATTCTATAGTAAACTAACGTCGCCATCTTGAACCGCACGACACCCTCCCAAACTGGACGAGCAATCCGTGCTATACCGGGTCAAAGAAATGCTAAATAAGCAGACCGGGTGCACCGCGTGCTAAAGCGGTCTGACCAATCGAGTGCAGCCAATGCACGTGACACACGGGTGACGGCCCCGTAACCAAGAGGTCGTTCTGTTTGCGAATAGACCTCCCGAGCTGTGATTTGGCAACATCACGGGGTAACCGCAACCGTGTCAACATCATTGATCTATATTTATAAATATAAATAGAGGTCAGTGGTCAACATCGGGGAGATCCAGGTTCAACTGCGACCACACCTAAGGCGACGACGGTGCGCTGTGATCTCTATTATAAGTTAGCGACGCCACCAAAATTGTCATTCGGTCGACCTACTGCAACATACTTCTAGCCTCTCTCAATGTAAGTATCATGTCTTCACTATATCCTGCTAAATTGCATTGGTTTTGTTGTTGCCATTTGCACGTTAGAAGCGTGTGACAAAGAGTGTATCGTTGTGCATTGTCTGCTGTTAATGCACAGCTGTTATTGCTATCGAAAGTAGTTTGCTAGCTGTAGCTCCTTTATTCATGTTAGCCATAGTATTGTAGAAGCGAAATTTAACGCAGCTATTGCTGCACTAGATTAGGCTGAAGACAACCGATGTTGCGCGACTACACGTCTTTAGACACGCCCATGCCCGTGTGTTGTCCTACGTGTGGTTAACCTACTTGTCTTGCTATCGCATCAGTTCGGAATGTGTTTTGTTCTTTGCTAGCTCTCGCAGTGCATTCGTATGACGTGTAATGAACACGGAACGGTGTAAATTGTGTTTTAGGTACCGTGTTTAATTAAGTTCCCTGGGTACCTCATGAATATTTTATTCACGTTTCCTATATCATTATCGTAAACTATTTTCTAACTACAAAATCAGGCTTCTGAATGTGTCACTGGTTATTTGAAAGTCGTGGCTATAAATTGTATAGATTGTTCAGACGTTTTGGCAACCAGTATCCATGAGATATCTACTAAATCCGGTTGTATGCACGAACACGCGACCGGCTCGCACGCATCGCTGATTACCACACATGGCGAAAAGTACAAAGATTAAGTCAATCAGCGGCGGCCGTATATGTTCTGCCCATAAAAGGAGTAGCGATGCTCACGCACGTCGTGACTCACCGGTCGTGCTTGACCACTCTGTTGTATAACCAACCAGCACAATCGAACACGGTCAAATTAGAACCGGTGTCACGGGGCCGATTAAAGTAGTTTCGCAAGGCTTACTTGGGCGATCTTTTACTAAAGGAACGGTATCAATCCTTTTGAAATACGGCAGAATCGAATCGGGGGGTGGGTCTTTTAATTTTACGTACATCTAATCAATGTTACCCAGCCCTAGTGGAATTCGGTTAAGCCCTGCATTGACGATCGAAGTTATTCCTGTCCAAATTTAAACATTGATTCAAATGTTACATGTATATGTGCCCTAGTTCATAATCTCCCTTTGCATTAAGAATAAACATCGATATTGTTGTGCAAGTTTATATATATATATATATATATATATATATATATAGAATATCTTTTTGTTTCAGTACTCACCAAACAACATGTGTGACGAAGATATCGCTGCTTTGGTCATCGACAATGGCTCCGGCATGTGCAAAGCCGGTTTTGCAGGAGACGACGCCCCCAGGGTTGTGTTCCCGTGTATCGTCGGCCGACCCAGGCATCCGGTGTGTATGAGGAAAATCCGTTGGACCCTGTTACATTGGTGTCATGATAACGTGAAGTTTCTTATGACTCGCTATCATTGTATATAATATACATTTCCTTTCTGGCACAACTTTGATCCTGTCTTATTCCAAGGAGATTTGCAGTAGCTGAGAGAGTGGATATGGATAGTGTCGCAGAATAGTTCAGTAATCCATACGAGTATTAGTCCCTATATGTACATTTAGTAAGAGTATCTCGATTAGCGAATTTCAGTATATATTTTAATATTGATTTTTAACATAATTCTAATTATTGTATTATTAATGAATTTCAATATGTTTTGTCCAACAAGACTATTCCGCTGAAACGTGTTTGTCATGCAAATGAATTTATGCTCGTTTTGAAAGTGTTTTTCATTCATGCCGCCTATTTTGCTTAAGGGTATCATGGTCGGCATGAGCCAGAAGGACACCTATGTCGGTGACGAGGCCCAAAGCAAGAGGGGTATCCTCACCCTGAGGTACCCCATCGAGCACGGCATCGTGACGAACTGGGACGACATGGAGAAGATCTGGCATCACACCTTCTACAACGAGCTGCGAGTCGCCCCCGAGGAGCACCCCGTCCTGCTGACCGAGGCTCCCCTCAACCCGAAGGCCAACAGGGAAAAGATGACACAGATCATGTTCGAGACCTTCAATGCTCCCGCCATGTACGTCGCCATCCAGGCTGTGCTGTCCCTGTACGCTTCCGGTCGTACGACAGGTATCGTGCTCGACTCCGGAGATGGTGTCACCCACTTCGTACCCATCTACGAGGGTTACGCCCTTCCCCACGCCATCCTGCGTCTTGACCTGGCTGGCCGTGATCTCACCTGCTATCTGATGAAGATCCTCACCGAGCGCGGCTACAGCTTCACGACGACGGCCGAGCGAGAAATCGTGCGTGACATCAAGGAGAAGTTGTGTTACGTTGCACTTGACTTTGAACAGGAGATGAACTTCGCGGCTGAGTCGTCTTCACTGGAGAAGACCTACGAGCTTCCCGACGGCCAGGTGATCACCATCGGCAACGAGAGGTTCCGGTGCCCAGAGACATTGTTTCAGCCAAGCTTCATGGGTATGGAGTCGTGCGGCATCCACGAATTGACTTACAACAGCATCATGAAGTGCGACGTCGACATCCGAAAAGACTTGTATGGCAACACTGTCCTGTCTGGTGCCAACACGATGTTCCCTGGCATCGCTGAACGCATGCAGAGTAGGATAACAGCTCTGGCTCCAGCCAAAATGAAGATCAAGATCATCGCACCGCCAGAGCGCAAGTATTCCGTGTGGATCGGCGGCTCCATCCTCGCCTCCCTGTCCACCTTCCAGCAGATGTGGATCAGCAAGCAGGAATATGACGAGTCTGGCCCATCGATTGTGCACCGCAAGTGCTTCTAAATTAAAGCCACGCCAACTGCAATAAATGTATTAAGAATATAAAAGACTTTAACCTCTGTTAAATGTGATTGGCTTGAACATTTCCTGAAAGCCATTGGTGGGACAGCCGGCAGTGTCACATTCAACATCATACGTAGTAAGTTCGTAGTATGTTCAAAGTTATCATGTCACTGTATTATGAGATGGATGACTTATAGCGCATACATTTTCGATTTATTCATACGAAATATATCATGTACTATAATATATATACTGTACATTGTTTCATAAACATCTTTGTTACAAAATATGTGGCTCGTTCATTAGTTCGATACTTAATTGTTGTCGTCATAACGGAAATCCTATCTACTCCATAACCATTGCATTTGGCATAGTAACAGATTTCATCCTAGCTATGTCGATTACGCGATAGTCGCCAGGTATCGTTGTAGATCAATCAACGTGACGTTGTTGACCTGGTATTATTAATGTCCATACATTGACACACTTAAGATACCCCACCCTCCTACACACACACCCTCACTAGGCAGGATATGTACTATTCGATGCGTTTTTGTGTGAAAATACAGATGATACCATGTATTTTATATATAACAACAACAACGTTTATCCTAATTAATGTATACGCACTTGAAAATACCCTCTACACACAGTTGCATGCGTGTGCATTATTCGTTTCGTTCCTTGTTTCGAGAAATTTTGCGTCCCACTTATATATTCCCCTTTACTTTAACTTGCGATGTAATAGGGCTCGCTTTGTAAACAAGGAATCGTGTAACAGCTTTGCCATATCACGGAACTATAACTTATTTTGAACTGATAACGACACGTCAAGTTGCTCCCAGTAAAATTGTGTTCGGGCGTCACGTGTGGGCTGATGTCAAACCGGGGTCTATTCTGAATTTGTCTGACACCTGTAACTGGCAGTGGCGTATGGCGTAGGGTATCTAAGACGTCGGATTCCCACTAGTGTCCTACATGTGGTGTCAAAAACAAAATGGCCTACGTTTCCCTCTACCATATTTTACCTGCAGGCACGATGCGCACCATGGTTTTTTTTCGCAAAAACAGCTGGGGATGATCCAGGAACGTTGAATAGACCTAGGTAAATTTGTAAGAAATATGTGGTCAACCTTTTAGCTGCCCATTATGCATCGCATTAAGTTGTTATCACGCACTGCACGTCCAAATGAGCGCTGATGTCCAATGGAAACGGTAGTTACGTACGTACAGTGCCAATGCCATTTATTAAGTCACAGTTCTTTTCCAAGCGGCAGTCGCACACACTATTTCTGTTGGTTTTCATTTTCATTTCAACATATCAAACTGTGTGTGTCGTACAAGAAACCTGTCGTATTAACCTAATTTAATAGCATGACATCAGAAGCTTCTATGTGACGATGAAAGTAATATAGGCCTAATAGTGTATGCGGCATGTTGACTCACTGTCAATTTGTGTTTCAAAGATGGACGATATCAGAATGCAACTTTAAAACAGTTCAATGTGCGATATATTTACTTACACACAGTCGCCGTCGTATCGCAATACTCACCGGTCGTGTAGGCATATTTAACGTGAAATCACGCGAGATTTTGGAAAGTTTGTACTGATTATTAAATGCCCCATACTTCATCCTTACACATCGTTTTAGCTATCGCAAAATGACATCCATTAAGAATACACGCACGTGCGCACGCACGCACGCATACACAACGCGCGCGCGCGCGCGCGCACACACACACACAAACACACACACATATTTTGACAGATGCAGAAAAGCTTTACAAGTGCCAAGTTTTGTACACGTATCGTACACCTGCCAACTGTTTTTTTATTCTTATCGCGCTATCTCGGATGTTGACATCGGAAGACGTGGAGAGGGGTGCAGTTGGAGATTTATCGCCGGAACATCAGCGGTTCAGCACGTCTCCCGTGGTGCCGCGCTGTCTTTGGTGATGACATCAGAAGACGGTGGGGTGTATTGTTGGAGATCTTAAACGAAAATCCGGGGTATTTGCCTGTAGTCCAGGTGACCGGGAGACATTCCCAAAAATCAAGGAGACTCCCAGAAATTCCGGGAGAAATGGCAGGTGTAGTATCGCGATTTAAAATTTGGTTGCCAGCTGAGTGTTTTGCAAGCATCGCGATTCTTTACAGCTTTACTGCCCCCATGGTAGCACACAGTAACCCCGGCGACGATACCGCCATCTGCTTTCTTGTTTTGAACTGAAACGGCTAATCGAAGTTAATCTTGCGGCTGGAATGTACCGCAAACATTAGAATTTCAAGCAAAAATGCAAATTCAGACCCTGATAATGCATATTAGTTGATTAGAAACATTGTGCTATCATATTTTAGTATGTGAACGCGTTCCGGCTATGAAAGGGCTTCTACATTACTAATTTAATCCACACAAAATGCAATCAGCAATAAGCAGCAGCAGCTTACAGCTCGCCCCCCCCCCCCCGCGCGCACGTACGCACACGGGGTGATACGTACACTACCCATGCCAGATCTCCTACGCATTATATGGAAGTTAGCTGAATCAAACTCGTAACTGACTTCGCCGTGCCACCCGTGAAAACAACGCAGACACCCGTCCAACACGCGCACCCACCATCGCAAGCCAGGGCTGTTTGCCATACAAAACGAGCCCTGGCTGATCCCCTACGCGAAGTGCGGAAGTTAGCTGAGTCAAACTAGTAATTGAATTCGCCAGTCGCGACTGCATCATTCGTGAGAACAGCTGAAATACCCGCCCCAATTTGAAGACGGATAAACGACTTCTGGGAATCCCAGTATAATAAATGACCCGTTCGTCCATTAGTACGAACAGCTGAGCGGTATTGTGTATTCGAATAATTGTTTCTACTTCCTAAACATTGCATGTAACACGGTTGGTTGAAATTAGTTTTATTATGACCACTTGACCTGCCGACTTCATAGGCTGAACTTAAATTCAGAGTTTCGCAAAGCGATCAGCCAGGGGGTACTGCGAGGATGCGCACACCAGTTCTAAGACGAAGCCCTCGAGTTCCAAGAGTCCCATTCAACCATTCTCACGAACCGCTGATTCAAGATACCTAGCTATGTTTACTCCCCAAACCACCTGAAATTCTTGGCAAGAGATATTATTAGTTCAGTTTATTTTGAGAGTTTTGCAAGGCGATCTGCCAGGGAGTACTGAGACTGATGTAATCAGTACCCACCCATGGCATGCGAGGATGCGGCTCGGATAGAATACTCACATAATAATAATAGGTAACTGCTAATTGTAAAACGCCGTGTATCCCCGTATAAAACATGTTAATACATTACACACACTTAAAATAAATAATTGGTAAAACATAATTTTTACTATTTACAAAGATTTAGAAATGCCCTACTGGTGGCAAATACCTTTCCCGAGACAGACTGCGATTCCGACCATGTGCCAGTGCGAGCCACGTTCCGACTGAAACTGAAGAAAAAGAAAAGAGCAACAAGGAACATGAAACTAGACATGAATATACTAAAATCAGATTCAGCGATCTAAGAGAAATTCAATATAGCAGTACAAAACATGTTTTGAATGACATCCAAGATGTGAACGACCAATGGGAACAAATGAAGGAATCAATTACACAGGCTGCAGAAGAAACTATTCCTAGGCAGTGCAGAAAAGCAAAGAAAAAATGGATGACTAACGATATTCTAAAGTTGATGGTCGAAAGGAGGAATATTAAGTAAAATCATGATGCATATATAACACTGAACAAGGATATAACGGCCAAATCTAATCTAGCGAAAGAGGAATGGCTTAATGAACAATGCAAAGAAACTGAACAGAAGAATAAGCACGACACAAAATCCATGCATGCTAGAATAAGAGAAATCACAGGGAAAGAACATGCTCAGCTACAGGTTGCCTGAAATCTAAAGAAGGAAACATAATAATGGACAAAGACAAAATACTCGAGAGATGGTCAGAATATATTGGTGAACTGTACGATGATGAAAGGGGTAAAAGACCATCAATTAAGAAGAACTTTGATGGTCCTCCTATGTTGAAGGACGAGGTTCGAAAAGTCATCAGATCAATGAAAAAGGGAAAAGCTGCTGAACGAGATAATATTACCATTGAAATGATTGAGTGTTTATATGAATTTTTTATTGATATGGTAACATACTTCTTGAACAAAATATATGACAGCGGACGAATCCCAACTGATTTATCCAGATCCATTTTTGCAGCAATACCAAAGAAACAAGGTGCGATTGAATGTGAACTACACAGTACAATTAATCTCATGAGTCACTTCACCAAGCTGTTGCTTAAAATTATTATGACCAGAATGAGAAACAAAATAAAGCCGGAAATTGCTGAAGAACAATGTGGATTTGTAGAAGATAAAGGTACAAGTAATGCAATATACATCCTACGAACACTGATTGAGTGAGCGCTGGAAGTGCAAAAAGATATGTATGTATGTTCTATTGATTACACAAAGGCATTTGACAGAGTTCGTCATGAAGAAATCATATCAATGCTGGAAAGATCTGAGAGTTGTGAGAAATCTGTACTCGGAACAAACAGCAGCAATACGAATAGAAAATGACATCAGTAAATTTCAAGAAACAAAACGTGGTGTAAGACAAGGGTGTGTCCTATCACCCGATCTCGTTTCACTATACAGTAAGATAATCTTACGTACATTAGAAGATACGCCAGGTATTCAAGTAGGGGGATACAACATGAATCATTATTGATATGCAGACGACACGGTACTGATTGCTGAGAACGAAATATATCTACAACAGATGCTAGATACAGTAATAAGGGAAAGTGAGAAAAAAGGTTTGTCCCTGAACAAAAAGAAAACAGAAATCATGGTCATCTCAAAGAAAAATTACATCAACATGCAACATGGTAGCATATGGCACTGTTTTGAAGCAAGTCCGAACGTTTAACTATCTGGGATCATTAATAACACCTGACGGTCGATGCACCGATGAGATCAAGAGACGAATTGCTCAAGCCAAAACAGCTTTTCACAACATGAAAAACATTTTAACATACACAAATATATCAATTGAAGTGAGAAAACGTGTACTGCAATGCTACATAGAGCCCATATTGCTATATGGATGTGAATCCTGGACTATAACCAAAAAAACCATAGAAGCCACTGAAATGTGGTTCTTAAGAGGAATGCTGCGAGTGCCATGGACTGCAAAGCAAAGCAATGAAGTCATCATTAGGACAGCCAAATCAAAAAGAAAGACCATCAACAAAGTTAGAACACAACAAACACGATTTATAGGCCATGTCATGAGAAAGAAAAAGTTAGAACAAATAGTAACAACAGGAAAGATAGAAGGAAAAAGATCCAGAGGACGCATGATAATAAAAATAATAGATAGTCTGTCAACATGGTGTGGAAGGAGCACAACAGAACTGCTACAAACTACACACGACCGTGCGGTTTGAAGGGCCACGAACGCCAACGCCTGTGACAGACATGGCACATAGAAGAATGTAATTTAAAATATACATTTTAAAAGAAATAACTTATGTTACATGAAATAAATTATTGGATAAATAAATATATATACTGACTAAAGTAGGCATTTAACTATCATAATATTTAGTTAATACAGCGCAATGTCTAATAATAATAATAATAATAATATTTATTTTATAAAGCGCAATTTCCAATAAAATGCTCAAAGCGCTGTACAAGAAGCTAATAGCACAACATATTAAATTTAGAAAAGGTATGAGCACAATATATATATATAAAATACAAATTTGATATAATAATTATAAAAACAGAACAATTTAATTTAATTCACTAAAATATAGTAGAAGAATAAAAATAAAAATATATAAAGCTGTTATTTAAACATTATTAAAATATATAAGAAACTTTATGTATGTATAGAATAAATAATATATATAATATTTACATATATGCAATCATGGGTAGATAAATAAAATATAAGTTTAGGAGTAACATCTCAAAGAAAGTAAAATGTCAACAGTATTCCGCTTTGAACATGTGCGTTTTCAGAGTCCGTTTGAACAGTGGCAGGTTTCCACTACATTTTATGGCATTTTATACGGCAGCGGATTCCATAATCGAGGTCCGATCACTTCGAATGCACGATCACCAAAACTAACAAGCTTCGTTCGCGGCACGTGTAGCAGATATTGTTGGGACGAACGTGTGCGCCCTGCAGAGCACTGTCTCTTCAGCATGTTCTCCAGGTGCAATGGTGCGGTGCCGTTTAGACATCGATTCACATGCATAAGAATCTTGAATTCAATTCGACATTTCACAGGTAGCCAGTGCCGTTCTTTCAGGATTGGGGTAATGTGATCTCGGCGATGTGTAAAAGTAATGAGTCTTGCTGCTATGTTTTGAATGCGTTGGAGTTTATTCAAATGTTCAAGTGGTAGTCCAGCAAGCAGCGCATTCCCGTAATCCAATCTGGACATGACGAAGGCTTGAACAAATGATTTCGTCGCATCTAAGGTAAGGTAACGCCTGATACGATAATGTTGTGTAGGTGTGTAGGCACATACATGGTTCGCCATGCCAAGGGATGAGTCGAATATGACGCCAAAGTTACGAACATTAGATGATGCGCTCAAAGTTGCATCACCAATGGCTATGCGGATGTCCTTCATTATCATTCATCATCAGTAGCAACTTGTACTTGGTGCTGAATACCACAACATCCGTCTTATGGTCGTTTAGCTTCAGTGAATTGGACCGCAACCATTCCCCAATATGCTCAAGGCAATTACACAGAATGTCTATTGAATTCACTTGGTCATCTCCGCCGGGACAAAACGAGACGTAAAGTTGCGTGTCGTCTTCATCAAAATGATAGTCCACCCTGAATTTCTTGATGATGTCGCCGAGCGGTGAGATATATGCCGTAAAAAGCAACGGCCCAAGCACAGAGCTTTGCGGCAGGCCAAACGACACAGGTTTTGGTGAAGATTTGTCACTGTCAACACGCACGAGCTGTTGCCGTCCGGACAAGTACGTATGATGGCCGAGAAGGGCCATCGCGTTTTTGTGTGGCAACCTGCAGCGCCATGGGGCGATGACGCGATGCGCGATCTGATGCGCGATGCGATACGCGATCGATACGCGATGCGATGCGCGATGCGAAGCGCGATGCGAAGCGCGATGCGATGGTATAAATTATAAAGATGCCGTAATGAGCATGCCATTTGTATTTTATTAAACGCATTCCTTTTTGTGTTCAGAGCATGTGATGATGGCTAATGATGCTGACTGTACGTATACGGTTACATATAGATTTGGTTTGCGCACAGAATTGGTTGTGTTCGTACTTCTAAATGTTGTGACGAAAGTCTGGGGCAAACATATTTCATAACATGACATATATGTACTTCTTCTACCGCTCAAATTGCAGTTTTTAAATTGTTTCCGCCTGGATAACTTGGTAGAAAATATAAAACTTAGTATGTATACATGGGAAGAGACGACAACTTTTTTCAACTTTCGCTTATTGCAAATGCCGTTCGTTTGTGTCCAAGTTTATGTTTTAATTATTATAAATAGCTACAATATTCGAAGTCGGTTTAACAAGAAGCATGTACATTAAATCATCGAAAAAACTGAATTTAGTCGTCATTTGCGTCACATGTTTTTCTTTCTGTCTACAGTTTAATTGTTTCTTTTTAGTAATGTGAATCGAATAGCTGAGGCACAGTTGACCAAACCGTAGATACGCTACAGTGTAACTGCCTGTCAATCGCAGCGATTTACGATGCTGTACAATATAGCATGTGGCACGAAGTGGTGTAATTCCATGGTGCACGTAAACTAATTTAATAAAAAGAAGTAGAAGAAGAAACAGATTGTGCAATTGAAGAAAAGAAATCAGCAACACAAATCACAGCAATACTATTGTCATGAATACACGCATTTGAATGCAACATTGAATGTTAGTTATATAAGTCACTAACATTATTTACTCACAAAAATCTCTTGACATTTTGACGTTGCAAGTGCATATATACAATCCACTGTTGTTGTTATATAGTTACATAGCTTAACACCTCGACGTCTAATGGTTTTATATAATACGTTGGTTTTAGAAATCGGTACATGCAGTAGATCCACATGTCGTGTCCTATAATTATTGGTTAACGATTTGCCGTTAAATACCAGAAGGACAATTGGTTTCTCATTCTACCATGTGCAACGGCCAACACATTTTCTTTAGACGACCAATTTGTAATTAAACAGACTGAAACGATCACAAACAATTACTAAAAAAGCTCATCTTAAATGTATGATTATTAAAAAATAATAATCGTATTGTCAACGCGGATTTGAAATACCGCATGAAAATGTCTGTATTGTTATCTGTGTCATGTTTACGAGTTAAAGTTCGCCACTTATGACATGTATTGCGTTTCAGCAGTGACGCGTGGTGCAAGTCCCTAGAAGACTAGCTCAGTGGTTACGCCGCTACAGCCTCAATCACGGGGTTTCCTGCACATCCTCTTCATGTGTCTGATGTCTTCCTTGTCGACTTCGGCTTTGTAGTCTATAGTAGATATAGCGTTTTACACAAGCTAGTAAATTGTTATAACATACATTGTATAACAGTACAAATGTTGTACTGTTGTCAATCAAAGTTAGGGAAGGCAACAACTATATTATCAATATCAATGTTTGTGTTTTAAAAACATTCCTAAAATCGATGCTGCCTGTAGAACAATAGCCTTGTCTAAAACTAAACAGAGGTTGTTTGTAAAAAAAATTATCAAAGTATCCTATGTTTAATAAGGTGAAGCTAATTTTCTACTTTACTCTTCATTTGTAAATATAATTTTCTCACTGTATACTAATTGTTGATAATGTACTCTCACTCCTATTTTGCATGTTTTAATGACATAAACTATATTAACTTTATTTTACATACTGTAATGATGTACATGCATCAGTTTGCTTAATGGTATTGTTGTGATTCAGAAAAAAGGTTCCTATCGCTCCGCTAAGGATCTTTGGGATGAATACAATTATTAAATATGTACGTCAAATATGCACGGTAAACTTGAAATGCCTTATACGTATGTGTGCAAATTTCATAGCATTAATGTACATTAATTTAAATGCTACGTTACCATAAATCTCTGGCAAGAAATACAGCAGGTCTGGTTTTCCTCGGATGACCGTATCGCTTGTGCGTCTTACGCTCGTTCGTTTTTGATAAGTGCCAACTATACTCTGTGTTAATGATTTCTCTTAAAACGTGCGGTGCAAACAAATTTAACGAATATGCACAAAGAAGCACGGTGTTTCAGAAGTGTGTACAATATATTACTTATTGTACGTTAATATAATCGTCGATTGAAATGATTCCTTGAGACTCGTAATATTTCATCGTTCATTTTTCTAAGAAAGATACTTCTGATATACATCATGTTTTCATTGTAATTGTTGTATATATATACATATATATATATATATATATACATATGTATGTATATATATATACATACGTATATAATTGACGTGTGATATAATGTGTTTACGAAAGCAAAACGTGTGATGCTAATTACTATGACCATGCATACCGCTGATACCGTACATACTTATGTGATAATGTAATTTCTCCGTATTTACAATGAATAAATAATGTAAACCAATACTCATTCAATATTTTTATTATTTTATTGTTGAGGTGTATACTCCTGGTTTCTATGGGAACTTCCATAGACAACAACAACATGTCTTGCAATATATCATGAAGGTGGTCCCATCTGAACGATTGTCCTCCAAAAACACATTCGCCTTTCCTCGTCCCATTCTAATACACCTTAACAGCTATGTTACATGGCTGTAATACAACTGAATTTTTTAGACTAGAGAGCAATGTCGTTTTCTATATGATTCAGCACAAACGAGTATATCAAAATTGTAATTTACATCTGGAAGTGTCGATGCACTAAAGCGGGGGTTAAGTAGCACTTTCGTTTAAATGTATCTCTTTTCTGGCAAGTGGATTACATGATGTGTCAAAGTCGGTGCGTCTGTGGAAACGATAATCCCTGGATCAGGAGCTATAATTAGAATAGCACCACCTCCCAAAATTGCAGCAGTGGACTAGAATGATGCTACTTATTTACGTCGTCTGGTCGTAGTTGCGCCTGTGGTTAATTGTGTCTTTGATATGACTAGTCGACACAATAGTTTCAGAATAAGCATAAGCATGAGTCAACTAAGATGGGCAGAAGAACGGATGGCAAAGAGAGCAGATGCACAGAGACTGGAAGGGAAAAGGAGGCGAGGAAGAACTAGACTGCGATGGGAAGACTATGGAAAAATAGATTTTTAAGGATTGGGAGAAGGGTAGAAAACGAGAGCGAACGATCTGGTGGAGAGAGCTGTGCAATATCAACGAGAGAAATTAAAAAAAATCAGACATCGAGCATCGGAATCGAGGCCAGTTTCACCCCTGACATACATGGATATATGAGGAGTTCAAATTCATGTTTGTGGAGAGCCTCAATGTAGATATTTGGGAGGGGGTGCAAATCGAGGTTTTTGAAGAGCCTGAAGATGGAGTTATTTTGGCGAGCCTCAGTGGGGGTGCAAATTGTGATGTTGGAGAGCCTCAACCCACCAAATATCCATCACGTTCCGACGCCAGTGTTTTGGGTTTGGCTTTGTTGTCTGGGCTTGAACAAATTCGTGACCTTAGGCAACACTGGATGCCTTTTATGTTCAACGCATGTGTCCATGGTTGATGACTTTGAGTGTGCGTACACGGTTACACATCTAGTTATTGTGCAAAAAAGATTATGTGATTGTACTTGTAAATATTATGATAGACGCCTAATGCGATTGAATTTAGACTAAGATAAATGGGGGCATGCGGGCAATCACTTTAAAGAATGTAATCTAGGTTCTCACACCAAAACCGGAAATCAAAAATGAATTACTTCATAGCATGAGGTGTGTACCTCTTCTACCACTCCCCATTTCATTTTTGAATGGTTTCACCTCAATATCATTGATCAAAAATATAAACGATAATTTATGTACCTCCACACATGAAAAACAGGGATGTTGATGGCATTTTTCAGTTGAACATTAACCGTGGGCTTTGAAGTATACATTTCTTGAATATTTATTCATTAATGACATGATATATATTTTTGTAGGTGTACATATTATGTTCATTATCCTTACATAAATAAAACAATATATATATATATATATATATAAATAACTATAATCAGTTAGACCCTACTAAACTTTAGTGTCTTTAGTTTATGATAAAATATATAAATCGTAAGCTATAATAGTATTGTCTCTAATTATTTTACCAAACCTACATATAAAATGCACAAACGAGGTAGCGAATCGTTGTTCCTAGAGTGTAGTTTAATTTTTGCTAAGGGATCATCTCGGAACGTCGATGTCCGATATCAAGCGAAATTGTTTTGGTTTGGGGGACGGGGGTCTGAGGCAGTTTCATCTGGCGTCGGACATCGACCGACACTCTTAATTATACTGGTATCATCATATTAATGTTTAAAAAAATCGTCTGAGGGAGGGATGGGGGGCTGAGGCAAGATGAAAGTAATTTCGTCTGATATCGGACATCGACGTTCTGAGATGACCCCTAAGTGAATCGAATTGTAGACGCACCGCGCGCACCGTGCACCTCCTAGTAGACCTACTACAAGTTAACTTCCTGTCAATTTCGGCTGTTTATTACGTGGTCCAATAGCGCTGGTAGCTTGATTTGAGCGGGGCTATTTATTGACACCGCGTTATTCGTACTTGTATTTTTGGCGCAACGCTGCTTTTATGTGCTACTACGGAACCCAGATTAAGTCATTAAACATCACTGCATTTGTATCGAAGATCGTCTCACGGAGTATGTGTCAGTTTCTTCCAGACATGGAAGTATTGGGGACCGAGAAGTAAATCAAGAAGCATCAATTATGAA
Organism: Escarpia spicata; assembly: GCA_963995525.1. Classification (NCBI taxonomy): domain Eukaryota; kingdom Metazoa; phylum Annelida; class Polychaeta; order Sabellida; family Siboglinidae; genus Escarpia; species Escarpia spicata. The sequence goes on from OZ023210.1 coordinate 34,873,852, forward strand.
AAGTTTATATTTTAATTTATATAAAGCATAAATAACATGTTTGCATTCTGAACAGATATATGTCAGTAATTAATAAAATTATAAACAAATAGGCTTCAAAACTGTTGGTTAATGTTAAACTGAGAAATACCTTAACCATCCCAGGTTCATCGTGTCTGCAGGCACACAAAATAGTGTTTATATTTGCAATCAGGGATATCCAGATGGAAACAATAATTAGTTAACAAAGACAATGTTGAATAGTTACATATTTCATGTTATAAAGTAATCTATTTCAGTCCCTAGTCTAGTTTTTACGAAGAGGCTGCCTGCCTGGCACCCGTTTTTGTTTGGCTAAATTCAATCCCAGTAGATGTCCGAGACAATATTTAGAAGTACAATCACATAATCTTTTGTGCACAATAAATAGATGTGTAACCGTGTACGTACAGTCAGCGTCATCAGCCATCATCACATGCTCTGAACACACACAAAATGTGTTCAATACAAATAAATAAAAATGGCTGCCTAAGTCTCGATTTCGGCGTACGCATGCTCATTTTGGCACCTTTATAATGTATACCATCGCATCGCGCATCACGCATCGCATCGCGCATCGCATCGCGTATCGCATCGCGCATCGCATCGCGCATCGCATCGCCCATCGCGCATCGCATCGCCCATCGCGCATCGTCCATCGCATCGCGCATCGCATCGCGCAGCGTCCATCGCATCGCCCATCGCATCGCTCATCGCATCGCCCATCGCATCGCACATCGCGTCATCGCCCTATGGCGCTGCAGGTTGCCACACAAAAACGTATAAGTACGATCTAAACCACTCGAGCGCAGAGCCTGTCACACCAAATCTACGAGTCAAACTACTCAACAGAATGGCGTGGTAAATGGTGTCGAAGGCTGCGGTCAAGTCAAGCATGACTAGCACAACAACGCGACCTCGGTCGACTGCAGACAGAATGTCACTATGCACTTTAAGTAGAGCAGTTTCAGTGGAGTGATGTTGTCGATACGCGGATTGAAACTGGTTGTGCAAATTATTCTTTTGCATGTGGTCGCCAAGCTGCTTTGCTACAACGCGCTCGAGCAGATTTGAGACAGGTCGATAGTTTCGCACCAGATTGGGATTTAGTCCATTCTTCTTTATTAATGGCGATATGTAACTGGTCTTATATTGATCAGGAACGATAGACGATTTCAGTGATTGCACAATTATGCGTGACACGATCGGAAGAAGTTCATCAACTGATTCCCTCACTAGCAAAGTCGGTGCTGGGTCAAGGCCGCACGATTTTGGTGAAGCGTCCATGACGATTTTCTTTATATATTGTGTTGTTGGCATGGGGGACAATGACAGTTCACGTGTGCAGTGGTTGTCTAGCGTTCTAGCATTAGTACTCGGAAACTCGCTGCGGATACGGCTTGTCTTCTCAGCGAAGAACGTTGCGAATCTCTCCGCCAATTCAGATTGCGAATCATGTGTCGAAAGCTCTGTGTCATTATTTCTGTGAAGAAGAGTGTTCGCAGCAGCAAACTACTGTGCCTGGTCATTTCCAATATCCCGGATGATTTTTTCGGAATAGAAAGTAGTCTTGGCATGTAGTAGCATATCATTTACCAGCTTGCATTGCTCACGAAACATTTGTAGATGAACTTCCAATTTGGATTTACGCCATGTTCGTTCTCGCCGCCTTCTCTTTTGTTTGGCGTCGCGCAGATCATCGTTATACCAGGCTCAGTCGGACGCGCTTTTCTAGCAAAGGAGTGTGTGTATCAACAAGATTCATAAGAGTAGCGTCGTAATAGCTGACCAATTCATCAACACTTAGTATTACGCGTAACTTCCGATATTTTGTTTTCGTCAGAGCTGCACGATTTTGATGGTGAAGTTAATAGCAGAGTGGTCAGAGAGTCCCATGTCTGTGATAACGACATTGCCAATGAGGTGTTCGTCCGTGCAGCGAGTCAGTAGCACATCCAGCGTATAGCCCTTCCTATGGGTGGATCCATGCACGTGCATCGTCATACCTGTCGACTGGAGAGAACTTATGAGTCGTCTTGCGTCTGGATCCGTGTTATCAACCAGTTGGAAATTTAGATCTCCAATGACAATGAATGGACCAGGTTGTAAAAAGTGTTGGTCGTTGAAGTGACCCCATTCCTCGAAAAAGGCCGATGTTGTTAGGCCGTTTTTCGAAGATGGAGGCGGGCGGTACACGACGACAATGCGCAGACATGACTTACAGGTTTTCAGTGTACATTCAATATGTTCGAACGTCCGTAACACTTCAGTGGTCCGTTTTCGTACGTTTAGTCCGGATTTGTGGATGATAGCAACGCTACCACCTTTACCAACTGGACGCGGCGTGTGTTTATATCCAGTTGGTGTGAGTTCTTTTCTGACGCAAGCGTCGGTCGATGGCTTTAACCAGGTTAATAGCCACATTGTTTTCGAGAATTTGGTCTGAGATAGCCAATGTCTTATTTCGACAGGAGTGAGCGTTTATATAATATATGTCGACGCCAGGTTCTCGAAGATCCGGTGATGATGACGATATCACTGGCACACGTGTAATGTCGTCACTGTTAGCGCCAGAGAGTGCAACTTTATCAAAGTTCCTGCCGAATATAGTTACTGTCGGAATCAAACAATAGTGCTTAATCCCCGCTGTGGTTCCTCGGTGGGTTTTTGGCACGGAACAAATCTTTAATGACCGAAGCGTTTGTAGAGTCTTCAGCGGTATCGTTTGTTTGGCCATTGTTGCAATGACCCCGATGGCACGCAGTTATTGACCGGTGAAAGCCAGCATGTTTATAGTATGTTAAATGTCAACACTGATTTAACAATTGGAATGTGATACAATGTTCCTACCCAAGTTTAGTCATGCAGCAAATTGTCACATTGTACAACATGGTATAAATGCTGTTGAATCGGCAGACCCTTTGTAAAGGACGCGCAACGATGACGTAAATGTGTTTTGTGACCTGCATCGAAGTTTGGCAGGCTTGTCTGATATACAGCGTCACGGTTGAAAAGACATAAGCACTGCAGCTTTAAAACACTAAAATCGCACAAAATAAGTAAATTCCATGTAATATCGGTGAACCATCGTACCGTCCAAGAGTTCATGTGTAACATAGAACTACTATCTCCACGCACATATAAGAATAACTATAGATAATTATGTAAAGACACGAGACGATCTGCATGGCGGCAGCACAAAGCGCACACCCACAACAATTATTGATGTTCGTAAGTAATACAAATACACTGTACATAACTAAAATGCAAAACCCACCACGTCATGTATGTATTATAAGTATCAGATATAATTATCAGAAATATATACAGATTGCTGGTCATATTATATGTTGTAAGCATAACCAAACTGGTCGACCACATTTCTGCCAGTTTCACGCGAATGTCGCACAAAACATGGCCGCAATATTGCAGCCATCGTATTAACTATGTGTTCGAGTATTTTTCTACGATTGCAGAATACAGTTTCGCCACAGGGCTGTCATTTTCTAATAGTTTATTTGTTGGAAAAGGCGCGGAGGCTGCCATGTTTACTGTTGTACGACGCGTTTGTTTGTCTTATTTCGACAGGAGTGAGCGTTTATATAATATATGTCGACGCCAGGTTCTCGAAGACCCGGTGATGATGACGATATCACTGGCACACGTGTAATGTCGTCACTGTTAGCGCCAGAGAGTGCAACTTTATCAAAGTTCCTGCCGAATATTTAACAAGATTTAACAAGATTTAACAAGATTGCCATGCAGAAAATTACTCTGGATGGCAGTTGGACAAGGAAGCCTTTTGGCTTATCGAGAGTCCAATACTTTTTATCTACATGTATCCCGCCTTTTTAAGGTGTGTGTCGATTTTATTTTTAAACATATTCACGCTACTAGCACCAACACAATCAGGAGATAATCTGTTCCATTCATTTACAGTCCTTTGTGAGAATGAGAACTTTCTTATATCTAATCTACACTGCTCCTTTACTAATGTAGCTTCATGTCCTCTGGTCCTTCTATCTTTCTTAACTGAGAAAAAAATGTTTCTATCAATATTTTCATAACCATTCAATATTTTAAACACTTCTATGTGATCTCCTCTCAATCTCCTGGTCTCTAGTGTTATTAAACCACATTCTTTTAGGCGTATTTCGTAACTAAGATCCCTCAGATTTGGTATAATTTTAGTCGCTCTCCTCTGTACTCTTTCTAGCATATCTATGTCCTTCTTGCGATATGGCCTCCATGCTTGTATACAATATTCTAAATGAGGCCTCACTATTGTTTTGTACAGCGGTACTATTAATTCTTTTTTCTTATACGCTATATTACGCCTAATTAATCCAAGGATTTGATTTCCCTTTGACGCTGCAATTCCGCACTGCTCTGAAACCTTCATATCAGCACTAATGGTTAACCCTAAGTCCTTTTCTTTTACAGTAGTACTTAGAACAGTACCCCCCATTTTATATTTTACCTCTTCATTTCCATGACCTGTGTGGAGGCATTTACATTTCCCAAAATTGAACAGCATTTGCCACTTTTCAGACCATTTGATCAACCTATCAAGATCATCTTGTAAATGCTGTTTGTCTCCATCACTTTTAATCCTTCTAAACACGTTTGTATCATCCGCAAATTTTAACACCTTGCTTGTTATATCATCGTCCAAATCGTTGATATATATTAAGAATAATATAGGTCCTAGTACTGATCCCTGTGGTACCCCACTCAATACCGATTTCCAGTTTGAAGCCTCCCCATCAACTACTACACGTTGTCTTCTGTCATTCAGCCATTTTTCTATCCAGTTTATTATACCATTTCCTATGCCATGGGCCTTTAGCTTAAGGAGTAATCTTTGATGTGGTACTTTGTCGAAAGCTTTTTGAAAATCTAAATAGATGATATCTACTGGTGATCCCTCATCTACCCACCTAGTGATGTCTTCCAAAAAACATAACATATTTGTTAAGCATGACCTCGCTTTTAAAAACCCATGTTGAGATGGGTTTATCAAGTTATGTTTAACAAGAAAATCCACCATGTGATCTTTAATTAGTTTTTCTAATAATTTGCAAATCACTGATGTTAAACTCACTGGTCTATAGTTCTCTGACTTGTTTCTCGAACCTGTTTTAAATAACGGTATAATGTTTGCCTCTTTCCATTCTAAAGGAACCACTCCCTCTTCTAATGACAAATTGAAAACTGTTGCAAGAGGTGCGCTAATTTGTTCTACAATTTCCAATAGTAGTTTGGGCGGAATCCCGTCCACTCCAGGTGATTTATTATCCTTCATAGCCCTTATTTTCTTAGCTACCATTTCCGAGGTTACAACTAACTGTCCTAAATAGTCTGAATCTGCCCCCTTGAACTTAGCCTCTGGTACTGGCAGTGAACTAATATCAGCCAGGGGGATACTGCTGGCTGGCACTGACGTAATCAGCAGCAGCGACCCCTGGCGCGCGAGGATGCGCGCATCAGTTCTAAGACGAAGCCCTCGAGTTCCAAGAATCCCATTCGACCATTCTCACAAGCCGCTGATTCAAGATACCCAACTACGTCTGCTCCCCAAACCACCGGAAATTCCTGGCAAGCGAATATTATTGGCTGAGTGTATTTTCAGAGTTTTGCAAGGCGATTTGCCAGGGAGTACTGAGACCGATGTAATCAGTAGCGACCCCTGGCGCGCGAGGATGCGGCGCGGATAGAGTGGGTGTCTGCATTGGCTTCATCAGAATACTCAAATAATAATAATAATAGGTAACTGCTAATTGTATAACGCCGTGTATCCGCGTATAAAACATGTTCATACATTACACACACTTAAAATAAATAATTGGTAAAACATAATTTTTACTATTTACAAAGATTTAGAAATGCCCTACTGGTGGCAAAGACGTTTCCCGAGACAGACTGCGATTCCGACCATGTGCCAGTGCGAGGCAAGTTCCGACTGAAACTGAAGAAAAGGAAAAGAGCAACAAGGAACATAAAACTGGATCAAGCGATCAAATGAAGGAATCAATTACACAGGCTGCAGAAGAAATTAGTCCTAGGCAGTGCAGAAAATCAAAGACAAAATCGATGACTGACGATATTCTAAAGTTGATGGACGAAAGGAGGAAAATTAAGCAAAATCATGACGCATATGTAGCATTGAACAAGGATATAACGGCCAAATGTAATCTAGCGAAAGAGGAATGGCTTAATGAACAATGCAAAGAAATTGAACAGAAGAATAAGCACGACACAAAATTCATGCATGCTAGAATAAGAGAAATCACATGGAAAAGAACATGCTCAGCTACAGGTTGCCTGAAATCTAAAGAAGGAAAAAATGGACAAAGGCAAAATACTCGAGAGATGGTCAGAATATATTGGTGAACTGTACGATGATGAAAGGGGTGAAAGACCATCAATTAAGAAGAACTATGATGGTCCTCCTATGTTGAAGGACGAGGTTCGAAAAGTCATCAGATCAATGAAAAAGGGAAAACCTGCTGGACCAGATAATATTACCATTGAAATGATTGAGTGTTTAGAGGAATTTGGTATTGATATAGTAACAGACTTCTTGAACAAAATATATGACAGCGGAAGAATCCCATCTGATTTATCCAGATCCATTTTTGTAGCAATACCAAAGAAACCAGGCGCGATTGAATGTGAACTACACCGTACTATTAGTCTCATGAGTCACTTCACCAAGATGTTGCTTAAAATTATTATGACCAGGATGAGAAACAAAATAAAGCCGGAAATTGCCGAAGAACAATGTGGATTTGTAGAAGATAAAGGTACAAGTAATGCAATATACATCCTACGAACACTGATTGAGAGAGCACTGGAAGTGCAGAAAGATCTGTATGTATGTTTTACTGATTACACAAAAGCATTTGACAGAGTTCGTCATAAAGAAATCATATCAATGCTGGAGAGTTTGAACATTTGTGGGAAAGATGTTTTGAAGCAAATCTGAACGTTTAACTATCTGGGATCACTAATAACATCCGACGGTCGATGCAACGATTTGATCGCTCAAGCCAAAACAGTTTTTCACAACATGAAAACTATATTCTGTGCGTGGACACGAGTTCGATGAAATGATTATTATTTTTATAATTGATGTGTAATTGTCAATTATGAAAATTTTGTGACAGGTTTTAATTAATAGTCACGCGTGCGTGTGCGTACGTGCGCGCGTGTGTGCGTGTGCGTGTAGACTCTATGTGTGTGCGCGTGCGTGTGTTTGTTTACGTGTGCATGCGTACGTGAGCGTGTGTGTTTCGTTGCGCGTACGTGCACGCTATACGTAACTGTCATATTCAGCCGTGTGTGCGGGCCATTCCCTTGTGTCACTGGTCACGAAAACTCGGGCTATTTGCCTTTCCTAGGGGGAAATGCTAAAAGTCCCACCATTCGGAACCATTTCCCTAGTGCATGCATAGAATGCGTTATAATGTATTTATATACTATAAACAACAATTTAACAATATTACATTAGTATCCTACTGTATGGCCGGATAGTAATGTGGTATTGTTAAATTGTCCAACATCGGTGAAAATATAACCGACATTCCCGTGTGTCACTGTTCACGAAAATTCGGGCTTTTAGCCTTTCCTGGGGGGAAATGCTAAAAGCCCGACCATTCGGTACCATTTCCCTAGTACATGCGTATAATGCGTTATAATGTATTTATATACTATAAACAACAATTTAACAATATTACACCAGTATCCTATTGTATGGCCGGATAGTAATGTGGTATTGTTAAATTGCCCAACATCGGTGAAAATATAACCGTCATTTCTAGAGCCTTTCCTAGAGAAACATGCTAAAAGCCCGACTATTCGGAACCATTTCCCTGGTGCATGCATAGAATGCGTTATAATGTATTTATATACTATAAAGAACAATTTAACAATATTACGTAATTAGTATCATACCATGTACTCGGATAATAATGTGATGTTACTGGAACGCACGTGGGCGCGGGCAGGCCGTATTCTATTTGACGTCCGCGGAGCAACCAGAAGCCAGCGTTCAAAATATACGCTGACCTGGTGGTCACTGACCACCTACTTTGCCGTCGGGTCTGTAATTTTTTAAGTTAATGGTCCGTGTTTGGGGGGATATTATACAACGTTCTACAGCAGTACGCATAAGTGTATTGTCAAAACTTGTCACCTGAAGACGCTGTTTACAAAAGTGTGTTTTACGCACTCTCCCCCAGAATGGGAAGAAGAAAGAGATGAACAATGATAAAACTGTATTTGTTACTTTGACTTTAAAACAGTAGTAATGACAGTTTAAAACAATAGTAACGACATAGTACTGATATAACTGGAATAGTTGCAACACGTATAATAAAACATCTGAATAATATTCCTTATAATTTTTGGCTAAATATGCTTTAACCTTTTCGAGTATACCTATGTAATTTTACTACATATTATTTTATACCTAAGTTATTTTATATTAATCCTAGGTCATATCTTTATATTGCATTGATAATTATGTCTGCTGCTGTTTTACAGTTCCTCATGTTCTACCAGTGCAGTAGGGATTCCCATTACACATTAGTTACAGCCCACTGTTTGACACAGCTTAAAACCTACATGCAACTTTCCAGTCTAACAGGGGTCTAGTGGGTTAATGCTGTCTGTTGACACAAGCCTCTGCCAGTGACCAATTACAACTACTGCAGTAGACAATTTAGTTAGCAAATTTTGCATTTTAGGGGCCAATAGGTGCCCTTAGAATGATTCAATCAAATACAGTTTTCTTGTGCATAATGGCATTACAAAATGAAATGTCTATGCAAAATTTGAGAAAAAGTTACTAAACAGTTTTTGAAAAAATAGGCAAAATGTAAACATTTACCAGTTTTGGGGCCTTTGGCGGCCCTAGGGAGGCCTTAGAACGATTCAATCAAATACATATTTCTCGTGCATAGTGGCAGTGTCCCAATATATGTCTATGCAATATTAGAGAAAAGGTTGCTGAACGGTTTCTGAGATTCGGCAGCTAACGGCGGACGGCGGATGCAGAGTGATGGCAATAGTCCGTTGGACCTTCGGCCCAAAGGACTAAAAAAGGTAGGTAGGGACCACATAAAAAAATCACACATGCTTAAGGCAATTAATGGAATCAGTGGATGTGCACAACCAGTACTGTTTTGGATGCAACATTCAAATACCAGCAGGGATTGAACCTGCCACACATCACTGGACCACAATGAACTCCATCGCTCTGACGCGTGGTAACATTGCATGAATTACAACAAAGAAAATAACCGTAATCTATTTCAAATTATATAATTTTGTTAGATAAATGTTATACATTACATGCCATTTAATTTTTGAAAATCCTTACATTATTGGTTCATACAATACATATAAAACTAAAAATGAATGCTTGTAAATACTGTAATGAACATTTTAAATAAATGTTGTCATTAATAGTATTAATGATGCCAAGAATGTTATGCTATGTAGCTAGCAGACAAACCGAGCTGATGGAAAGAGGAAATTGAAGAACTCTACTCAACAGTGCCAATAATTGGACAATGGGTCACCTGACATAAGATGATGCCTGACTATGTTTTGCCCCATTCTGTTCTATACGACATCTACTGGGAAGTTGTACATCAAGTTTCAAATGGATGTTTGCATCTGATAGCTTTGTGTATCAAAATGCATAGCAGTGCTATTAATTGGACAATGTGTTAACTGACACAGTAGTGAAGAACATGCCTGACTTTGTTCTGCCACATTAGTTCCGTGTGGCTTTACTATTATTATTTATTATCTTTAATGTATACATCATGGATAGCACAGTACAGCATATAAAACAATATACATCATAACATTTTGCAACAAAGAAATTGTTAGTAAAAACAAAATAATATATACTGCATCATAGAATGATAAATTACTTCTGGTAGACATTATTAAAATGCAGCAATACTTACTCAAACTACTAATAATAACCGTAACAAATACCTTCAGCTGCTGTTAACATTAAGTTTAACGTAACCTTATTTAATTAATTAATTTAATGAAATATCGTGTATTTTATTGATTTTGACGATAATAATTATTGTCAAAAAGTCAATAAAATGAAATATGAATTGTGATTTATCCCCACGTCTGAAGGCATCCGTAAAGTGGCGCCACCTACCGGAGTTTCCGGTGGAATTAATAAATACATGTAAAAACGAGTGACATTTTGATCGATAAAATACAGTAAATTTAATTTGTTATTACGTGATAATTGTGAATGTGTAGCATAGGTGTTGTAGATATGTGGTGTGAAGTTTGGTGACTGTAGATGACCGTTTTCATATTTTTTCAAGGTGCGGGCCTAAACTGCAAAATTTACCAAATACAAAAGTTCCCGAATTTATTTCGTATTTATAAGTATAACTACAAAGGCATTTATTACAGTAGGCCTACATGTCATTCTAACGCTATGCCTAAGGCTAAGCCCGCTTTGTGTAGACCCTTACGAAGGCCTAATTACTAATATGAAATGTAATATTACCAATTAAATTTAAAGCCTAGACAAAACGTCCGGTAATCACCATAATGATATCGGCATAAGCCATAATGCCTGTGATTAGTAATGACAGTAGTCAGTATGCCGATTGCCGAACGTCCCACGTAATCATTCTACTTGGCATGCTCACTTTTCGAATAAGAATGCAACGCATGCAAACATAAACTAACATATTTCACAAACCGTTTCCCTCCATTTTTCGTTCGTTAACCCGCTAACGGCGCGGTACCTGACTATATTCATGCGCAGGCATGTAAATAAAGAAAGTGCACATAAATTGGTGACGTCATGTGCGTGAACAGTCGGGCATTTAGCGTTTCCCTCGACTGCGCCGGTGAGACTGGAAGTCGTTTCAGAGCATCAATAAGATGCTGCTGGATAAAAAACAGTTTTCAACGGCTCATGTGCACGGGAAAGACGTTGGTAACTTTCGTGAGATCAAATCACTGATAGTATTGTCTGAAATCTTACCATTCAGTTCCTGGCGACGATAAGAGATGGTAGCCGAACGGTGGAGCAAGTTAAACTTTATTGTTGTGATCAGAAGAAATGTTATCACATTTTGTCTTCCAACTTGATGAACATTTCACAAATAGACATTATATCCATCATATTAGTTTAATTGCCCGTACTGAATGTAAAACAATACAATATAGACATTATAGATGACTACACTTTAATAAAGGATATATTGATACAAGAGATGTCTGCATCATTCAGCGATAATCGCTGTTAGCCCAATATACACACCTGTATGTTATGCTCTATGCCCGCCAGGTTCGCATAAAGCGGGTCTTTAATCTGTTCGGTTTCTGCCATCTTCTGATGATGCTGCGTCGGGCATTGAAGCTGGCGAATGCCTACAGGACACGTTAGATATTGAGATAAAACATGCAGGGGGAAGACGCCGGAGAGAAAGAGGACAGAAGGAATAGAACGTCACGTATTGGTTTTTATTACGTTTCGAGAACGAGTAGCTGTTACTCTAGTGGCGACACCTGACAAATAAAACTAGTATTAGAGCACATTTACGTTATTGTGATGATTACAGGAGGGCCCATATAATAGTGTCTTGGTAGCCGTGTCAAGTCCGTTAACTCGTATTAAAGCATTCAACTGCTCATCTTATTGTTCCTAGTGTCACGAACGAACTAATACTTTAGAGTGCGGTGTGTAGTGTTTAGAGCAGAGTACTGTAGGCCTATAGTGCACGGTGTTGTGTTGTTTACAGCGGCCGACTGTACGCCCAGAGTGCGTGGTGGTGTGTTGTTTAGAGCGGCCGACTGTAGGCCTAGAGTGCACGGTGGTGTAGTATTAAACCATTAGCTATTAGTATGATATGTTGCACGTTAATTATTTGTATGCAGCCCCTATTGTTTATTAGTTATTACTCTGAAGTGTTGTACGTTAATTAGTTGTATGCACCACCTATAGTTTATTAGCTATTATTCTGATATGTTGTACGTTAAGTAGTTGTATGCACCACCTGTAGTTTATTAGTTATTACTCTGATATGTTGTACGTTAATTAGTTGTATGCACCACCTATACATATATTTTACATATTCGATGACACTAAAAAGTTATATACATTTTGGCGTAGGTCCCCAATATTGCCGTTTTGCCCAACGGGTAGGGAATGACGCCCGCCCCTGAGCATGCCTGTTCATAGTACACACTATACACAGTACCGTTATAGTGAATAGAGTCAATACAATATATACATTGCTCTCGCGGAGCTAATTAATGCGGTCGAAATACTGCCTTTTTACATGTAAATGCACGCACGCAGACAGGCTGGCTGAAAAATGCATTAATCAACACTTCATAAATAGTGTCTATGTTACTGTAGTGCGTTAGGGCGAAGGCCAGCGCCTACGTGTACACCAGCTACCGTGTAGTGTCACAACGAAGTAGCAACGTACACACTAAATAATATCCGGGTGAGGTTTCTGCGCGTGCGCATATCTATGGGTATATATTTAGCACCAGCTACGACTGTCACGTTTTCATTTATCCGGGCGTTATATATGTTATATATATATATATATATGTATATATTTATATATAATTACGTATATATATATATATATATAAATTATACAATTTTTGCTTTCCACAGACATAAATAATTTCTGTCGTAAACCAGTTTCCGCTCCACGCACACGTCACGTGACTTACTCTTTTACTTGGTCACAAATCTTGGTTACAATTATATACTGTAATATAAGGCTCGTGTTACGACAACAATCGAAACATATTTAACTACTGGATATTATTTATCACTACCTGATCTACTGGTATGAAATAGCATGCCTTACATATACATATAAACATCAACCGGATAACATTTTACGCCCGGATAAATGTAAGCGCGACAGCGGTACAGGTGTGTTTGGTAGATGGACAGTAAAAGAAAGACTTTGTGGACTATGACAATTTATGGATAATTCATATTCACTTTGTTTTATTCTTTACATTCTTCAATGGCTGACAATTTTATTTTATTTTTATTCCATTGCCCAGGTGTAAAAATCCAAGTAGCAAAGTCTATTTTTCCCAACACGGTGATGTAAATAACCGTTGTTGCTTTAATGTTTTGTTGATTGGCTTCCTAAAAGCAACTGAAAAGAAATTATTGTGGCTAGTTATATGGTAACCTAGATCTTTTCATCATGTAAACCCTAAATATGTAAGTGTTTTAAACAACAAAAAGGCTGTAACAAAGCATTATATGTTTATACTTTTATTATGTCAACTTGTTTTTATCACGAAAATAAATTCAATAGAATAAATGCAAATTTGTGTTCTATTCTATAGTCAACTAACGTCGCCATCTTGAACCGCACGACACCCTCCCAAACTGGACGAGCAATCCGTGTTACACCGGGTCAAACAAATTCTAAATAAGCAGACCGGGTGCACCGCGTGCTAAAGCGGTCTGACCAATCGAGTGCAGCCATTGTGGGTGACACACGGGTAACGGCCCCGTAACCAAGAGGTCGTTCTGTTTGCGAATAGACCACCCGAGCTGTGATGTGGCAACATCACGGGGTAACCGCAACCGGGTCAACATCATTGATCTCTATTTATAACTATAAATAGAGGTCAGTGGTCAACATCAGGGAGATCCAGGTTCAACTGCGACCGCACCTACGGCAATCTCATGCGCTGTGGTACATATATATATGTAAGTTAGCGACGCCACCAACATTGTCATCCTACTGCAACAATCTTCTAGCCTCTCTCAACGTAAGTATCATGTCTTCAATATATCCTGCTAAATTGCATCGGTTTTGTTGTTGCTATTTGCACGTTAGAAGCGTGTGGCAAAGGGTGTATCGTTGTGCAGTGTCTGCTGTTAATGCACAGCTGTTATTGCTATCGAAAGTAGTTTGCTAGCTGTAGCTCTTTTATTCATGTTAGCCATAGTAGTGTAGAAGCGAAATTTAACGCAGCTATTGCTGCACTAGATTAGGCTGAAGACAACCGATGTTGCTCGACTACACGTCTCTAGACACGCCCATGCCCGTGTGTTGTCCTACGTGTGGTTAACCTACTTGTCTTGCTATCGCATCAGTTCGGAATGTGTTTTGTTCTTTGCTAGCTCTCGCAGTGCATTCGTATGACGTGTAATGAAAACGGAACGGTGTAAATTGTGTTTTAGGTACCGTGTTTAATTAAGTTCCCTGGGTACCTCATGAATATTTTATTCCCGTTTCCTATATCATTATCGTAAACTATTTTCTAACTACAAAATCAGGCTTCTGAATGTGTCACTGGTTATTTGAAAGTCGTGGCTATAAATTGTATAGATTGTTCAGACGTTTTGGCAACCAGTATCCATGAGATATCTACTAAATCCGGTTGTATGCACGAACACGTGACCGGCTCGCACGCATCGCTGATTACCACACATGGCGAAAAGTACAAAGATTAAGTCAATCAGCGGCGGCCGTATATGTTCTGCCCATAAAAGGAGTAGCGATGCTCACGCACGTCGTGACTCACCGGTCGTGCTTGACCACTCTGTTGTATAACCAACCAGCACAATCGAACACGGTCAAATTAGAACCGGTGTCACGGGGCCGATTAAAGTAGTTTCGCAAGGCTTACTTGGGCGATCTTTTACTAAAGGAACGGTATCAATCCTTTTGAAATACGGCAGAATCGAATCGGGGGGTGGGTCTTTTAATTTTACGTACATCTAATCAATGTTACCCAGCCCTAGTGGAATTCGGTTAAGCCCTGCATTGACGATCGAAGTTATTCCTGTCCAAATTTATACATTGATTTAAATGTTACATGTATGCGTGCCCTAGTTCATAATCTCACTTTGCGTTAAGAATAAACATCGATATTGTTGTGCAAGTTTATATATATATATATATATATATATATATATATATATATATAATATATATTTTTGTTTCAGTACTCACTTACCAAACAACATGTGTGACGAAGATATCGCTGCTTTGGTCATCGACAATGGCTCCGGCATGTGCAAAGCCGGTTTTGCAGGAGACGACGCCCCCAGGGTTGTGTTCCCGTCTATCGTCGGCCGACCCAGGCATCCGGTGTGTATGAGGAAAATCCGTTGGAACCTGTTACATTGGTGTCATGATAACTTGAAGTTTCTTACGACTCGCTATCATTGTATAGAATGTACATTTTCTTTCTGGCACAACTTTGATCCTGTCTTATTCCAAGGAGATTTGCAGTAGATGAGAGAGTGGATATGGATAGTGTCGCAGAATAGTTCAGTAATCCATACGAGTATTAGGCCCTATATGTACATTCAGTAAGTGTATCTCGATTACCGGATTTCAGTATATATTTTAATATTGATTTTTAACATAATTCTAATTATTGTATTATTAATGAATTTCAATATGTTTTGTCCAACAAGACTATTCCGCTGAAACGTGTTTGTCATGCAAATGAATTTATGTTCGTTTTGAAAGTGTTTTTCATTTATGCCGCCTATTTTGTTTAAGGGTATCATGGTCGGCATGGGCCAGAAGGACACCTATGTCGGTGACGAGGCTCAGGGCAAGAGGGGTATCCTCACCCTGAAGTACCCCATCGAGCACGGCATCGTGACGAACTGGGACGACATGGAGAAGATCTGGCATCACACCTTCTACAACGAGCTGCGAGTCGCCCCCGAGGAGCACCCAGTCCTGCTGACCGAGGCTCCCCTCAACCCGAAGGCCAACAGGGAAAAGATGACACAGATCATGTTCGAGACCTTCAATGCTCCCGCCATGTACGTCGCCATCCAGGCTGTGCTGTCCCTGTACGCTTCCGGTCGTACGACAGGTATCGTGCTCGACTCCGGAGATGGTGTCACCCACATCGTACCTATCTACGAGGGTTACGCCCTGCCCCACGCCATCCTGCGTCTTGACCTGGCTGGCCGTGATCTCACCTGCTACCTGATGAAGATTCTCACCGAGCGCGGCTACAGCTTCACGACGACAGCCGAGCGAGAAATCGTGCGTGACATCAAGGAGAAGTTGTGTTACGTTGCACTTGAATTTGAGCGGGATATGGTCTCCGCGGCTGTGTCGTCTTCACTGGAGAAGACCTACGAGCTTCCCGACGGCCAGGTGATCACCATCGGCAACGAGAGGTTCCGATGCCCAGAGGCCTTGTTTCAGCCATGCTTCCTGGGTATGGAGACGTGCGGCATCCACGAAACGACGTACAACAGCATCATGAAGTGCGACGTCGACATCCGTAAAGACTTGTATGCCAACACTGTGCTGTCTGGTGGCAGCACGATGTTCCCTGGCATCGCTGAACGCATGCATAGTGAGATCACAGCTCTGGTTCCAGCCACAATGAAGATCAAGATCATCGCACCGCCAGAGCGCAAGTACTCCGTATGGATCGGCGGCTCCATCCTCGCCTCCCTGTCCACCTTCCAGCAGATGTGGATCAGCAAACAGGAATATGACGAGTCTGGCCCATCGATTGTGCACCGCAAGTGCTTCTAAATGAAAGCCACGCCAACTGTAATAAATGTATTAAGAATATAAAAGACTTTAACATATGTTATATGTGATTGGCTTAACCATTTCCTGAAACCATTGGTGGGACAGCCGGCAGTTTCACATTCAACATCATACTTAGTATGTTCAAAGTTATCATGTCATTATATTATGAGATGGATGACTTATAGCGCATACATCTTCGATTCATTCATACGAAATATATTTTGTACTATAATATATATATACTGTACATTGTTTCATTGACATCTTTGTTACAAAATATGTGGCTCGTTCATTAGTTTGATACTTAATTGTTGTCGTCATAACGGAAATCCTATCTACTCCATAACCATTGCATTTGGCATAGTAACAGATTTCATCCTAGCTATGTCGATTACGCGATAGTCGCCAAGTATCGTTGTAGATCAATCAACGTGACGTTGTTGACCTGGTATTATTAATGTCCATACATTGACACACTTTAGATACCCCCCCCCCCCCTACACACACACCCTCACTAGACAGGATATGTACTATTCGATGCGTTTTTGTAGAAAATACAGACGATACCATGTATTTTATATATAACAACAACAACGTTTATCCTAATTAATGTACACGCACTTGAAAATACCATCTACACCCAGCTGCATGCGTGTGCATTATTCGTTTCGTTCCTTGTTTCAAGAAATTTTGCTTCCCATTGATATATTCCCCTTTACTTTAACTTGCGATATGATAGCGCTCGCTTTGTAAACAAGGAATCGTGTAACAGCTTCATTATATCACGGAACTATAAATTATTTTGAACTGATAACGATACGTCAAGTTGCTGCCAATAAAATTGTGTTCGGACGTCACGTGTGGGCTGATGTCAAACCTGGGTCTATTCTGAATTTGTCTGACATCTGTAACTGGCAGTGGCGTATAGCGTAGGGTATCTAAGATGTCGGACTCCCACTAGTATCATACATGTGGTGTCAAAAAACAAAATGGCCTACGTTTCCCTCTACCATATTTTACCTGCAGGCACGATGCGCACCGTGTTTTTTTTTCTCGCAAAAATAGCCGGGGGATGATCCAGGAACGTTGAACAGACCTAGGTCAATTTGTAAGAAATACAACTGGGGAGAATCCAGGAACGTTGAACAGACCTAGGTCAATTTGTAAGAAATACAACTGGGGGAGAATCCAGGAACGTTGAACAGACCTAGGTCAATTTGTAAGAAATACAACTGGGGGAGAATCCAGGAACGTTGAACAGACCTAGGTCAATTTGTAAGAAATACAACTGGGGGAGAATCCAGGAACGTTGAACAGACCTAGGTCAATTTGTAAGAAATACAACTGGGGGAGAATCCAGGAACGTTGAACATACCTAGGTCAATTTGTAAGAAATACAACTGGGGGAGAATCCAGGAACGTTGAACAGACCTAGGTCAATTTGTAAGAAATACAACTGGGGGAGAATCCAGGAACGTTGAACAGACCTAGGTCAATTTGTAAGAAATACAACTGGGGGAGAATCCAGGAACGTTGAACAGACCTAGGTCAATTTGTAAGAAATACAACTGGGGGAGAATCCAGGAACGTTGAACAGACCTAGGTCAATTTGTAAGAAATACAACTGGGGGATGATCCAGGAACGTTGAACAGACCTAGGTCAATTTGTAAGAAATACAACTGGGGGAGAATCCAGGAACGTTGAACAGACCTAGGTCAATCTGTAAGAAATACAACTGGGGGAGAATCCAGGAACGTTGAACAGACCTAGGTCAATTTGTAAGAAATACAACTGGGGGAGAATCCAGGAACGTTGAACACACCTAGGTCAATTTGTAAGAAATACAACTGGGGGAGAATCCAGGAACGTTGAACATACCTAGGTCAATTTGTAAGAAATACAACTGTGGGAGAATCCAGGAACGTTGAACAGACCTAGGTCAATTTGTAAGAAATACAACTGGGGGAGAATCCAGGAACGTTGAACAGACCTAGGTCAATTTTTAAGAAATACAACTGGGGGATGATCCAGGAACGTTTAACAGACCTAGGTCAATTTGTAAGAAATACAACTGGGGGAGAATCCAGGAACGTTGAACAGACCTAGGTCAATTTGTAAGAAATACAACTGGGGGAGAATCCAGGAACGTTGAACAGACCTAGGTCAATTTGTAAGAAATACAACTGGGGGAGAATCCAGGAACGTTGAACAGACCTAGGTCAATTTGTAAGAAATACAACTGGGGGAGAATCCAGGAACGTTGAACAGACCTAGGTCAATTTGTAAGAAATACAACTGGGGGAGAATCCAGGAACGTTGAACAGACCTAGGTCAATTTGTAAGAAATACAACTGGGGGAGAATCCAGGAACGTTGAACAGACCTAGGTCAATTTGTAAGAAATACAACTGGGGGAGAATCCAGGAACGTTGAACAGACCTAGGTCAGTTTGTAAGAAATACAACTGGGGGAGAATCCAGGAACGTTGAACAGACCTAGGTCAGTTTGTAAGAAATACAACTGGGGGAGAATCCAGGAACGTTGAACAGACCTAGGTCAATTTGTAAGAAATACAACTGGGGGAGAATCCAGGAACGTTGAACAGACCTAGGTCAATTTGTAAGAAATACAACTGGGGGAGAATCCAGGAACGTTGAACAGACCTAGGTCAATTTGTAAGAAATACAACTGGGGGAGAATCCAGGAACGTTGAACAGACCTAGGTCAATTTGTAAGAAATATGTGATAAACCATTTAGCTGCCCATTATGCATCGCATTAAGTTGTTATCGCGTATTGCACGTCCAAAATGAGCGCTGATGTCCAATGGAAACGGTAGTTACGTACGTACAGTGCCAATGACATTTATTACGTCACCGTACTTTTCCAAGCGGCAGTCGCACACACTATTCATGTTGGCTTTCATTCGGAAATTGTTCAGAGGGAGTTGATGTCAACATATCAAACTGTGTGTGTCTTACAAGAAACCTGTCGTATTAACCTATTTTAATAGCATGACGTCAGAAGCTTCTATGTGACGATGAAAGTAATATAGGCCTAATAGTGTATGCGGCATGTTGACTCACTGTCAATTTGTGTTTCAAAGATGGACGATATCAGAATGCAACTTTAAAACAGTTCAATGTGCGATATATTTACTTACACACAGTCGCCGTCGTATCGCAATACTCACCGGTCGTGTAGGCATATTTAACGTGAAATCACGCGAGATTTTGGAAAGTTTGTACTGATTATTAAGTGCCCCATACTTCATCCTTACACATCGTTTTAGCTATCGCAAAATGACACCCATTAAGCATACACGCACGTGCGCACGCACGCACGCATACACAACGCACACACACACACACACACACACACACACACACACACACACACACACACACACACACACACACACACACACACACACACACACACACACATATATTTTTGACAGATGTAGACAAGTGTCAAGTTTTGTACACGTATCGTACACCTGCCAACTGTTTTTTAATTCTTACCGCGCTATCTCGGATGTTGACATCGGAAGACGTGGAGGGGGGGTGCAGTTAGAGATTTATCGCCGGAACATCAGCGGTTCAGCACGTCTCCCGTGGTGTCCCTCTGTCTTTGGTGATGACATCAGAAGACGGTGGGATGTATTGTTGGAGATCTTAAACGAAAGTCCGGGGTATTTGCATGTAGTCCAGGTGACCGGGAGACATTCCCAAAATCAAGGAGACTCCCAGAAATTCCGGGAGAAATGGCAGGTGTAGTATCGCGATTTAAAATTTGGTCGCCAGCTGAGTGTATTGCAAGCTTCGCGATTCTTTACAGCTTTACTGTCCCCGTGGTAATACACAATAACCCGAGCGACGATAACGCCATCTGCTTTCTTGTTTTGTACTGAAACGGATAATCGTAGTTGATCTTGCAGCTGGAATGTGCCGCAAACATTAGAATTTCGAACGTGCAAATTCAGACCCCGGTAATGCAAATTAGTTTATTAGAAAAATGGTGTTATTGTAGTATGTGAACGCGTTCCGGCTATGAAAGGGCTTCTACACTACTAATTTAATCCACACAAAATGCAATCAACAATAAAAAAGCAGCAGCAACAGCTTACAGCTCGCCCCCTCCCCCCGCGCACGTCCGCACACGGGGATATACGTACACTACCCATGCCAGATCTCCTACGCATTATATGGAAGTTAGCTGAATCAAACTCGTAATTGACTTCGCCGTGCCACCCGTGAGAACAACGCAGACACCCGTCCAACACGCGCACCCATCCTCGCAAGCCAGGGCTGTTTGCCATACAAAACTAGCCCTGGCTGATCCCCTACGCGAAGTGCGGAAGTTAGCTGAGTGAAACTAGTAATTGAATTCGCCAGTCGCGACTGCATCACCCGTGAAAACAGCGCAAATACCCGCCCCAATTTGAAGACGGATAAACGACTTCTGGGAATCCCAGTATAATAAATGACCCGTTCGTCCATTAGCACGAACAGCTAAGCGGTATTGTGTATTCAAGTAATTGCTTCTACTTCCTAAACATTGTATGTAACACGGTTGGGTGAAATTAATTTTATTATGACCACTTGACCTGCCGACGATGCGTTGTAGCGAAACATTTCGTTGTTGAAATATCTGGTCGGCGCAGAAGTCGTATGCGCACGAGCGGAAATAGATAACCGAATATTTCATTACTTAAGCGAAACATTTGGTCGCTGAAATATTTGGTAGATTTTGACCTATGACCTTTACGTATTGTGTAGAGTCGAAACGCACGAGAGGAAACAAAATGACCAAATATTTCATTAGGTTACATACACGAAACGTTTGGTCTGAAATATTTGACTGTTACGTTGCCAGTTGTCGCTGTGAATGCAAGCTTGCTTTTGATAATATCATAATGCATGAACTGTGTTATTAATGCATGAATAATTAATTGGGGCCAATGTCACTGCAATTACTGAATTAGCCTACATTTAAGAATATGGGAACGACTGTTTTTTGGTGTTATATAGTTCGTGTTCGTTATAAGTTGATAACTGTAATTATGCACATGATTGTGCATAGTTAAGTTCAATTAAAAGCTGTAGGCTGCATGCATCAAATAATTTTGATAATAATAATAAATAATGAATTTACTAAGGATAGTATTAGTATTAGGATATTATAATTACTACACTGGGCAAAATCTATATATGAATGTGTACAATTGATAAAAATGGCTTTCATAAATCTAATCTACCTGTAATCATAATAATTTTATTATTATGCCTAATGATACATGTTTAGATTTGATCATATTTAGCCCAGATTGTGAGTGCATTAATTGAGTAGATGTAAACGTCAAATAAATTGTCACACAGTTTATTCATGCACACCATCTTGATTATAATATTATAACTGGTTTGCTAAACAAATATGACTCAGTGTCCTTATAGTGTTATAATTCAATGTCCCTGGAGTTCTCTAACGCAATGTTCGTGGAGTTCTAGTACTCAAGAAGAATAATGATAATAACTAAAAGCATATCTATGCCAAACGTTCAGTTCTAACTAAAGTTATTCAACATGCCACTTCCAACGTTCACAATTTCTTTTCCAATCACTTTCCTACGAATGATCGTGAATGTCACTTCATAAGTTAAGTTTCTCACGTGCTCTATGGATTCTCCCTGATCTACAAAGATTTGCACTGGTTTACAGTTCTGTTCAGATGTGTGGGGACATTCAATCTCTGGCTGAGTTACGTCATGCGGTACGTCACGTGGTACGTCATGTGGTACGTCAGGCGGTACGTCACGTGGTACGACAAGCGGTACGTCAGGCAGTTCTGCATGAACAGGTTCCTCCGGAGGCCGTTTGTGAGACAATTCAAGAGGCAGTTCAGAAGATGGTGTCTTCTCCGGCACCGAGCTATCACCATTCACACAACGACTCCTCACATGGTCAAAGTGTCTATGCACTACTCTCCCATCCTCAAGGCGAACGTGGACTGAATGACACGGGGCCAGTCCGTTCCACGATAACGTCACTGAGCCATTTTGTTTTGCCACTGAAGTTTATAACTTGTTCTACAACAACACCGGGTGCAACCTGCTGGAGATCGGAAACGAGGCTCTGTGTAATCGACTTCCAGCGAGGCTGGACCGCAATGTCTTGTGGGCCAACACCACGTTGAAGATTCCTTGACGGTGTCACACCTGCCTAACCTACAATTGCACTGGCTTGTTCTTCGTTCAGGCCGAGGGCTTCAAGGGTTCGCCCAAACAGAAACAGCTCTATAACAAGCCTCTTGTACGATGCACTGCAATGGAATGAATAACATATCTAAAGAGAAATCATGTACAGCCTGATACAGAAGATATATACAATTAACACATAAAAACTGCACTATTTCCCATTTGCATTATTTAAATCGATCAAGTAGTCTCCAAGAAATTAGTGTTAGAATAACACCTCCCTTACAAATGTGTTGCTTAATGAATTTGTTACTTGAAGTTGGTGATATGTCAATGAAATGCAGATTTTTGCATCCGCTCGTGCACCTTCATTATTCTGACTATGAAATTCAAATAGGCTATTACAATAGTACAAAGAACGTTAGATTTGACCAGCCATTGTATAGAGACAGCACTTTTAAAATATTGTAGCGATATGACATCTAGTAAGCATATATCGTTAGATTACACCTACTTTCACCTTAAAAGCTTCACAATCCAGGTGCTAGTAAGACGTAATGTACTGAGTTAAACAAAGTAATGACTGCCATAACTTGGACATACATATATCCATGTATAATTAGACTAGCTAACCATTATTGGTTACCAAAAACATGAGGCATAACTGTTTCATATGCCAGGGGGGAAGTGTAGGGTTAGGTTTAGCCTTTCGTAAGGTAATTTGGAAATAATTAAGGTAGCACTATATTTGTATTTACATTTGCATTGTATATAAATCTATCTGTTCATGCTGATCGTCAGGTGTAAATAGCCTAGACTGCCTATGGGTATGCCTATAGAATAACCATGTCCATGCCTATGCACATGCCATGGCCAATGGCTATGCCTTGGGCTTGGCTATGGCAGCTATGTCTATGTAGGGTGCAGTGGCTCAGGGGTAGAGTCATGGGCTGCCGTGTTGATCAGTTCACTCAGATGTATGAATGAGTACCTGGCTATAGACAGTGGTGGATATTTGTGTACGATTAGTCTTCGCGCATCAATTGCAGCGTGGCTGGATGCTTCCCACAGAAGTTGAGATGGTGTTCGATTGAACAGGTCTGCCAGGGGAGTAAAGTGTAAAGCGCCTTGAGCAGTCCTGAGGACTGGTCCGGACACTGTGTTATATAACAACTTACCTTTACTTTTTTGTTTGTGTATGTTAAACTTTATAGGCTTAGACCTTAATTGCATAATTTAGGTATAATCATTGCCATCAGCATGTACCCTACACAGCCATGGTCATGATATAAGGTAATAAATTATAGGTCGAGGCTAGGGAAAAGCAAACATATTGTTGTTGATAACGAAACCTTAACTTAACCCACAACCCTGAAACTAACCCATGGCTATGTCCCTAGGCCCATGGCATACATAGCCATATGTCATAGGCATAGCCATGGCATAGTCATAGGCCATAGCTGTAGCCATGACATAGCCATAGGTTATAGGCATTGCGGGCATAACAGGCAGTCTTAGTATCAGATTAAGACTAGTCTCAAACTCAGCCTAAGCCTAAGGCTAAACCTAAACAAAGTGGAAGAAGTGTTGCAGCCGGGGGGGGGGGGGGCATGGATGTCATGCAAGTGTCAGTCAGTGACACTGTCACTGACAGTGTCAATGAAAACGCTAGAGCCTAGCCCTAGGCTATCCGTGTGTAGGCCACAGAAAGACAGATCAGATGGGTACAGTACATACGTCCAACCATAGCTCTAACCCTGCAGGTGTACATGTAAAAAGCACATTAGTCCAATGCAAATGGTAATTCCAATAACATTCGGAACTTACCGTCACCTGGGCACGCTGCAACTTCCGACGACCGAATATTTCAGTAACCTTGCCGAGAAATTTGCACGTGACTCAATATGACCCATATAGGGCACTGCGCATGCGCACAATTGAAAATCGACCATATATTTCAAGACGAAATGTTTCAGTACAGCGGCGCGGATAGAGCGGATGTCTGCATTGTCTTCATCAGAATACTCGCATAATAATAATAGGTAACTGCTAATTGTATAACGCCGTGTATCCGGGTATAAAACATGTTCATACATTAAACACACTTAAAATAAATAATTTGTAAAACATAATCTTTACTATTTACAAAGATTTAGAAATGCCCTTCTGGTGGCAAAGACCTTTCCCGAGACAGACTGCGATTCCGACCATGTGCCAGTGCGAGGCAAGTTCCGACTGAAACTGAAGAAAAAGAAGTGACATGAATGTACTAAAATCAGATTCAGCGATCAAAGAGAAATTTAATATAGCAGTACAAAACAGTTTCAATGTTCTGAATGACATCCACGATGTGGACGACCAATGGGAACAAATGAAGGAATCGATTACACAGGCTGCAGAAGAAACTATTCCTAGGCAGTGCAGAAAAGCAAAGAAAAATGGATGACTAACGATATTCTAAAGTTGATGGTCGAAAGGAGGAAAATTAAGTAAAATCATGATGCATATGTAGCACTGAACAAGGATATAACGGCCAAATGTAATCTAGCGAAAGAGGAATGGCTTAATGAACAACGCAGAGATATTGAACAGAAGAATAAGCACGACACAAAATTCATGCATGCTAAAATAAGATAAATCACAGGGAAAAGAACATGCTCAGCTACAGGTTGCCTGAAATCTAAAGAAGGAAACATAATAATGGACAAAGACAAAATACTCGAGAGATGGTCAGAATATATTCGTGAACTGTACGATGATGAAAGGGGTAAAAGACCATCAATTAAGAAGAACTTTCATGGTCCTACTATATTGAAGGACGAGGTTCGAAAAGCCATCAGATCAATGAAAAAGGGAAAAGCTGCTGGACCAGATAATATCATCATTGAAATGATTGAGTGTTTAGAGGAATTTGGTATTGATATAGTAACAGACTTCTTGAACAAAATATATGACAGCAGACGAATCCCATCTGATTTATCCAGATCCATTCTTGTAGCAATACCAAAGAAACCAGGCGCGATTGAATGTGAACTACACAGTACAATTAATCTCATGAGTCACTTCACCAAGATGTTGCTTAAAATTATCATGATCAGGATGAGAAACAAAATTAAGCCTGAAATTGCTGAAGAACAATGTGGATTTGTAGAAGATAAAGGTACAAGTAATACAATATACATCCTACGAACACTGGTTGAGAGAGCACTGGAAGTACATAAAAGATCTGTATGTATGTTTTACTGATTACACAAAAGCATTTGACAGAGTTGAATTGAATTGAATTGAATGAACGTTTATTCAACAACAACAACAACATAATACATGCACAGTATGGTTTGCTGCTGCTGCTGCTGAAAGGACATAGCTGAAGTCATAGACTTATGTGTTGCTATGCCCTACTCGAACTATGAAAACTGAATAAATACAACAGGAATTATAAATAAATCACAAAATAATATTCACAACTCATATAATTTTATAGACTGTTTACTATAGTGCTTGTGTTACTATTTCATGGGTTTAACAAAACGTCACCTTCAATTAACAATTCACAAATATGTAGAAAGTAATGACAACTTGATTGCTTTTTTAAATTGTGTTAAACTTGGAAGCTGAGTCAATTTATTTGGTAAATTGTTCCACGTTTTTATACCCTTGACGGTGATTGACAGCAGTCGGAGGGTGGTGTTTGTCTTTTTAACATAGAAAAGTTTGCTTTGTCTTGTATCATGTATGTGGATAGCTGCGGTTGGTTCAAATAATGCTTGAACACGACCATTTAAAGAATGGTTGTTTGCTTTATAAAGTATGATCATAGTCTTGTATTTAACTAAATCATGAAATTTAAGCATGTTTGAGAGATGGAAAAATACAGATGTATGATCATGATAATTAAGATTATAAATAATCCGTATAGCTTTTTTCTGTAACATAAATAGTTTTCTGAGTCTAGATTGATAAGTATTTCCCCAGATCTCACAGCAATATGACATATGTGGTTCAACAAGTGAATTATATAATGTGTGTAACGCTTGACAATCAAGAACATGCCTAGTTTTATACAAAACTGCTATGTTTTTTGATACTTTTGATTCAACCATTTTTATGTGTTCTCTCCATGTTACGTTTTCGTCAATGGTTACTCCAAGGAATTTAGTATATGATACCTGCTCAATGTTTTTCCCATTCAAAACTATATTCACACCTGTTCTAGGTTGCTTTTTATTGTTGAACATTATAAAATGTGTTTTGTTCACATTAAGTGATAATTTGTTCGCTCGAAACCACAGGTCTAGTTTTTTTAGTTCGTTGTTAATAACAGTGCTTACTTCAGCTGTGTTACTAGCGGAATAAAAAATGTTTGTATCATCAGCAAACAAAATAATGTCAAGCAATTTTGAGACTTCACACATGTCATTTATGTACAGAATAAATAATAACGGGCCAAGGATTGAACCTTGCGGGACTCCACACTTGATTTCCTTTTGTTCTGAGTTACTGTTGTTATAGCATACATATTGTCTACGGTTGGTTAAGTAGCTTTTTATCCAGGCCAGAGCCAGACCCCTGATTCCGTAGCATTGCAGTTTACTTAGCAGTATGTTGTGGTCAACAGTGTCAAAGGCTTTTTTTAGGTCGATAAAGACCCCAATCGTGCTTTGGCATTTATCCATTGCGGATGTAATTTTTTCGACAAATTCTGTTAAAGCTAGTGAAGTTGAGTGATTACTTCTGAAGCCATACTGCCCATCTGTCAATATGTGTTGTGTTTCAATGAAAGACCTTAGCCTTTTGTTGAATATTTTTTCAAGTATTTTTGAAAATTGGGATAAGAGAGATATAGGTCTATAATTAGAAAACTGAAAACGATCTCCTGACTTAAATATAGGAATGACTTTTGCTAATTTCATATCATTTGGAAATGATCCGCTGATCAAAGATCTGTTAAAAATGTGGATTAGCGGTTGTACAATTTGCTTTATTACATGCTTAACTGTTTTCATGCTGATTTCATCAGGTCCGTATGAAGTTTTACTTTTGCATCCAGACACAATTTCGAGTACTTCTTGCTCAGTAACGGGGGACATATACATTGATTGTGATACAGTACGTTTTACAAAGTCGGTTCGTCATAAAGAAATCATATAAATGCTGGAGAGTTTGAACATTGATGGGAAAGATCTGAGAGTTGTGAGAAATCTGTACTGGGAACAAACAGCAGCAATGCGAATAGAAAATGACATCAGTAAATTTCAAGAAACAAAAGGTGGTGTAAGACAAAGGTGTGTCCTATCACCCGATCTCTTTTCAGTATACAGTGAGATCATCTTATGCACATTAGATGATATGCTAGGCATTCAAGTAGGGGGATACAACATTAATCATTTACGATATGCAGACGACACGGTACTGATTGCTGAGAACGAAATATATCGACAACAGATGCTAGATACAGTAATAAGGGAAAATGAGAAAAAAGGTTTGTCCCTGAAGAAAAAGAAAACAGAAATCATGGTTGTTGACAGTTGGTTTCGTTTACCGATACCTAGTTAGTGCTTTGTGACTTTCGTTGGACTGAAAGCCGATTCGTGTTTTGTGTACAATCTTCCTACTGTGTGCGCTTAGTAAGTGTGTTTGTCAAAACGTGCTTTGGTCTTTATAAGCTTAAAAATAACAGAAGAACACACGTTAAACATGGTGCCCCGGGTGTATATGATTACACTATAGACGAAGCAGCGATGGACAAACTGTTGGCTCCGAATCCTCTGACAGAAGATGGAAATTTGCCGGAACAGTGGAAACGGTTCAAACGAACATTCCAACAATTTCTCGTGGCGACAGGTAGAGTAGACAAAGCTGATCCTGTCAAGATTGCATTGCTTCTGAGAACAATAGGTCAGCGAGGCAATGACATATATGAGTCGTTCACATGGGAGATAGAAGTAGACAAAGACAAATATGACAAAATGGTTGAGAAACACGATCAATTCTGCGCCCCACGTGTGAATGTAGTGGCCTTGACACATAAACTGCTGACGCTGAAGCAGGGCCAAATCAAATGACTATCGATGAATACGTCACAGCATTACACAATGTAGCGAGAGACTGCAAGCTTGGTAACAAAGAACAGTATGACAGAATGACGATACAAGCATTGTTACTCGGTGTTGAAAGCGACAGGGTTCGTAGACGTCTGTTTGAACGTCAAGAGTTCTCGTTAGACGAAGCTGTAGCTACTTGTCGAGCGATGGAAGCCGCGAGGGACGATCTCAAAACGTTGTATGAAAACCAGACGGAGTCGGTTCATGCTATAAAATCCGCGTCGCGCTGATATGCTAACTACTTCAAGTCTAAAAGTGATGCAAAAACCCTCCCAGAAAATGTAAAGCATATGGGAAGGAATGCTTCAAGTGCAAAAAGGTGAATCACTTCGCAAAATGTTGTAGTAGTAGGACCGTGAGAAACGAGAAAGCAAACCTAGTAAGGACTTCCAAGCAAGAATGGAACTATTCGTCTGATGAATCGACGAACTGCATACACGTATCGACATGTGACCGGAAGATGATCGCGACAGTACCAGTAGCGAACGGCAAGGGTCAGAGAAACCTTGAATTTCAGCTAGATACGGCGGCAACATGCAACATGTTGACCCGCCGAGATTATGCCAAGATGGGCAAGCCGCGACTGACCGCATCAACACAAGCAATAAAGATGTATGACGACTCCAAAGTTACGCCAGATGGTTGGTGTACCATGACAGTAACAGACAAAAAGAATGACAAACATTCACTGAACTTTTTGGTGATGGAGACGAAACAATATAGTCTACTATCACTAAAAGCGTGCATTGATCTCAATGTCATCACAGTGAATGACTCTGTTCACATGGTGGCAGACGAGCCACTTGAGAACATTCTTGCGGAGTATGAAAACGTGTTCAAGGGTACTGGATGTTTGCCGGGTGAATATGACCTTGAGCTAGACGAGTCCATTACACCAGTGCAAGTGCGACCGAGGAAGATCCCTCTTTCCATGAAAGAAGAGGTCAAAACCAAGTTAGATACACTAACAAAGCAGTGTATCATCGAGAAGGTAGAATCGCCAACTCCTTGGATCAGTCACTTGCAACCAGTAAGGAAGACGAACGGAACCGTCCGTGTATGCCTTGATCCTCAAAACCTGAATCTAGCGCTCAAAAGAAATCACTACCAGATGCCAGACATCGATGATGTACTGCCCCAGCTGGCGGAAGCCAAAATGTTCAGCTTATTTGACGCCAAGGATGGATTCCTACAAGTGAAATTGTCAGAGAAAACAAGTCATCTAACCACATTCTGGACCCCCTACGGCAGATACAGATGGAAGAGAATGCCATTTGGTATCTCGACCGCACCAGAAGAGTTTCAGAGGAGACTCTCGAGTGCCTTGGAAGGACTCAAAGGTGTATCAGTTGTGGCGGACGACATACTGATATACGGGAAAGATCGAGCAGAGCACGATGACAATTTGAGAATTTTTTTAAAAAGAGCTAGTGAATGTGGACTGAAGCTGAACAAGAAGAAGTGCAGATTTCACATGACAGAACATCCGTACATCGGGCACATCCTTACGTCAGGAGGTGTGAAACCGGACCCCAAGAAGGTGTGTGCAATCAAAGACATGGAAGCGCCCCGAAACTCGGAGGAAGTGAGACGTTTCCTAGGACATGTGAACTACATGGCCAAGTTCCTGCCGAACTTATCAGCCGAGAGTGAGCCATTGCGTATACTGTTGAATCTACCCGACAAACAGTTCTGCTGGGGAGTAGACCAGAGAACTGCGTATGAGACTTTGAAACAAATGCTCACGTCAGAGTCACTTCTGTAGTATTACGACAGCCGTAAGCCGATCGTAATCCAGACAGACGCCAGTACAGCCGGACTAGGTGCAGTGTTAATGCAGGAAGAGAAACCGGTTGCTTACGCATCGAGGTCTTTGAGCAAGAGTGAGTCGAACTATGCGCCAATAGAATTGGAGTGCCTAGCGATCGTATTCGCCATGAATAAGTTCGACCAATACATCTTTGGCCACCCGAATGTGACTATTCACACGGACCACCGTCCACTGGAAGCGATCATGAACAAGTCACTGCTTGCAGCTCCCAAGAGAATACAAGCGATGATGCTAGCCCTACAGAGGTATGCATTCACAGTGACATGGAGACCAGGCAAAGAACAGATCATTGCTGATTTGTTGTCGCGTCACACTCGTAACACGTGTTTCAACTACAACAGCACGAGTCTCAGTGTCGACAATTCGAGACGATCGATCAAGTCAGAGACTGTCCAGTGACAGGCACGCTGTATGTCAAGATACAGAAGGAGACGGAACGTGACAAATTCCTACAAGAGTTATCGGAAGTCATCAAGAATGGCTGGCCGAAAGACGTAGCCGACGTGCCAGAATCAGTAAGGCCATGGTGGACATTTCGAGACGAACTAGCGATTCTCGATGGTGTTGTCTACAAGGGACCAAGATTGGTAATCCCAACCAGTATGCGTCGTGAGATGCTGAAACGTCTGCATGTAAGCCACCAAGGGGTAGAAGCAACCCTACGTCGGGCGAGACAGACCATGTTTTGGCATGGGATGGCAGTAGATGTGATAGCCACGCCATACCAAATCAACTGTGGAGGAAAGTGGGAATGGACATATTTACCCACAAGTCGATCAACTACTTATTGATCACAGACTACTTCGAATTTGAGAAACTGAACGATATGTCAGCAAGGGAAGTGATCGAGATCTGCAAGAGATGCTTTGCGAGACTGGGAATACCGGAAATTGTGCACTCAGACAACGGGCCTCAATTCTCCGCACGTGAATTTGCTGTCTTCAGCAATGAGTGGGATTTCCTTCACACAACCAGCTCATCATATCACTCCCAGTCGAATGGGAAAGCAGAGTCAAGTGTTAAGTTGGCGAAGAGACTATTGAAACGAGCTGCAGATCCGCAATTTGCGCTGTTAGAATACAGAAACACGATCACAGCTGGTATGACAACAAGCCCAATACAGAGACTGTTACACAGATCCACAAGATCTATCATACCACAGCTGGACTGTGGTCGAACCGATGACAAACAGAGCCGTACTGCGAAAGAGAGGAAACTCCGAAGGACCCAGTACCACTATAACAAACATGCACGAGACTTACCTCCGATCAAAGAAGGTACCCCGGTACTAGTGAGAGACTTCACATCTCACAAACGAAAGTGAAAAGACGCACAGGTGTATAAACAACTAACCGATCGTTCGTATAGTGTTATTTCCCAAGGGGAAATGTTACGTCGAAACCGTAAGCACCTGATACCACAAGACACAACGACAAAAGTCGACAATCCGATCACTACGGATGATCCGCTGAATCAAAACGATACCACAGTGCGATCCGTTCCTGTCGATCATCAGGAAATGAAAACCGACAGCAGGGTGCGATCAGCCGATGATAACGTTACTCAGACTGTAACAACCAGAAGTGGCCGTCTGATTAAGCCACCTGCATGGCACAAGGACTATGCCCTCTGATGCGAACATTCGTTCTTAAGACGAACGGGGATGTTGACAATTGGTTTCGTTTACCGATACCTAGTTAGTGCTTTGTGACTTTCGTTGGACTGAAAGCCGATTCGTGTTTTGTGTACAATCTTCCTACTGTGTGTGCTTAGTAAATATGTGTTTGTCAAAACGTGCTTTGGTCTTTATAAGCTTAGACATAACAGAAGAACACACGTTAAACAATGGTCATCTTAAAGAAAAATTACACCAACATGCAACATGGTAGCATACGGCACTGTTTCGAAGCAAGTCTGAACGTTTAACTATCTGGGATAACTAATAACATCCGACGGTCGATGCAACGATGAGATCAAGAGACGAATTGCTCAAGCCAAAACAGCTTTTCACAACATGAAAACAAATAAAACTATATCAATTGAAGTGAGAAAACGTGTACTGCAATGCTACATAGAGCCCATATTGCTACATGGATGTAAATCCTGGACAATAACCAAAAGTTCACAAAAAACATAGAAGCCACTGAAATGTGGTTCTTAAGAAGAATGCTGCGAGTGCCATGGACTGCAACGCAAAGCAATGAAGTCATCCTTAGGACAGTCAAATCAAAAAGAAAGACCATCAATAAAGTTAGAACACAACAAGCACGATGTATAGGCCATGTCATGAGAAAAAAGTTAGAACATATAGTAAAGCCGAGCGGTGAGATGTATACCGTAAAAAGCAACGGCCCAAGCACAGAGCCTTGCGACACGCCAAACGACACAGGTTTGGGTGAAGATTTGTCACTGCGAATACGCACGAGCTGCTGCCGTCCGGACAAGTACGATCTAAACCACTCGAGCGCAGCGCCTGTCACACCAAATCTACGAGTCAATCTACTCAACAGAATGGCGTGGTCAATGGTGTCGAAGGCTGCGGTCAAGTTAAGCATGACTAGCACAACAACGCGGCCACGGTTGACTGCAGGCAGAATGTCACTATGCACTTTAAGTAGAGCAGTTTCAGTGGAGTGATGTTGTCGATATGCGGATTGAAACTGGTTGTGCAAATTATTATTTTGCATGTGGTCGCCAAGCTGCTTTGCTACAACGCTATCAAGCACTTTCGAGACAAATGCCAGATTTGAGACAGGGCGATAGTTTTGCACCAGATTTGGATTTAGTCCATTCTTCTTTATTAATGGCGATATGTAACCGGTCTTATATTGACCAGGAACGACAGACGATTTCAGTGATTGCACAATTATGCGTGACACGATCGGAAGAAGTTCATCAACTGATTCTCTCACTAGCCAAGTCGGTGCTTGGTCAAGGTCGCACGATTTTTGTGGTGCGTCCATGATGATTTTCTTTATACATTCTGTTGTTGGCATGGGGAACAAAGACAGTTCACATGTGCAGTGGTTGTCTAGGGTTCTAGCATTAGTACCCGGCAACTCGCTGCGGATATGGCATGTCTTCTCAGTGAAGAACGTTGCGAATTTCTCCGCCAATTCAGATTGCGAATCATGTGTCGGAAGCTCTATGTCATTATTTCTGTGAAGAAGAGTGTTCGCAGCAGCAAACAACTGTGTCTGGTCATTTCCAATGTCCCGGATTTTTTCGGAATAGAAAGTAGTCTTGGCATGTAGCAGCATATCATTTACAGCTTGCATTGTTCACGAAACATCTGGATTTTTGCCCCATCATCTTCAAAATGGCGATTCAAAATAACCGCCACTCTTCACAATATATGTCGTATCTCGGTTCCTAAGCCATGTAGGAGGTCATTGTTTGTCGTTTTAGCCGGTCGTTTGTTTTTAGGTGATTCGGGCTGTGTTTGTGCAGTGGGGGTTTTACGGCTGAAAATTAGGATTGTAGTTTCTGGCCCTTCTCATTTTCCTTAATTCGCTGCCGTTTAATTATTTCGACGTACAACAGTAAACATGGCAGCGTCCCCGCCTTCTCCAACAAATACACTAATAGAACATGACAGCCCTGTGGTGAAACTGTATTCTGCAATCGTAGAAAGATACTCGAACATATAGTTATATAGTACGATGGCTGCAATATTGCGGCCTTGCTTTGTGCGAAGTTCGTTTGAAACTGGCAGAAATGAGGTCGACCAGTTTGGTTATGCTTACAACATATGATATGACCAGCAATCTGTATATATTTCTAATAATTATATCTGATACTTATAATACATACATAAGTAAGTAAATAATTGATTTCCAACATTTAACATTACACGTAACAATTAAACCAATACAATGTTGAATGTGGAAAGGGGGTGAGCAGAAGTACAATACTTATCAGTGGTTCACCCCCAACCATTTTAGGTGCGGGCGATGTAAATACAATATGTTTTTTATAGAGTAAAGATTTAACAATCAAACACTAGTGTACACCGTGCCTACAACACAATACGTTTATATTAATTTTTCCACATAGTACCACGATTACAATAGTGCTGTATATATGTCAATTATAGATGATTTGTACTTTTTTCAACATACAAATATGCTGACACTTTCTTAAATCTTCAGGTAAACTATTCCACAGTTTGATTCAATATTAGACACACACATAGCCTTCAAAGTTGTACGAACGTACAATTGTTTAAATATATCTCTGTTTTGTTACATACCAACATTCGTTATTCAAGCGAAAACAGCTTAGGATGTTTTTCGGAAGTAAATTATATTTCACCTTGTACATTGTGATAGCCGTTTTATAATCAAAAAACGTCATAACTTTAAGATCGACAAACAAGTTGTTTGTATGATCTTGAGCTTTTGCTCCATATATAATACGTATCACTCTTTTTTGCAAAACAAATATCGGCCATACGTTAGAACGATACGTATTGCCCCAAATCTCAGAGCAGTAGTCAATATAAGACATAAAAAGTGAATAGTATAACAAGGATAATGACTTGACATTTAATAAGCTTCGTGCTTTGTAAATTATTGATGTTATTTTTGCTAATTTAGATTTAACCAATTGGATTTGTGTTTTCCAGAATAGTTTCTCATCAATGAGATGACACACACATAGTGCCAGGAATTTTGTTTGGTACACTCTTTCTATGTTTTTATGATTTATTGTTATATTGATGCCAGGAGCATTTATCTTTTTTCAAAATATCATGAAACTGGTTTTATCGACATTAAGGGATAGTTTGTTTAATTCGAACCAATTTTGTAATTTCACCAACTCCTGGTTGACTACTGCGCTTAGCATATTTGGACCATCAGCACAATAGAATATGTTAGTGTCATCTGCAAGTAAAATTAATTTTACTATATCAGAAACTTTGCATAAGTCATTGATATAAATCAAAAATAAATTTGGTCCAAGTATTGATCCTTGCGTTACTCCATATAATATGTTTAAAACATTAGGTTTTACATTATCAATACATACAAATTATTTCCTCTTTTCAAGGTAACTGCTCAACCAATTATTTACAACCCCACGTATACGTATACCACACAATTCTATTTTTCTAACAGCAGATTGTGGTTTACAGTGTCGAAAGCTTTTTTCAAGTCTATAAACACGCCTACTGGCGATTTATTCTTATCAATTGCATTTGCTATTTCCTCAGTTAACTCCAACAATGCCATGGAGGTTGATCTGTTTTTTCGAAAACCATATTGACTTTCAATCAGTATATCATTAAGTTCTATAAAATTATCTAACCTTACGTCAAAGAGTTTTTCTAGAATTTAGGAGAATTGAGGTAATAATGACACAGGCCTATAGTTGGAAAACGCCTTTTTATCTCCAGTTTTGAATAATGGAATGACTTTTGCCACTTTCATTTTATCCGGAAATATGCCGGATTTAAAAGATCTATTACAGATCTGAGTTAATGGTTTTACAATATGAGAAATAATCTTTTTATGATATACATGGCAATATTATCATAATTGTTAGAATATTTCCCTTTAAAATTGTTAACAACACTTAGTACTTCTTGTTCATCCGTAGCACGGACAAAATATAGAGGCTTTTATTCTGAGTTGTACATCCTCGTAATTACTGGTTGCATTTAATGGTGTTTTGATTTTCCTGGCAAGCCGAGGTCCAACATTTACGAAGAAATCGTTAAAGCCATTGGCTATTTCTAATTTATCAGTAAGGATTTTATTGTCGCCGACAAATGAATCTGGAATACATTTATAGGTGTTTCCCGTTTTTATTATTGAATTT
Organism: Escarpia spicata; assembly: GCA_963995525.1. NCBI lineage: Eukaryota > Metazoa > Annelida > Polychaeta > Sabellida > Siboglinidae > Escarpia > Escarpia spicata. The sequence continues at coordinate 34,910,397 of OZ023210.1, forward strand.
AATACTTTCCTTAAGTTCCTTTAATATCATGTTGATTTTGTTGCAATAATTTTGAATAGTGATATTTTTGGTTTGTCTTTGAATATTAATTAGCTTATTTTTATATCTTTTGTATCTTTCTTCTGTGCTTTTTGATTTACATGCAATATATTTTTGTAGAGATTGTTTTTCTTTTCACATGCATTTACTAATCCTTTTGTAAACCATGGCTTATATGAGTTGTGAATCTTATTATACACCTTTCTTACCGGACAATGAGTCTTGTATAGATCGGTGAATGTGTTAACAAATTCTCTATATACCGTGTTAATATCCTCCGGTTGCATAATCAAGTCCCAATTACAGCTAAATGACTGTATACAATGCTCGTTTCTACACCTGACATATTTAAAACTTTGTCCTTTAGGTCTATCAGTGTTACTTCTACTCAATGCGAAAACAGGTAAATGGTCATTAACATCTGTAATTAATAACCCACTGCAAACCTCCTTTGTCATTTCGCTAGTGAAAATATTATTAATCAAAGTGGCGCTGAATTCAGAGATTCTACTTGGCTTTGTAATCAAGGGATATAATCCGTAACTGTACATGACGTCTAGAAACTGTTTAGTTCCGTAGTGAGTATCATGTTTTATTACATGACGTAATGTATTTTTTTGCATTTTAATTATGTACAGTGTATTTGTTTTACAATAAAACCTGACTTAGCGGCCACCTGCCCATAACGCACTGTCCACTACCTGTCTATTGCGTATAACGATCGGTTAATTTGGACCGAACCATTAATAGTCAACCTGCCGCTTACGGACAGGTCAAAGGGAATCCATAATTTCCCTGAATAAAACGTCAACGCGTCGGTGTCATCGCGTGTACGCGGGCCTATCAAGTTTCAATCGAGCCACGCGTGCTGTCATCAGCCTGTTGCAGTCACTATGTGGTTCCTTTACTCCAGGAAAGGGGAGCAGAATCAGCTTTGATGTCCAAAATGAGAAGCCATGGAAGCGGGCTGTTGTAGTATTTACCTAGGTAGCTTGATATAGCTGGAGAGCCGACCTAGGTAAATATTACTATGGCCCGTTACCTACCACTTGGGGGTAGCTCAAATTGTATTGATAATCCCCGAGTGCCAATGTTTGCCTTGCATTCGTTCACACCCTCGTGTTTCCTTTTGGTCGTCAAAACTTTTTCTGTTCGCATTTACTTGGAGAGGGTGATTGAAAAAAGGAACATCAATTAAACGCAGCAAGTTGTGTAGTGTATTATTTAATATTATTGTTAACTCTAGATTTGTATTGTTCACGAGAGTACCAACTAGCGAACGTCAACGTAACCATTTATAATAATGTGGTTCCACCTAGTGAGTATCCAAGTTATGAAATTCTCCATAACGGCAACCTGCCTACAACGGTAATTTTGTGCAGTCTAGACGATGACCGTTATGAACAGGTTTTACTGTACTTGATTAATGTTAAAGCAGCGACTGTTTGTATGTGTTATCTGTTTTGTTTTGTGTACAGTGCTACGAACAGTAATAGACACGGAGCTGTATTAACTAAATATTAATATTGTGATAGTTAAATACCTATTTTAGTCAGAATATATATTTATTTATCCAATAATTTATTTCATGTAACATAAGTTATTTCTTTTAAAATGTATATTTTAAATGACATAGTATAGATTATGTTTTACCAATTATTTATTTTAAGTGTGTGTAATGTATGAACATGTTTTATACCCGGATACAAGGCGTTATACAATTAGCAATTATCTATTATTATTATTATTATTATTATGCGAGTATTCTGATGAAGACAATGCAGACACCCGCTCTATCCGCGCCGCAACTTCGCGCGCCAGTTGCAATGATTACATCTCAGAACTCCCTGGCAGATCGCCTTGCGAAACTCTCAAAATAAACTTCGCCAATAATATCGCTTGCCAGGAATTTCCGGTGGTTTGGAGAGTAGACGTAGTTGGGTATCTTGAATCAGCGGCTCGTTAGAATGGTCGAATGGGATTCTTGGAACTCGAGGGCTTCGTCTTAGAACTGGACGGGTGTCTGCACTGTTCTCGCGGGTGGTACGGCGAAGTCAGTTACAAGTTTGATTCAGCTAAACTTTCATACTATGCGGAGGTTATCTGGCATGGGTAGTGTACGTATCACCCCGTGTGCGTGCGCGTGCGCGTGCGGAGGCGAGCTGTAAACTGCTGCTGCTGCTGCTGCTGCTTTTTGGTCCTTTGGGCCGAATTAGGTCCAACGGACTATTGCCATCACTCTGCGTCCGCCGTCCACGCAGTCCGCCGTTAGCTGCGGTATCTCAGAAACCGTTTAGCAACTTTTTCTCTAATTTTGCGTAGACATATCTTAGGGCACTGTCACTATGCACGAGAAATCTGTATTTGATTGAATCATTCTAAGGGCTCCCTAGGGCCTCCAAGGGGACCCCAAAACTGGTAAAAAAAATACATTTTGCCTATTTTTTCAAAATCTGTTCAGCAACTTTTTCTCTAATTTTGCATATGCATTTCATGGGGTAGTGTCACTGTACACAAGAAATATATATTTGATTGAATCATTCTAAGGGCACCTAATTACCCCCCCCCCCCCAAAAAAAAGACCCTAAAACTTGTAAATTTTGCCTATTTAAAAAAAAACTCTTCTGTAACTTTTTCTCTAATTTTGCATAGACATTTCATGTGGTAGTGCCACTATACACAAGAAATCTGTATGTGATTTATATAAGCAGGAAGTTTGTGAAATGAGTTATTCTTAGGCCACAGTAATTCCCAGTTTTTCATCAATGCATGTATTTAAAAACGGCATTTTATTTTCTATTATAATTATTCCTCTAAATGCAAGACATGGTGCAATAAGTGAACAGTAAGCATGTCAACATTTTATTTCCATCATAACCCTTTATGGTCTGTAACTATGATTCACCAAATTTTTTTTTAATTAATAATTACATACAGGGTTGTTTGATTTCTGCCCGGCAGAAACGGCAACAATAGCAAATACATGCCATTGATAGGCAAACGTGTTTTTTTTATAGAAAACGTCAGTTTCTTTCTGTACCTGTCTACGTATGATAACCATTTGGAAGATCACTGCCACTTAACTCGTGGATTATTATTATAAAACTGCTCTGCTACTGCTTGGTGGACAGTTAATTAGTGGGTCAAGTTCAAATACATCAGGACGTTTTTCACACCTGCATGGTAGTTTAGGCTCAGTAGTGTGCTGGCAGCCACTAAACCTATAGGCTTATGTGAAAAGGATAGTTGGCAGAAGAACTAATTTCAAAGCACCATTGCATCCATTTAGCCACGCAGCAGTCACACTGTCCCAGTGTATGATGCTACCCTTTGCTCTCAAATAATATGTCCTCTTAGTTTTACACATAAAGACATAATTTGGCTTGATAAGTTTTTGTAGCAGCACATTTGTACTTCTAGTGTATCAGTGCAACATAACATACATACTGTGTGCCACATTTGAATGTCATGCGTATAATATATCCACGCATTCCATTTGCATATATAATGTAAAAACTTAAACAGCCGTTTTCTTCATTTTCACTTTTTGAACCCTGCCATGTTCAATGCTCCATAACTTCACCAATTTTTGTAGCAGTCATTTCATAATTTTTGAAACCGTGTAAAGCACTCTACCCTACCTTTACAAGGATATAAGAAAACAATGTTACAATCTGTCCGACTTATCGCTCATTTGGTCAGCCGGGGTCACATATAGACGTATTAGTCCAAAGGACTTTTTTATTGTTGATTGCATTTTGTGTGGATTAAATTAGTAGTATAGAAGCCCTTTCATTGCCGTAACGCGTTCGCATACTAAAATATGATAGCACAATGTTTCTAATCAACTAATTCGAATGTTTGCAGCACATTCCAGCTGCAAGATCGACTTCGATTATGTTAGCCGTTTTAGTTCAAAACAAGGCAGCAGATGGCGTTATCGACGCTTGTGTTACTGTGTATTACCATGGGGACATTTAACCTGTAAAGAATTGCGATGCTTGCAATACACTCAGCTGGCGACCAAATTTTAAATCGCGATACTACACCTGCCAATTCTCCCAGAATTTCTGGGAGTCTCCTTGATTTTGGGAATGTCTCCCGGTCACCTGGACTACAGGCAAATACCCCGGACTTTCGTTTAAGATCTCCAACAATACACCCCACCGTCTTCTGATGTCATCACCAAAGACAACGGGACACCACGGGAGACGTGCTGAACCGCTGATGTTCCGGCGATAAATCTCCAACTGCACCCCCCTCCACGTCTTCCGATGTCAACATCCGAGATAGCGCGATAAGAATTTTAAAAAGTTGGCAGGCATACGATACGTGTACAAAACTTACAAACATTTGGAAAGTTGTATCGTGTTGAAAGTTAAAGTTGTAAAGTTTTTATACACATGTCAAAATATTTGTGCGTGTGTGCGTGTTGCGTGCGTGCGTGCGTGCGTGCGTGCGTGCGTGCGTGCGTGCGTGCGTGCGTGCGTGCGTGCGTGCGTGCGTGCGTGCGTGCGTGCGTGCGTGCGTGCGTGCGTGCGTGCGTGCGTGCGTGCGTGCGTGCGTGCGTGCGTGTATGCTCAATGGGTGTCATTTTGCGATAACTAAAACGATGTGTAAGGATGAAGTATGGCGCATTTAATTAACAATAAGTACAAACTTTCCCAAATCTCGCGTGATTTCACGTTAAATATGCCTACATGACCGGTGAGTATTGCGATACGACGGCGACAATGTGTGTAAGTAAATATATCGCACATTTAACTGTTTTAAAGTTGCATTCTGAGATCGTCCATCTTTGAAAAACAAGTTTAGAGGGAGTCAACATGCCGCATACACTATTAGGCCTATATTACTTTCATCGTCACATAGAAGCTTCTGACGTCATGCTATTAAAATAGGTTAATACGACAGGTTTCTTGTACGACACACACAGTTGTTGAAATCACCTCCCTCTGAACAATTTCCGAATGAAAGTCAAAAGAAATAGTGTGTGCGACTGCCGCTTGGAAAAGTACGGTGACGTAATAAATGTCATTGGCACTGTACGTACGTAACTACCGTTTCCATTGGACATCAGCGCTCATTTTGGACGTACAATACGCGATAACAACTTAATGCGATGCATAATGGGCAGCTAAATGGTTTACCACATATTTCTTACAAATTGACCTAGGTCTGTTCAACGTTCCTGGATTCTCCCCCAGTTGTATTTCGCGAAAAGACCCACGGTGCGCATGGTCCCTGCATATAAAATATTGTAGAGGGAAGCGTAGGCCATTTTGTTTTTGACACCACATGTATGACACTAGTGCGAGTCCGACGTCTTAGATACCCTACGCCATTGCCAGTTACAGATGTCAAAACAAATTCAGAATAGACCCCGGTTTGAGAGCAGCCCACACGTGACGCCCGAACACAATTTTACTGGGAGCAACTTGACGTGTCGTTATCAGTTCAAAATAAGTTCTAGTTCCGTGATATGGCAAAGCTGTTACACGATTCCTTGTTTACAAAGCGAGCGCTATCATATTATCGCAAGTTAAATAAAGTAAAGGGGAATATATAAGTGGGAAGCAAAACTTCTTAAAACAAGGAACGAAACGAATAATGCACACACATGCAGCTGGGTGTAGAGGGTATTTTCAAGTGCGTGTACATTAATTAGGATAAACGTTGTTGTTGATTATATATATATATATATATATATATATATATATATATATATATATATAGCGTACGTGATATCTGTATTTTCACACAAAAACGCATCGAATAATACATATCCTGCCAGGTGAGGTGTGTGGGGGGTATCTTAAGTGTGTCAAGTATGTATGGACATTACTAATACCAGGTCAACAACATTACGTTGATCTACAACGATGCCTGGCAACTATCGCGTAATAGATATAGCTAGGATGAAGTCTGTTACAAGGCAAAGTGGTTATGAAATAGACAAGATTTTCGTTTATGACAACAATTAAGTATCGAACTAAAGAACGAGCCACATATTTTGTAACAAAGATGTTTATGAAACAATATACAGTATATATATATATATATAATACAAAATATAATTTGTGTGAAGTCATCCATCTCATAATACAGTGACATGATAACTTTGAACATACTACGTATGATGTTGAATGTGAAACTGCCGGCTGTCCCACCAATGGTTTCAGGAAATGTTCAAGCCAAGATCACATATAACAGATGTTAAAGTTTTTTACATTCTTAATGCGTTGATCACAGTTGGCGTAGCTTCCATTTAGAAGCACTTGCGGTGCACAATCGATGGGCCAGACTCGTCATATTCCTGCTTGCTGATCCACATCTGCTGGAAGGTGGACAGGGAGGCGAGGATGGAGCCGCCGATCCATACAGAGTACTTGCGCTCTGGCGGTGCGATGATCTTGATCTTCATTGTGGCTGGAGCCAGAGCTGTGATCTCCTTCTGCATGCGGTCAGCGATGCCAGGGAACATCGTGCTGCCACCAGACAGCACAGTGTTGGCATACAAGTCTTTACGGATGTCGACGTCGCACTTCATGATGCTGTTGTAAGTTGTCTCGTGGATACCGCACGACTCCATACCCAGGAAGCTTGGCTGCAGCACGGCCTCTGGGCACCGGAACCTCTCGTTGCCGATGGTGATCACCTGGCCGTCGGGAAGCTCATAGCTCTTCTCCAGGGAAGACGAAGCAGCCGCGGTGGCCATCTCCTGCTCAAAGTCAAGTGCAACGTAGCACAACTTCTCCTTGATGTCACGCACGATTTCTCGCTCGGCTGTTGTCGTGAAGCTGTAGCCGCGCTCGGTGAGGATCTTCATCAGGTAGTCGGTGAGATCACGGCCAGCCAGGTCAAGACGCAGGATGGCGTGGGGCAGGGCGTAACCCTCGTAGATGGGAACGGTGTGGGTGACACCATCTCCGGAGTCGAGCACGATACCTGTCGTACGACCGGAAGCGTACAGTGACAGCACAGCCTGGATGGCAACGTACATGGCGGGAGCATTGAAGGTCTCGAACATGATCTGTGTCATCTTTTCCCTGTTGGCCTTCGGGTTGAGGGGAGCCTCGGTCAGCAGGACGGGGTGCTCCTCGGGGGCGACTCGCAGCTCGTTGTAGAAGGTGTGATGCCAGATCTTCTCCATGTCGTCCCAGTTCGTCACGATGCCGTGCTCGATGGGGTACTTCAGGGTGAGGATACCCCTCTTGCTCTGGGCCTCGTCACCGACATAGCTGTCCTTCTGGCCCATGCCGACCATGACACCCTTAAACAAAATAGGCGGCATAAATGAAAAACACTTTCAAAACGAGCATAAATTCATTTGTATGACAAACACGTTTCAGCGGAATAGTCTTGTTGGATAAATATGTTGAAATTCATTAATAATATAATAATTAGAATTTTGTTAAAAATCATTATTAAAATATATACTGAAATCCGCTAATCGAGATACCCTTACTAAGTTTACACATAGGGCATAATACTCCTATGGATTACTGAACTATTCTGCGACACTATCCATATCCACTCTCTCATCTACTGCAAATCTCCTTGGAATAAGACAGGATTAAAGTTGTGCCAGAAAGAAAATGTATATTCTATAGATTTAACAAGATTGCCACGCAGAGAATTAACTCTAGGTAGCAGGTGGACAAGGAAGCCCTTGGCTTATCGAGAGTCCGACCTTTTTATCTATGTGTATCCCGCCCGTCTGAGGTATGTGTCGATTTTATTTTTAAACATATTCACGCTACTAGCACCCACACAATCAGCAGGTAATCTGTTCCATTCATTTACAGTCCTTTGTGAAAATTAAAACTTTCTTATATCCAATCTACTCTGCTCCTTTGCTAATGCAAGATCATGTCCTCTAGTCCTATCTTTCTTAACTGAGAAAAACATATTTCTATCAATATTTTCATAACCCTTCAATATTTTAAACACTTCTATCTGATCTCCTCTCAATCTCCTGGTCTATACAATGATAGCGAGTCATAAGAAACTTCACGTTATCATGACACCAATGTAACAGGGTCCAACGGATTTTCCCCATACACACCTGATGCCTGGGTCGGCCGACGATAGACGGGAACACAGCCCTGGGGGCGTCGTCTCCGGCAAATCCAGCCTTGCACATGCCGGAGCCATTGTCGATGACCAAAGCAGCGATATCTTCGTCACACATATTGTTTGGTGAGTACTGAAACAAAAAGGCATGATTCTATATATAAACTTGCACAACAATATCGATGTTTATTCTTAATGCAACGTGAGATTGTGAACTAGGGCACATATACATGTAACATTTGAATCAATGTTTACATTTGGACAGGAATAACTTCGATCGTCAATGCAGGGCCTAACCGAATTCCACTAGGGCTGGGTAACATTGATTAGATGTACATAAAATTAAAAGACCCACCCCCCGATTCGATTCAGCCGTATTTCAAAAGGATTGATACCGTTCCTTTAGTAAAAGATCGCCCAAGTAAGCCTTGCGAAACTACTTTAATCGGCCCCGTGACACCGGTTCTAATTTGACCGTGTTCGATTGTGCTGGTTGGTTATACAACAGAGTGGTCAAGCACGACCGGTGAGTCACGACGTGCGTGATCATCGCTACTCCTTTTATGGGCAGAGCATATGCGGCGGCTGCCGATTGGTTTAAAATGTGTTCTTTTCGCCATGTGTGGAAATCAGCGATGCATGCGAGCCGGTCGCGTGATCGTGCATACAACCGGCTTTAGTAGATATCTCATGGATATTGGTTGCCAAAACGTCTGAACAATCTATTACAATTCATAGCCACGACTTTCAAATGACCAGTGACAAGTACATTCCGAAGCCCGATTTTGTAGTTAGAAAATAGCTTACGATAATGATATAAGAAACGTGCATAAAATATTCATGAGATACCCTGGGAACTTAATTAACAAATGGCACGAAGAGCCCCGAAACTGCAGCGTCGCATTAAAACACGGTACCTAAAACACAATTTACACCGTTCCGTGTCCATTACCTGTCATACGAACGCACTGCGAGAGCTAGCAAAGAACAAAATACATTCCGAACTGATGCGATAACAAGACAAGTAGATTAACCACATGTAGTACACCGCACGGGCATGGGCGTGTCTAAAGACATGTAGTCGAGCAACATCGGTTGTCTTCAGCCTAATCTAGTGCAGCAATAGCTGCGTTAAATTTCGCTTCTACACTAATATGGCTAACACGAATAAAAGAGCTACAGCTAGCAAACTACTTTCGATAGCAATAACAGCTGTGCATTAACAGCAGACAATGCACAACGATACACTCTTTGCCACACGCTTCTAACGTGCAAATAGCAACAACAAAAATCGATGCAATTTAGCAGGATATAGTGAAGACATGATACTTACATTGTGAGACAGAGACTAGAAGTTTGTTGCAGTAGGCCGACAGAATGACAATTTGGTGGCGTTGCTAACTTATATAGAGCACTGCGCCAGTATCAGCCGGTATGTGTCCATATATGGACTCCGTGACTAGTTCGAGCAGGACGCACAATGCCGCCGGGCGGCATGAATACATTATGAATGACGCATGACAACGTCGACACACGACCATATTTGGGCATAGCCACCGTTGTCTCCGCAGGTGCGGTCGCAATTGAACCCGGATGTCGGCGGTAATCTCCCCGATGTTGACCCGGTTGCGGTTCCCCCGACATGTTGCCACATCACAGCTCGGGGGGGTCTATTCACAAACAGAACGACCTCTTGGTTCCGGGGCTGTCACCCGTGTGTCACTTGCAATGTCACGCGAGGCGTAATTCCGAGGCACGGGTTGCGCATGACTCAAGGAGGGGTTGTGACAGACTGGAGGGGGTCTGGTGCAGGGCTAGTGAACCGAACTGTAGTGACAAATGATCTTGTTATTCTGTGATGACACAATGCGGTTATTTCTAAAATGTGTACGTTGCTACTTCGCTGTGACACTAGCTGGTGTACACTTCGCCCTAACGCACTACAGTGACATAGACACGGCCTATACATAATTATACTATTTATGAAGTGTTGGTTAATGCATTTTTCAGCCAGCCTGTCTGCGTGCGTGGATTTACGAGTAAGCAGGCAGTATTTCGACCGCAAAAATCTGCTCCGCGAGAGCAATGTATATATTGTATTGACTCTATTCACTATAACGGTACTGTGTATAGTGTGTAGTATGAACAGGCATGCTCAGGGGCGGGCGTCATTCCCTACCCGTTGGACAAAACGGCAATATTGGGGACCTACGCCAAAATGTCTATAACGTTTTCGTGACATCGAATATCTAAAATCTCAAGAGGTAAAACTTAACTTTGATAATAACCTAAAGGCGATGCATTCAACTACTTAACGTACAACATATCAGACTAACAGCTAATAAACTATAGGTGGTGCATACAACTACTTAACGTACAACATATCAGATAGCTAATAAACTATAGGTGGTGCATACAACTACTTAACGTACAACATATCAGACTAATAGCTATATAATAAACAATAGGTTGTGCATACAACTAATTAACGTACACCATATCAGACTAATAGCTAATAAACTATAGGTAGTGCATACAACTACTTAACGTACAACGTATCAGACTAATAGCTAATAAACTATAGGTGGTGCATACAACTACTTAACGTACAATATATCAGACTAATAGCTAATAAACTATAGGTGGTGCATACGACTACTTAACGTACAACATATCAGACTAATAGCTAATAAACTATAGGTGGTGCATACGACTACTTAACGTACAACATATCAGACTAATAGCTAATAAACTATAGGTGGTGCATACGACTACTTAAGATTTTACGAAAAATATGTCCAACACTATATGCGTGCTGTGATTTACCAACAGTCGTTAAATGTCAAGCACTCTCGCGACGGCTGGACTTCACAAAGATGACGGCGTCAACAACGTGAGTAAATGGGAGCGTAGAGATGCCCGGCTTCACTGCCAGCCTGCCGCCCAGTCCAAAGAACAACAGTCCACGCCAGTCAACGTAAACACGCTGCTACTTGTGTTCAAGGATCGGTGTTTGTGAGGCGGCGTCCAGGGCGAGCAGGGAAACCTCCCGTATGGTCGGTCGGTCGGTCGGTCGGTCGCTCGCAGCGGGGGAGAGACAGTTAGCAGACGTCACGCAATTCAGGGAGAACAACATGTTTTCAATTTTAAAGAAAGTGACGGAATTTATATTATTTCAGAGGAATGTTCAGTAATTTCGTTTTCTTTGGTCATATCACGAAAGACAACGGATGTTGGAAGAAGGCCTTCTATGCCCTAACAACATAAAAACATACCCATTGTGATTTGGGGAGGGAGAAATTTTGAAGTGGTCCATCCCAGTGTGTTCAAAGAATACTCGAGGAAAAGGGGACGTACAAAATCCGGAATAAGACTAGGAAAGATTGGAAAACCACCCAGTGGGCACACGATATCTTTTAGACATCGTCATTTATACATCTATCAGACGTCTACATATTTACGTAAGAAATGAGACGCAAAATAGTATTTCACTTGCAACCTAAATTTGACGTGTTTTAGACGTCAAGAAAGACATCTTTTAGACGTCAAAATATACTACTATTGCCCACTGGACAACACATTTGAGTCAAATCTTTATTTAAGCAAACATGATCTATATTTTCCTTCTTTCCTTTTGCCTGCCTGACAAACAAGCAAACCGAGAAAGGAAAAGACAGATCATGTTCGGTGTACGTGGTGGATTACCAATACGTGCGTCGCGTCAGATTGCACTATGTTTAGCAAAACGTAATCACTTCGAGACTCTATTATCTATAAAAAAAAACACGGCTTCATTATTCTGTTATTTTAATTTCTAGAACATTATGTGGGAATCAGTGTATGGCCTTCATGAACCGATTGAGTTTAATTTGTTATCCTAGCTGTACATCGTGTGTAAGCTACTCTACTATAATGAATGAAGAATTAATTTTTATATCCCAGCCATTTAGTTTCTACTAATTAATTGCTATACATATATTATCCGTGCTTCTGTTAAGCAGGGTGAACTTTGTAGAGCAATGCACGTAATGTTTAATTTCTACTGCTGCGATTCCTGACGTAAATCCCAATGTGACTATGACACAAATGTGTGTCATGTGGGAATGCGTCGTCGCTATTGCTAGTAGGTCTACTATGACGTCACTATTGCTAGTAGGTCTACTATGACGTCACTATTGCTAGTAGGTCTACTATGACGTCACTATTGCTAGTAGGTCTACTGTGACGTCACACAGTCCTTTCATTTCAAGTGTCGTTGCCGTTAGCCTATCAAAAGACAACCATTTTGTGTGAAGTTTCAACATATCCGTGTTCACGATCGACTAAAGTTGCTTGTGCTGCGATTTACAAGCACTTATAATAAATACCGCCTGTGGCAACACGGCGACTATACCATCAATGAAGTCATGTGCTCCGGAATAGGGGATTGTACTGAACACATAGAATCAAAATTACCGACATGTATGCAGTTGTGATACAACGCATCCGTGCTGCCTTCTGGCTAATTATTCTTAACACGTTATAAAGAGAAAACTACACATTTGCACATGTTCGTCCCGGGTAGGCATTATCATTGTGTTAATGATGTTTCCTTTATTTTTATAAATGCGAGGTAACGTTTAACTCTCGCGTATTTAAAAAAATAAATCACCGTGTGAGCAGACGAGAGATTACCAGCAGGGCCTATTTAATATTTAAGATGCAGGGGGGTTATTGGACATATTTAAGACGGAGGGGGGCTGTTGGACATATTTAAGACGGAGGGGGCTGTTGGACATATTTAAGACGGAGGGGGGCTGTTGGACATATTTAAGACGGAGGGGGGCTGTTGGACATATTTAAGACGCGGGGGGGGGGCTGTTGGACATATTTAAGACGGAGGGGGCTGTTGGACATATTTCGCCGCCGCATCGCGTAAATTCAGCTTATTGTAACCTGAACAGGCGCACATGTCAAGGGGTCTAGGGGCACGGTCATGTGGGCCCATTCAAAAAGATCAAACGCCAAATTCCAAAGATCTAGGGGGCATGAAGCCCTCCATAAATGTTACTAACTTCGCCCACTTCAATGCTGCAGCCCCGTGTTGGCAGTGGAACTCTAACGTTCTCATTGATCACCTTCGCGGGTACTGGAGGTCAGTGATCCACAAACAATTGTGCACAAGAGGCAACATATATTGACTCTTTTATGTGTTTTTATTGACATGCGAAGTAGATACTTGCTTTTATTTCTGCAACCTGATCCAAAAATGTCTTCGCGAATCTCGGAGAACTGATATTACACGGTGGTTTCCGAAAGTAATTCATTATTCAAAACTTGTTCTTCCCGAACTTCAAGTCTTTATTTTTGGAGCCATAGAGGGATGTGTAGTTGGAAAGTTCAAGGGGGGGGTGTAGTTGGAGTTTTTTTACCTCAAAGGGGGGTTGTAATTATAGGTCTCGGGGGCGCCGTTGGAGGTGGAAAACCGCATCCCCCAAAATTCAACCACGCTATGCTCGGGGCGGCAAATAAAAAAAGTTCTTGCTAACTCCCCAGAGGCTGAATTACATCATGGTAATGGATCCGAGGATCCTCGCGCATCAGGGGGCGCCACTTTGAAGATAAGCTCATTCATCCTCGCAAGAATGAGCTCAGCAAATAATATCGCTTGCCGTTAAAAATGCCAATGGTCTTCTGGGTGGTCTTCATGGTCTGGGCAGTAGACGTAATTATTTTAAAACACAATACCACTCAGCGGCTCGTGAGAATGATCGAATGGGTAATTATACTGGAATTCCTGGAAATGCGGCGTTAGTCTTTGAAATTCCCTCGAGCACTAAATGCAATACCGTTAGTGTGGCATACATCTAATCATAACCAATCTACCATAGAAAGAACACAAAGTCAAACAGCCAGATGTTTATCAACACAACTACACTAAAGAGCCAGAAATAGTTACGGATCTCTAGACGGATCTCCAGACGGAATCCTCCCAAACGCGAAAGAACGCCAAATACTTTGCACAGAAAGTCGATTCTATGAAATTGAACAGAACCTTATAGATATCCCACTATACCACTATATCAAGCACACTGTTTGATGCTCAAACAAACATTATAATCAGTTTTTACATATCAGACACTCATCAAACACATCTGGAAACAGTGCATTCCCTACCACAACAAAAGAATGGAATCATTTGCCTTCAAGCATTGTCTCATGTAAGTCATTGGATTACTTAGGCCTACAAAGTAATCTCATCAAACATTATTTTTTTTAAACTTAAACCAACCGAGCCACCATACGCACTAGTTAGCGTATGATATTTGCCTAGCTGTCAAAACACAGACACAAATACACCGGCTTTACAGACAGCAAACACCGTATAACTATTGGTAATGTCCAACGTTGGATAATGGAGCTTTTTGTTATTATATTCATGCGTTAAAAATCCTATGCCACCGCCTTGCCGTCGCACCTGTTCTGAGCGTCTTCATATTCAAAGCGAGCCGCTGGCTGTTCAACTATTGTGTTTCCGCGTTTTCGAAGTCGTCATCACAGATTTGATCACGCAGCCACCGAGGAAATAGAGGAGTACCCTTTTACTAACGTCGAGACGTCATCTCAATGCATTAACCAATGTTACTCAGTCTCTTGACTACCAACAGGTCGCGTGGTTTCAATTCGCTTTCGAGAAGGAATTAAACGTTTGAATGTTGACACTTCTATAACCAAAATTTTATCATTGTATGATGTCACACACGCACGCACACACGCACACACACACGCACACACACACACACACACACACACACACACACACACACACACACACACACACACACACACACACACACACACACACACACACACACACACGGCCTATTTGGGGGCTAATCTTATATCCAGCTCTCCACCAACAATAATTACACCAGACAATTATTACAGCCTCTCCTCAAATTCAACCCTCCCAGTTCCGGCGCCTTAGCATTACGAAACATTAATATGTTGTCCATAACAAACCCGGAAGTAAAATACTAATCTGCCCTTGTTCAATAGTGCGCGGGCCAATAGCATGGCCCCATTTTTCTGTCACCACCTGTTGCGACTCTGCATTTTTGCGTGGGTGATTACATCTTTGCCTACGCCTGTGGCAGGATTTTTAACTCGCTATACATATTTAACTTTATTCAACATAAACATAATTTACTATATATATATATATACATATATATATATATATATACATACAAGTTACAAGAACACTAGACTACACTATAATTATAATGGTCCTCGTAGGCCTACCATTTAGGCACACCATTTGTGTGCATGGTCTTGCATGCAAAGTTTTAACATAAATAATGACCGCAGTGTGTGACATCCGTGAAGGTGTTTTATATTAATTTTGTAATTATGAATATACTACGTTTTAAATTTGTACTGTCTAAGATTGATTGATCATTGAATGAAGTGTATAGATCGTCATGATTAGATCCGCCTTCTGAGACCACGCGCCGCCGAAACTAGCCGGGGCCTTTTCACTCCATATATAGTCAAAAGTCGGGACCGCAGATGGAAGAATCCATTCAGTTGTCAAATAGGTGTAAGTGGCATTATTTTCAATACGTTTTACACTATTTTTAGGTCATGCATTACACATTACAGGAATGTAATGACACGTTATATAAATTCTCGTTTTTTGGAGAAAAGTTACAATTATTGGCAGACATACCACATAATGTTTTCTGGTGGATACTTAATACCCCTTATCATAAAATATTGAATCACGTCCTACTTCGCACAGCATCTGGCGATTCGAAGCAGTGGGTGTTGCATTCAACCGTTGGAATTCAAACTGTTGGTAAGTAGTTATTTGATGTATGTTAGCGTACTTGGTTTCATGAAATATTATAAATAGATGGGAATTGATAGATCTAATTTACATGTCCCCAGGTTATGTGTTAAAACAGTTCATGTAAGTTGCTAACAGAAGTAACAGCCACGTGTTGAGCTGTGCTTGCGGAGTTAGAAAGTTGTCAAACCTCGAGTCAAGGCGTGGCTTTAAGTTTAAATTCACGGTTTAACATAACTTATTAGCTAAAACGATGACATGGATAAGCACAAATACTTATAAAGTTACTCTATACATTCATAAGTTGTATTTAAGAAAAGGTGATGTGATCTTTCCGATTAAAAAAATTATAACCTCGAACAAGTTGAGGGTTGACCCCACCTATTCCTGTCCCACCTCAGGCTCAAGGAAATGATCAGTATAAAAATCGAATAAAAATTATAGCCTGGCTGTAGACAGTGTAATGTAGGCAAATGGGCTGATTCTTCACCACTTATTTCGTTGCTTTGAAACCTTTGCCTTGGCTGTTGATCTCATTCCACGTATTATTAATTAAGGTGGAAGAGTATAGAGAACTTCGGCATGAAACGTTCTATCACACTCACAGTCGCTTTTTATTGCACGACCTTGAGCTTGGACTTGGTTTAAATTTAGTTGAAACTTTTATGCCGAAGACTCGCTTGTCCTTGGGTGCTTGGGCCTTGGCGCGAGTCTCGCCACCTCGGCCCCTCCCACTTTACGAGTGGTCTGGCGTAAGTTGCCGAGTCTTACGTCTCAATAGGATGCTCGCAAGCGTTGTATTTAGCCTTAGCCTAGGCTTAGGTTAGGGATTACTTCAGTTCAAATGTCCTAATATGATACACAAATCCTCGCTCTTATTGTCAACATGACAACAGAAATAGTCGGCCTGGTCCCTGACCCTGGATGACAGAACTTGTTTCTTGACAGCTTTTGGATTGAAACAGCCCCTTTTTCTGCTATTTAAAATGAATGGTCCAAATTAGTTTCCTCCTACTAACCCAACCCCTATGCTATGGCATGCATCATCCTATAGCGTTTCTACAAATACAAGGCAAAGGTTGCAGATATTTTATGCCAGTTAAATAAATAAGATTGCCGTCATTTCTACCCTTTATATATGTTGTCTTACGTAGACAGACTTAATAGGAATGCATCTGTCTGCAGGCCCTTAGCCAAAAATAATGTTTCCAGTCTTGAATTAATCAAAAGTGCCTTATAGCACGTGAATGGCTTGCGTGGAAGCCATTCATGTTAATCAGTCATAATTGACCAGTTTTGTTTTTTCAATGACAAACCAGGGTCATTTGAGACATTTATTTAAGTAATACTGATCTATTTGACCTGTTTCACTACCAGTTGCCAACGATAGTCATTGATGTGGGCCCTGAGTCTTAGAATTATCGGTTAATCTATCGTTCAGTTGGCCACCTCTAAATTTTATTTGTCTTAACAGTTGTAATTACCTGTCTTGGCCAGTCATCTGCCAGCTTTAAAGACAGGTAGATCGGTCTCGGGCTAAGCCCCTGTGTGTATGTGACTAGTGTGTACTACTTTAACATTTTTAGGAAAATTCTAAAGGAGTCTAATAGGACCAGTCCTTACCTAAATTGTTTGTATGAGTTTCATATTGCAAATACTTGCTTTTATTGTTTTTAGATCCATACATAACCATCCATCATGTGTGACGAGGATATCGCAGCTTTGGTCATTGACAATGGCTCCGGCATGTGCAAGGCTGGCTTTGCTGGTGATGATGCCCCCAGGGCTGTCTTCCCGTCCATTGTAGGCCGACCCAGACATCAGGTGTGTATTACAACTTTCTCTTTACCACCAGTGTTCTTCATATTTAGATTAACATGTTTAGGGTGGTATCCATAATATGAATGTTTTTTAGCACGTAACACATGAAGCTGGTAGTAGGTGGGAGTATTTATATATTTATCACCGAGTGTGCTCGCAACATTTAAATGAATCTGGCACTTTCTGATCTGTAGTATTCCATTTTTAATTTAATTAATTTCCTTAGGTGGTAGTGGATTCTTGTTGTAACAGTTCTGTTACTCAATTTGACAGGGATATTTATATTTACACTTATTTTTGCCTTCTACTTTGCTTCAGGGAGTCATGGTTGGCATGGGCCAGAAGGACAGCTATGTCGGTGACGAGGCCCAGAGCAAGAGGGGTATCCTCACCCTGAAGTACCCCATCGAGCACGGCATCGTGACGAACTGGGACGACATGGAGAAGATCTGGCATCACACCTTCTACAACGAGCTGCGAGTCGCCCCCGAGGAGCACCCCGTCCTGCTGACCGAGGCTCCCCTCAACCCGAAGGCCAACAGGGAAAAGATGACACAGATCATGTTCGAGACCTTCAATGCTCCCGCCATGTACGTCGCCATCCAGGCTGTGCTATCCCTGTACGCTTCCGGTCGTACGACAGGTATCGTGCTCGACTCCGGAGATGGTGTCACCCACACCGTACCCATCTATGAGGGTTACGCCCTGCCCCACGCCATCCTGCGTCTTGACCTGGCTGGCCGTGATCTCACCGACTACCTGATGAAGATCCTCACCGAGCGCGGCTACAGCTTCACGACAACAGCCGAGCGAGAAATCGTGCGTGACATCAAGGAGAAGTTGTGCTACGTTGCACTTGACTTTGAGCAGGAGATGGCCACCGCGGCTGCTTCGTCTTCCCTGGAGAAGAGCTATGAGCTTCCCGACGGCCAGGTGATCACCATCGGCAACGAGAGGTTCCGGTGCCCAGAGGCCGTGCTGCAGCCAAGCTTCCTGGGTATGGAGTCGTGCGGTATCCACGAGACAACTTACAACAGCATCATGAAGTGCGACGTCGACATCCGTAAAGACTTGTATGCCAACACTGTGCTGTCTGGTGGCAGCACGATGTTCCCTGGCATCGCTGACCGCATGCAGAAGGAGATCACAGCTCTGGCTCCAGCCACAATGAAGATCAAGATCATCGCACCGCCAGAGCGCAAGTACTCTGTATGGATCGGCGGCTCCATCCTCGCCTCCCTGTCCACCTTCCAGCAGATGTGGATCAGCAAGCAGGAATATGACGAGTCTGGCCCATCGATTGTGCACCGCAAGTGCTTCTAAATGAATCATGCAACATTCTCATAGGTTACAAATATTTTGCATTATTTTGTGACAATTGGATGACTGGTGTTAACATCATGGATACAATGTTACTTGCGAACTTGTTCTGCTGCACACAAACACTTCAAACAAGAACACCCTTTTGTTAATGTAATTGAATCTAAATTGTTGTCTTGTTAATTTTAAGATTTGTTTTTGTAAATGATTATACTTAAGACAGTCGTATCGTCTTGTGTCAGCCATGAACCGACATTCCACTGTTTGTACATCAAGAATAATAAGTTTTCTACAATATTTTTGTGTTCGTATGTGTTCAGTTTCCTTGTATTCATAATAGTGCAGTATTAATAAAGTTATGCCATAATTATAATCGTAACTTGCCTAGTTTCATCAACAATTCTATAGGCCAGCTCCAGTTTTATTTAGCTATGGCAAATTTATATTTTTTATAACTGCCAAAAACATTCTTGTTCTGCCGTAGTTAGAATATAGTGCATATGTTAGTGAATCTTATATATTGATGCAATTCACTATCGGTAATTCTGTGGTATGCATCGATGTTCAACAATGATACAGCTCCAAGATAAAATTTTAATAGCAAGAATTCGAGCTATATTTGAAACATGCAACGTTTCGATCAATCTACAACAGATCAGGCACTGATGCTCAAAATCTGAGCTGTATCAAGATCTGCTGTTGACTGATCAAAACATTGCATGTTTCAATTACAGCTCCAGTATAAGTTTAATTCTTGCTATTAAAAATGATAATTAGAACAACATTTTCGAGGATGGTGTTTTGTTTAACAGGATGCACATGTTTGTCATTGCACTGTGTATCGCAAAATTCTTAAGTCGTTTCTTAAGGTAACAACAAATAACAAGTAAAATAGGGATGAGGCTTCAGAGTTTACAATATTTTCTACAAATGCCAGTTTGTGTGCTTAAAGGACAACTGAGAAATAATTAATTGCTGCCGGTGTAGCTTTACACCAGCTTACACCAAATATTTGTTGACGCTTAATTCGTCATAGTACTTCATATTATTCACCACCAAATGTATTCACAAATAGGATGTTGTCCACCTATTGTGTCCCCCCCCCCCATTCATCATAGACCTTTTACAGTCATCATGGCTCACAGTCCTATATACAGCCATGGATGGGACCAACGGATTTCACATCCTGTCAACTCTGATGACATCCACATTGAGCTGTCTCCAACCAATCCTGTCTCTTGTTGCTTCTGACTAGTGCAACCTGTATTTAATTAACATGTGGCAACTTATTTTATTCACAATACAATATATAAACATTGAATATATATTACCTTTAATGAGAATATTAGGCTCCACTTTACTGTTATGATGCACAATGAACAAAGGCCAACATGACGTGACTTCACTTTCATAATAATTTGTAAGACCTATGTAGATAAAATAATAAATAAAATCTGGTGTATCCACATTCAAAACCAACTACTAAGACTGTTAATACCATATACGTGATGTGTAAAACCTACTTTAAGAAAAGGCTTCAGAAGAGCACAATTTGCTACAAAAATACACATGCCCTTTAAGCATGAGCAGAAACATGATTATTTATATTTTGTCATTAGAAGGTATCGCCATTGCCAAAATTCCACAAATTCATATTATTAGAAAAAGTCAATCTTCATATTACGTATCGGGAGGTGTTGTGGTATGTATCATTGTTATAGATTGTAAATCTTTCAAGACCCTAAATTTAGCTGATCAAACTGTGCTTGGCAACAATCTGTGTCTGCCATCTCATGTGGAAAGTTACCCTGGAAGCTCAATGCTTTTTGATACATGTCACCATTTGGCTGTCCATACTGCATCCCAGCATGTGGACGAAGCGTTCTCATTCGTACACACAAGTCATTGATGTCTGCAGGCACGTCCAGTATGCAGTTACCACGTAAGCGTGCACACAGGTAGTGAAGCTCCTTCTCCTGGCTTCTTGTTGGCGTCCACCGGAGTGGCAGAGATGGAATGGACGAGCTGGAGCAGCTTAGCTGCATGAGACATCGACAGAGATGCTGGAACTGTTCACCGGGAGACTCCAGACTCATCCGCTGCATCATAAGCTGCATGGAGTACAAGTGAAGAGACATCAATCTAAGAGCTGGCAGCATATTAGACAACTGCGACATGTCTACAGACAGAATGCCTTGCTTCAGTTGGTACAGCGTCTGTGGCAGTGTCACAGACAGGCAAGACATCTGAGATAGTCGACGACACAGTTCCATCACATCGTCAGAACACGTCGTATATCTGAGTCTGCGCATCAGGCATGCCAGCAACTCATACGAAGCATGGCGACTGGCCGAATTGAAGAGTGTAGGCGACGTGGAGACAATGGAAAGACCTGGTTGACTGCTGTCTGAGCCATATAGTCATCCTGTCTGTGTCTTCTCAATGCTCAGACTTGTGAAGTTTGAGATGAGTCCTCCAACAACGTCCAGCTGTTCTCGTGTTGACGTCTGCTCTAACTTGTCACATAACATGTCGAGTTCACTGAGCTCCTGCTCGCGACCGGACCTTTGCAAGTACTCCTTCATCATAGTGACAATCTGCAGGAGGAAACAATAACAAGTACACACCAACTGGTCACTACTATTCTGTTATCTATCAGAACAACGGGCAAGTGACCGATTGATGATTGATTTGATGCCGCAGCACAAATTGACAAATATGGTTATGATGCTTTTCGGACCAACTGTCAAATACTTTTGATTGATATTTTTGCCCGTTAGTTAGGTTTTCAGTTACAATTTTTCCAATTTCATAATTATTACTTTGTGCAAGACACAGTACAAGACTATTGCGGGGTAGAGCAGTGTTGTCACCCACCTGGTTGATGTTAGTCTTGAGTTGTTCATTGGAGAAGTCTCTCTCTTCTTGCAGTAGTCTCAGTCGTGACCGTGCCAAGTGGAGGGGGGTACGACCAGATGCGTCTACTGCATTCACATCAGTCCCTAGAGGGCGCCACACAACACCATTAATTTACAACGACATTCAATCGAAATGACGAACAACCTTTTTAAGTACTTGCTCACTTTGTTTCATGTGATATAAATACTGACAACAATTCTGTAACATTATATTTATAAGTATTTGCCTAATTACAATTTAGAGTAATCTGTTCTCTGTTCAAGCCACACTGACTACTGTTAATGTTATAAAAAATGCAAAATTACCAAATATTTATCTTCCCTTATTTTATTGGAAATGCATTTGTGGTAAAATCATCACTCAAAGGCAAAGATAATTACTATGAAACAATAACATACGTCTGTTGTAAACAAACGTTGAAACCCAAGATTTTTGTGGAATTACAGTAGTCTTCTTCTTGTGCAAATGTACCTTTTCAGAACGGGTTTCAACAAACCAACAATTTTTTAAAACTATATTATAGTCGAAAATGTGTACTCTTTTTGAATACGTCTTACCTGCTTTGAGCAGCAGTGTGACAACTGGGATGTGACTTGTACAGGCGGCTGCAAGAAGACAAAGCTAGATGAAGAGCACCACGTGCGATGTGGAATGGTATGAGGGTGAACACCAGCATTGGTCAATTTGTTTTAGGCACATACAAAATTGTGTATAGAACCTGGGCCATATAACTAAATTCGGGGTGAATGCTTTCCAGAGAAGTCGAGATTGTGTTTGATTGATCAGGTCTGCCAGGGAGTAAAATGTAAGTGCTTCGAGCAGTCCTCAGGGCTGGATACTGTGCTATATAAAAACTTATTTTTGAATGGTTTGAATAGTTTATACTTTGCTTCTGAACATTTGCAAACTTTTTTTAAATATTGCTTCTACAGCTGGAGTTAGCGTACGAATGACAAACAATGCCTAAGAGTAATGTCAACCAAATAAGGCGGATTTAAACAACACATTTTCTAAGCGCTCCAAGTACCTCATCTAAATGAGCTAAGTACCTCATCTAAATGAGCTGTCGACATACATCACCTAACCGAGCTGTCCAAGTACCTCACCTAAATGAGCTGTCCAAGCACCTCACCTAAATGAGCTGTCCAAGTACCTCATCTGAATGATCTGTCCAACTACATCCCCTAAATGAGCTGTCCAAGTACCTCATCTAAATGAGCCTTCCAAGCACCTCACCTAAATGAAGAGCTGTGTTTCCAATGATATCCTTCTGGTTAGGGTTGGCATTATGGGCCAGTAGCATACGCACTGTAAAACAAAGGGCAAACATGATTTATGCCAATTTATTGACCACATAGAGAGCCTTCACATCCATGGTACAAACACAACAATTATTATTACCGTATTCGTTCTAATTAGCGTATATGCCATAATTAGCGTACACCCCCATTTTTGGCAATGTCGGGAATCCGTTATGCAATGTCCTCTCCCCTGATACCAAATTACTGCGACATTTTACGATCTTTTTACATAACATTTTTTCACACATATCTGGAGACTTTGCAGCATTCTTGTATCCTCTTGACCATACGTGAATATATAAATAGTTGGTAACACTACGCAACCTATATTAATACTACTATACATATAGTATATTCGAATGTTTGATCCATGGGTCGCTGCTGCTGATTACGTCTGTGCCAGCCAGCAGTACCACCTGGTGGTCGCTTTGCGAAACTCTGAATTTAAGCTCAGCCTATGAAATCGCTCACTAGATCGGTAGATGTAGGCAGGTCAGGTGGTCATAATAAAACTAATTTCAACCAACCGTGGCTCGTGTTACATGCTATGTTTAGGAAGTAGAAGCAATTGTTCGAATACACAATACCGTTCAGCTGCTCGTGCTAATGGGCGAACGGGTCATTATATATTGGGATTCCCAGAAGTCCTTTATCCATCTTCAAATTGGGGCGGGTATTTGCGCTGTTCTCACGGGTGATGCATTCACAACTGGCGAAGTCAATTACTAGTTTGACTCAGCTAATTGGCGTACACCATTAGCACGCGCAAACAGCAAGACAATGGTGCCACCTAGCGAAAACACTGCTAACTATGGAGTAAGGGACCGGTTACTATTTATTCTCTTGGAATAGGCAGTTCCGTTGTGGCTGAACGGAGCAACCGAGTGTTTAACAAATATTGTCTTGATTGAATCAAAATAACTGGGATAATACAAACACAATACATTGATAAATGGGCACAAAATTATTATGTTATGATAAGAATGCAAGAATATAAATTTAACTAAATATAAGTATGCCTGGGATGATGTTGAATGATGGAACTAACGCAGTGAAGTATCAAAGTTAGTTATACCGGTGAAATCAAGATGGGTCCGGATTCGGAATGGGAAAGTAGATGCATCTTCAGATATAAGCATAGAGACCATTTTAATTGACTTAAGACAAATAACGGTCCCTTGGAAATCAGGTTAGCTGTACATAAGGTCTGATATTGGAATGTTAGCAACTTCGAGTTTTAACTTAGACGTCAGAGATTAAAAATTTCAGATACATACAACTTAATTACTTACAGTAATCATTTGTATGTCGGGTGGAATTAGCCAGGTGCAGTTAAGGCTGCTCTTGCATCATCCAAGTCACAAAATGACCAACTTCGCCGGCAATGATGTTGTGTCTATTTAAATTTGGCTCGATTTTTTGACATACTTCAGTGTCTCAAATATTTTTCATGCGTACTGTACGCTAATTAGAATTGTCAATCGTCTTAGTGTATCCTTGACAACCTGGAAAGCATCAGAGATGCTGGTTTATCACTGTAGTGTACCAGAACTTACCTAGCCTCTCGTTTCCTTTCGCCGCTGCCAGATGCAGTGGTGACCTCTGCTTGCTGTCTGTGCAACATGGGTCAACATTGCAACTGAGGAGGGAGTCAACTGGAACAGCACAAGAAACTAATGCAATGCAATTCTAACTGTGGATAATGATCTTTTTTACTCAGTAATAAGTGACACATGTAAAGAGCTGTACAAGTCAGAACTTGGATTTATAACCACTCTCACTACATGTTCTTTGAATTGTAGACTTTACAAACAAAAACTCTACTAATCACTGGAAATTAAGAGATTAAGATTGCAAATTAAATTTCACCATTAATTGTCACTCTAAGTTGACTATGGTGGTTACCTAAATCATAGTCTTCCGAATTGACAGCTTGTCTCAACCTTCGGCCGTCTGCAACAGAAAGAGCACCACAATTTGTCAATTATAGATATTATACAACTGATTGCTTTTTAATCAACAAGATGCCAAGTTATAAATGAGCTGTGACAGTCACAGGCAACACTACCTAACTGTAGTTGAATTACTTAGATATTTTGTAACTTACTGAATGTGAACCTGACAGGTGACTAGTCACCAAGATACATAATCATCACAGTCATGGAGTTACCCGTCATCACAGTCATGGAGTTACCCGTCATCACAGTCATGGAGTTACCCGTCATCACAGTCATGGAGTTACCCGTCATCACAGTCATGGAGTTACCCGTCATCACAGTCATGGAGTTACCCGTCATCACAGTCATGGAGCTACCCGTCATCACAGTCAAGGAGTTACCCGTCATCAAAGTAATGGAGTTACCCGTCATCAGAGTCATGGAGTTACCCGTCATCACAGTCATGGAGTTACCTGTGATCATAATCATGGAGTTACCAATCATCACAGTCATGGAGTTACCCATCATCACAGTCATGGAGTTACCAATCATCACAGTCATGGAGTTACCCGTCATCACAGTCAAGGAGTTACCCGTCATCACAGTCATGGAGTTACCCGTCATCAGAGTCATGGAGTTACCCGTCATCACAGTCATGAAGTTACCTGTGATCATAATCATGGAGTTACCAATCATCACAGTCATGGAGTTATCACAGTCATGGGGTGACGATGGTCCAAAACCATTGCATTACACTGTCATCGACATCGCCTAGACTGTAGTAACTGTATGATAGGCTGTAAATGATACACTAAACTCCTCAATAAATACACTAACTTAGTCTTAGTACAGTCAGTTGGCCTAACACTACAAGTACAACACTCACTACATTTTTGCATTACACATTTCTTTTGGGTTGGCGGTGGCGCTGTTTCGCTGTCAGCCATCATTTCATGCCGCGTGACTTCGTTTTGTTTGATCGCGGAAATGCGAATTTGTCATAACGCTGTTTCCTATTGGTTACATTACGACCACACTCAGCAAATGAAAAACCATGTCACAACATGCTGCATACATATGCTGCCACCTGTTGAATATATTGGAACCTAAATTTGAGTGATTGCCCAACATGGTCACTGTCCGTAATATTTTCATCCCTCACCGTAATACCGTAATTTGAGGTGACTTTCCGGAATTATTCCGGACAATCCGTCTGTCACAGCCATGGAGTTACCTGTCATCACAGTCATGGAGTTACCTGTCATCACAGCCATGGAATTACCTGTCATCACAGTTATGGAGTTACATGTCATCACAGCCATGGAATTACCTGTCATCACAGTCATGGAGTTACCTGTCATCACAGCCATGGAATTACCTGTCATCACAGTCATGGAGTTACCTGTCATCACAGCCATGGAATTACCTGTCATAACAGTTATGGAGTTACATGTCATCACAGCCATGGAATTACCTGTCATCACAGTCATGGAGTTACCTGTCATCACAGCCATGGAATTACCTGTCATAACAGTTATGGAGTTACATGTCATCACAGCCGTGGAATTACCTGTCATAACAGCCGTGGAATTACCTGTCATAACAGTTATGGAGTTACCTGTCATCACAGCCATGGAATTACCTGTCATAACAGTTATGGAGTTACATGTCATCACAGCCATGGAATTACCTGTCATCACAGTCATGGAGTTACCTGTTATCACAGCCATGGAATTACCTGTCATCACAGTCATGGAGTTACCTGTCATCACAGCCATGGAATTACCTGTCATAACAGTTATGGAGTTACATATCATCACAGCCATGGAATTACCTGTCATCACAGTCATGGAGTTACCTGTCATCACAGCCATGGAATTACCTGTCATAACAGTTATGGAGTTACCTGTCATCACAGCCACGGAATTACCTGTCATCACAGTCATGGAGTTACCTGTCATCACAGCCATGGAATTACCTGTCATCACAGTCATGGAGTTACCTGTCATTAGTCATGGAGTTACCTGTTATTACAGTCACACAGCTACCCGTCATCAGTCATGGAACTTCCCATCACTGCCTTCATTGGTGACAGAGACAGAGCAACCAGTCATCCAAGTGTTACAACTGTAGCGCTTTCTTCACATGTACATTGGACTTACCAATGATGTTTTTATCGATTGGCTTTTCAAAGGGTATCACTTGGCGCCGCAGTTTCTTGTAGATGCTGCACTGCCTGATCTTGCCGATGTGTTCGCGTTGTTGCGGAGGCAGGGAAAAGCCATTTTGGTCTATGGAGATGAGGCTGAGGAACTGCAGGGCCGAGGGAGTCTGGGGGTTCCACTTGGAGAAGTTAAACTGTGGGGCATCGGCACCATCATACTTCGCCTGAAATCAATCCACAATATAAATTAAATCAAAAGGATGGTCTTGAATATAAATTAATGCAACAAAACAGTTTTTGGATTCAGTATATTTGCTGTAAACCGTATAAAGTTACATAGAGTTCACATCTCTGCTATAAAGAGATGTCAGCATCTTGCTATGTACCCTCCTTGAATAAACGTCTCTTAGTCAGTACCAGCTAATCCCATAAACATGCTAATACTTGGTTATACAGTGTTTGTGTGAAAAAAGTAGCTTCAGCCTAGCATCATTCAGTTTGCATGCAAATTCATTTAGCTGCATGACTACATTCCATTTAACAGATGACACCTCGTTGTCAGATCCCTAAACAAAGGTGACAACTGAGGTTGAAGTTTATATTACTTCCAGGGTTTCTGCTGAAGGGTTTTTTCCCATGGTTTTTTCCATCTTTCTTCCAGAAAAGAGAAGTAGTAATGCGAGTTAGTGGGACAGGGATGTAGAGAAGGAGGGAAGGGGGTGGGAGAGATGTTTATAGAATTCAGAAGTGGCACTGGAGCCTGGACTAAAACAAATCCAGGATGGTCGCAATTACCACTTGTTTGGGGCAGGCTATTCCACTTGGCTACTGTGTGTGGGAAAAATGACATCTTCCTGTATTGCGTACGGTGGTAGGGAAGTTTATACCCGATGTCGTGGGTTAACATAACTATCCAACTATTCTAAATAAATTCCTATTCGGTATGATGCGGTGTGGAAAACTGCACTGTCAGTTCATTTTAAACTCTGATCTCCAGTGATCAACTGCTAGTTTACAAATGACACAATACAGAA
Source organism: Escarpia spicata (assembly GCA_963995525.1). NCBI lineage: Eukaryota > Metazoa > Annelida > Polychaeta > Sabellida > Siboglinidae > Escarpia > Escarpia spicata. The sequence continues at coordinate 34,938,839 of OZ023210.1, forward strand.
TACATGAACTTGAGACACACAAACGTAACTGACAGGAAATGCGTACAATGAACTGTATACAAGTATGTCTCCTTCAATTTTGCACTGGGCCTATCCTAGCACTAGGTGAATTCGGTAATTCCATAGTACAGCTAGATTCACACAGCCTTGACAAGTTTAAATTGTCTTGCTTGCCAGATTGCCTCGGCCTGTGAAAGGCCTTGCATAGGCAAAACTGAAGTTCTGGTTTTGTGTAAGGTTAATTCTTCTCCTTTCAACCCGCACCAGCCAGCGTGGGAGGCCAACAACACCAGCATGCAAGGTAGTAGGTACAATCAAGCCAGTCCCCAGACACATCAAAAGAGTCTATCTATAACCAAGGAGGCGGTTCGGGTCAACATGGGCTACGTGCAGGGGGTGCTTAGAATCTCTGGGTCAAGAAGAGCTGCAGAGAGAAGGTAAGTAGACTGAAAATAGCAACATATAAGGAGAACACTATTAAGAGGTGAACTGGAGGAAGAACTTAGGGAAACCAGGTTGGTATAGGATGTGATCGGGATTGCAGAAGAAGAGAGGAATGCTTCACTACCCTACAAAGCGGCCACCTACTAAATATACCATTCCACGGCGAACAGCCAAGCAGGAGTAGGCTTTCTCATAGATAGAGAGTACAAGTATATGCACCAACAAAATCATACTCAGAAGAAGACACAAACAACTTCTACAACGACGTGAATGAGACCTTAGAAAAGCCAACCCACTACACGACAGTGATGGGAGACTTTAATGTGCAAGTAAAAGTCAACATCGGAAGTGACCACAGAATGGTAATGAGCAACATCAAACTGGACGTCAACCTGAAAGGAAGAAGTTAATAAACAAGAGACCACCAAGTGTAGATACCATACAAATAGGAACAAAAAAGATCGAATTCCAACTCGAACTGCAAAATTGATTTGAGACACTACAAAAACTAGTTGACATCGACACCATGAGGAAAAACATCACTGAGATGATCCAACGAAGTGTGACAAGTGTAGCCAAAGCAATCAACAGACATGTAAAGGCGAGAATATTGTCACCAACATTAGCACCGATAAAGAAACGGTGGATAACGGCAACCGTAAAAAAACAAATAGAGTATGCAGAAATATACAAGACCATAAAAAAGAAAGCAAAGGAGAACATCAGGAAGTACAAACAGGAGATCATACAAGAAACGATTATGGCATCAAAGAGCCTGATGAAAGCAAGAAGAACACAGGCACTAGGCTGAGACAGACTGATTACACTTCTAGACAAGCAGGGTAGAGAAATACAAGAGCCAGATATGATCATGGAACGAATAGAGAAATTCCACACCGAGCTATACAACAGTGAACAAAGTACCATAATTCACAGACCCGAAAGAGGTACCAGAGATAACACCATGGGAGGTGGAAGCAGCGCTAAGAGATATGAAGAATGGGAAGACATCAGGTAACGAACATGTAAACATAGAAACATTAAAAGCAGGAGAAGATACCATCTTGAAGACACTGGCTAAGCTGTTTGCGTGATGCTCGATATAGTAATCCCTTTACAGCTGTTCCCAGCTAAACTGGGATTTATGCGGTGCGTAACGTCAGGGCAGTCGAATAAAAAGGGACAAAATTGTGTAGAAGGATGTTCAAAATAAAGAAAAACAAGAAAAAACAAACAAAAGCATGGATAAAAACGCTAGTAGTGTTTTTATCCATGCTTTTGTTTGGACCTTACATAAGTTTGTAGCTTTAGAGGATGTGGACGCCATGCAAGGGTTGCATTTCCCTGACGGCTGGCATGGCGACACACAGGAAGGCTGGCAATGATGGCGTGATGTGTAGAACAGCAGTTGGTGGTAGTCTGTTCCATATGGATACTGCTCTGGGGTAGAATGCATATTTATATGCATTGATGGTTGGAATTATTGTGTTGGTGTATTTAAGTGGATGGTCAATTCTTTTGGAGATATGCGTGGCGTGCTGGAAACATGATGAAGGGCTGTTGTTGACCACGTCACCGTCGTGGTAGTGGATTTTGTTAATTTCAGTTGCTGTGTTGGGATTCCAGACTTCACTGGCATATTAAATTTGTGGACGGACAAGGGTTTGGTAAGCTTTTTCTTTGAGTCCAAGTGTGTGGCTAGCTTTTGTGGTTATTTTGATGCAGTGGTCGTTCCATCTTAGGTCATGTGATATTGTGACTCCAAGGTAGTCGTGCTTTTGAACATGGTTTAGCGATTTTCCCAGTAATGTATATTGATATAGTTTGGGATTTCGTTTGCATGTGATGGTGAGGACTGCACATTTCTTAACATTGAAGTTCATTGACCAGTTCTTAGACCAGGTTGTGAGGGTTTCTAAATCGTTTTGTAATATCTGTTGATCTTTTGTGTTCTTTATTTCTCTGTGTAGGATGCTGTCGTTTGCAAGAGTTTAATCATTGAATTTATTTGTTCCTTGATGTTGTTTATGTGTAGAAGGAATAGGACCGGCCCCAGGACAGATCCCTGAGGGATTCCGGAAGTGACATTAGCCCAGGAAGAATGTGTGCCATTGACTGAAACAGATTGTTTACGATGGAATAAGAAGCTATTGATCCAGCCAAAACTGTTGTTGTTGTTTCTGATGCCGTAGTAGTTTAATTTATCTGATAGGTGATGAGCGACTTTATCAAACGCTTTACTGAAGTCAAGTAATATTACGTCTATCTGACCTTTCTGATTTAGAGTTTCTGACCAGTCATTAGTTGAGTTTATGAGTTGTGTTACAGTAGAGAGGCAGTTCCTGAATCCATGCTGTTCATTAATAAGGATGTTATGTGTGTTAAGATGTTTGGCGACATGACTTAGGATTATGTGTTCCATGATTTTACAGCACAAGCAGGTCAAGGATATGGGTCGGTAGTTGGAGGCGTCTGATTTTGGACCACCCTTATGAATTGCTGTAACTAGTGCTTGGCGCCACTGTTTTGGGACTGTTGCTTGGTTATAGGATTGCTGGAATAGACATCTAAGAGCTGGAGCTAGTTCATTTGCAATAATCTTAAGGAAACGAGGTGACCTTTCATCAGGACCACATGCTTTTGATGGGCTTAAGTTAGATAATTGTTTGGCTATGCCGGCAGTTGTGATGTGTAAGTGAGGAATGGAGGAATATGGAGATGGACCTTTACTGTGCATTTGTGTATGTGTCTGCTTATTAAATACGCTTTGGAAATGCATGTTCAATGCCTCTGCCTTATCGTGATCTGTGCTGCACATTTTATCAGAAGTTTTAAGTGTTGGGATTCCTAGGTTTTCTGTGCGAGTGAGTTTTACGTATGACCAGAAAGATTTTGGGTTTTCTGTCATGTTCTTGCCCACTATGATGTTAACATAATCATGGTGTGCTGAGCGAATAGATTTGGTAACACAGTTGCGATATTCACAATAGGCTTTCCAATCTGATGGGGTGTTTTTTTATGGGCTTTTGAGAACAATCTGTCACATTTTCTCATCTTATGCTTGATTTCAGATGTTATCCAAGGCAGATTTTGTTTTCATTTAGTGAGTTTTGATGAAACATTGTCATTTACAAACTTGTCCAGTCAATTTCTGTTTGTTTCCCAGTTTGTGACAATTGAATGTTCTTCGTGGTTTGAGGTTAAGAAGTTGTTGACGAAATCATTAAGGCGTCTAATGACCGAGTTTTGTTGCCTGGTGGTCTATAATAACTGGCCAGATATAGCGGTTTAGAGTCTCTGAATTGCATGCTTGTCCAGATAATTTCACAGTTTTCGCCTAATTCAGGTTCATCAGAGATAATGAGGGAGTCTTTGGTGGCAATAAAGACTCCTCCTCCATTTGCATCACAATCTTTGCAGTAGACAGTGTAGTTTTCTGGGAACAGTTCATATGTAGCCAGCGATAGAAATAAGCCAGAATATTTACTTGTCAGCCGGACAAGTGAGTTTTGAAATCTACTTGTCCACCAAAATGTTAACTTGTCCGAGTGGTTGTCAAAGGGAATCGAAGCTTCTGGATAAACGTAAAAAAGTCTGTCTTATTTTTATGACAACAAGCACAATGTTCCTGCTGTTTCGTTGCATGTACATCTGAGTGACTTTTATGATCAAAGACACAATTTGATTTAATCTGCAAATTTTGAAATTGCTAAATTATATTTGCAACTATTTTCCGTTCCATTATTATTATTATTCATCATCTTGAAAATATTACTGTTACAGTTTATGATCATTGCCCTGAGGCCATGATTTTTGTTGTTGATGGTAAGCGTGTTACGAGCACCAGACGAACCTTTCGATGGAGTTGAGGTTTTCGGGTGTATATTATCTTCATCATTGATACAGTCAGTCATTAGTGTCATCAAGTTCACACAGCAGAGAAAAGGGGTTTGTAGTGGCGATTGACTGGGGTTTTAGATATTGACGAATAAAAATTTGGAAAACCACATTTGCTATAGTCAATTTTGGTGGTGTCTATGCATTTGGTATGGTACCAGAGTTCACATTTGTCGCACAGGAGTACTCTGTCATCTTCCTTTACTTCATCTCTGCATACCAGGGTACGCCACAAGGATACAAAGATTCAGTACAACTATGGAGACTAACTGGTCCAGGATTTGTTTCTATTTGGCCAGCGAGAAACATGATCAATAACAGATGATAATGGTTGACTTTGTATTTCAGGATTTGGGGACAGAAACAGGATTTCTGTTTAGAGATTATACAGAGAACTAAACTCCACTTGCAGAGTTTCACTGAAATTTAAGGTGTTGCTGACATTAGTAGTATCGTTGGGCCCTTCCTCAATGTGGGAATTACCAATCATTTGAGGCTTATGGAGAAAGGAAGTCAGAGTTGTGTTAACTTGCAGACTAGGATATTCTAATTTGGACATATGGTCACCTGTATTGGAAATGTAACTCTTGTTTGGGGCTGTGAGCAGGGCAAAAATCCAGAGTAGCAGTAACAGAGTTGTCATGCTGAGAGTTGGAAGAATGTATTAATGTTTATACTCGCTAAGCAAATGGAGTGTTCTAACTGTAGATTTTTAATAGGTATCAATTTTAGTGTAGTGGTGTAATGCACTTACAAAATATTTGCTTGTTAAAACTTGCCTTTGTAAAAGTTAAACACACAGTAAATATAAATTATAAAATATAAACTATGAAATATAAAGAAAACAATGTGCATGTGCAGGGTTTGAGGGCTTGTGCAAATAACACAAACATGCAGATAATAATGTTATTTTCGGTTCTGGGCCGACTCATGTATACTAAATGCTTATCAGAAAGACGAATAGCCTCCACATGGAAGAACGCAAAGATGGCGATAATGAGGAAGGATAAAAGGAAATACGAAAAACTTAAAGAACTACAGACCGATATATCTGTTATCAAACATCTACAAATTACTCACAAAGATACTAATGAATTGGCTATAGAAGACACTCGACGAAAACCAACTACGAGAGCAAGCAGGAAGTACTCAATGACAGACCACATACTCATCGTAGACCACCTGAAAGAGAAGTGGCAAGAATATAATATACCGCTCTGCATCGCTTTCATCGACTACGAGAAGGTTTTCGACTCGGTGCAAACTCAAGAGCAATTCTTGACCTCCCTTCAAGAACAGGGGATAGAAGATGTATACATCGAACTCCTGAAAGACATCTACACCAACAGCTCAGTGACAGTTCACCTACACAAAAAGAGCAACAAGATCAACATCAAGAGAGGAGTATGACAGGGAGACACCATATCGCTCAAGCTGTTTACGGCAACACTCGAAAGCATATTCCAAAGACTGACCTGGGAAACCACTTCAAACCAGAGGCTTGAGGATACACGGAGAATACCTCAGTCATCTTCGCTTTGCCGATGACATACTCATATGCACTACTACGCCGCAAGAACTACAAACAATGCTCCAGGAGCTAGTTGATGAAAGTGAAAAACAAGGTCTGAAGATAAACATTTTGAAGACAAAAGTGATGCTAGAAAATAACACACCAATATATATATCAACACAATGCAGATAGAGAACATTGTAAGCTACGACTATCTGGGACAGCGATACAGTATCAGAAACAAAACCAAGACAGAGATTCAAAGAAGAATCGCCTCTGGCTGGACAGCATTTGTTAAACACTGTGACATCTTCAATGGTAACTTTGGAACCTGCTTGAAGAGACAAGTCTACAACTCATGCATAATTCCAGCAATACATATGGCATAGAAATATGGGCACTCACCATCCAGGCAAAGAACAATCTAGCAGCCGCACAAACAAAGATGGAAAGAAGTATGTTAAACATCACATATTGGGAGAGATAAACAAACATTTGGGTAAGTGAGAAGACAAAGGTCATAGACGTGACAGAACAAATCAGAAGACAGAAGTGGACCTGGCCAGGGCATATCAGCAAACTACGAGATAAACAAAGACATCGCGTATCACAACCTGGAGACCTTACGAAGAGAAACGATCTAGAGGAAGACCGGCGAGACGGTGGAGAGACGAACTAGATGAGTACTGGAAGGGCACCATCTGGCAGAGGATAGCACAAGACAGGTAGATTTTGGAAACGACATGCAGAGTCTGAGCCTGAGGCTAGAACTAGAAGTAGAACTAGCCTTCGGCTTCGCCTAACTACGCCTACGCCACGGGACCTACTAGGCTACGGCTGCACAATGATGATGATTTCTTCTTTAACGTTAAAAGTACTTCCTGTCGGAATAATAACCTACCATAAAGTGACGCTGAAAAAATATCTAAAATCCGATGGCAGTGCCAGTAGCCAGTGGCAGTACAAAGCCAGAATAAATCCTCAAGAGTCAAGTTCAACTTTAGTCTTTACAAATATGAATTGAATATGCTGCATCATTTTTTTTTATTGTTCGTAATGAAAGCTGGAGCAGAACATGCTCAACGCCATTCGCTAACTATTTTGTGCCAGTAAACTCCACCAACACCAAATTTGTAATAAGAACGCACCAACTGCTGTTTGTTTTCATGTTCACTAGGTTTAGGGTCTGACGAAGAAGAGCCGCCAGATTCGTTCATCTTTTGCTTCTCGTTACAGCTTGCTTACAGCTTAACAAAAAAATCAACAGATGGCGCTCGCACATATGCCTCCTAAAACATTGCATATTTGTATGACAAAGACAACACATATTTCAATATAGGTATACCTTATCAAAAGAGAAAATTAAAAGATATTACACAGATGTTTAATCTTGACATGTAACTTGTTGGCAGTTATCATTTGATAAATATATATTCTAGTTGTTGCAAGGGTTCGGATCCACGTCGTTGACCAACAACAACACTTCGAAAATGGATAAACGACAAGCTACACCACAAACATATTTTGACATGCTTGTAAATTGGTGTGCCATTTTAATGCTGTTCTTCGGCGTTGTAGTGGTTCGCATTATAAGATGGTTGCGTAGAGGAAATACAAAAAGAGCGTGTGTAGTTGTCCTGGGCGATATTGGAAGGAGTCCGCGTATTCAGTATCATTCGCTTTCGCTTGTGGATGCCGGTTACGACGTTAGCCTCATTGGCTATGAAGGTGCTATTATGTTCTTTCTTACTTTCGCATAACCTTAAAGACTAAGCGAAATTAACGTATGGGTCTATACGGGTTGGTGTTTCAGGCCGTACCTAAAATTGCAATTACGAAATGTCGCCGTAATGACGTAAAGATAATAAGCTTACCTACAACTGTGTCGCTGGATCAGTGGATGCACACAGGAATTTTGTTTACTTTTTGGTTTATTGCCATTTGAAAATTGCGAATGCTCAGACTTGCAATGGAATATAATTGTTCTGATATTGCAATAAAGATAATAATCTTATCTACATGAGTTGGTGTATAAAGTATATTTTGAATATTCAACTGCAAGCCATTACATTAGATTCTGAAAATATGGTAAGTTACCTTTCTGAGTCCTATGTTGTTCAGAACGGAGCTTTCGACGTCTTCACGACATCGTCATTAGTGTTGGTCTGCACCATTCTTGGTTGTCATGTGACTATTTTGGTAACTGTCATATGACAACACTTCCAGGAAGATCACGGGAAGGTTGTATCCGGACTCCCTGTTGATTTCTGGTCACCTCTCTCTGATTTCTCTCGACTCACTGATTTTGTTTCCACTTAGACCGATAGTATCTAGCATTGGCAGCATTTCCTGCAATGCAGCTAAGACATTGGCTAACATTCTCACCCCTCTTGTTAGGAAAAACACCTTACCACACCAAGAACAGCAGGGATTTTGTGAACAAGATCAAAGACCTAGAAGGTCCCCCTGGACAGAAACTAGTATCATTCGATGTGTCAGCTCTGTTCATCAGCATACCAGTACCTAACACGATCCAAATTGTGAAGAAGAAACTACAGGAAGACACCATATGAAAACAGCGAACCCCACTCAACATTGATCAAATCACAGAACTGCTGACCTGCCTCAACCACTTACTTCACTTACAAGGGTCAGTTCTACAAACAGAAAGATGGCGCACCTATGGGCTCCCCAGTCTCTCCTGTCATGGCCAATCTGTATATGGAAACTTTTGAGAAATAAGCCATCGCCACCGCACCCAACCCCCCATCAGTTTGGTACAGATACGTTGACAACATTTTCATCCAGATACACGAATACCACATGGAGGGTTTCACTGCACACCTCAACAGCATAGACCCCAACATCAAATTCACCATGGAACCGGAACGAGAAGGCCAACTTCCTTTCCTGGTCACTTGTGTACACGTGAATGATGACGGCAGCACATGGTTCATGGTCTACAGAAAACCAACACACACGGACCAATACTTCAATTTCAACTCCAATCACCACCTCGAGCACAAGCGATCAGTGGTCAGAACATTGATACACACGGCAGACCAAGTCACTACCACAGACGAAGATGATGACAAAGGCACTGAAACAGCACATGTCAGAGCCAACGACTACAGAGAGTGGATGTTTAACATCACCAAGAAAAAGAGAAAGACACCTAGTGCAGAAAAACAGATCAGCCGAACATCCCTTTACCATATGTGTGCAACCTGTCAGAGAAATTGACCACAATTTTCCAGGAACATGGAGTGCGGACATACCACAAACCTTACAACACCATAAGATCTATCGTAGTGAACCACAATGACAAAACCCCCAAGAACAACATGTGTGGAGTAATATATGAGATAGGATGTCTGGACTGTCATCAGACCTATGTAGGCGAAACCAGCAGAGCACTAGGAACCTGACTCAAAGAACACAGAAACACCAGGGGCCACCCACAGCAGTAGGTGAACACAGAGTGAATGAGGGCCACAACATCTCGGCAAAAGTTCTGGAGAAGACAAATCAGTGAGTCAAATTAAATCAGAGAGAGTCGAAATAGTAATTAGATTCTAAATACTGTTTTAGGTTCTATGCCACATCCAGATGTTGTGAATTGTGAACAGATTCACAGGTACCATTTGAAGGAGCCACCTAAAATACTCTCAAGTAAGTAACAATCTGTGTGCTTCATTAGACCTATGGACAAATACAGATGGAGGAGAACTTATGGGTATTTGGATAAACTTAAAAGATTCCCATCAAGCTTGTGTTCCTGTATATTTAAATTAATTGTCAATTACTTGCTGCCCTCAAGCTTACTAGAAAATAATTCAACAGTGAAAGGATAGTGTTAATGCACAGCCTTATTTAACTAAATTACAATTAGTACAGCTAGCCTGTGTAGCACTGGACCACAGGCCTATCCTTTGTTCTTGGCCTCCTACTTGACACTTGTCAACTGCTGAAACCTGCTACTGCTAGAGCTAGTGCTTCAATGGATCAGCTCTATTTGCCCAGCCCAATGGAAGAGAAGTCTTGTTTGTATCTCTCTATCAGTGCTTCCAATGTGCCAAGTCAATAAGGCAAATAAAGACTAGTTGGCACTTTGCCTGTCCATGGGTGACTGATTGTTTGGAAAGACACTGCTAAATGCTTTATGCAACATGCCTGTGCCAGGACAGGCAGACAGCTGTTATCTGCCCATGTTCACCAGAAAGAGTCGCTGTCTGACTACAACACCCCCAAAAATGGGGAGCATGAGAGGGAAGGTGATTTCTGAGGGAAACAGCCTTGATTTACATAATGAAATAAAAAACAATTCTGGGAGTTTCACCCACAATTGGAGAAACTATGGGAAACTAATTGAATTGAAATTGAACAATTAAGGCAATTACAATGGCCAATTACAATTACGACACACACACACAAAATCAGTTACAATTACGATACTTTCAAATATTTCAATTACACAATAATTGTAATTAATTACACAATTACAAATTATAATTGACCACAGCCCTGTGAATCAAAAAGCGTGTGTGCAAGAGATCTAATTTAAATGATTCTACACCGTGCAGCCCGATATGTCTTATATCGCCACCACAATACCTCCAGTGTAACAGACATGCTCCAGACATTAGGATGGAGATCCCTATCAGACAGAAGAACTGATGCAAAACTATGTATGATGTACAAGATAGCAAATGGCCTAGTAGGTATACCAGCAAACCAATACCTTATTCCTGTAAACGTAGTCACTAGAAAACAACATTCCTTATCTTCCCTTATCTCTCACTCCAGATGCAACTACCACTTGTATTCTTTTTTCCCCAGTACCATTCGACTTTGGAATTCCCTCCCTCAATATATTGTAAATCAAAACAGCCTGGATGCGTTTAAAAGCAACATCCAGACTTTGCACTACCCCATGTTTTAGACGTTAACCAATTCTGCTGCACATATTTCTGTTTATTTACACAATAATTTGTGTTCTTATATATTGCACTCTAAAAACAAACAACAAATTTCCTGTTCGCCTGCCATGCCACGGCACCGCCTGTATCCTCAGCATGTTGAGGATAGGCGTGTATTGGAAGAAGAAGAATTTTAATCACTACCAGTTATTTTATACATTTATGATAAACCTTACAACACCAATTAAGATTGTTAAAAAAGTTAAAAAAATTAAAAGTGTTGGATGTTTTCACTGCCACTTGTATCTCACTAATAATATGTATCCTGGACTGAGACTGCTGGCTTACAGACAGAATAATACTGTGTAACTGTATTTCTTTCTGCATTCTATCATTTTGCTGCAGTATGTCACGGGTGTTGGACACATGATACACTGTATATGTAAATTGTGTAAAGACTGGATGAACATGATGTTTTGATGGTTTTCTGTCAGTTCTCATTTGCTTTTTATTAAAACCCTGTGGCAGAATACTATAATTCCTCCAAATTGAACCAAATTAATTCTTGCAAATGTGATCAATTGCAATTAATTAGTCTTATGTACATTTAATAACAGCACAAAGGAAAAGTGAATGTATTATTTAGAATTCAAACGTGTAATATCTACTACAGTATTTCATTAACCTTGGTAGTTGGCTCATCTCTATGGTGTTTACTATTACATAGTAGGAGTCAACTTATTATTATTACATGTAATTGAGATGCTGGTGTATTCAGAGATGCCACGGCTGGCTGTGTACATTGTGAAAGTCTTCTGGCAGTCTGCCACCCTCCTGCTGCCATTACTGAGACATGACAGACCCAGTCACATTCTGCTTCAGGTACGACTTTGTAGCTTCTTAATTATAATTCAATTTCAGGGGAAATATCAACATTTCAAATAATAAATTTATGCCATTCATTTCCACATTTGTTCATGCGTTTTATTTGCAGAATCCACCAGCGATTCCAAGCCTGGTGGTGTGTTACGTGGTCTCGCTGCTGAGAAACAGTCATCTGGTGGTAGACTGGCATAACTATGGCTTCACCATTCTTGGCCTCACCCTCGGTCCAAGAAACAAACTTGTTCAGTTTTCAAAATGGTGAGCTGGTACATCTCTGGCTGCTTTGTTAAAACTATGAATATCTCTTTATCCTTATTGTTATGTTGTTCTTAACAGTTCTTTATGGTTTGTGGATATTTATTAAAACTGTGATATTATGTCACTTGTATCGAGATACTTTTCTAAACAAACCTCCTGTAAACTTGTATGTAGACAGTGCTGCCACCTGCTGAATGGCCACAGAACAGTGAACTCTGAGTTTGTGGGTTTGTAAATTTTTGGACATTTGCATTTCTAGTAGACTAGTACTCTACTAGGAGTATGGATAATTAATTAATACTAGTGTCATGTTAATGCTTTGCATACTGTACTGCTTGTGTTGTGCTTAATTTTTAGGTATGAGAAGTTCTTTGGTAGATTTTCTACTGCTAACATTTGTGTCACAAAAGCAATGAAGACAGATTTGAAAGAGAAGTGGAATATTGAGTGAGTGATTGTTGTGCTTTAATCACGATACCACATTAAGATGGTTTTATTGGAAAAGTGTAAAGTTTCTTAATGAAAATGCCACAAATATTAATCTACTGAATTCAATAATTGAATACTGCTGTTATGCTATATTTTCCAGAAAATGCATCTGTATTATTAGTCTAAAAGTTGTGAAACATATTAATTTTGTTACATTATGTAATTTATTAATTTAAATATGTACATCCAGATGGCAGTAGATACAAAGTTCCAATATAATTATTATCCTATAAGCAAAACTATGGCATTTGATACCAATGGAACATTCAAAGAATATACTAGACAATGCCTAGACAATTCTTGGTTATTTTGGTAGTCTGCATGCAATTCTATAGTAGCAGAAAGAATGACCTTCACCTTCCAGAGCTGTCACCATGTATGATCGTCCTCCAAGCATGTTCCGAGAGACTGACATGCCAACCCAACATGCACTCTTCCTCAAGCTGGGACAAACTTATGATGTGTTCAGACAGAAGTGAGTGCTCCACAGAATGCATTTCATCATTGCGTCAGAGGAAGACACACGTACAGTGTTTAGGGGCAGTGAGCAGCTTCTGTCTGGCATCTATGTTGTCTTATAATAAGACTGGTCTCTACTCACTACATAAAGTACATCATGGATCGCACGAATGTTGGGTTTTTGTTTAGTTGTGCACCATCCACCCTTCTTTCATGTAACTTCATCTGTATACATAGAGTAGGCAGTTTAACAGATCTTATGTTAAGTATGTTACATTACTAGTGTTCAATATTTATTTAAAGGTCACTAGAATCTTCACTCAATAAATCAGAGTAAACGCGACAGTGTTTGACAAAATTAATTGTTATGAACAAATAATTTTTAGTGCATAAAAATGCTACACGTAGGTGCTAGCTGCTAACAGTGTGTTGTGTTTGTCTGTTTACACCAAGGTCACGACATGTTCAATGTTGTAGCAGCCTTGAGAAAACTGATGTGGAACAAACAACCTTTACAGAGCGGTCAAGGGACACCGGACTTGTGAGCCACCGAGACCATTGTCCAGCACTTTTGGTCAGCAGTACGAGCTGGACTGGTCAGTGGTCATTTGTAGTGAAACATCTGGATGTGCATGTTGTAGTTTAGGTGCTGGGAACATAATGTGATGTTTCAATACATTTAACAAGGATGGCTGCATAGTGAAAGAACGTTTTAAAATGTTAAATAATGGTTTGTTTTAGGAATTCTGGTGATGCTAACATGATTTTATTGATTTCATTTTTGAATTAGTTATTTTATACTAGTTTTGTTTGGGGATGTTTGTGGGTGGGGCCAATCATACCTAAACTATTATTTGATTTTAGTTAAGATAAATAGAAATTGTGAATATGACATTATATTTTTAATTTGGATTACGTCTTGTGACAGATTATTGGTTTAGTCTTTCGAGGAATCCAGCAAATTATGTCACAAATAAAATCTAACTATATTATTTTGTCCGAAACACGTGATTCTACTATCCATTGCAAGCTTGGTTGGTCAGTTACAGAATAAGAGTAGACATATTTTGGTTAGTGTTAGGTTGACTCGCATCACCTTAGTGTTATAACATATTATTTACATGAACACAACTTTGTATAATGTCAAGCGCTAGTTGTTTTGAAAATAATTTAACGAATGCTTTGTTAGTAAAATAATATTGACATAAGAATTTGATTGACTTCTTGCAGAAGACGAGGATTTCTCAATGTTGCTGAATGCTCTTGAACGTAAGTATTTTGTTGATGTATGAACCAAGACCTTAGTTCTCCAAGAAATGTTCTCTATTGTATTTTTAAAATGGTCTAAATCAATATAAAATGTATACAGTGCCATTTTGAATCAATAAAACAATTGTATTTAAGATGAACATCTAGATAAATTGCTTGTTTTCATATTGCAAATAAGGACCAGTTCAATTATAATAATTTTTAAATAACAACAATGATTACGACCTTTGAATTAATTCTGCCATCAATCTGGGAACATAATAAATATTGATTGCCATCTTTTGAGTAACGTGTCAATATAAACATCTTATTACTGTTGGGTGCTTGTGTCCACTGTAATGTTCAACGTCCATCACATAGATATTTTAATGACTTCTGCTGTGTTTACAACTGGTGTAATTGTAATCAAACAAGTCTGATGTTGTGGAACACCTTTGGGGATTTGGGTTGTTAGATTGATAGAATTGAAACTATTTACTTCTGAAATCAGGAATTTCCATCTGATTTTGGGTTGATCATACATGTCGGCCTGGCGATAATGTTCTGAAAAAGGCTGACTACCGGTAGTTGAATGAGACCTTAAAGACCATAATATTGTAACCACAATTGATAGAACTTTAACAAGTGCTGGAAACAACTAGAAGATCTACAGAAGCGATATATTTGGAGTGTGCTGAAAATTGATGTACAACTGTAAGATAAGGTAAAATAAAATAAGATAAGATAGTTTATTATGCCTTTACAAGGAATTTGATATACTGTTGTAGGGGTGCAGCATTTCTCCTGAAATTAATCACCATCTCTTTGGTTTTCTTGGCGTTTAGTATTAAATGGTTGTTGTATATATTAAATTTACTGGTATTAAAAACAACTGAGGCTAACCCTAAGGTGCAATATGTATATGTAGGATTTCATTCAACTTTCCAACCTCCAAATTCATCTTATCCTGGAACTTTCTTGGGATGAATGTAGGAACATTTTGTTGCCATATTTTGATGTTGTTTGTTTTGTGTCACAGAATATGAAGAGAAATGTGATGAAGATGGCTCAATGTTGCCCAACATTGTCTGTGTCATCACAGGTTTGTAGAAAACTTATACAAAATTACTAGTCCTCAATTATACCCATTTCAATCTCATTTATAATGGCAGTTACTGCACTCTTTCTGTTTTAATTTGGCACCAAGACAACACAAAATAAACAGTTGTAGTTTCAAATCCCCAATACCTGGCTTTGGTTGGCAGACAACTGTATATAATCCATACTTTTTGTGTTCCGCCTAAAATAGTGTCATTGAAATGTTATGTTCTATTGCTCTTGGTCTATTTTAATACACTGCCTGATCTTGTACTGATTCATGTGACATGTTCTGGCCATAGCACGATTTACACACTGCAGATAGGATTCATGGTTTTTGGGAAATAGGCGACTTTACAAGATTTGGAAATTGGCAGTCTGTATTTTTAAGTACTTCACTCCAAGCGCATTATGAGTTTGCTTCCAAAAATTGACAGAAGAGAAGTTAGAGATTTAACACATAGATATCTTACAGAAGAACTTGTGGTTTAATCTCCGTGTACTGTAAGAAGTCATTATCTCAGTTGAGTATTCGTGACTGATATGTCAGCAATGTTGGCTGCAGGTAAAGGTCCCCTCAAGGAGCTCTATGAAGCTACCATGAGGGAGAAGTCTTGGAGACATGTCACCATGTGCACCCCCTGGCTCGAGGCCAAGGACTACCCTCTTCTATTGGGTGAGGCAAAACCCTTGGTTAGAAATGCTTTGCTAGGTGTATGTTATGGTAAATGATAACTCCAGGATGAGCAGTATAATTGTTTTTGTAAGGGGTCACAAGGGGTCGCTACTTTTAAAGATGGTTACATAAGCTTACCTGAGTTTACAGATCAACTATTTTTAAACAGGATATTGTTTTTCAACAAAGAAAAATGTGTTGGAATCCATAACAGAAACAATGTTTTCAAAAGACATCTAGATACTTTGGATATAGTCAATACCAGTGTGCAAACGATACAGTATGCTGCAATTTAGTAAGTGTAGTAATTATGAAACATTGTTTTGACCCCCCAGGGAGTGCTGACCTTGGAGTCTGTCTACATAAGTCATCAAGTGGCCTTGACTTGCCAATGAAGGTCGTTGACATGTTTGGCTGTGGACTGCCCGTCTGTGCTGTTGGGTTCAACTGGTCAGTCAGTCACAATTTCTCTCTTTAATACACACTCGAGAACATATCTGTGTGAGGGAATGTTTTATTCTGTCGTTATATTGCATGAACTGGCATTATATTTATTGACTATTATTGCTTGACCTTGACCTACTTGTAAACTGAGTGTTGCCCTCTAGTGACCAAGGACAACCAGCAGCTTCTGTTGTTGTTATGTTGACCAATGGGGCCCACTGGTCGTGCAGTAGAGCGCCGGACTGTCGATCGAGGGATGATGGTTCAATTCCATCCAGTGCCATTACAAAACTTGAGCAGTTTTAGTCACCTCACATTGCCTGTATCTTTCGGTAGAGACACAGTAAGCCAATGATCCCTTCCACATGGTGTCTATGCCAGGGGAAGTAAATGTGTAACCTGTCGTGGACTCACAGAGTGGTGGTCTCTGTCTCTAACCCACTGGATCTTGCTCCCAGCGGCCGGAGTTGTTTCCTGGTTGGGTGTATGAGAGACACCAAGCAGGCAGTGTAATGAGTGCATACAACACCAGTTCACTGTCTGTTTCATTTAGCAGTGTAATGAGTGCATACAACACCAGTTCACTGTCTGTTTCATTTAGCAGTGTAATGAGTGCATACAACACCAGTTCACTGTCTGTTTCATTTAGCAGTGTAATGAGTGCATACAACACCAGTTCACTGTCTGTTTCATTTAGCAGTGTAATGAGTGCATACAACACCAGTTCACTGTCTGTTTCATTTAGCAGTGTAATGAGTGCATACAACACCAGTTCACTGTCTGTTTCATTTAGCAGTGTAATGAGTGCATACAACACCAGTTCACTGTCTGTTTCATTTAGCAGTGTAATGAGTGCATACAACACCAGTTCACTGTCTGTTTCATTTAGCAGTGTAATGAGTGCATACAACACCAGTTCACTGTCTGTTTCATTTAGCAGTGTAATGAGTGCATACAACACCAGTTCACTGTCTGTTTCATTTAGCAGTGTAATGAGTGCATACAACACCAATTCACTGTCTGTTTCATTTAGCAGTGTAATGAGTGCATACAACACCAGTTCA
This sequence comes from Escarpia spicata, assembly GCA_963995525.1. Lineage (NCBI taxonomy): Eukaryota > Metazoa > Annelida > Polychaeta > Sabellida > Siboglinidae > Escarpia > Escarpia spicata. Next base: position 34,956,233 of record OZ023210.1, read on the forward strand.
CTGTCTGTTTCATTTAGCAGTGTAATGAGTGCATACAAGACCAGTTCACTGTCTGTTTCATTTAGCAGTGTAATGAGTGCATACAACACCAGTTCACTGTCTGTTTCATTTAGCAGTGTAATGAGTGCATACAACACCAGTTCACTGTCTGTTTCATTTAGCAGTGTAATGAGTGCATACAACACCAGTTCACTGTCTGTTTCATTTAGCAGTGTAATGAGTGCATACAACACCAGTTCACTGTCTGTTTCATTTAGCAGTGTAATGAGTGCATACAACACCAGTTCACTGTCTGTTTCATTTAGCAGTGTAATGAGTGCATACAACACCAGTTCACTGTCTGTTTCATTTAGCAGTGTAATGAGTGCATACAACACCAATTCACTGTCTGTTTCATTTAGCAGTGTAATGAGTGCATACAACACCAGTTCACTGTCTGTTTCATTTAGCAGTGTAATGAGTGCATACAACACCAGTTCACTGTCTGTTTCATTTAGCAGTGTAATGAGTGCATACAACACCAGTTCACTGTCTGTTTCATTTAGCAGTGTAATGAGTGCATACAACACCAGTTCACTGTCTGTTTCATTTAGCAGTGTAATGAGTGCATACAACACCAGTTCACTGTCTGTTTCATTTAGCAGTGTAATGAGTGCATACAACACCAGTTCACTGTCTGTTTCATTTAGCAGTGTAATGAGTGCATACAACACCAGTTCACTGTCTGTTTCATTTAGCAGTGTAATGAGTGCATACAACACCAGTTCACTGTCTGTTTCATTTAGCAGTGTAATGAGTGCATACAACACTAGTTCACTGTCTGTTTCATTTAGCAGTGTAATGAGTGCATACAACACCAGTTCACTGTCTGTTTCATTTAGCAGTGTAATGAGTGCATACAACACCAGTTCACTGTCTGTTTCATTTAACAGTGTAATGAGTGCATACAACACCAGTTCACTGTCTGTTTCATTTAGCAGTGTAATGAGTGCATACAACACCAGTTCACTGTCTGTTTCATTTAGCAGTGTAATGAGTGCATACAACACCAGTTCACTGTCTGTTTCATTTAGCAGTGTAATGAGTGCATACAACACCAGTTCACTGTCTGTTTCATTTAGCAGTGTAATGAGTGCATACAACACCAATTCACTGTCTGTTTCATTTAGCAGTGTAATGAGTGCATACAACACCAGTTCACTGTCTGTTTCATTTAGCAGTGTAATGAGTGCATACAACACCAGTTCACTGTCTGTTTCATTTAGCAGTGTAATGAGTGCATACAACACCAGTTCACTGTCTGTTTCATTTAGCAGTGTAATGAGTGCATACAACACCAATTCACTGTCTGTTTCATTTAGCAGTGTAATGAGTGCATACAACACCAGTTCACTGTCTGTTTCATTTAGCAGTGTAATGAGTGCATACAACACCAGTTCACTGTCTGTTTCATTTAGCAGTGTAATGAGTGCATACAACACCAGTTCACTGTCTGTTTCATTTAGCAGTGTAATGAGTGCATACAACACCAATTCACTGTCTGTTTCATTTAGCAGTGTAATGAGTGCATACAACACCAGTTCACTGTCTGTTTCATTTAGCAGTGTAATGAGTGCATACAACACCAGTTCACTGTCTGTTTCATTTAGCAGTGTAATGAGTGCATACAACACCAGTTCACTGTCTGTTTCATTTAGCAGTGTAATGAGTGCATACAACACCAGTTCACTGTCTGTTTCATTTAGCAGTGTAATGAGTGCATACAACACCAGTTCACTGTCTGTTTCATTTAGCAGTGTAATGAGTGCATACAACACCAGTTCACTGTCTGTTTCATTTAGCAGTGTAATGAGTGCATACAACACCAGTTCACTGTCTGTTTAATTTAACAGTGTAATGAGTGCATACAACACCAGTTCACTGTCTGTTTCATTTAGCAGTGTAATGAGTGCATACAACACCAGTTCACTGTCTGTTTCATTTAGCAGTGTAATGAGTGCATACAACACTAGTTCACTGTCTGTTTCATTTAGCAGTGTAATGAGTGCATACAACACCAGTTCACTGTCTGTTTCATTTAGCAGTGTAATGAGTGCATACAACACCAGTTCACTGTCTGTTTCATTTAACAGTGTAATGAGTGCATACAACACCAGTTCACTGTCTGTTTCATTTAGCAGTGTAATGAGTGCATACAACACCAGTTCACTGTCTGTTTCATTTAGCAGTGTAATGAGTGCATACAACACTAGTTCACTGTCTGTTTCATTTAGCAGTGTAATGAGTGCATACAACACCAGTTCACTGTCTGTTTCATTTAGCAGTGTAATGAGTGCATACAACACCAGTTCACTGTCTGTTTCATTTAGCAGTGTAATGAGTGCATACAACACCAGTTCACTGTCTGTTTCATTTAGCAGTGTAATGAGTGCATACAACACCAGTTCACTGTCTGTTTCATTTAGCAGTGTACATCAATGTCCCAATAACATTGTTTATGTTCTGATGATAGTTGGTAAGAGTGTTGACTTTGAACACACACTAGCAGTGTTTCCTGAGTGTTCTTGTGTAGGAGACTAAGAGTGTTGACTTTGAACACACACTAGCAGTGTTTCCTGAGTGTTCTTGTGTAGGAGACTAAGAGTGTTGACTTTGAACACACACTAACAGTGTTTCCTGAGTGTTCTTGTGTAAGAGTGTTGACTTTGAACACACACTAGCAGTGTTTCATGAGTGTTCTTGTGTAAGAGTGTTGACTTTGAACACATAGTAACAGTATTTCCTGAGTGTTCTTGTGTAATAGACTAAAAGTGTTGACTTTGAACACACACTGGCAGTGTTTTGTGAATGTTCTTGTGTAATAGTGTTGACTTTGAACACGCTAGCAATGTTTCCTGAGTGTTTTTGTGTAAGAGTGTTGACTTTGAACACATAGTAACAGTATTTCCTGAGTGTTCTTGTGTAATAGACTAAAAGTGTTGACTTTGAACACACACTGGCAGTGTTTTGTGAATGTTCTTGTGTAATAGTGTTGACTTTGAACACGCTAGCAGTGTTTCCTGAGTGTTTTTGTGTAAGAGTGTTGATTTTGAACACACGCTAGCAGTGTTTCCTGAGTGTTCTTGTGTAGGAGACTAAGAGTGTTGACTTTGAACACACACTAGCAGTGTTTCCTGAGTGTTCTTGTGTAGGAGACTAAGAGTGTTGACTTTGAACACACACTAACAGTGTTTCCTGAGTGTTCTTGTGTAAGAGTGTTGACTTTGAACACACACTAGCAGTGTTTCATGAGTGTTCTTGTGTAAGAGTGTTGACTTTGAACACATAGTAACAGTATTTCCTGAGTGTTCTTGTGTAATAGACTAAAAGTGTTGACTTTGAACACACACTGGCAGTGTTTTGTGAATGTTCTTGTGTAATAGTGTTGACTTTGAACACGCTAGCAATGTTTCCTGAGTGTTTTTGTGTAAGAGTGTTGACTTTGAACACATAGTAACAGTATTTCCTGAGTGTTCTTGTGTAATAGACTAAAAGTGTTGACTTTGAACACACACTGGCAGTGTTTTGTGAATGTTCTTGTGTAATAGTGTTGACTTTGAACACGCTAGCAGTGTTTCCTGAGTGTTTTTGTGTAAGAGTGTTGATTTTGAACACACGCTAGCAGTGTTTCCTGAGTGTTCTTGTGTAAGAGTGTTGACTTTGAACACACGCTGACAGCGTTTCCTGACTGTTCTTGTATAAGAGTGTTGAATTTGAACACACACTGGCAGTGTTTCCTGACTGTTCTTGTGTAAGAGTGTTGACTTTGAACACACACTAGCAGTGTTTCTTGAGTGTTCTTGTGTAAGAGTGTTGACTTTGAACACACACTGCCAGTGTTTCATGAATGTTCTTGTGTAAGAGAGTTGACTTTGAACACACACTGGCAGTGTTTCATGAATGTTCTTGTGTAAGAGTGTTGACTTTGAACACACACTGGCAGTGTTTCATGAATGTTCTTGTGTAAGAGTGTTGACTTTGAACGCACACTGGCAGTGTTTCATGAATGTTCTTGTGTAAGACTGTTGACTTTGAACACACACTGGCAGTATTTCATGAATGTTCTTGTGTAAGAGTGTTGACTTTGAACACATGCTAGCAGTGTTTCGTGACTGTTCTTGTGTAAGAGTGTTGACTGTGAACACACACTAGCAGTGTTTCCTGAGTGTTCTTGTGTAAGAGTGTTGACTTTGAACACACACTAGCAGTGTTTCATGAGTGTTCTTGTGTGATATACTAAAAGTGTTGACTTTGAATACACACTGGCAGTGTTTTGTGAATGCTAGCAATGTTTCCCGAGTGTTTTTGTGTAAGAGTGTTGACTTTGAACACATACTAACATTGTTTCCTGAGTGTTCTTGTGTAAGAGTGTTGACTTTGAACACACGCTAGCAGTGTTTCCTGAGTGTTCTTGTGTAAGAGTGTTGACTTTGAACACACGCTGACAGCGTTTCCCGACTGTTCTTGTATAAGAGTGTTGACTTTGAACACACACTGGCAGTGTTTTGTGAATGCTCTTGTGTAAGAGTGTTGACTTTGAACACACGCTAGCAGTGTTTTGTGAGTGTTCTTGTGTAAGAGTGTTGACTTTGAACACACACTAGCAGTGTTTCCTGAGTGTTCTTGTGTAAGAGTGTTGACTTTGAACACACACTGGCAGTGTTTCGTGAGAGTTCTTGTGTAAGAGTGTTGACTTTGAACACACACTGGCAGTGTTTCATGAGTGTTCTTGTGTAAGAATGTTGACTTTGAACACACACTGGCAGTGTTTCATGAGTGTTCTTGTGTAAGAGTGTTGACTTTGAACACACACTGGCAGTGTTTCATGAGTGTTCTTGTGTAAGAGTGTTGACTTTGAACACACACTAGCAGTGTTTCATGAGTGTTCTTGTGTAAGAGTGTTGACTTTGAACACACATTGGCAGTGTTTCGTGAGAGTTCTTGTGTAAGAGTGTTGACTTTGAACACACACTGGCAGTGTTTCGTGAGAGTTCTTGTGTAAGAGTGTTGACTTTGAACACACACTGGCAGTGATTCACGGGTGTTCTTGTGTTGATGCGACAGCCTGGATGAACTGGTGAAACATGATCAGAATGGAATGGTATTTGACACAGAGACACAGTTGACGCTACAACTACAGGTGGGTAGGTTTGAAACACAAGATAGAAAACAGCAAGACAAATAATTATTTTGGCAATATGACATAACAAAATATATATATTTTTAATGTGAAGATTCCCCCCAAAACACTAACATTGGTTTTGAGATTATGCTAAAGAAAGTAATCCATGGAATAATTTGGTACAAATGAATCAAATTTGTTGTGGTGTGCCTGGGCAAAACTATACTTCTTTTTTGGGTTAGTTTGAAGCAACATAATTTGTTGAAAACATTATCGGGTAAAATCACCTAAATTATTGACACAGGTTTATGTGTTAAATATTCTGCATCATAATGTTAAGACAATGTTAAATATTATGTGGCATCATTGCAGGAGTTACTGGTGGGTTTCCCGAAGAAGTCTGCAAAACTAGAGAAGTTTCGACAAAACCTGAAGGAGTTTCAGCAGACACGATGGAAAGACAGCTGGAAGGAGAGTGTGCTTCCAATCTTTTCATGACTGCGTGTTCTTATGGTTTCCCTATGAACATTTCAGTCATCCAGTACGTTCATAGTAAACAAACAAGAAGAAGATATGTGAACATATATTTTATTTATTCACAGTCATTCCACGTGTTTGTACATGCGGTTAACAGGATACTGAAGCTGATGTTGATGAATTAGTAGTCATCAGAAATAGCCAGTAGGCAGTGTTATACAGGAAGTATATCAACTGCTTACTGTGATGTCTACAGGGTGCATTTAACTGAACAAAACTTTAGAAATTGGGTGTATGTTACAAGAGATAAATATCATACAGAAAAACATTAGGAAACTAGTAAACTGGGAGAAATACGAACATATATTTTGTTCATGTAGTTTGTATTTTTGGTATCTTCTAGTATAGATAAAGCTAGCATATACTATATATGCCCGAACTGCTTTATAAAGTTATACAAAGTTATACTAGAATTGTTTCCCTTGTTTGGTTTATGTTTGTCTCTGGCAAAAACAATGTCATTCGTTGGCCAGAACATTAAACAAATATGAGTTAAACTATATTCCTAATAGGAACACTATTAGTTTGTACAATAGCTGAACCTAAACTATTCAAGTAAATAAACCTACTTCACAAATACAACTATTTCAGTTTATTTTTGAAAATGTTTCAAAAGAATGTCGCAACCAGGGCAGCTATGGCTAGTGTGTAGTTCAGAGATAAGCTTTCTCTAGGTGCATGGTAAGTCTTTGATAAATGTGCAGGTATTATATTCCATTAGATACATCTCAATATTAGTACTTTAGTAATATGCACAATAATCACTTTTAATATAATTACTTATCTGTATATAAATGTAGTCACAAAGCATTCATGTAGTAATATCAATTAACTATGGCTACATTATACAAATTTAAACTTAACAATATATATTTTAGTGTGTCGCATTTTGATACACAAGCTTTTACATACAATTAGCTGTTAGGCCTGTGCACAATTCTATAAACCAATTCTCATTTCAGTAAATACAGAAGTGGTAGCAAATACTTCTAGTAGTATAAACTGTTGAAAGGTGTGATTCTGTAGTTAGAAACTGTGTTTTTTACAAGGCGTGTATTAATGATATTAATGGCCATTCAAGAACATGCAGTGTTAATTATACTGTTCATTTATATATATCAAAGTTTAATTAGTGTTTTAAACCTTTACATTTCTACTGTTATTAGATTTTCTGGGGAGACAAGATGTATAACATGTTTTGTGGTTGGTGAAAAAATAATAATGGTTTATATTTAATGCTTGACATAATGCACTTTTTCCATTAATAATTTGTCAGTCAGTAATTTGATTCTGACTGCAGGCAGACAGCCCATACGTTGGTTTTCTCTCAACGTATACTATTGCCAGGTGTGAGTTAGTGACCAGCAACCATTGATACATTGAGTGTGACACGTGGAAGTGAGAACATCAACACGTGACATTAAAAAGTGACAAATGGAGACAGTTCCTTGCAGCTAGGACACAAGACTAGCTTCCTAGACAACTGCTACAGCAAGTACACTTCACTCCTGACAAATCTCCACAACCCTACATGTGTCATGCATGATGTCTACAAACATGACACAAACATGTTGGATGAGATCGACTCCTTCGTCCCATATAAATACACTATCTTACATACATACATGTCATCCATTGCAGTAGAAACCGATCCCTTGCTACACGTCTTGTCTCCTTTGGCCATCACACATTCCAGTAGAGATGGTCTGTCATCAGCAGACTTGTGAGGTCATTCTTCTCGTAACCTCACATAAGTAACCCAATGGACATGCTCACTGACAACACGCTCATGAATCTCCTCTACTATTGCACACCAACTACTTTTAGCAACATGTTGATTAAATTTAACTAATGACTATATTAGAATATCTTAACATACCGATTCACAAACCTGTTGACTTTAATCATGCAGATAACTTCTACGACTAACATCAAGAAATTAGACTTATCAATGTTTCACAAGTTTGTTGACATATAGACATTCACAGCTGGGCAACTGTGATCAGTAACAGTCATATTAACAAAGACAGTTTGTTGCATGTGGGTGATGTCATCCACGTACTATTGGCCACTCAATGCTGTCATCGACCTAGTAGAATCTACTAGATCATTGGGGAGGGGCGTGTCCTGGATGTGTGTGTATTGGCCAATCAACACAGACTTCCACCTAGTAGATCCGTGGGGAGGGGCGTGTCTTCAGGGTGCCCAGGATGTGGATGTATTGGCCAATCAACGCTGCAATGTCGACACTCTGCAAACAAGACTCAACTTACTCGCAATGTTAGACAGAATCTGATTTAGATGTAAATGCAACAGATAAGGGGCCCAGAAACCTCCAATTGCTCCCCTTGTGGCTCTCCAAAAAACCTCCACTGGTGACCAAACCAAATTCATATCCAGTGGTATGAGGCAGGAGCTTCAGCATGACTCTGCTCTGGCGCACTGTCGGATCATGACATCGAAAAATGTATTGTTGAAAAATAAAGATTTTCTTAACAATATACATACTTGGTACATCTTTTCAAAAGTAAAACTGTAATCAACATATTGCCCATCAGCTTAATACTTATCTCGTGACGAATAATCCATGACTGCGTTACCTGTTACAGATTACTTCTCATTTTAAGTCAACTTGGGTAGTATGAACAAAAACATTGTATCTGTTTCCTGTAGAGGAAAGTGACTGCGGGAGTGTCGCACCTGGTCGGTTTCAATGCGTGTTATCTTCTGAATCATGAGGTTGCCACACTTGAGGTCGAGGTAGCTGACACCCTGCTCGGCTCGCAGTCGCCTCGTTGAGATCACTTCGCTGTATGGATAAAAGATGAGGATCTCCTGCAAGCAACAACCAGAAGATGAGGACCTCCTGCAAGCAACATCCAGAAGATGAGGGTCTCATGCAAGCAACAACCAGAAGATGAGGACCTACAAGCTACAACCAGAAGATGAGGGTCTCCTACAAGCAACCACCAGAAGATGAGGATCTCCTACAAGCAACAACCATAAGATGAGGATCTCCTACAAGCAACAACCAGAAGATGTGGATCTACTGCAAGCAACATCCAGAAGGTGAGGTTCTCCTGCAAGCAACAACCAGAAACAACCAACAACTAGACTTAGCATGGCGGTCTCCATTATCTTGAAGAAATAGGTTTCTAAGTTTTATTAATTGCAAGATGTATTTGCATAGATGATTGTTGATGACAATTATCTACGAGGAAGCACAGACATTGTTGTGTCCAAATACATACACAAACAATTTCTGGTTTCGAATGAAGCAACATTTCTTGTAATTAACTGGATACACAGACGACATTGCTGTACTTACGTGTGTGTCTGGGTTGAGGAAATGAACTCCAACCTTGTTGATTGAGACCAGACAAGGGCCTGGGATACGAGCATCCGCGACACTCTAAGAACATAACATGAGAACATCTCAGGAATGTTGTCAGACAACACATTGACACACCATGACACACCATGACACACCACGACACGTCATTCACACATCTACATCATCGTAATGGATGTTATCTATTGACTGACTGATTTATTTAAATTTAAAAATTTAAACTTGTAAAATAAAGTACAGAATACATGAAAAATGTACAGATAACACAAGAAAATGCAGGCAATTGTTTCCATAGATAAACATAACACAGATTAATAGATTATTCGTAGGAATAATCACAATATTTAAACTGTATCCAGTCAAATTTGTTCCAAACTGAAATATCCATCTTAACTGGCTTGAAAAGATAAAGTTTACACACCAAAATTATATTAAATAAACGGTGTTCCAACTGGTGAGGTAGATGTGATGTGTTACAATTGGTGAGGTAGATGTGATGTGTTACAATTGGTGAGGTAGATGTGACGTGTTACAATTGGTGAGGTAGATGTGATATATTACAGTTGGTGAAGTAGATGTGATGTGTTACAGTTGGTGAAGTAGATGTGATGTGTTACAACTGGTGAGATAGATTTGATATGTTACAGTTGGTTTGGTAGATGTGACGTGTTACATTTGGTGAGGTAGATGTGATGTGTTACAATTGGTGAGGTAGATGTGATGTGTTACAGTTGGTGAGGTAAATGTGATGTGTTACAATTGGCGAGGTAGATGTGATGTGTTACAGTTGGCGTGATGTTATGTGTTACACTTGTCGAGGTAGATGTGATGTGTTACAGTTGGCGAGGTTGATGTGATGTGTTACAGTTGGCGAGGTAGATGTGATGTGTTACACTTGGCGAGGTAGATGTGATGTGTTACAGTTGGCGTGGTAGATGTCATGTGTTACAGTTGTCGAGGTAGATGTGATGTGTTACAGTTGGCGAGGTTGATGTGATGTGTTACAGTTGGCAAGGTAGATGTGATGTGTTACAGCTGGTGAGGTAGATGTTATGTGTTACAGTTGGTGAGGTAGATGTGATGTGTTACAATTGGTGAGGTAGATGTGATGTGTTACAGTTGTCGAGGTAGATGTGATGTGTTACAATTGGTGAGGTAGATGTAATGTGTTACAGTTGGTGAGGTAAATGTGATGTGTTACAATTGGTGAGGTAGATGTGATGTGTTACAGTTGGCGTGATGTTATGTGTTACACTTGTCGAGGTAGATGTGATGTGTTACAGTTGGCGAGGTTGATGTGATGTGTTACAATTGGCGAGGTAGATGTGATGTGTTACAGTTGGCGTGATGTTATGTGTTACACTTGTCGAGGTAGATGTGATGTGTTACAGTTGGCGAGGTTGATGTGATGTGTTACAGTTGCCGAGGTAGATGTGATGTGTTACAGCTGGTGAGGTAAATGTTATGTGTTACAGTTGGTGAGGTAGATGTGATGTGTTACAATTGGTGAGGTAGATGTGATGTGTTACAGTTGTCGAGGTAGATGTGATGTGTTACAATTGGTGAGGTAGATGTAATGTGTTATGACAACTTACCTTGACTTCAAAGAAGGTGGATCCAAAGAGAGGCCAGCGAGACAAGGTCTCTGAAAGGAAACACAACAGCTACACATCGTCTCACTATCACACTGAGGCTGGGGGAACACAAACACAATGACAGCTCTAATAGTGGTGTTATATTTGCTGTGGAGGTAGTGATTGTGGATGTGCTGGTGCGGGCTGTGATGGTGTTAAAGTAAAGGTTGTGTTTGTGGCTGTGATGGTAGTGATTGTGGATGTGATCACAAAGCTGGTCAATAATATAAGTGTGCTATCCCACCATGCTGCTGTGTGCTATCCCACCATGCTGCTGTGTGCTATCCCACCATGCTGCTGTGTGCTATCCCTCCATGCCATTGTGTGCTATCCCACCATGCTGCTGTGTGCTATCTCTCCATGCCATCATGTGCTATCCCACCATGCCATCATGTGCTATCCCACCATGCCATTGTGTGCTATCCCTCCATGCCATTGTGTGCTATCCCACCATGCCATTGTGTGCTATCCCTCCATGCCATTGTGTGCTATCCCACCATGCCATTGTGTGCTATCCCCCATGCCATTGTGTGCTATCCCACCATGCCATTGTGTGCTATCCCTCCATGCCATTGTGTGCTATCCCACCATGCCATTGTGTGCTATCCCTCCATGCCATTGTGTGCTATCCCTCCATGCCATTGTGTGCTATCCCACCATGCCATTGTGTGCTATCCCTCCATGCCATTGTGTGCTATCCCACCATGCCATTGTGTGCTATCCCTCCATGCCATTGTGTGCTATCCCATCATGATGTTCTGATAAGACACATTTTTATGTTGAACTTTGCATACTAGTTGACGTATGACTTTGGTATCTATATTACATGATATTAACAATTATGTGTCTGGCTCACTGTGCTTTCTAACAATGCAATGTGTGAAATAGGCTAACTGACCCACACTATCAAATAAACAAACAAAGAAGTGGTCAGCAAATGTTGACCACTAAGTCTACGGCCATGTGACTCACGCAGCACCCTGGACTTGCACTCGACCGGAGAGAAGAGCTCGACCTCCCTCAGACGGTCAGCGATCATGTTGCCCCAGTCTGGCAGCTCCATGTCCGACAGATTGTGGGCGTTGTCGGGCACATAATCCACTACCTCATTGCTGGCAACAACAACAAGAATGGACAGCGATAAGAGCAGGCTAAATATTAATACATTCATTGTAGTTCATTCACCAAAAATTAGATGTACAAATGAAATCTACAAAACATATTGGTGAAAAGTTTGAAACGAGAAACAGAAATAAAATACATAGAATGTTCTGCATGTTCCGTTAGAATGTTCTGCATGTTCCATTAGAATGTCCTGCATGTTCCATTAGAATGTTCTGCATGGTCCATTAGAATGTTTTGCATGTTCCATTATAATATTCTGCATGTTCCATTAGAATGTTTTGCATGGTCCACTAGATTGTTCTGCATGTTTCATTAGAATTATGCTTTTAGGTCGCATTCTAAAAAGCTGAGTAATACTTAAGAAACTTTGCCAGTTTGAAAAGAGCATGATCTCAACACTGCAAACAACCAGAACAAACATATACTTGGTATTGTTACAAGTGTCTTGATGTTTGAGAAAGAGGAGCCTGCTACGGGTGGACATGGTAGCTAAGTGAAGGTGATATGAGAGTGACTGTGGAGGAAACTGTTGTCTACTTACATAGTTGGCATTCCCATCTTCTCGTCTGCTCGGAACTGGAGGGCAGCCAACAGGGCAATCTCATTCTGAAGGGAAACAAGTCATCTCGTGTGGAATAGAGACAAGTGCACATCAACAGTGTTAAAGTCAATATTTAATAGAATATTTACAAATACTCGAGGAGAGACTGAAAACACTGAACATATAGTTACTAGTATGATCAAAAATAGATAAGCGAGCGAAAAATGAACAACTGTCAAACACGTTCGAAAAACGCCTTTTTAATGATTGCTAGTACCATTACGGTTCGTCGGATCCCAATAATATTGATGTCGTTTGAAAGTTTAAGCGTTCTGCTATTCAAACATATAAATGGTTTCCTGATAATCATTCCTAAAATTAACTGAAAACGGACCTACAACCGGGCCCGTTTCGGTGTCTTAGACACTGCGAACCATGTTGTTTCGTCGACACAGTTCACCAATCTACCGATTGAGGCACCACTATCAGATCTCATGGTATAAGCTCCACCCACTTTAAAACGGCTGCTAAAATGACATACGTGAAGTAGGCGTGACGTCACAATCACGAATATCAACCAACCAACGCAACGAATTTAGACCCATTGGGTGGCGTACTTTATTGTGACGTCACGCCGATGTAGAGATATATCGGTTTCGCTGCGACCAAAGCACATCAGTTTCGCCGCAGTTTAAAAGTGGGTGGAGCTTATAACATGAAATCAAGAAATGGCGAAGTGCGCATGTCTGAACCTATGCAAATGAGGAAAACAGCGCCGCAATCGGAAGATTAGTGTACTGAGTACCCGCCGCCAATATCGTTCGGAACTGTACAGAATACAGAAAATTGCATGATTGTAGTTCCATTTATCGGTGTTCTTTGAACGGTTACCGGGAAATCTAGATGTCGCTAGAATTACAAAAAGTGCATCCTTTCAAATTATACCAAGATCGTCGGGACAGGACGAGCCGTGAGGGTGCTAGCGACCGTAGAATTTCATGTTTTAGACGTGTTTTTAGTTGTTCATTTTCACTCGCTTATCTATTTTTTGTATGATGCATATAGTTACTAGTATGATTTGTGATAGATGTGTGACAGAGCGACCAAATAGACACTAAACTGCCGTTGTTAACACCATAGCAGTGGGCTCTAGACAGGACGAAATGGAGGAGTGTGACATCCAGGAGGATAGCGAGGGGGTCAAATTGACCTAGGCATTTAAGTCAAGTCAAGATATTTGTTCTTCATCAAACATCTGAGTATGCTGTTTCAATCCTCATAATAAAAATTAGTTGGTTGGACAAAAGGTTGTCCAAATTATTCAAATGAATTAGTCTCAATATATATCCCATGATGCACTGGCAGATATTGACACAGAGAGCAGCTGGCCAAATGAAGGAGGTTTACCTTGACGTGGTATGGCAGACTGTTGGTGGGCACCGACAGAAGGAAGCCATCTTGGTAGTCAGGACGACACTGCAGCAGATACATGTAGTCTAAGTGTATACACTTACTCCAACACTTATTTGTTCTGTAGAGATATATGTAGTATAAGTGTAGCAGTATAAACTTACTCTTGCACTTACTTGTGCTCTACACACGCTGCATAAGGCCACATAGTAACGTACCATGTCATACAATCTCTATCTTTTGGTCTAGTCTTACCAAATAACTTTATGAGATATTAACAACAGATTAGACCACTCATGTTATTTCAACAATGTCTGTAGTTGTAATTAATTAACCAAAGTATGCGCATAGGTAATACAAACTGCTGATATGTCACACATGTAATTGTATATAATTATCTGTTGAACATTATGCATTTGGTTGTTTGTATTACATACGGTACATGTCTGTACAACTACACAATTGTGCATATCACGGTATGATATGAATGAGCACAATGTTTGAACAATGAGGTATCACCACATTGTATGCCATACCATGTAGCCTCACTGTTGTACTGTCTCTGATGTACAACATCACATTACCTGCTCATACATCATTTCAATGAACATCTGGTTGGCCTCCCTCTGGAGGGGGAACACCCAGCTGGTGCGCTGGAAGAGCAGGTAGAACACCTTCTTCTGGTTCGTCAGTTCCGTCGTCAGGTCAAAAATGTATTCCTCTGGCTTCAGGGAGCAATAGCGGTTCTCTGGAAGAGGGCAGGATGCTCATGCTATCAAACAAGGCTAAGTTCTTATATAGCGCAGTGTCCAGTCCTTAGGACTGCTCAAAGTACTTTACACTTTACTCCCTGGCAGACCAATTCAATCAAACACCATCTCGACTTTTCTGGAAAGCATTCAGCTATGCTGCAATTACTCATGAAGACTGTTCATACACAAATATCTGCCACTGTCTGTAGCCAGTTACTCATTTATTCACATGATTGAACTCAAGCAATGTGGAAATCCTTTAAAAAAAGCATCAAGAGGATTTGAAAATGGGCTCTCTCAAGGGAGAGTTCCTGTCATGTTCATGATACGCTCTTTCAGTCATGTTCACAGAACACTCTTTCAAGGAAGAGTTCCTGTCATGTTCATGATACACGTTTTCAGTCATGTTAATATAGCACTCTCAACGGAGAGTTCCTGTCATGTTCATGATACACTCTTTCAGTCATGTTCATAGAACACTCTTTCAAGGGAGAGTTCCTGTCATATTCATGATACACGTTTTCAGTCATGTTCATATAACACTCTCTCAATGGAGAGTTCCTGTCATGTTCATGATGCATTCTTTCAGTCATGTTCACAGAACACTCTCTCAAGGGAGAGTTCCAGTCATGTTCATGATACACTCTTTCAATCATGTTCACAGAAGCTACCCAAGTCGATGATGTAGAAGATTGTGAACCGTGTTCACAGCAGCTACCCGAATCGATGATGTAGAAGATTATGAACCATGTTCACAGAAGCTAAGCAAGTCAATGATGTAGAAGATTGTGAACCGTGTTCACAAAACCTACCAGAGTCGATGACGTAGAAGATTGTGAATTCTTCCTTTTGCAGCTCGCCGTAGATGCCGAGTGTGTTACAGATCTGGTCAATAGCATCCAGCACCACCTGCAGGACAGTGGGCAGTGGCGGTCAGTTGTAATAACACCCAGTATGGACTTTCAGTAAAAGCAATTTGGCTTATATTCTAAACAAGTCCTAAGTCATAAAGGCCATATCCTGAGATTAAATGTGTTGTGTTCCTCAATAACAAATAATTTATACAACTTCAAATGATGATATTGAAAATATGATTACATATCATATAAGAGCATATAACATGAAAAGAACCTATAAATCTGCTGTCTTATGGAAACTGCTGAGTGACAGTGGCATCAGACTGCTGAGTGACAGTGGCATCAGACTGCTGGGTGACAGTGGCATCAGACTCCTGAGTGACAGTGGCATCAGACTGCTGAGTGACAGTGGCATCAGACTGCTGAGTGACAGTGGCCTCAGATTGCTGAGTGACAGTGGCATCAGACTGCTGAGTGACAGTGGCATCAGACTGCGTGACATCAGTAGTTGTAGACAATCACCTTCCTGGACTGCATGTAGTGCGCCGTATCCAACCCACGTTGCATTCAAAAACTCATTGTAATGGGCTGAGATTGATGTTTCTATTTTGGCAAACATGTGGTTTTGGATGTGTGATAACACTGAGGAACTCACATGTACAAGTACATTGACATCTGTGGAGAACAAATGTGGACAAGACAAGGAATGAGCAAAATGTGCGTGCGTAGCGACGTGTGACTTACGCTGCTGCTGCGGATGTTGAGCATCACCGGAGCGCCCCCTGGCAGGATGCACTTCTGTTGCTTCATGCTGCGGCCGTGCTGCAAACACAAGGCATGTGGCATACGCATGGTAGAGGCATCAGAGTCATACTCACATGGTAGAGGCACCAGAGTCATACACATGGTAGAGGCACAAGAGTCATACACATGGTATAGACACCATGGTCATACACATGGTAGAGGCACCAGAGCCATACACATGGTAGAGGCACAAGAGTCATACGCATGGTATAGACACCATGGTCATACACATGGTAGATGCACCAGGGTCATACACATGGTAGAGGCACCAGAATCATACACATGGTAGAGGCACCAGAATCATTCACATGGTAGAGGCACCATAGTCATACACATGGTAGAGGCACCAGAATCATACACATGGTAGAAGCACTAGGGTCATGTACATGGCAGAGACACCATGGTCATACACAAGATAGAGGCACCTGAGTCATACACATGGTAAAGATCATAATCATATTCTTATTCTTCTCTCTGTCAACATTTGGTGCCAAACTGTCTTGCACTCACAACTGTGGCAAATCATGTATATGTTTTAACTTAACCCAAATACATATATATGTCTCTCTGGAATTAATATATAGGATTTTGGTTAGTATGGTCTTATAACTGAATACTTGCTAGGAGAATTGCAGTCATTTTGATAGTATGATATCATTCACACACATGCCATTATGGCTATATAACTGCAATCTGGCAGAAATATGTAAACACGCACTGTGATGGCTTCAAGCTCCATCCTACTTGGCACATTCTTCCTGCCTCCGAACCTAAATGTCTGGCGGATATTCTGAAGGCACGTAGCAGCCAGATCTGGGAACAGCAAGCACAGGTGATACCACAGTGTCACGTTACAGGCAAAGGACAATGCCATTGTAAACTCTCCATCATCTAAGTTCTGATAAACTGCCACATAATTCAAATGTTACCCCCGGGTAGTTGTTTTTATTATTATTATCTGTATCTATTTACTATTGATATATATTTTAATGTTTTTATTTATTTTATAATCTTAATACCTGGGTAGTTACATGCGATGTTCTAGGATTGTAAAGCACCTTTGAATGGTAGTAATTGCCAGATTTATGGCGCTGAGAAATGCAGTAAATTATCATCACATGATACTGAAATTAAATATTGTAAATGATTCCCTGAATAAGCAAATACTCAATGGTTTCATCAACAAAACTAAATGAGTTTAAGAATGCTTCTGTTCACAACCTGAAAATATATAATTCTGACATGACAGAGCAGATGAGACAAGTGGTGACTCACTGTGGCAGGGTCGGTTGTGATCATAGGCTGTCTCCTCGACGTACTTGAACAAGTACGTACGCAGGTTCTCACTGCAGTCGAAGTATGCAGTCAACACCATCAGGAGCTTCCAGCCTTGTTGTAGGCTCTCTCTGTCAAATACAACCACACATAGAGTCAACACCACCAAGATCTTGTTGGGGGCTCTCTCTGTCAAATACAACCACACAGAGTCAACACCACCAAGATCTTGTTGGGGGCTCTCTCTGTCAAATACAATCACACATAGAGTCAACACCACCAAGATCTTGTTGGGGGCTCTCTCTGTCAAATACAACCAAACACAGAGTCAACACCACCAAGATCTTGTTGAGGGCTCTCTCTGTCAAATACAACCACACACAGAGTCAACACCACCAAGATCTTGTTGGGGGCTCTCTCTGTCAAATACATCCACACATAGAGTCAACACCACCAATATCTTGTTGGGGGCTCTCTCTGTCAAATACAACCACACATAGAGTCAACACCACCAAGATCTTGTTGGGGGCTCTCTCTGTCAAATACAACCACACACAGAGTCAACACCACCAAGATCTTGTTGGGGGCTCTCTCTGTCAAATACAACCACACACAGAGTCAAATCCACCAAGATCTTGTTGGGGGCTCTCTCTGTCAAATACAACCACACACAGAGTCAACACCACCAAGATCTTGTTGGGGGCTCTCTCTGTCAAATACAACCACACATAGAGTCAACACCACCAAGATCTTGTTGGGGGCTCTCTCTGTCAAATACAACCACACACAGAGTCAGCACCACCAAGATCTTGCTGGGGGCTTTCTCTGTCAAATACAACCACACACAGAGTCAACACCACCAATATCTTGTTGGGGGCTCTCTCTGTCAAATACAACCACACAGAGTCAACACCACCAAGATCTTGTTGGGGGCTCTCTCTGTCAAATACAACCACACATAGAGTCAACACCGCCAAGATCTTGTTGGGGGCTCTCTCTGTCAAATACAACCATTTAACCATAATATACTGTAATAAGCATGTGCACTATCAGCAGACACATACTGACAGCAAGACAGACAGACAAACAGACAGACATACTGACAAACACACATACAGACAAACAGCCAGAAAGAAAGAGAGGCAGACAGACAGACAAACAGACAGACAGACAGACAGACATACACTCAGAATGGCAGACAGACAGGTACATACACAGACACACAGGCAGCCACATAGACATACAACCAGACTGCAAGCCAGCCAGCCAGACAGACAGACAGACAGACAGACAGACAGACAGAGAGAGAGAGAGACAGACAGACAGACAGACAGACATACAGCCAGACAGACAGACTGCCTGACACACATTAGTTTACATGACTGCGAGACAGTGATGTGAGAGATGGGTGTGGTTACGTACGGCTTGCCGCTGCGGTTGCTGGTGGTCTGTTTGGCAAGCTGGCAGTAGACCTCGTCCCTCAGCTCCGTGTGGTTGTGACATGCCATCAGCAGCGTGTACATGCAGTCCGTCAACTTCTGGCTCTTCTGTAGTGGGTAGTCACCCATGTAACGCATGATGGCTGCAACACACGGCACAATTCAACGCACAACTCAACACACAACTCAACATACAACTCAACACACAACTCAATGCACAACTCAATGCACAACTCAACGCTCAACTCAACACACAACTCAACACACAACTCAATGCACAACTCAACACACAACTCAACACACAACTCAACACACAACTCAACACACAACTCAACGCACAACTCAACACACAACTCAACACACAACTCAACACACAATGCAATGCACAACGCAATGCACAACTCAACACACAACTCAACACACAACTCAACACACAACTCAACACACAACTCAATGCACAACTCAACACACAACTCAACACACAACTCAACACACAATGCAATGCACAACGCAATGCACAACTCGATGCACAACTCAATGCACAACTCAACGCTCAACTCAACACACAACTCAATGCACAACTCAACACACAACTCAACACACAACTCAACACACAACTCAACACACAACTCAACACACAACTCAACGCACAACTCAACACACAACTCAACACACAACTCAACACACAACGCAATGCACAACTCGATGCACAACTCAATGCACAACTCAAGATACAACTCAAGATACAACCCAATGCACAACTCAACACACAACTCACCACACAACTCAATGCCCAACTCAATGCACAACTCAACATACAACTCAATGCACAATTCAATGCACAACTCAACACACAACTCACCACACAACTCAACACACAACTCAATGCCCAACTCAACGCACAACTCAATGCACAACTCAATGCACAATTCAATGCACAACTCAACACACAACTCAACATACAACTCAACACACAACTCAATGCACAACTCAATGCACAACTCAACACAACTCAACATACAACTCAAGGCACAACTCAACACACAACTCAATGCATAACTCAATGCACAACTCAATGCACAACTCAACACACAACTCAATGCACAACTCAACACACAACTAAACGCACAACTCAATGCACAACTCAACACACTCAACACACAAATCAATGCACAACTCAACACACAACTCAACACACAACTCAATGCACAACTCAACACACAACTCAACACACAACTCAATGCATAACTCAATGCACAACTCAACATACAACTCAACATACAATTCAAGGCACAACTCAACACACAACTCAACACACAACTCAAGGCACAACTCAACACACAACTCAATGCACAACTCAACACACAACACAATGCATAACTCAACCCTAGTAGCTGAGTTGGCTGACATGGTAGGAGAGGGCATGACAGAGGGGTGTTGGAGGGCTCTCAACTGACTATCTCCTACTCATTTTACTCATTTTTAGGGTAATTGTTGTACCTTTTGTAGGGGCAAACTAGCTCCAATTTACTATGGGTGTGTGGCGATGGTATCAACCCTCTGTTACTCATCTTTGCTAAGGCCAACCTGTCATTTACTGCTACTCCACATGATTTGTTGTAACTGTCTGTTATATAACCATATAGCACACTGAGCTATTAGTAGTACAAGTGTAGTTAATAATGACCGGGGGGGGGGGGGTGAGGGTGGGGGTGGGGGTGGATGTTTGTAATTATTCATGACCAGTGTTTGACTGTGCTGTGTTCTATTTGCTGCATTCATAACAGTCCGTACCAATGAAGCACTCAAGGGCCAGCTTGTTGAGTTGTGGATTGTCGTACTTCAACAGTGAAGCCTGAATTGGTGACTGGAAAAAAAATATTCAGGTGCAAAAATCTTGCTTTACAAACATTGCATTTTTCTCTGTCACAATTTTCACTTAAAACATGAAGCAAATGAATCCAAATAATTTCTTATTGGTAAGTTTATACAAACAATAAAACAGGTGTTAATTAGAAAGTCAAGAAATATAGCTAAATATGACTAAACACAAAATAGTATAGTCAGCCATTAGAACTTTAATAACTACTTCAACTTGGCAATGCATAAATATGACATACATTTTAACCAGTTATTATGAACTTTATTTAACAAATATTTAAACTCTTACTACAACACTAATAACAATTTTAAAATAACGACCTTGACCCAATGAGACTGACCTTGGTCCACTTGACCATGTTGACCTGTTCCTGCCATGTCCACTCATCCAGACTGCGACCTGCCGCACCAAGCACTGGTCAATCACTGTCCACCACCTACCCTCACCGCATGACCTTCATGCTACTAATGATGTCTTACAAAATAATTTTGCTGCTCACAACATTGTAAAATTCATATATTTCAACCAGCATTTCAAACTAACCTTTATGATTCATGCCAATAATGAGTATTGTAGCAGGTCCACTAAGTCCATTGCTAACAATACAAGAAACTGATCAGACTTGATGATACACAGTTGTATTTATTTCCCCTTACTTACACTAAAAACATTTTGTAAACAAACCTGTTAAAATAACTCACATTTTCTTTGGCCTTTGGTATCATCTCAGGACCTCGATGTCCGATATTAAACAAAATTACTTTCATCTGGCCTCAGCCCCCACCCCTCTCTCAAATGAAAGTTAATAAACATTGATATTATCATATAAATATATTAACAGTATCGGTCTGAATGATATTGATGTCTGACATGAGATGAAACTGCCTCCGAGCTCCCCCAAATGAATGTAATTTCATCTGATATCGGACATCGACACTCTGAGAAGATCCCTTATGCTCAACTATTGTACAAAAAGGATGTATCATTTCCTTTAAACATTTCACTTACATTAACACTGAAGTTATTTAAAGATGACAACAAGAGAGTAAACTAGACATGAAAATGCCAGTTTGTGACATGTTAGAAGACGTCACCTCGTCGCTCCTTGTTCTGTCGCATCACGTTACGAGCCTTCAGACTACTTAGCATTTGTAACGCGCCTTGGATAGTTCCCGTCTCACCCGAACGCATCATTTCATACCTTAACCAAGGATCATGCACGGAATAAAACACACGCACACACGGACATGCACCAGAGACATGCAGGAGAGGAGAACACGACACAGATACTTGATAATTTATTATCTTTAACTTTAGAATAATTCATTAAACATTTAGATTACTGTACGAAAATCAGTACTAATCAATAGACAAGGCCACCTAAAATATGTCTTATAATAAACAATCATAATGCCTTGTGGACATACACAAAACAAATCAGACTTGTAGTAATTCTAACATAAATAAACATGCTTTAGATACAAAAACAAATGTCATCAAAGGCCAGGACTTGGATCATTAAGTTCACAGCTGAAATACAGATGATTTTAGAAAACAACAAATGTTAAAAATTAATTATATTTGGGTTTAGTTAATTATTTGAAGTATACTTCTAGAATTAAAATTAACTTGTGACTGATGTAGAAAGACTCCTCCAAAGAACACAAGAAGACAGCAATGGCATGCAGGATATAAACAGTTTGCAACATAATACACTGCTAAAATAAATTTAAATTGTTTCAAACCAAGTATCAAGTATAAATGTGTTTCAATTAAACAATGTGCCACTTATATTTTTTATGTTTTCCAACAGTATTTTTTATATCTGAGCATAGAGAATATTCTGTGAAATGTTATATAAAACAAAACATGTTTGTTATGTGCAGTTTTTACTTTCTTAATCCACATTAACAAAATTGCATATTCTTATTTGACCGAATTGTATAATTAGGTTAATTAAAATCACCAAAATATAACAGTAAAATTATATAATCACCATTAATAATTTACTTTGCATAAACTAAAAAACAGATTTAGGAAAAAGAAGCTGTGATTAATGTTTTTTCAGGAAGAAACAAAATCAGAGCATTGGAGAGAGAGACACACACGCACACGTGTAACCATGGTAACACAAATAACCATAGATACACAAGTAACCATCAAGACAAAGTGAATCAGACATTTGCTGAAACCATTACAACACACACACACACATGCCCCCAAATCAAGCATGTGCTGTCTTCCCACACCAAGGTTACCTTGATGCGCAGGCTGTTTAATATCCACAACTTGGCTAACCATATAACAAAAACGTTTAATAATATAACAAATTCAAGAATAAAATACAGGATTTAAACAAAATAGGAGAAAGTGTAAAATATGTTGTTTTAATGGTAAAGACCAGAAGTGACATTGCCAAAAAGTCATTTGGAGAGACGACAAGATGATTGGAAGAAGACAGTGTCACATTACGATTATTATAGTTTCTGGCTTAATGTCAAATGTTATTATTGGTATTAGAATATATCTTCTCTAATATTGAATTTTCCTAATTTTGCAATGCTAATTGTGTACAAAAATGTGATGTAGATTTATTTTGAAGCCATGTTTACATATTACATTTTATTACCTTATCATGTTTAATTAAATACAATCATAATTATTATTAGTATTTCAATTGTTACAAAGATGTACTAATATGTCATTTAAAATTCTGCTATTGGTCTTTATTTAATCTTATACAATGGAAATAAACTCAAAATCTTGCACAGCTACATTATTATATGATTTAGTTCTTATCTAAACTAAATACCTACTATCACATTCCATGGCAAATAGAGAAGACAAAGGTGATAAGTAAGATATACATACCTGAATGGAGACTGTCTGTAGTACAACATAGCAAACTCGAGCATGCAGTACTTTCGCTCATCCAGAGTACTTGTGGTACTCATCTCACTGCCAACCTGAAAGTCACATGTGACATGCATGTACTAAACTACCTCAACCAAAGTTACATCCCAAATTGTTTCTTTGTTGATTAATTCAATAGTTAAACCATTACATTTCACATATAAAATAGATGGCAGTTTGTCCTGTAAGTATTCCTCGGTGTCCTGTAAGTATTCCTCGGTGTCCTGTAAGTATTCCTCGGTGTCCTGTATGTATTCCTCGGTGACCTGTATGTATTCCTCGGTGTCCTGTATGTATTTCTCGGTGTCCTGTAAGTATTTCTCGGTGTCCTGTAAGTATTCCTCGGTGTCCTGTAAGTATTCCTCGGTGTCCTGTAAATATTCTTCGGTGTCCTGTAAGTATTCCTCGGTGTCCTGTAAGTATTCCTCGGTGTCCTGTATGTATTCCTCGGTGTCCTGTAAGTATTTCTCGGTGTCCTGTAAGTATTCCTCGGTGTCCTGTAAGTATTCCTCGGTGTCCTGTATGTATTCCTCGGTGACCTGTATGTATTCCTCGGTGTCCTGTATGTATTCCTCGGTGTCCTGTAAGTATTTCTCGGTGTCCTGTAAGTATTCCTCGGTGTCCTGTAAGTATTCCTCGGTGTCCTGTAAGTATTCCTCGGTGTCCTGTAAGTATTCCTCGGTGTCCTGTAAGTATTCCTCGGTGTCCTGTAAGCATTCCTCGGTGTCCTGTATGCATTCCTCAGTGTCCTGTAAGTATTCCTCAGTGTCCTGTAAGTATTCTTCGGTGTCCTGTAAGTATTCCTCCGTGTCCTGTAAGTATTCCTCAGTGTCCTGTAAGTATTCCTCAGTGTCCTGTACGTATTCCTCAGTGTCCTGCAAATATTCCTCAGTGTCCTGTAAGTATTCCTCTGTGTCCTGTAAGTATTCCTCAGTGTCCTGTAAGTATTCCTCAGTGTCCTGTATGTATTCCTCAGTGTCCTGTAAGTATTCCTCAGTGTCCTGTAAGTATTCCTCTGTGTCCTGTAACTTGTAAGTATTCCTCTGTGTCCTGTAAGTATTCCTCAGTGTCCTGTAAGTATTCCTCTGTGTCCTGTAACTTGTAAGTATTCCTCTGTGTCCTGTAAGTATTCCTCAGTGTCCTGTATGTATTCCTCAGTGTCCTGTAAGTATTCCCCAGTGTCATTTTTGTTCTCAGGAAAAGTCTGAGCCTCACAAGTGAAACTTCAGTCAATTACTATATTTGATCAACTGATACCTTTGCGAATTGTTTTACAAATTTAATGAAACATTTATGACAAGAAGACACAAATTAAAAACAACAGGCAAATTTTGATACTACAAATTTCAAGGAGGATTCCCAAGGTAGGAGTTGGAATGTGACTGACAATCCCAAAACATCAACAACTTATAAATACTCTGACCCACCAAAATGACAGAAAATATTTGAAAGGAAACTGAAACACTGAAAGTTACTCAGCTTGGTCTCTGAGGAAATATGCGATTAAAACGGAAAGACTCACCGGACTGGGAGCACGATAGATGTAGACAGGGGCAGGCTGCACAGGTCGGGGAGGGGGCGAGTAGTCCTGCTGGGGTGACTGTGCCCGAGGGGGTGACCGTGCCCGAGGGGGTGACCGTGCCCGAGGGGGTGACCGTGCCCGAGGGGGTGATTCAGCCCGAGGGGGTGACTGTGGGATCGGGGGCAAGACATCCGTGCGAGGCAGGCGGTGTGGCTGAGTGACTGCAGGAGGTGTCACTGGTCGACTTGGCTGTGACAACAATGTACATTTAAACACAGACTGTCCATGGCCTAGTACGCCAGTCTGTCACCAACTTCCAAGACTTAGGAACATTGGTGATGCTGTGATTTTTTATTTAATGTGTGCATTAAAATTTTTGGATACTGGTGTATTTGAAAAACTGCAGTTTGTGATAAATGTGAAATAGACTTTAGACTTCTTAGACATAAACTCTAGATGCCAGATGGAAAAGGAAGCCTTTGGGCTTATTGAGAGTCCAACCCTTTTTATCTACATGTATCACACCCTTCTGAGGTATGTGTCAATTTTATTTTTAAACATATTCATGCTACTAGCACCCACACAATCATTAGATAATCTGTTCCATTCAGTTACAGTTCTTTGTGAAAATAAGAACTTTCTTATATCTAATCTACACTGCTCCTTTACTAATGTAACTTCATGTCCTCTAGTCCTTCTATCTTTATTAACTGAGAACAAATATTTTATAACCATTCAATATTTTAAACATTTCTATCTGATCTCCTCTCAATCTCCTGGTCTCTAGTGTTGTTAAACCACATTCTCTTAGGCGTATTTCGTAATTAAGATCCCTCAGTTTTGGTATCATTTTTGTCGCTCTCTTCTGTACTCTTTCTAGCATGAATATGTCCTTCTTGCAGTATAGCCTCCAAGCTTGTATACAATACTGATATGCTATAATCATATGCTATATTTCACCTAATTAATCCTAGGATTTGATTTCCCTTTTGAGCTGCAATTGCGCACTGCTCTGAAACCTTCATATCAGCACTACTGGTTAACCCTAAGACCTTTTCTTTTACAGTAGTACTTAGTACAGTACCCCCCATTGTATATTCTACCTCTTCGTTCCCATGTCATGTGTGGAGGCATTTACATTTCCCAAAATTTCCAGTTTGAAGCCTCCCCATCAACTATTACCCGTTGTCTTCTGTCAATCAGCCATTTTTCTATCCAGTTAAATATACCATTTCCTATGCCATGGGCTTTTAGTTTAAGCAGTAATCTTTGATGTGGCAATTTGTTGAAAGCTTTTTGAAAATCTAAGTAGACGATATCTACTGGTGATCCCTCGTCTACCCACAAAAAACATAACATATTTGTTAAGCATGATTACACTTTTAGAAACCCATGTTGAGATATGAAAATCTACCAGGTGATCTTTAATTAGTCTTTCTAATAATTTGCAAATCACCAATGTTAAACTCACAGGTCTGTAGTTCTCTAACTTGTGTCTTGAACCTTTTGTTTGTTTGTTTCCATTCTAAAGGAACCACTCCCTCTTCTAATAACAAGTTGAAAACTGTTGCAAGTAGTATGCTGATTTGATCTACAATTTTGTATAGTATGATATCTACTGGTGATCCATCATCTACCCACTTAGTGATGTCTTCCAAAAAACATAACATATTTGTTAAGCATGACCTCGCTTTAAAAAAACCATGTTGAGATGGGTTTATCAAGTTTTGTTTAACAAGAAAATCCACCATGTGATCTTTAATTAGTCTTTCTAATAATTTGCAAATCACTGATGTTAAACTCACTGGTCTATAGTTCTCTGACTTGTTTCTCGAACCTTTTTTAAATAACGGTATAATGTTTGCCTCTTTCCGTTCTAAAGGAACCACTCCCTCTTCTAATAACAAATTGAAAACTGTTGCAAGCAGTACGCTAATTTGTTCTACAATTTCCAATAATAGTTTGGGCGGAATCCCATCCACTCCAGGTGATTTACATAGGCCTTATTTTCTTAGCTACCATTTCCGGGGTTACAATTAACTGTCTTAAATAGTCTGATTCTGCCCCCTTGAACTTAGCCTCTGGTACTGGCAGTGAACTAATATCTTCCCTGGTAAACACTGAACTAAAATGCTCATTCAGGTTTTCTACCATTAAGAATCCCTCTGATATTATATTTCCAGCACTATCTTCTAGAGGACCGACCTTATCCTGAACTTTCTGTTTGCTCCGAACATGTACATAACAACTCTTACTGTCATGTTTTATATTACAAGCTAATTTTTGTTCATAGCTTCTCTGTGAATTTCTAATTTCAGTTGTAGCTTGGTTAAGTGCTTCTTTGTAAATGTTGTAGACTTCATAATTTCCAGTATGTCTATATGACTTCCACATCATTTGTTTGTACTTATTTTTTTTAATGACTTCTTTCGATAAGTATTTCTTTCTGGACCATTTCTTTCTAATAGATAACTAAATATACTTCTTAGATTCATTTCACCTGTACAATCTATATAAAACATTTAAGTAATGTAAAAAAGAGTAACATTAAAAAATGCCATAAATTTAGGCACACCACCAGGTAAAAGTTGGGTGGTATATATGTCCTATTTAATGAGAATATTACAGTCATCACATGCAGAGATGGCCATTTTTGACATTAATGTAATTATGAAATATTATAATTATAATACATCGCTGTCACTGATGTGGCCGTGTACTACAGTGCTGCCACCTACCCTCTCTCCCTCGACCTCGTAACGAGCTAGCGGGATGACGTATTCCTTGGGGAACATGCCAACACGGCCATGGGCTGCTCCATACAGCCAGCCTGAAACACACAGCACTTCACTACACTTCTCTAACAAAATTAACCTCAAACTTTTTTTCGGGTGGACATATTCAAATTTAGCCAACTTACAAATAAATGAATGTGGTTGATGTGAACACAACGTGGTTGGTATGAAAAGAATGTGGTTGATGTGAAAAGAATGTGGTTGATGTGAACAAAATGTGGTTGATGTGAAAAGAATGTGGTTGATAACACACAGATTGGCTTATGTAGACACACCATGCTTGTTAAGACACATGCAATGGCTATTATGAGAGTGGACAGAGTATTCAGAGAAACAACCTAACTAATAAGATATTAGTGGCCAGTTGGGTCAAGTGTCACACACCTCGGGTCAGAGTTGAATCCTTGTTGGTCAGTGTGATGATGTCCCCGTTCTGGAAGCTGAGGAGGGTGGATTCACGTGTCAGATACGACCTGATTGCCTTCACATACATGACGTCCTGAGGGATAAAACATGGGACATTACAACCCTAACCCTTCACATACATGATGTCATGAGAGGTCAAACAGTGGACATTACAACCCTAACTCTTCACATACATGATGTCATGAGAGGTCAAACAGTGGATATTACAACCCTAACCCTTCAAATACATGACGTCCTGAGGGATAAAACAGTGGACATTACAACCCAAACCCTTCACATACATGATGTCATGAGAGGTCAAACAGTGGACATTACAACCCTAACCCTTCACATACATGACGTCCTGAGGGATAAAACAGTGGACATTACAACCCAAACCCTTCACATACATGATGTCATGAGAGGTCAAACAGTGGACATTACAACCCTAACCCTTCACATACATGACGTCCTGAGGGATAAAACAGGGCACATTACAACCCTAACCCTTCACATACATGATGTCATGAGAGGTCAAACAGTGGACATTACAACCCTAACCCTTCACATACATGATGTCATCAGAGGTCAAACAGTGGACACTACAACCCTAACCCTTCACATACATGACGTCCTGAGGGATAAAACAGTGGACATTACAACCTTAACCTTTCACATACATGACGTCCTGTGGGGGTCAAACAGCAGACAATGAAATGTGTACAGTGACAGTAAGACCAGATACGGCAGGTAGATAGGATTATATTTTTATTTGTGCACTCTGTGCACATTTTTGGACCAAAGCATATAATAGATAATACTGAGTAAAAAATATATTGACTTTTCTGGTAAGACCCCCATTTCCATGGTAACAAACAAAATGGCTGCCATTTTGAGCAAATATTGGCAACTTTGAAAACACTGCCATTCTTTTTTGAACACATAATTATATTTCTTGCAGATCCATTTTCTGTAAACATTCTATTATGAAATGATCAGAGCATGTTATAATATGTTTTGTTTTTATTTTTAAAGAATTGTTTGTAACGTGCGAAAACCCTTGGTTTTTGGCAACAGATATGCTTATATCTTTCAAACTAATGATGGTTTAAAAAAGTGTCTGATCATTTCACACAGCAGTGTCTGCTGAATGCAACATTGAAAACCTTGTTTGTATAGCATAGTTACTCGAAGAGATATCCCGTTTCCAAATGCAGAAACGTTGGACAAAATATTGTTGAGAATTTTTTTTTATAATACTTTATATCGGCATGCTTGGTCCATGACTAAAACTCACTTACAGGTATATAAATGTCATAGAAGTGAACTTTATTGATAGTATGCATACAAAAGTATCGTAATCTGGCAGAAAACCATTTTGAATATTTTTTGTCATAAACCACCATTTTGCCTTAATGTGTTTGACAAGATTCACCATGGTTTGGAAATGTCACATGCAAAAATGTTATAGCTGTAGTTTAAAGAAAATGTTAATAAACTCTTATAGCAGTATTTTAAAGAAAATGTTAATAAACTGTTATTGCAGTAGTTTAAAGAAAATTTTAATAAAAATAAAAGTGTTACTTTGAATGTTATTTGTTTACTGACATAATGGAAGGTACATGTAAACATACAAACCAAATCACATGATCTCAATGCCATTACTATGTGAATATTTCCCAAACACAAGTTTTGTTTCCCCAGATATAAAGATAGATATCTGACTTTTATCAGTCATATTTGTAGTTTTTCCTCACTGGATATCATAGTTTGAGCAGTAACAACACTAGTATGAATACTGTTTTGAAACACTATATCAATAAGAGTCAAACCTTGTCAGTTTCAATGCAGAAGGCCTCAATAAGAGTCTTCATCTGAGAAGCCTGTAACACACAGATACACCTTCCTCACGCAAGTATCTCACAAGGACAACATCGGCAAATCTCTTCAAAAACTGCAGTGCATTTACTGAATAACTGCAGTGCATTTACTGAATAACTGCTACAGGCAAATATAATAGTAATAATAATATGTATTCATTCCACAGTGAAAGTACATTGTCTTGTGTGCAGTGAAAGTACTTTACCCTGTGTGCAATGAAAGTACTTTACCTTGTGTGCAATGAAAGTACTTTACTTTGTGTGCAGTGAAAGTACTTTACCTTGTGTGCAGTGAAAGTATGTTACCTTGTGTGCAATGAAAGTACTTTACCTTGTGTGCGATGAAAGTACTTTACCTTGTGTGCAATGAAAGTACTTTACCTTGTGTGTAGTGAAAGTACTTTACCTTGCGTGCAGTGAAAGTACTTTACCTTGTGTGCAGTGAAAGTACTTTACCTTGTGTGCAATGAAAGTACTTTACCTTGTGTGCAGTGAATCAATTCACAGGTCTTTAAAGAGTACAATCAATATACTCTATAGAACACCAGTAGATGATAGTTTCAAAATGAGACTGACTTCCAAGTGAGAAGGGTCAAGCTTGTTATAAGCAAGTCCATCATTCATACATTTCATGTATCACCAGTAACACTCTTAAAGTGCATACTTTTGTATAATAATTAAAGTAGTCATTTCATTTTTTAACTTTAGTAACCCCAACATATATTATAATCTATTTCATTTTAAATTATTAGGAAATGAACAAAAATAAACAAAGATGAACATACTCTGTTTGAGTAGAGGATGAAATACTGGTATCTGTTGTTGACATGAATCTGCAGTGTGCTAGGTCGAGGCACACTCACATCAATGATCTCCTCAAACCTGAAACCACACGACAATATTGTGCAAACAAAACATAAATAACAAAAGAACAATTAGTCAAAAAAGAAAAAAGTATGTGTTTATTTCTGCAAAATCTTACCATATATGTTTTGGCACTTAACATATTGTACTTGGTAATGCTATTACTTCCTACATAACTCATTCCGTGCTGGTCATTTCATAATCTTATCATTGCCATTACATGTTGAAATCTCTATGTTTTACTTCTAATTCTGTATAAATCAGTATAAATCCACATTATGTTTGTCATTGGTTAACCAGACTGTACCCTTCCTATTTTGATTGAATGTCACAATCATTTTGTTAGAAAGATGCCATGCACGTAAACAAATATCGACAGACCACAATATGTTTGTCAGCCAATATGTATGAGGAACACAAGAAAATGCATACTTTATCATGATTTTTACATTTGAAGAAAATCCATGTTATAAATAAAATCTTTATTCTCGCACATTAAAAATGGCAATTGTACATACACTCTTTAAAATACAGTAATTTATATAAAATGATACAGCTGATATCATCATTGTTTAAATTTCTGATTTCTAACATTTTGGATAAAACATCCACATTAGATATTATTTTGTTTGATACACCAGTCTGCCACACACGGCCAGTATCATAGGCAGACACGTCATCAACTGTGTTACATTCATTCAGGATGTGACGGTAATTTGCACTACTATTTGACCATGGATTTTCAATAGATAACTTGGCAATGTTGTCAACCTTTGCTTTAAGATGACCAGTAATGGTCAACTATCTGCCAACAATGCTATAACATCACTGGGTGTAAGCAGTGCTAGCCCCCACAACTTCCTTAGTGCTTTTCGCCATGCTATGTATATAGTCAAGAGTGTTGGCACTATGGTACAGTGCTAACACTCTTACTCTGGAGATCCCATAGTGGAGTTCCATAGTAAGACAGCTATATTTTAAAAATAAATTGCACTTTACAGTCATCTTAATATGACCAATCCTGGTGATGAACATATTACACCCACTCGAAATGGCATAGGCGATTAAGCTATCGTTATTAACAACAGATATATGGCCCAGGTGTAGAGCATCCTGGACACTATACAACCCGGTGCCATTAAAAACCACAGTTCTGTTGTTGGGTTTACAATTACGACCTTTAA
Source organism: Escarpia spicata (assembly GCA_963995525.1). NCBI lineage: Eukaryota > Metazoa > Annelida > Polychaeta > Sabellida > Siboglinidae > Escarpia > Escarpia spicata. The sequence continues at coordinate 34,988,565 of OZ023210.1, forward strand.
AAATCTACTCTTAGTACCATTAAAATTTACGCAGTATTAATCTGCATATTTTTTGCATATATCGATTAACACCTTGAGTCCAGATCTTGTAGGTGTAAGCAAAGTGAGGTCGTCTGCGTATCCACTACCACCCGTACAGTGGTTCCCATGTGGCATCCAACACCACTCTTTTCTAATTGTTCAAACAATCCTTCCATATATATGGAGAAAAGAATAGGATATTAAATCAGAATATGGCCATATTCCTTCCAAAATAAAACATATATAGCAATTATGTGAATTATGTCCCGTGTGACCTGTCTGTCTGCTAGTCACGAGTGGAACACTATCATTTATACATCAACTCAGTAAGTGGTAATATTGTATACCTGACATGGTGGACTATGCAGAGGTCTTTCATGACATGGTGGACCATGCAGAGGTCTTACCTGACATGGTGGACCATGCAGAGGTCTTACCTGACATGGTGGACCATGCAGAGGTCTTACCTGACATGGTGGACCATGCAGAGGTCTTACCTGACATGGTGGACCATCTGGAGGTCTTACCTGACATGATGGACCATGCGGAGGTCGTCCTCAAACAGGTCCTTCTCCCGTGCAAGGAGTCTGAGACCAGAGTGACTCACTCCCACCAGCTTCACTGTTGGGTGTCGACGGCCACCCTGGAACACACGGACACACTTGTAGAAGAACCTGACGGCACACACAGGGACACTTGTAGAAGAACCTGATGGCACACACATGGAGACACTTGTAGAAGAACCTGAAGGCCCACACAGGGGGACACTTGTAGAAGAACCTGATGGCACACACAGGGACACACTTGTAGAAGAACCTGACGGCACACACACGGAGACACTTGTAGAAGAACCTGACGGCACACACAGGGACACACTTGTAGAAAAACCTGATGGCACACACACGGAGACATTTGTAGAAGAACCTGAAGGCCCACACAGGGGGTCACTTGTAGAAGAACCTGATGGCACACACAGGGACACACTTGTAGAAAAACCTGACGGCACACACAGGGACACATTTGTAGAACCTGATGGCACAGACAGAGACACACTTGTAGAAGAACCTGGTGGTACACACAGGGACACACTTGTAGAAGAACCTGATGGCACACACAGGGACACACTTGTAGAAGAACCTGACGGCACAAACAGGGAGACAAAACACTGACACATATAATAATAATAAGTAAGAAAGTAGCAATATATTGTTCATAAAACATATTCAAATGAAATCAAATTTATTGTAAGATATTACAATACATACAAATTAAATTAAGATAAATCATTTGTAATAAGGTAATGATATACCGTATTCGTTCTATTAAAAGTACATGCCCTAATTAGCGTACACCCCCTTTTTAGCAGCATCCGACGCCGTGACAGTGATCTCAGTGCCAAACTTGACTGTTGAATCCGTCATTGTGTTTTAATTTCTATTAATATCACACTAGATTCAAAGCTTGGTGATGAAACAACATTGAAAGGTCCACCTAAATTATCAGATTTTTACAGGGTTCTGGTATCCTGTTGCTCATACGTGAGATGCATAAATCGCCTGCCAGTCATGTCTGCTGAGATGGCTGTACCCAGGAATCATAAGAACCAAACAAAATGGGTGCACACCCCTGTACGCTTATTTGAACACAAAATTTTACATATTTCCATATCTCAAATATTTCCTAAGCGTACTGTACGCTTAATAGAATGAATACGGCATATGGTAAGACTGTCTTCTCAACCACAATAGAAAGGTTGAATTCCCTCATCCAAGACTCCAATTACTGTTTCATCAAGTCACTAAATTAATTCCAAGACAAGATTTACATTGACTGGAAAGAGTAATAGAAGTAATAGGGCCAGTCTCAGGCCAAGACAGGATCATACCAAGACTTACATTGACTGGAAAGAAGCGATAGAAGCAATAGGGCCAGTCTCAGATCAAGACAGGATCATACCAAGACTTACATTGACTGGAAAGAAGCGATAGAAGTAATAGGGCCAGTCTCAGGCCAAGGAAAGAAACGATAGAAGTAATAGGGCCAGTCTCAGGCCAAGACAGGATCATACCAAGACTTACATTGACTGGAAAGAAGCGGTAGAAGTAATAGGGCCAGTCTCAGGCCAAGACAGGATCATACCAAGACTTACATTGACTGGAAAGAAGCGGTAAAAGTAATAGGGCCAGTCTCAGACCAAGACAGGGTCATACCAAGACTTACATTGACTGGAAAGAAGCGATAGAAGTAATAGGGCCAGTCTCAGGCCAAGGAAAGAAGCGATAGAAGTAATAGGGCCAGTCTCAGGCCAAGACAGGATCATACCAAGACTTACATTGCCTGGAAAGAAGCGGTATAAGTAATAGGGCCAGACTCAGGCCAAGACAGGGTCATACCAAGACTTACATTGACTGGGAAGAATCGACAGAAGTAATAGGGCCAGTCTCGGGCTGAGTCTATCACAAAGTTCTTGATCTGTTCGTTGTGGCCCGACATCGTGACATTTGTAGGACTGATGCCGTAGCCATCTGTAACAGCAAACAGGCACCGTTAAATAGTGAAACTATTTCTACCAATTATCTACCAATTTTATTATCATAATCTGTGCTGCATGTTCCTGCATCATTACTTGATTGTTTCTAAATCGCAATCACCAAAATATTCCATACTGACCTTTTGGGACCTGTTCACATGAAATTTTGACATATGATTTTAATTATACATAATTTCATTCAGAATGATAGATTGTAAAAATGTAAATATTGCTTCCCATGGCTATTTTGTAATACAAATTATGTATCCTGCTTATGAAGATTGTACCTTCACAGATGCTCTGTAAAAACACCTTATTAAAATTTTAGAAACATAATATGATTAATCATGATATCACATTCAGAACTACCGAAAAGAAATGGGTTAGGGAGTAATATAGTTCTAATAACTAATAATACTAATAATAATCTTTCTAATTCTAGTTGTTTTTTTATTTTCATGCTGTAAGCATTTTACCCAGTCTTGATCTCATCTTCAACTTGTCGTCCTTGCCGATGCGGATGCAGCCATTAGAGAAGACATCCTGTACAACCTGAGTGAAGATGAGGGAGATGAGGATGGGATCTGCCAGCTTCTCTGTCAGCGTGAACATCTGGAACACACATCTTCAGTTTGGCACGTTTTGTTGAATTTGGACCAGATCCAATAAAAAACAAGTTAACAATTTATGTAGTGATTTCATCAAAATGAAACAGCACAACAAACTGAGCTAGCATCTTGTTGTTGACAGTACAAAGGAGAATATTTTCTGATACTGAGATGTAAAAATAAATTGAGTATCGGAGGAACAATGAAATAGCACCAAGAGCTTTGAACAGTAACATTGTTCTCTCTGTTGACACTGTAAAGTAGCCCCTCCTTAATGAACAAACACTCTTAATGACACATTTGACACTAAGTCCCATGTGATGCTTACCATCAATGAACAAACACTATTAATGACACATCTCATACTAAGTCCCATGTGATGCCTACCATCAATGAACAAACACTCTTAATGATATATCTCACACTAAGTCCCATGTGATGCCTACCATCAATGAACAAACACTCTTAATGACACATCTCACACTAAGTCCCATGTGATGCCTACCATCAATGAACAACATTCTTAATGACACATCTCACACTAAGTCTCATCTGATGCCTACCACCAATGAACAAACACTCTTAATGATACATCTCACACTAAGTCCGTGTGATGCCTACCACCAATGAACAAACACTCTTAATGACACATCTCACACTAAGTCCGTGTGATGCCTACCACCAATGAACAAACACTCTTAATGACACATCTCACACTAAGTCCGTGTGATGCCTACCACCAATGAACAAACACTCTTAATGACACATCTCACACTAAGTCCCATGTGATGCCTACCATCAATGAACAAACATTCTTAATGACACATCTCACATTAAGTCCCATGTGATGCCTACCATCAATGAACAAACTCTCTTAATGACACATCTCACATTAAGTCTATACATGCTTTGTAAACATTACATAATGGCAACACATCAACGAGGGTACTGCGATCACATCTGCCAACTGTTTTCATGCCAGTCGCTTATTTTATTTTTCATTGTCTTTGCTAATGTGTCTGTGCATTTTAGTGCTACATGTATATCACCCTGTCACTGTGACCCTGTAGGGGTGTACACTCTCACAGTGACCCTGTAGAGGTGTAGATCCTCACAGTGACCATATAGGGGTATAGACCCTCACAGTGAGCCTGTGACCTTGTGAGAGTGTAGAGCCTCACTGTGACCATGTAGGGATGTAGACCCTCACTATGACCCTGTAGGGATGTAGACCCTCACTGTGACCCTGTAGGGGTGTAGACCCTCACTGTGACCCTGTAGGGGTGTAGACCCTCACTGTGACCCTGTAGGGGTGTAGACCCTCACTGTGACCCTGTAGGGGTGTAGACCCTCACTGTTACCCTGTAGGGGTGTAGACCCTCACTGTGCCCCTGTGAGGGTGTAGAGACTCACCTCCTTGCGGATCATGAGGAGCCAGGGCACACTTGTGTAGGTGTAGAAGGGCCCAGTGCTCTGGGCAAACAGCACGGTCTGGATCTTCTCGAGCGTGGCCACGTCCACTGCCGTGTCCACCTCATCCTCTGAGTCTACAATGGTCAGTTAGTGGTCAACCAGCTGTGTCCACTACCATCCACACACATTACATATATATATAACATATTATTATATATAATATATATTTATATTATATATATATGTAATATATTATATATATATATATATACATACACACACACATACAGGTTTGTTTTTCATAATAATAATAATAATAATTGTTTAACTGATTTACATAAAATCTTTCTAATAGGTATGCTATGAAGACTAATTATGAAAAAATGATCAAACATTATATTTTTCACAGCATGATAATTCCTAGTTCAAGTTATATGATAGAAAAACTTACCTGAATCATCGTACTCGTTGGCTGGCAGTGAAGGGAGGGCTCGTTGCCTCTGGTTGGTCTGTCGCAGGTTCTGGATGCTCCCTGAGGGGGGTTGGCTGCTGTGCTGGGGGGGCTGGGCTGACCGCTGGGGGGGTAGCACAGGCTGGGGGGCAGAATGAGGAGGCACCGCACCAAACATGGCAGGGGGTGATGGTGGTACTATGCTGGGTAGCACGGCGACTGGGGGGGCGGGTGGCACAGGTGGGTATGAGGGTTGTGTAGGGGGGTCTGGTTGTCTGACTGCTGATGAGGTTGTTGCTGACCGCCCCATTGGTGTTGCTGCCTGGTTGCCCCAGATGTTGGACAGCTGTGTCTCGAGGGCGTGGCGCCGTGACTTCATGTCAATCTTCACCGGGTCATCCTCAGCATCGGTGAGTGCGATCGGAGGGGGGTGTTTTGGTGACATGTCGGTGGGTGAGTCAGGGATGGTCCACTGCGGTGTCATCATAGCTGGTGATGTCACACGCGGTGACTCGGGCCGAGGGGGTGACTCTGGTGTCGGTGGTGCGTCAACTGGTGGTAGTGTCGGTGGTGGTGACACTGGCGATATCACCGGTGGTTCTGGCTGCGTCGGTGACAAGTCGTCTGCTGTCAGTGTCGGTGGTGGAGGAAACAGCAAGGATGCAGGACGTGTCGGGTGGGTCACTTCTGGCGACGGCGATCGCTCTGGTGACAGTAATGGCACTGGTGACGGAGATCGTACTGGTGATGGTGACCTCACTGGTGTCGATGGCGGTGTCAAGACCGGTGGCGCCGGGAAAACCGACATCGTCACTGGCGCTATGGTCCTCTGCTGAGTCACCATAGGCGCAGCAGGCTGTGGGAAACAAGGTGGGGTATCAACACGTGTACTCACATTTAAAGCAATTCTTTGAGAATTTTAATATCTTTATAATGTACACAATTATTCATTAATCCTGTTAATATGACTAATTCATGTAATTCTATGTATTTACTTTATTAGAATTATGTTTTATTAATCACTAATGCATATAAGGCATGCTCCTGAATATTCTCTGGTGAGTTTTAAGGGGCAACAAAAATATCCAGCTGCTGTTTACGTCATGGATTCAACAATGAACAGAAGGAAAAGTGAAAGGGAGAATCTATGGAATAAACAGAGGGTGAATATAGTGACAGCCCATGTTAGATGGAGTGATTTAAAAGTGTGCTTAACTGAGACTTATACTCAGGCTGCATAATTAATCATCCACATGGCAATAAGTTCAACATTATTTGTTTAATTTGTTATTTATTGGATTTGTGCACATTTAAGACCTAAAGTAAACATATAAAATCAAAAATTCAGTGGCAGAGAAAGCACTTATGGGAAATGATCACATTTTGATACAGTATATCTGTTATATATATATATATATATATATATATATATATATATATATATATATGTAAACTTAGAGAGGATTGCATTAATTAAACAACTGAATAAAATAGTTAAAAATACATTATTAACAAAAATTGGTTATGATTTCATAAATAATTAATAAATATAATTTGGTTAGTCAAACGTTAATGTGTTATAAATTGTCAGAATAAAATGACATCATGTGCAACTTACTTCAGGGGGTTGTTGACTTTCCTGTTGCTGGACAACGGGCTGAGACCGAGGCACGAAGGTGAAGTCAGGCTCGGCTGGCACTGGAGGGGGTAGCATAGTACGTCCCGCCTTCACCACCCTCTCATTGCCTGCCCTGTCTATTATCTTCAGCTGCTTCCCCGGTCGGATCAGACTGCCCATCCATGCTTTGGGGGGTGCATCCGGGGGGGTGGGAGATGGGTCAACACTAGGTGGAGGCACTGGTGGTACCTGGGGGTATACTGGGGTCGATGTTGTCATCTGTGGCGTGTGTGGCGACACATTGTCTTGGTAATCACCGTTGTCAGGGATCTCTTCGACACTGTCCGCGAACTTGACCCCTTTCTTGCCCCCGGCCTCTTTTTTCTCATCCTTCTTCTCTTCTGTCTTCTGTGCGGGGGTCTCTGGCTCCACTGACACCTGACAGGTATGGCGGATATAGGGCTTGAAGTGAGCCGGAGTGACAGCCTGCATCTTACTCTCAAACGCCCTCTTCAATGTCTTCACCCCACCAGGGTGACTTTCGTCAATCACCCCCTCTGCCTTGTGTGTGTGCGTTGAGGGCAGTGGTGCCTTAGGTGTGGTGTAGCGTTGCGCCGGCGGTGACACCAGGGGGGTCATGAGCACCACATTTGGGGCAAGCGCCGCCAGGGTGGCAGGTTGCACCATCTGCTGGGGTGACAGGGGGCGTTGCTTATCAGGGGAGGGTGACAGGGAGCGGCGCTTGCTGAGCGGGGGTGGAGAGGGGCCGCGGTTCTTGATGTTTGCGAGCTGCTCTTTGAGGAGCTCTGTCTCCACCGTCGTCTCCAGGAGCTGCTTCTGCATCTGGGCCAACTGCAGCTGTGCCTCAAGGGAGGTGTTCTGTTGTTGCATCTGCTGCTGCATCTGGTACTGCTGGGCCTGAGACAGACACACAACACTGAGACAGACACACAACACGGAGACAGACACACAACACTGAGACAGACACACACCACTGAGACAGACACACAACACGGAGACAGACACACAACACCGAGACAGACACACAACACTGAGACAGACACACAACACTGAGACAGACACACACCACTGAGACAGACACACGACACTGAGACAGACACACGACACTGAGACAGACACACGACACTGAAACAGACACACGACACTGAGACAGACACACAACACTGAGACAGACACACGACACTGAGACAGACACACGACACTGAGACAGACACACGACACTGAGACAGACACACACCACTGAGACAGACACACAACACTGAGACAGACACGCACCACTGAGACAGACACACAACACTGAGACAGACACACAACACTGAGACAGACACACAACACTGAGACAGACACACGACACTGAGACAGACACACGACACTGAGACAGACACACGACACTGAGACAGACACACGACACTGAGACAGACACACGACACTGAGACAGACACACGACTCTGAGACAGACACGCACCACTGAGACAGACACGCAACACTGAGACAGACACACAACACTGAGACAGACACACACCACTGAGACAGACACACAACACTGAGACAGACACACAACACTGAGACAGACACACAACACTGAGACAGACACACACCACTGAGACAGACACACACCACTGAGACAGACACACAACACTGAGACAGACACACAACACTGAGACAGACACACAACACTGAGACATACACACCACTGAGACAGACACACACCACTGAGACAGACACACGACACTGAGACAGACACACAACACTGAGACAAACACACACCACTGAGACAGACACACAACACTGAGACAGACACACACCACTGAGACAGACACACACCACTGAGACAGACACACAACACTGAGACAGACACACACACCACTGAGGCAGACACACGACACTGAGACAGACACACAACACTGAGACAGACACACAACACTGAGACAAACACACACCACTGAGACAGACACACACCACTGAGACAGACACACAACACTGAGACAGACACACAACACTGAGACAGACACACAACACTGAGACAGACACACACCACTGAGACAGACACACACCACTGAGACAGACACACAACACAACAGGGGAGAACTGAATCATAATGAAGATGTTACTGAGAGGCTGCTGACTGATGGACCCAACACTGTCAGTGACCAACATGAAGATGCTACTTTCACTATTATCACACATTTCATTCAGTATTTATTTGTGTAGTGAATAAACAAGAGTTTAAGTATAGCACAGTATCCAGACATCAGGACTGCTCAAAGCACTTTACACTTTATTCCCTGGCAGACCTGTTCAATCGAACACCATTTCGACTATTCTTGGAAGCATTCAGCCATGCTGCAGTTAATGCAAGATGACTATTTGCACACAAATATCCACCACTGTGAATGAGCAGGCACTCAGTCATACAGCCGAGTGAACTGGAACAACGTAGACTGATTGAACTTGCTCAAGGTTCAACATGGCAACACAGCAATCAAACCCGGGTTCTCTCGATTGAGAGTCGAATGCTCTAATCACTGTGACACTGAGCTCCATAAAGAAACTTACACACTAAGTCCATTATCTTAATTATGTTAGTTGTAATATGTTGTTGTAATGGTAATATAATCACACTGGATACCATTAATACTAATCACAATATTACAGCAGCAAGATATTGGTAATAAATGGAGATATAATAACGCAGTATATTAACAAATGCACAAAGATAAAAGCATTTTAGTGTTACCATATGGACAAATTCACCTACATTGCTATTCACAGTGTGAATGAACACACAGATAAACATATGCAAACATACCAAGTTTTACCTGAATTAATTTGAAGCCATTTAGAATTTGATATATTTATACACACCCATGAATGAGGCGGCTGCCCCGCATTTGATGGTGTCGAAATAAAGTTTTATTATTATTATTACATACTGAAAGGAACTGGCACATATCGATACAAATGCACAAAGATAAAAGCATTTTACTCATTATTCACACATGAACGAAACTCCATTGAACAGATTGTCCTAACAGAAACGAACACAAGTGTTTGTACGTACAATCTGGTGCGCCGCCATGTGCTGCACCGCCTGCTGTTGCACCGCTTGCTGCTGCATTAGCTGCTGCTGCTGGAGCCCCACCATCTGCTGGGCCCACAGTGCATCTGACAGCACCGGTACCGTCATGCTGTTGGGCGACACAACTGGTCCCACTGGCACACCTGGCATGGGCATTAGCGGCTGACCGGTCAACAGTCCAGTCGCTCCTGCAATGGTCACTCACTCTCTGTTATGGCTGCTCTTCCAAAGGTTGTTAGAATTTTAGAATACGCCAAATTCCATGGCTACTGGTGGAGTTAGGAAACTCCACAGATTATTGTAACGTTATACATGCAAGTCAAACAAAATTACCAATTAATACTAACAGATACCTGTTATAAATCAACTGGTATAGTTATATCAATTTGATTGAACGATATAAGATAATTATAATTATTTTATGATACAAATACTAGTACTAAGTTTCTAAAACCATTCAGTGGGACAATAACAAAAGCAATGGAACTTTATTAGTAGTCATCTTAACCATGATTTCACATCTGGAATGGTTAAAATTAAATGTGGAAACATTACATTTGGGTTTACTAACTGACCTCAGCTCAGATTCCTGGGGATAGATATATAGAAGTTTTATTATTATATATATTTTAAATAAAATCTGTCGTGAAGAAGATCAACGTACCAGTGTGGTTGACATCTTGGGTTGCAGTGCTGCCTTCTGGTGGTGTCGCCAGGGAGTAGGGGGTCATTTGACCAGGACTGAAGTTCATGTGGGGCTGAGGCTGTGGCTGGACATCAAAGACAGGATAAATTAGATAAAGGTGGAGGACGTTTTATATATCCTACAACTGATCATATTCTATTTTTTTGCTAAAATCTTGTCTGAGTGACACATTTCTGGTTGATTTTGCTACCATAAAAGTAACTTCGCTAAAATAAATGTTTACATATCCACACAGATTGACTGTTGGTGTAACTGGCAATGTAGCCATAAAAAGATAACTTAATTCAATAACTTTAATTTAACATGTGAAAGTACCCGATGTGTACACGTATTTGGGGACAGTTTTACTGACAGTCTTGTGAGCTCATGAGCCAGATTTTGCTCTTTAAAATACATTTTGGTCCTTGACAGTGATCTTGTGTACTGAAAACTTCAACATCTTTTGCCAGTGTATCACAGAAATTGTGTCTTTCTGTCTCATTTGATGACACTACTGACCGGTGTGTCATGTGATAACATTACTGACCTGTGTGTCACGTGATGACACTACTGACCTGTGTATCATGTGGTGACACTACTGACCTGTGTGTCATGCAGTGACACTACTGACCTCTGTGTCATGTGATGACATTATTGACTTGTATGTCATGTGATGACACTACTGACCTGTGTGTGTCGTGCAATAATACTGCCGACATGTGATGACATTACTGACATGTGTGTCATTTAATTATACTACTGACCTGTGTGTCATGTGATGACACTACTGACTTGTGTGTCATGCAATGACACTACTGACCTCTGAGTCATATGATGTCATGTGATGACACTACTGACCTGTGTGTCATGTGATGACACTACTGACTTGTGTGTCATGCAATGACACTACTGACCTCTGAGTCATATGATGTCATGTGATGACACTACTGATCTGTGTGTCATGTCATGACACTTCTGACCTGCATGCAGAGCTGGTGGAAGTACATTTATTTTGTACTTGAATAAATGTATAAGTAACTACGAAAAAAGCAACTCACATAAAAGTAAAAGTACATCTTTAAAAATGTACTTGAGGTACAAGTAAAATGTAAACTATTGTACTTTCTAAGTTAATGGCTTGACATTTTGTTTTGGAAACTTGTATGCCACCTGGTAATCATTCCTGTTTATGGTAATGAATGAGCCAATCAGAAAATATTACCACTGGTAGTTGCCCTGATATCTACGTACAGATCTGTGCCAGGCACAACCAGTTCTGGATTCTGTCAGAGATCATTTGGAGGAAAAATCTTCAAAAAAAAAGGTTCCAAAATGTTACCACATAAATTATGGATACTTCATTACATTAAAAAGTAATTGTATTTTGTTACAAGTAGAAGTACGTCTGAAAATGTACTGTTACTCAAGAAAAGTAAACTTTTCTACTAAGGTAAAGAAACAAAGTAAAAGTACTTCTTCTCGTCATGTGATAACACTACTGAACTATGTGTCATGTGATAACACTACTGAACTATGTCATGCAATAACACTACTGAACTGTGTGTCATATGATGACACTACTGACCTGTGTGTCAACGGCCGTGTCACCTCCCCCTCTCAGTCTGTTCTCCAGTGACCTTACGTCGCTCAGGTCATCAAGATTGCCATCGAGGACCGGGTCAAAGACCTGGTCAAGCCAGCGGTCCATGTCGGAGGGTCCACTGCGGGTCGAGTGGGCCATGGTGATGTCTGAGCGGGCGCCGACCAGTGACCGCCCGCTGGCTGCACTGATGCGCTGCTTCCACCGCATGTCCTCCTGTGATAGAACAGGGTGCTCTGAGGGGATGGAGGTCGCATAGTGCGCGTAATGGCGATACGTCTCCTCCTCCGTTGCCTCAGTCTGGGCATGCTGACTGCCCGCAGCATGGCCATTGGGCATGGATCCATTGGGCAATGATCTGTGGTGTGCAGCTGATCCATTGGGTATAGGTCCGTGTGATGCGGCGTAGCGCTGGTTGAGTCGACTCGGAGCTAGAGATGACTCTACTTCCATGTTCGGTCCCGTTAATGTAGATGACGCTTCCGTCTCCGCAAAGTTAAGGAACCCTCCCGCAGCCGATATTGACGGGATTGGGGAAAGGTTCCTGGGAGGGGTAGTCGCCCTGGGTTGTGGTGCGGGGGTGGGTCTAGGGGGTGCAGCCCGGCGAGGTGGGGGGGAGGCTGCCCTAGGTGGTGACGACATCCCACTGGTGGGTGGTGGGGGGGCCTGTCGCTTCACGTAGCGGACATTCATGATGCTGTTATGAGAGAGACCCTGGTCCCCGCCGAAGATCTCATCTCTTGTCGCATAGTCGTTCTCGTTGAGACTCTCGGGGCGACTCCCATAGTGGAAGAAGTTCTCAGGCTGGGGCGCGGGGCGTGGGCACACAGGTACTGGCTCATATAGCTCCTGCACCTCCAGGGGCATGTCTCGCATGCGGTCAGGGTTGTGGGGGCTGTGGCTGCAACACAAGGTCTAGGTCAAGTTTAGGACAAGGTCAAGGTCACGATGTCGATGCATGTTGCATGTGGGATTAGGTTATAAAAATATGGTGGTACCACTAGAGTGTGTTTCTTGTGTCTGCTGCATTTGTCTCAACTTATGTTTAGAGTGCAAGACGCTAACTATTTTGCAAAGAGCTGTGTGTTTGACAGAACTATTGAAAATGAATAAGATCCCACTGTTTATACCCAATCCAAGAAAACCTATTTCACCCAGCAGACCCTGGCATCAGGGAGTTAGCCAGAGACCTGTCAGCCCATCCTCAAGACTGACAGATGACTGGCCAAGACTGGTAATTACACCTGATAAGACAGGTGGAACATAGAGGGAGTCAGTTGGCCACTAACAGTTCCAAGTCTAGGGGCCCATATTAATGACTATCATTGGCACAACTAGTAGTGAAACAAATCAAATGGATCAGTATTAATTAAATAAATGGCTGAAATGACACTGGTTTGTCATTGAAAAAACTAAACTGGCCAATGATGACCGTGATTGATGTGAATGGCCTCCAGGTAAGCCGTTCGCGTGCTAAAAAGCACATTTTGATTAATTCTAGATTGGCAACAATTATTTCTAGCTAATGGTCTGCCTGTCACTTACAGTCTCTGCAGCTGTTCCCTGCGGGCACTGGTCACCTCCCGTGTCCTGTCCGTGGTCACCATGAAGTAGGAGTTACCGAACGGGAAGCCCGGGGGAATCTCCATCTCACTGATCAGGTCAAGGACGTAGTCATAGCCCGCACACTCGTAGATATCATTCTCCTCGTTCAACGTCACCATCCAGCCGTGGTGACCCTCTGTGATGTGTCTGTGGGGGGTAAGGGGTAACAATGGAGACAGTAGCTTCAAAGGACACAGTCACTTCAGTGATACAGCTAACTTGTCGTTATGGTCCCCGTAGAGTAGTCACAACGTGTTTCTGTAGCAATAAAGTAAAGGAAATTAGCCGTGATAACATGGTCACCTTGTTGGTCAGGTCCTTCTGGCACAGTCACGAGGGTCACCTTAGTAGTGATGTTTCAGTGTACATCTTTTAGTTATACTTATAAGAAATGTGTAAGATTTTAATTTGATAACTGTAGCAAATGCAAAATGATGTATAAATTGGGTAGAGTATGAAAATAGAACTGTAGTGTGAGAATGTGATAATTGTTATGGTCAGTGCTGTGGTCATTGTTGTGGTCATTGCTACAGTCAGTTATGTGGTCACTTCTGTGGTCATTGCTCTGGTCAGTGCTTTGGTCAGTTCAGGGTTGCAGCCAGCAAATGACCACAGAATGCGGGTTATCAGAGTTTAACCCTAATTCATCCAATTAGACAAACTCTATTCAAGATGGGGTATAAGCTCTCATTGGGTATAAGCTCTCATGGGGTATAAGCTCTCATGGGGTATAAGCTCTCATGGGGTATAAGCTCTCATTGGGTACAAGCTCTCATGGGGTATAAGCTCTCATGGGGTATAAGCTCTCATGGGGTATAAGCTCTCATGGGGTATAAGCTCTCATTGGGTATAAGCTCTCATGGGGTATAAGCTCTCATGGGGTATAAAGCTCTCATTGGGTATAAGCTCTCATGGGGTATAAGCTCTCATTGGGTACAAGCTCTCATGGGGTATAAGCTCTCATGGGATATAAGCTCTCATGGGGTATAAGCTCTCATGGGGTATAAGCTCTCATGGGGTATAAGCTCTCATTGGGTATAAGCTCTCATGGGGTATAAGCTCTCATGGGGTATAAGCCTCAACCATTCAAGACAGTTCCATATATTTGTTAGTAAACCAGCCTAAAATGTCCCCGCCCTTATGTTGTATCTGGACGATGTGTCCACTGAGAATGACCACAGCTGCACTCACTGGCACTGCAAGAGATGTGATGTGAACTCTTCTGCGGTCATCCAAGACTCTACATGGGTCATGTACGACTCCCCTGAAACACAAATAACAACCACTCATTCTAAATATACTTCAGTGAAAGAAAACATCTTCAATTTAACTTTGAATTTACTAATTGTCTAAGCATTATTTCAAGACTTGTATAGGATCTATTCTATTTGTCCTGTTCTGTCCCTCCATGGGAGTAACTACAATTTCATATTTTATGGAAAGGTCAGTGGATCTTTCTGTGGTATATAGAAGTATTGAGAGGAATTGTGGATGATTCTGATTACTCCTGGGTCTGTCATGTGATCAGACATACACAAACTATTCATCCATTCTCTCACCTTCTGCGACAAACAAATTCTTATTAATTTCAATTACAACTACGTACATTAACAAGTAAACATAATGTGGCAATTGTTGCTCTCCTCCTTGTTTCCTGCAGGGGTGAGGGTCAGGTACAGTATAGCTGAACCACTCTCTGTGTCTCTTCCTTGTTCCCTGCTGTACAGGGGTGAGGGTCAGGTACAGTATAGCCAAACCACTCTCCGTGTCTCCTCCTTGTTCCCTGCTGTACAGGGTGAGGGTCAGGTACAGTATAGCCGAACCACTCTCTGTGTCTCCTCCTTGTTCCCTGCTGTACAGGGTGAGGGTCAGGTACAGTATAGCCGAACCACTCTCTGTGTCTCCTCCTTGTTCCCTGCTGTACAGGGTGAGGGTCAGGTACAGTATAGCCGAACCACTCTCTGTGTCTCCTCCTTGTTCCCTGCTGTACAGGGGTGAGGGTCAGGTACTGTAAAGCTGAACCACTCTCTATGTCTCCTCCTTGTTCCCTGCTGTACAGGGGTGAGGGTCAGGTACAGTATAGCTGAACCACTCTCTGTGTCTCCTCCTTGTTCCCTGCTGTACAGGGATGAGGGTCAGGTACAGTATAGCTGAACCACTCTCTGTGTCTCCTCCTTGTTCCCTGCTGTACAGGGGTGAGGGTCAGGTACAGTAAAGCTGAACCACTCTCTGTGTCTCCTCCTTGTTCCCTGCTGTACAGGGATGAGGGTCAGGTACTGTAAAGCTGAACCACTCTCTGTGTCTCCTCCTTGTTCCCTGCTGTACAGGGGTGAGGGTCAGGTACAGTATAGCTGAACCACTCTCTATGTCTCCTCCTTGTTCCCTGCTGTACAGGGTGAGGGTCAGGTACAGTATAGCTGAACCACTCTCTGTGTCTCCTCCTTGTTCCCTGTTGTACAGGGGTGAGGGTCAGGTACAGTAAAGCTGAACCACTCTCTGTGTCTCCTCCTTGTTCCCTGCTGTACAGGGGTGAGGGTCAGGTACTGTAAAGTTGAACCACTCTCTGTGTCTCCTCCTTGTTCCCTGCTGTACAGGGTGAGGGTCAGGTACAGTATAGCCGAACCACTCTCTGTGTCTCCTCCTTGTTCCCTGCTGTACAGGGGTGAGGGTCGGGTACAGTATAGCCGAACCACTCTCTCTGTCTTTTCCTTCCATAGTTTTCTGTCCATCAGTTCCTCTCTCCATCTTTCATCCTCCACTGATCTTCTCATGTCCCTCCTCATGCAGTCCTCCCATCTCAGCTGTGGCCCTCCTCCTTTCCTGTGTCCTTTATGTTGTTCTGCCTCTGCTCTCTTTGCTATTTTTCCAGCATCCGTTCTCGTCAAGTGGTCTGCCCATCTCATCCGGCTTTTCAATAATCCTCCTGTTGGGCTGCATTGCATTCCAACCTGTTTTTTCAAGTCATTCATCCTTCTTCTGTCTGCCCTCTTTGTTCTTGTTATTCTTCTAACCCAGTTGTTCTCACAAACTTGCAGCTTCTGTTGTTGTTGTTCTGTCAGTGCCACTGTCTCCAGACCATACAGGCATGCCAGTGTAACACACACTCTCAGCACTTTCCCTTTCAGCTTTTTCGAAATATGTCTGTCCATCATGACTCCCTCTACTTTTCTCTAAGCATATGATACACAAAAATAACACTAAAAAAGAGTATGGTCAGGGGCATACCCTGGGGTTTACTCATTTCCTGGAAACCCCCTTAGAAATCCCAAACTATGTGGCAACCCACACTATAAGGCAATGTACAGTGAATGATGACATGCAACACCCAGCCTTACAGTGATACCCACTTGGAACCCCCAACATATCAATCCTGGGTACGACTATCATCCTGATTTAGGTTATTTCATACCTATCCAGAGTCTACTCTACCTGTTTCAGTCTGGCCTCTCAGTTGAAAACAAACTAGGTGCACGAACCATCAGAGACTACAGACTAGGGTGTATGACTGTACATACCATCAGGGAAACTACAGACTAGGGTGTATAACTGTATGTACCATCAGGGAGACTACAGATAAGGGTGTATGACTGTACGTACCATCTGAGACTACAGACTAGGATGTATGACTGTATGTACCATCTGAGACTACAGACTAGGATGTATGACTGTATGTACCATCTGAGACTACAGACTAGGATGTATGACTGTATGTACCATCTGAGACTACAGACTAGGATGTATGACTGTATGTACCATCTGAGACTACAGACTAGGATGTATGACTGTATGTACCATCTGAGACTACAGACTAGGATGTATGACTGTATGTACCATCTGAGACTAGACTAGGATGTATGACTGTATGTACCATCTGAGACTACAGACTAGGATGTATGACTGTATGTACCATCTGAGACTACAGACTAGGATGTATGACTGTATGTACCATCTGAGACTACAGACTAGGATGTATGACTGTAAGTACCATCTGAGACTACAGACTAGGATGTATGACTGTATGTACCATCTGAGACTACAGACTAGGATGTATGACTGTATGTACCATCTGAGACTACAGACTAGGATGTATGACTGTATGTACCATCTGAGACTACAGACTAGGATGTATAACTGTACGTACCATCTGAGACTACAGACTAGGATGTATGACTGTAAGTACCATCTGAGACTACAGACTAGGATGTATGACTGTATGTACCATCTGAGACTACAGACTAGGACGTATGACTATATGTACCATCTGAGACTACAGACTAGGATGTATGACTGTACGTACCATCTGAGACTACAGACTAGGATGTATGACTGTACGTACCATCTGAGACTACAGACTAGGATGTATGACTGTATGTACCATCTGAGACTACAGACTAGGATGTATGACTGTATGTACCATCTGAGACTACAGACTAGGATGTATGACTGTATGTACCATCTGAGACTACAGACTAGGGTGTATGACTGTACGTACCATCAGGGAGACTACAGACTAGGATGTATGACTGTACGTACCATCTGAGACTACAGACTAGGATGTATGACTGTACGTACCATCTGAGACTACAGACTAGGATGTATGACTGTATGTACCATCTGAGACTACAGACTAGGATGTATGACTGTACGTACCATCTGAGACTACAGACTAGGATGTATGACTGTATGTACCATCTGAGACTACAGACTAGGATGTATGACTGTACGTACCATCTGAGACTACAGACTAGGATGTATGACTGTATGTACCATCTGAGACTACAGACTAGGATGTATGACTGTACGTACCATCTGAGACTACAGACTAGGATGTATGACTGTACGTACCATCTGAGACTACAGACTAGGGTGTATGACTGTACGTACCATCAGGGAGACTACAGACTAGGATGTATGACTGTACGTACCATCTGAGACTACAGACTAGGGTGTATGACTGTACATACCATCAGGGAGACTACAGACTAGGGTGTATAACTGTATGTACCATCAGAGAGACTACAGACTAGGGTGTATAACTGTACATACCATCAGGGAGACTACAGACTAGGGTGTATGACTGTACGTACCCTCAGGGAGACTACAGACTAGGATGTATGACTGTATGTACCATCAGGGAGACTACAGACTAGGGTGTATGACTGTACGTACCGTCAGGGAGACTACAGACTAGGGTGTATGACTGTACGTACCGTCAGGGAGACTACAGACTAGGGTGTATGATGTACGTATCGTCAGGGAGACTACAGACTAGGGTGTATGACTGTACGTATCGTCAGGGAGACTACATACTAGGGTGTATGACTGTATGTACCTTCAGGGAGACTACAGACTAGGATGTGATTGTACGTACCGTCAGGGAGACTACAGACTAGGGTGTATGACTGTACGTACCGTCAGGGAGACTACCGACGAGGGTGTATGACTGTACGTACTGTCAGGGTGAATACCGATGAGGGTGTATGACTGTACGTACCATCTGAGACTACAGACTAGGGTGTATGACTGTACATACCATCAGGGAGACTACATACTAGGTGTATGACTGTACGTACCATCAGGGAGACTACTGTGATGAGGGTGTATGACAGTACATACCGTCAGGGAGACTACACTCCAGGGCCATGCATGCCCTCTTCTTGGCGGTCTTCCACTCGAGCTGACAGGGGGGATAGGTTCGGTTCACCCTGGGCTCCTGGTATGCGCACTGCAGGAGCTTCTGCTGACAGAACTCCTTGTAGCCGTTGTACGCATGGTCTGACACATACCTGCAAGTCACAGGGTGACACATTGTATACTGGGGGGTAGTGGACTCAACAAGTGATAGGGTGACACATTGTATACTTGAGGGTAGTGGACTCAACAAGTGAGAGGGTGACACACTGTACACTGGGAGTAGTGGACTCAACAAGTGACAGGGTGACACACTGTATACTGGGGGGTAGTGGACTCAACAAGTGACAGGATGACACACTGTATACTGGGGGGTAGTGGACTCAACAAGTGACAGGATGACACACTGTATACTGGGGGGTAGTGGACTCAACAAGTGACAGGGTGACACACTGTATACTAGGGGATAGTGGACTCAACAAGAGAGAGGGTGACACATTGTATACTGCGGAGTAGTGGACTCAACAAGTGACAGGGTGACACGCTGTATACTGGGGGGTAGTGGACTCAACAAGTGACAGGGTGACACACTGTATACTGGGCAGTAGTGGACTCAACAAGTGACAGGGTGACACACTGTATACTGGGGAGTAGTGGACTCAAAAAGTTACAGGGTGACACACTGTATACTGGGAGTAGTGGACTCAACAAGTGACAGGGTGACACGCTGTATACTGGGGGGTAGTGGACTCAACAAGTGACAGGGTGACACACTGTATACTGGGGAGTAGTGGACTCAACAAGTGACAGGATGACACACTGTATACTAGGGGATAATGGACTCAACAAGTGAGAGGGTGACACACTGTATACTGGGGGTTAGTGGACTCAACAAGACATTCCACACATGGTTCTAATGTTAAATATGTACCTTTATATTGTTCAAAATAGCAATTTATGCAATTTCAGGCACCATACCATAATGTTGTTGTAACTTTCCTTCATATTAGCAGAAGTCAGTTGAGCACTGACTGTCATGTCCTCTTAATAAAAAATGAAAACAATGTTTGTGAAATGGATACACATCACAGAACGGGTCGTGTACAGATACAATGTGTTGTTAGTTAGATGCATTGTACGTAAGTGAACTGAGTAAATAGAGTCATACTTCAATACTTGCAGAGGAAGTACTGTAGGTATGAAGAGTCTGTGACTAGTTAGACGTGTCAGTAATGTGTGGAGGGTATTGGAGCCTACTTAAGGAGGCATTACCGTAGATATGAAGTGTTTGTTGTAAGTAGTGTAGTTGGGTTATGGAGCCTACTTAAGGAGGCATTACCGTAGATATGAAGTGTTTGTTGTAAGTAGTGTAGTTGGGTTATGGAGCCTACTTAAGGAGGCATTACCGTAGATATGAAGTGTTTGTTGTAAGTAGTGTAGTTGGGTATTGGAGCCTACTTAAGGAGGCATTACCGTAGATATGAAGTGTTTGTTGTAAGTAGTGTAGTTGGGTATTGGAGCCTACTTAAGGAGGCATTACCGTAGATATGAAGTGTTTGTTGTAAGTAGTGTAGTTGGGTTTTGGAGCATACTTGAGGAGGTAGTAATGTAGGTATGGAGTGTTTGTTGTATGTAGTGTAGTTGGGTATTGGAGCCTACTTGAGGAGGTAGTAATGTAGGTATGGAGTGTTTGTTAGACATCTAAATAGTACATAGGGATATTTAGCCCCCACTTGAGATAGTCGTACTGTAGATATGAAGTGTTTGTTGTAAGTAATATAGAGGTGTTTTTTCGCAACATTGTCTTGTTCATGCACTTACGCCATAAATAGCACACATATTTGCGCTGTATTTCATCAAATTACTATGCTGATGAACGAAATATAGTCAACTTTTGCTGACTTCAGCGAGCATAATTTTGAGAACGTGCAAGGTCATGCCGTAACGAACGTTACGAAGGCGAAAATCTGGCGATAGCATGTACTGATGTAGCTGTCACGATTAATTCTTGGGATATATCAAACAAATTGCAAACTTTATTCTGCTTGTCATTATATGACATGTTATAAAAATATTCTATATTTTATTTACTCATATGTTATTTAAAAATCGGCCTTCTCAGTCTCAGACGTGTTTGGATGATCATGACTGATGTAGCAGCGGGGCAGCGTTCGTGACATGCGCGTCAAGTATCTAGTAAGCACGCTCTACGAAACGTATATTGACATCATCACAGTTTCAGGGAGCTGCCAAGAGCAGTCATTTATCAGACATATTTTTCACATTCCTATATTTATTCTGGAAATGGTAAGTTGAAAGTGTGTGTCTAACACCATTTAAGTATTCTTAAGTTATGACTATGACTATGTCTATGTACTGTTATGTTATGAACTGATGAAGTGTTACTTGTGTCAACACTTAGTAATTCTGTTGTGTATCCATGTTGTTCATGAACTTAGTATTATACATTTTTTGGGTCATTCAGTGTCATCATCCAATTTGTCATTACATTACTGCTTGAAATTATAAACATTAAGTTAACAATTAGTCAAATGATTAAAAAATTTTGGACTTGACAGTTGGTAGGGAGTTCACCAGAAAATAGCGAAATCAATGCTTAGTTTGATTATTCTCTCACAATATAATAATTTTAAAAAATTGGTCTGCATATCTATGTATTAAGTTGTAGATTTAAGTTTCTCCAAAATAACACACACAGAGACCCATTCTAAATATAAGCCCTGAAGATGTGCTACATCATATCATTTGAGTGATTTAGTACCTTCTTATATTATTCTTTTACAAAGTTGGTAGGTAGGAACACCTTTGTGAATGCCCAGCTATTCAAAAGTCTACAATCCAAAACTACTCAACCAAAATGGTCACCATTGGAAATGTAAAAAAATTGCAAAAGTTCGCTCTCTACTGTTCCCGCTAATCACTCATCTAGGGGGTGATTTATTGCTTATGCTAGAATCGCTCACTTCACCAGACCTGCTGCATCTTCTAGTGAAAAAAATTGCACCTATTTATTTGAAAGAAAGTATCTTTTTGTCATGTAAATTACCAGTGGCTGGTGCCGACATCAAGCAACAACTTAATCACTAGCCTCGTATTGCTGTCATTTCTGTAACATCATCGCTAAAACCGCCTTTGTCAAATGTATTATCAGCAAGAAACTTTTCAAGTTATCTCAACACTTAGTGTGTATTTTTTGTAAATAACATAGCTACAAATGAATGTCAAAATTAATTGGTTGATTACACATGACATTACCACAACATTTCTGTGTTGTTACTGTCATTTATTCAAAATTTGCTGTTTTTCATTTGTTGTAGGAATTTTCGAGGCTTCACCAACATTTGCACCCACTTAAGGAGGTAGTACTGTACATATGAAATGTTTGCTGTAAGTAGTATAGAGGTGTTATTGGCACCCACTTGAGGAGGTAGGTGGCGAGGACGCGACTGGGGGCGAAGGCACTCATGCAGCAGGCGGCGAGGAGCCAGCCTCGTGCCACACTCGCCTCATCCTTGTTCAGCCATGTCTGGTTACACAGCTGGGCAAAAATCTCATCCTGAAGGGGCTCCATGCTCAGTCCCATCTCTATGATGTAGTTGGCCAGCACCTGCAGGCGACGCCCCGTCAGGGTCGCGTCGTTCATGAACCGCAGGATCTGTTGACACACGGGAGGCATAGGGGGGTCAACAGTCAAGGTAGATTCATGTTTTGGTAAAAATTTAGTTCTATGACACTATGCCAGATGACACAGCCCATCCCTGATTCCACACACAACACACAGGAGGGATGTAATTGTAAGTTACTATTATGTTATTAAGCTTGCTACACACCAATATCAACAAGGGTTGTTATATTCAAGTGTGGTATATGTCCTTGGGACTGCTCCAAATGCTGTATATTTGTCCCTAGCAGCCCTTTTGTTAACATCAGTTTTACTTATCTCAGAAGTGTTCAAACTTCTGCAAAGATGCATGAGAAATAGGATTGTGTAAAGAGAGATTTGGATGGATTGGGAGAGGACTGGAGAATGAGAGTGAAAGATAGAGGGGAGTGGAGACAGTTGGTGGAGAAAGAAGTGAAAGATAGAGGGTAGTGGAGACAATTGGCAGAGACAGAAGTGAAAGATAGAGGGGAGTGGAGACAGTTGGTGGAGACAGCAGTGCAAGATGGAAGGGAGTGGAGACTGTTGGTGAAGACAGCAATGAAAGATAGAGGGGAGTGGAGACAGTTGGTGGAGACAGCAGTGCAATATGGAAGGGAGTGGAGACTGTTGGTGAAGACAGCAGTGAAAGATAGAGGGGAGTGGAGACAGTTGGTGGAGACAGCAGTGAAAGATAGAGGGGACTGGAGACAGTTGGTGGAGACAGCAGTGAAAGATAGAGGGGACTGGAGACAGTTGGTGGAGACAGCAGTGAAAGATAGAGGGGAGTGGAGACAGTTGGTGGAGACAGCAGTGAAAGTAAGAGGGAGTGGAGACAGTTGGTGGAGACAGAAGTGAAAGATAGAGGGGACTGGAGACAGTTGGTGGAGACAGCAGTGAAAGATAGAGGGGACTGGAGACAGTTGGTGGAGACAGCAGTGAAAGATAGAGGGGACTGGAGACAGTTGGTGGAGACAGCAGTGAAAGATAGAGGGGAGTGGAGACAGTTGGTGGAGACAGCAGTGAAAGTAAGAGGGAGTGGAGACAGTTGGTGGAGACAGAAGTGAAAGATAGAGGGGACTGGAGACAGTTGGTGGAGACAGCAGTGAAAGATAGAGGGGAGTGGAGACAGTTGGTGGAGACAGCAGTGAAAGATAGAGGGGAGTGGAGACAGTTGGTGGAGACAGCAGTGAAAGTAAGAGGGGAGTGGAGACAGTTGGTGGAGACAGAAGTGAAAGATAGAGGGTAGTGGAGACAGTTGGCAGGGACAGAAGTGAAAGATAGAGGGGAGTGGAGACGGTTGGTGGAGACAGCAGTGTAAGACAGAGGGGAGTGGAGACAGTTGGTGGAGACAGCAGTGCAAGATGGAAGGGAGTGGAGACTGTTGGTGAAGACAGCAGTGAAAGATAGAGGGGAGGGAAGACAGTTGGTGGAGACAGAAGTGAAAGATAGAGGGTAGTGGAGACAGTTGGCAGAGACAGAAGTGAAAGATAGAGGGGAGTGGAGACGGTTGGTGGAGACAGCAGTGTAAGACAGAGGGGAGTGGAGACAGTTGGTGGAGACAGCAGTGCAAGATGGAAGGGAGTGGAGACTGTTGGTGAAGACAGCAGTGAAAGATAGAGGGGAGTGGAGACAGTTGGTGGAGACAGCAGTGAAAGATAGAGGGGACTGGAGACAGTTGGTGGAGACAGCAGTGAAAGATAGAGGGGAGTGGAGACAGTTGGTGGAGACAGCAGTGAAAGATAGAGGGGAGTGGAGACAGTTGGTGGAGACAGCAGTGAAAGATAGAGGGGACTGGAGACAGTTGGTGGAGACAGCAGTGAAAGATAGAGGGGAGTGGAGACAGTTGGTGGAGACAGCAGTGAAAGATAGAGGGGAGTGGAGACACTTGGTGGAGACAGCAGTGAACGTAAGAGGGAGTGGATACAGTTGGTGGAGACAGAAGTGAAAGATAGAGGGGACTGGAGACAGTTGGTGGAGACAGCAGTGAAAGATAGAGGGGAGTGGAGACAGTTGGTGGAGACAGCAGTGAAAGATAGAGGGGAGTGGAGACAGTTGGTGGAGACAGCAGTGAAAGTAAGAGGGGAGTGGAGACAGTTGGTGGAGACAGCAGTGCAAGATGGAAGGGAGTGGAGACTGTTGGTGAAGACAGCAGTGAAAGATAGAGGGGAGTGGAGACAGTTGGTGGAGACAGCAGTGCAAGATGGAAGGGAGTGGAGACTGTTGGTGAAGACAGCAGTGAAAGATAGAGGGGAGTGGACACTGTTGATGGAGACAGAAGTGAAAGATAGAGGGGAGTGGAGACAGTTGGTGGAGACAGCAGTGAAAGATAGAGGGGAGTGGAGACAGTTGGTGGAGACAGCAGTGAAATATATAGGGGAGTGAAGACAGTTGTTGGAGACAGCAGTGAAAGATAGAGGGGAGTGGAGACAGTTGGTGGAGACAGCAGTGAAAGATAGAGGGGAGTGGAGACAGTTGGTAGAGGCAGCAGTGAAAGATAGAGGGGAGTGGAGACAGTTGGTGGAGTCAGCAGTGAAAGATAGAGGGGAGTGGAGACAGTTGGTGGAGGCAGCAGTGAAAGATAGAGGGGAGTGGAGACAGATGGTGGAGACAGCAGTGAAAGATAGAGGGGAGTGGAGACTGTTGGTGAAGACAGCAGTGAAAGATAGAGGGGAGTGGAGACAGTTGGTGGAGACAGCAGTGCAAGATGGAAGGGAGTGGAGACTGTTGGTGAAGACAGCAGTGAAAGATAGAGGGGAGTGGAGACAGTTGGTGGAGACAGCAGTGAAAGATAGAGGGGACTGGAGACAGTTGGTGGAGACAGCAGTGAAAGATAGAGGGGAGTGGAGACAGTTGGTGGAGACAGCAGTGAAAGATAGAGGGGAGTGGAGACAGTTGGTGGAGACAGCAGTGAAAGTAAGAGGGAGTGGAGACAGTTGGTGGAGACAGAAGTGAAAGATAGAGGGGACTGGAGACAGTTGGTGGAGACAGCAGTGAAAGATAGAGGGGAGTGGAGACAGTTGGTGGAGACAGCAGTGAAAGATAGAGGGGAGTGGAGACAGTTGGTGGAGACAGCAGTGAAAGTAAGAGGGGAGTGGAGACAGTTGGTGGAGACAGAAGTGAAAGATAGAGGGTAGTGGAGACAGTTGACAGAGACAGAAGTGAAAGATAGAGGGGAGTGGAGACGGTTGGTGGAGACAGCAGTGTAAGACAGAGGGGGAGTGGAGACAGTTGGTGGAGACAGCAGTGCAAGATGGAAGGGAGTGGAGACTGTTGGTGAAGACAGCAATGAAAGATAGAGGGGAGTGGAGACAGTTGGTGGAGACAGCAGTGCAAGATGGAAGGGAGTGGAGACTGTTGGTGAAGACAGCAGTGAAAGATAGAGGGGAGTGGACACTGTTGATGGAGACAGAAGTGAAAGATAGAGGGGATTGGAGACAGTTGGTGGAGACAGCAGTGAAAGATAGAGGGGAGTGTAGACAGTTGGTGGAGACAGCAGTGAAAGATATAGGGGAGTGAAGACAGTTGGTGGAGGCAGCAGTGAAAGATATAGGGGAGTGAAGACAGTTGGTGGAGGCAGCAGTGAAAGATAGAGGGGAGTGGAGACAGTTGGTGGAGGCAGCAGTGAAAGATAGAGGGGAGTGGAGACAGTTGGTGGAGGCAGCAGTGTAAGATAGAGGGGAGTGGAGACAGTTGGTGGTGACAGCAGTGAAAGTAAGAGGGGAGTGGAGACAGTTGGTGGAGGCAGCAGTGAAAGATAGAGGGGAGTGGAGACAGTTGGTGGAGACAGCAGTGAAAGATAGAGGGGAGTGGAGACAGTTGGTGGAGTCAGCAGTGCAAGATAGAGGGGAGTGGAGACAGTTGATGGAGGCAGCAGTGTAAGATAGAGGGGAGTGGAGACAGTTGGTGGAGACAGCAGCGAAAGATAGAGGGGAGTGGAGACAGTTGGTGGAGGCAGCAGTGTAAGATAGAGGGGAGTGGAGACAGTTGGTGGAGACAGCAGTGAAAGTAAGAGGGGAGTGGAGACAGTTGGTGGAGGCAGCAGTGAAAGATAGAGGGGAGTGGAGACAGTTGGTGGAGACAGCAGTGAAAGATAGAGGGGAGTGGAGACAGTTGGTGGAGGCAGCAGTGTAAGATAGAGGGGAGTGGAGACAGTTGGTGGAGACAGCAGTGAAAGATAGAGGGGAGTGGAGACAGTTGGTGGAGGCAGCGGTGAAAGTAAGAGGGGAGGAGTGGAGACAGTTGGTGGAGGCAGCAGTGAAAGATAGAGGGGAGTGGAGACAGTTGGTGGAGACAGCAGTGAAAGTAAGAGGGGAGGAGTGGAGACAGTTGGTGGAGGCAGCAGTGAAAGATAGAGGGGAGTGGAGACAGTTGGTGGAGACAGCAGTGTAAGACAGAGGGGAGTGGAGACAGTTGGTGGAGACAGCAGTGAAAGATAGAGGGGAGTGGAGACAGTTGGTGGAGGCAGCAGTGAAAGATAGAGGGGAGTGGAGACAGTTGGTGGAGGCAGCAGTGAAAGATAGAGGGGAGTGGAGACAGTTGGTGGAGGCAGCAGTGAAAGATAGAGGGGAGTGGAGACAGTTGGTGGAGACAGCAGTGAAAGTAAGAGGGGAGGAGTGGAGACAGTTGGTGGAGGCAGCAGTGAAAGATAGAGGGGAGTGGAGACAGTTGGTGGAGACAGCAGTGTAAGACAGAGGGGAGTGGAGACAGTTGGTGGAGACAGCAGTGAAAGTAAGAGGGGAGTGGAGACAGTTGGTGGAGACAGAAGTGAAAGATAGAGGGTAGTGGAGACAGTTGACAGAGACAGAAGTGAAAGATAGAGGGGAGTGGAGACGGTTGGTGGAGACAGCAGTGTAAGACAGAGGGGGAGTGGAGACAGTTGGTGGAGACAGCAGTGCAAGATGGAAGGGAGTGGAGACTGTTGGTGAAGACAGCAATGAAAGATAGAGGGGAGTGGAGACAGTTGGTGGAGACAGCAGTGCAAGATGGAAGGGAGTGGAGACTGTTGGTGAAGACAGCAGTGAAAGATAGAGGGGAGTGGACACTGTTGATGGAGACAGAAGTGAAAGATAGAGGGGATTGGAGACAGTTGGTGGAGACAGCAGTGAAAGATAGAGGGGAGTGTAGACAGTTGGTGGAGACAGCAGTGAAAGATATAGGGGAGTGAAGACAGTTGGTGGAGGCAGCAGTGAAAGATAGAGGGGAGTGGAGACAGTTGGTGGAGGCAGCAGTGAAAGATAGAGGGGAGTGGAGACAGTTGGTGGAGGCAGCAGTGTAAGATAGAGGGGAGTGGAGACAGTTGGTGGTGACAGCAGTGAAAGTAAGAGGGGAGTGGAGACAGTTGGTGGAGGCAGCAGTGAAAGATAGAGGGGAGTGGAGACAGTTGGTGGAGACAGCAGTGAAAGATAGAGGGGAGTGGAGACAGTTGGTGGAGACAGCAGTGAAAGATAGAGGGGAGTGGAGACAGTTGGTGGAGTCAGCAGTGCAAGATAGAGGGGAGTGGAGACAGTTGATGGAGGCAGCAGTGTAAGATAGAGGGGAGTGGAGACAGTTGGTGGAGACAGCAGTGAAAGATAGAGGGGAGTGGAGACAGTTGGTGGAGGCAGCAGTGTAAGATAGAGGGGAGTGGAGACAGTTGGTGGAGACAGCAGTGAAAGTAAGAGGGGAGTGGAGACAGTTGGTGGAGGCAGCAGTGAAAGATAGAGGGGAGTGGAGACAGTTGGTGGAGACAGCAGTGAAAGATAGAGGGGAGTGGAGACAGTTGGTGGAGGCAGCAGTGTAAGATAGAGGGGAGTGGAGACAGTTGGTGGAGACAGCAGTGAAAGATAGAGGGGAGTGGAGACAGTTGGTGGAGGCAGCGGTGAAAGTAAGAGGGGAGGAGTGGAGACAGTTGGTGGAGGCAGCAGTGAAAGATAGAGGGGAGTGGAGACAGTTGGTGGAGACAGCAGTGAAAGTAAGAGGGGAGGAGTGGAGACAGTTGGTGGAGGCAGCAGTGAAAGATAGAGGGGAGTGGAGACAGTTGGTGGAGACAGCAGTGTAAGACAGAGGGGAGTGGAGACAGTTGGTGGAGACAGCAGTGAAAGATAGAGGGGAGTGGAGACAGTTGGTGGAGGCAGCAGTGAAAGATAGAGGGGAGTGGAGACAGTTGGTGGAGGCAGCAGTGAAAGATAGAGGGGAGTGGAGACAGTTGGTGGAGGCAGCAGTGAAAGATAGAGGGGAGTGGAGACAGTTGGTGGAGACAGCAGTGAAAGTAAGAGGGGAGGAGTGGAGACAGTTGGTGGAGGCAGCAGTAAAAGATAGAGGGGAGTGGAGACAGTTGATGGAGACAGCAGTGTAAGACAGAGGGGAGTGGAGACAGTTGGTGGAGACAGCAGTGAAAGTAAGAGGGGAGTGGAGACAGTTGGTGGAGACAGAAGTGAAAGATAGAGGGTAGTGGAGACAGTTGACAGAGACAGAAGTGAAAGATAGAGGGGAGTGGAGATGGTTGGTGGAGACAGCAGTGTAAGACAGAGGGGGAGTGGAGACAGTTGGTGGAGACAGCAGTGCAAGATGGAAGGGAGTGGAGACTGTTGGTGAAGACAGCAATGAAAGATAGAGGGGAGTGGAGACAGTTGGTGGAGACAGCAGTGCAAGATGGAAGGGAGTGGAGACTGTTGTTGAAGACAGCAGTGAAAGATAGAGGGGAGTGGACACTGTTGATGGAGACAGAAGTGAAAGATAGAGGGGATTGGAGACAGTTGGTGGAGACAGCAGTGAAAGATAGAGGGGAGTGTAGACAGTTGGTGGAGACAGCAGTGAAAGATATAGGGGAGTGAAGACAGTTGGTGGAGGCAGCAGTGAAAGATATAGGGGAGTGAAGACAGTTGGTGGAGGCAGCAGTGAAAGATAGAGGGGAGTGGAGACAGTTGGTGGAGGCAGCAGTGAAAGATAGAGGGGAGTGGAGACAGTTGGTGGAGGCAGCAGTGTAAGATAGAGGGGAGTGGAGACAGTTGGTGGTGACAGCAGTGAAAGTAAGAGGGGAGTGGAGACAGTTGGTGGAGGCAGCAGTGAAAGATAGAGGGGAGTGGAGACAGTTGGTGGAGACAGCAGTGAAAGATAGAGGGGAGTGGAGACAGTTGGTGGAGTCAGCAGTGCAAGATAGAGGGGAGTGGAGACAGTTGATGGAGGCAGCAGTGTAAGATAGAGGGGAGTGGAGACAGTTGGTGGAGACAGCAGTGAAAGATAGAGGGGAGTGGAGACAGTTGGTGGAGGCAGCAGTGTAAGATAGAGGGGAGTGGAGACAGTTGGTGGAGACAGCAGTGAAAGTAAGAGGGGAGTGGAGACAGTTGGTGGAGGCAGCAGTGAAAGATAGAGGGGAGTGGAGACAGTTGGTGGAGACAGCAGTGAAAGATAGAGGGGAGTGGAGACAGTTGGTGGAGGCAGCAGTGTAAGATAGAGGGGAGTGGAGACAGTTGGTGGAGACAGCAGTGAAAGTAAGAGGGGAGGAGTGGAGACAGTTGGTGGAGGCAGCAGTGAAAGATAGAGGGGAGTGGAGACAGTTGGTGGAGACAGCAGTGAAAGTAAGAGGGGAGGAGTGGAGACAGTTGGTGGAGGCAGCAGTGAAAGATAGAGGGGAGTGGAGACAGTTGGTGGAGACAGCAGTGTAAGACAGAGGGGAGTGGAGACAGTTGGTGGAGACAGCAGTGAAAGATAGAGGGGAGTGGAGACAGTTGGTGGAGGCAGCAGTGAAAGATAGAGGGGAGTGGAGACAGTTGGTGGAGGCAGCAGTGAAAGATAGAGGGGAGTGGAGACAGTTGGTGGAGGCAGCAGTGAAAGATAGAGGGGAGTGGAGACAGTTGGTGGAGACAGCAGTGAAAGTAAGAGGGGAGGAGTGGAGACAGTTGGTGGAGGCAGCAGTGAAAGATAGAGGGGAGTGGAGACAGTTGGTGGAGACAGCAGTGTAAGACAGAGGGGAGTGGAGACAGTTGGTGGAGACAGCAGTGAAAGATAGAGGGGAGTGGAGACAGTTGGTGGAGGCAGCAGTGAAAGATAGAGGGGAGTGGAGACAGTTGGTGGAGACAGCAATGAAAGATAGAGGGGAGTGGAGACAGTTGGTGGAGACAGCAGTGAAAGTAAGAGGGGAGTGGAGACAGTTGGTGGAGGCAACAGTGAAAGATAGAGGGGAGTGGAGACAGTTGGTGGAGACAGCAGTGAAAGATAGAGGGGACTGGAGACAGTTGGTGGAGACAGCAGTGCATGAACATTGAGGGAGGAAGAAAAACACAACTGGAATCAGGGACAAGTATTGAAGCCAGTTTCATCCTGGACATTCAACAAGGAAAAAATGAGAACAACAGTTAATTCACATGATATTGTCACTGTCAGTAGCCAGATGATCACCAAGTCGATGGAGCAACGGAGACTAACCTAACTTGTACAGTGTCAAATGTCAACAAGAAGATCAATGCTTACATCATACCTGTAATATCTTCAAAATATTAAATAGAAAGTTGGATACTGGCTAAGTTTTGTTCAACTTGAACTTGAAATAATAATAATAATAATAATACATTTTATTTAATATAGCGCCAGATCCAATTGTAAATTGTTTGTGGCATTTTACAACATGTAGAACCCAGATAGAGGTAATAATGATGGCTAAGTAAACATGCATTTTCTAAAAGAAATTCTTAAAAAATTAATATTAGTAAAATACAAATAAATACAGTAATTAAATAAATATACTAAAATAATGATCATAGCTACAGTTCTATGTAGAAATAAGACATTGTCAATTCAAGACAATTAAAAAGGATGATGGTCAAAACAATGAAGAATGACACAAAATGTGTAATCCAAACTAGATTCTAACTCCCCAAAATTGATTTTACAGAAGAGGAAGTTAGTTGGAAGAGAATGAGAGACAACATTATGTACCAGTTTGAAGATGGACACAGAGTCCTTGAAGTCAGAGTCATTGTGTTTTGGTAGGAAAGGACTGCGAATAGGCATCCTTGCCATCTTCCAGGGGAGATTCTACAACAGAAGAGGCAGTCATCTTCAAAGTAAGCTAAAAATATGTTAAATATAATTAAACAAACTTGCTAAATGTGGTAAAAATGTAAATTAAAATACGACAAAATTATTATTATTAAAAACAAGCAACATTCAAATTTTATACACTCGCTAATTCACAAAAATCAACAAAACTATAATATAAAAATTCTAAGGATCACCATGAAACAACAGTAGTTTCTGATGGATGCATACCTGGAAGTAGACATTGGCAAACTTTGAGAAGGCGAAAGAATTGACATCTTGAGGAAGAGCCAGGTTCAAGTTGTGAGGAAAGACGCCGTGCTCTACCAGCACTAAGTTGCCATCTGCGTGAGTGGGGCGCCATCCTAGGAGAACAGTGCAAACAATGTGCAAATAGGAACAATCTGTTACAATTTGTGCACAAGTATACACAAAAAAAGATATTCCTATTATATACTGTTTGTTCATTGTTTACATCTATGGAGAATAATAGACCAGGATTATCAAACAAGTTTCACACTAATACATGCATGGAATTACAAAAATGTGTTCCTCAGGGTAAAGCCTATGAGAAAATGCAAATTTGATACTAAAATGTCTAAACAGTAACTATATGGTTACTTCAACAATGCAATACTGTAAATGCATTGTTGTTTCCTGTTATGTGAACAATGCAATACTGTAATTGCATTGTTGTTTCCTGTTATGTGAACAATGCAATACTGTAATTGCATTGTTGTTTCCTGTTATGTGAACAATGCAATACTGTAATTGCATTGTTGTTTCCTGTTATGTGAACAATGCAATACTGTAATTGTATTGTTGTTTCCTGTTATGTGAACAATGCAATACTGTAATTGCATTGTTGTTTCCTGTTATGTGAATCATGTGTTTGCTTGAGTTGTGCACAAACCATGTTGGTTCTTCATATATAAGAGTGGAGGCATAGATACCCCGCAGAAGCATGAAGAAAGGTACGTAATGCATACATTATGCACACAGCATTAGGCCAAGAAACAGTGAGCTGGTTTTCCATGCAACTATGAAACTATCTCTGACAACAACAAACGTTGCTTCTGAGTAATAGTGAGGCGCTAAGAGGTAGACATTGCAAGGTGAAAGGTCGCACCGTCAAGTTTACTGAAGACAAAGGCGAGTTGCTGCGGAATCTCCAGCTGGGCAATGGCTGCCATCTGTCGCAACTGTCTCTCCTACAACACATGACTCCTGTCACAACAACAACAACATCACAACAACACATTACTCAACTCTCCTACAACAACAACACATCACTCAACTCTCCTACAACAACAACACATCACTCAACTCACTCATCACAACATCACACGATGACTCAACTCTAACTGTCTCAAAGGACATGTCACAGATTAAATGTGTATATAGTGTGCACACGAGTGCTCGCATGTACTATATTGCTGTGAGTCCATGCATTATGTACATGCTTATATGTGTATATGTACGTGTGCGAGTGTGTACATGTAAGTGTGTATGTGTACATGTAAGTGTGTATGTGTACATGTAAGTGTGTATGTGTACATGTAAGTGTGTATGTGTACATGTAAGTGTGTATGTGTACATGAATATGTATGTATATTTTCAGACAGAATTTGGGTCATGTAATGTTTCGTTTACTCTTCTGAACTGTTCCATTATAACTACTGCTGCAAATGCCTGTGTGGCAACCAAAATATTCATCAGATATAACTACAACTGACTAGTTTTCCCAATCCTTGAGACATGCAACTGAGATGAGCTACTTCCCCGTATTAATCTGAGAATGTCATTAACCAGCTACAGTATGCCAGACTGTTCTACAAGACTTCCCATATTTTGCAGAGCTCTAGTTATCGAGTCACTAATCAGGCATTTGTTCCAAACTATCATCTCAATACCAGATTACCACACTGGTCACATGCACAACTCATGCCCTCATGCTTGCCCAACTCTGTCCTTTTGTACACTGTTTCACATGTAGGTGACCGTCTTCCTGTATTCATTTGCCTTACATAGCAGTAACAAACCGAAACCATTTGCCATGTGTCTTCTTGGGGAGCATTAATTTATCAGTGGTACTATCCATGATAAATTGTGGCCTCTGAACCTTGTTTCTTGACCACAGACTGACCCATGCAGAATGCTGGTACTACTGGTGAAGTGACAAGCACATGCACAGTTGTGTCCAACACTACCTCTGTCACGGCTTCTTCCTTGTTCTTCACTTTCCTAAAAGATTGCCGTCTCTCGTAGAAGGCGATACGTTGCCATATGCCAACCGATAACTGACAGAGTAGAACATGCACTACTTGAAGTCAAATGACAGTGCTGTACAATGGTAGTACCATTGTGTATAATGGTAACACCATTGTGTATAATGGTAGCACCATTGTGTATAATGGTAGCACCATTGAAACAATCACACATCAGGCCCAATCTCAGCTCATATTGCATCATTGAAACAGGCACACACCACGCTGAACATATTCAGTACCTGAACTATTTACCTAATTTACTCATATTGAAAGTGAAGACAGATTAATGTTGCTTGTGTTGGGTAATGCCTTCTACACTTATTACTTACCAGACATCTCTATATAACAACCAGGTGTACAAGTCTAAGTGATACGTCATATTTACTCTCTTCATTGAGTCAGTGTTCAATAACATTCATAATTCAAATGTCACCCTTTCCATATGTTTCTCGACAGTTTTATTTCATTAAAAAAATAGTTTTTAGCTTTATTGCTACTAAAGAGATACCATTGCCATTGTCAACACTGATTTGTTAAAGTTAGAGTGAGTGAAGGTAAGACACGGACCTGCCTCAGTAAGGTAAGGTATAAGTTGGGTTAAGATAAGAAAAAGTAAGTGACTGACCTGTTTCAGTAAGGTAAGGAAAGGTAAGGTAAGCACAGACTTAGCTCAGTAAATTAAGGTAAGGCAAAGTAAGGTAAGCTAAGACAAGCTAATGTACACTGTAAGCTAAGGTAAGGGTAAGTTAAGATAAGGTAAGTTAAGGTAAGTTGTGACAAGCGACTGACCCGCCTCAACAACTAAAGGTAAGTTAAGCCAAGCCACATGGAGCACTGACCCGCCTGCGCCGCTGTCTCTCAGCCTCCTGCTGCTCTGTCAGTGCCTGTCTCTGTCTCATCCTGTCAGCCTCCAGCCTCCGTCTCTCTTCCTCCAGTCGTCTCTCCTCATCGTGTCTCT
Source organism: Escarpia spicata (assembly GCA_963995525.1). Classification (NCBI taxonomy): domain Eukaryota; kingdom Metazoa; phylum Annelida; class Polychaeta; order Sabellida; family Siboglinidae; genus Escarpia; species Escarpia spicata. Next base: position 35,023,734 of record OZ023210.1, read on the forward strand.
GTCTCATCGTCTCCTCTCTCTGTCTCTCTTCCTCCGCCATCATCACGTTCCTGCGGTTTGACTCCACCCTCCTGTGCTCCTCCTCCAGTCTGTGCTCCTCCTCCTGCTGGTAGCGCTCCTGAAGCCGCCGCTCCTCCTCCATCTGTCTCCTCCGACGGCTCTCCTCCTTCTGGCGTCTGTCATCTTCTCTCCGCTTCCGGTCCTCCTCACGTCTACGTCTTTGCTCATGCACCGCCTACAGCAGGCAGTACACCATGCAGGCGGCTGATCACTCACTCACTCACTCACTCACTCACTCACTCACTCACTCACTCACTCACTCACTCACTCACTCACTCACTCACTCACTCACTCACTCACTCACTCACTCACTCACTCACTCACTCACTCACTCACTCACTCACTCACTCACTCACTCACTCACTCACTCACTCACTCACTCACTCACTCACTCACTCACTCACTCACTCACTCACTCACTCACTCACTCACTCACTCACTCACTCACTCACTCACTCACTCACTCACTCACTCACTCACTCACTCACTCACTCACTCACTCACTCACTCACTCACTCACTCACTCACTCACTCACTCACTCACTCACTCACTCACTCACTCACTCACTCACTCACTCACTCACTCACTCACTCACTCACTCACTCACTCACTCACTCACTCACTCACTCACTCACTCACTCACTCACTCACTCACTCACTCACTCACTCACTCACTCACTCACTCACACAACTCTCACAATCAATCATTCACTCACTCACTCACATACTCCCTCACTCACTCACTCACTCACTCACTCAATCAATCAATCAATCAATCAATCAATCAATCAATCAATCAGTCCATAAAACAAATATTAAATCAATCAATCAGTCAATAAATCAATATGTTAGTTAGTCAGTCAATCAATCGATCAATCAATCAGTTAATTAACCAATAGGTCAATCAATCTGTCAGTCAATCATTCAATCAACAAAGTCAATGAAATCAATCAGTCAATAAAGCTATCAGTTAAATCAAGCAATCAATCAATAAAACAATGAATCAGTTAGTTAGTTAGCCAATCAATCAATACACCAACCAACCAAACCAGCCAACAATCCAACCAATTCTCCAACCAATCAACCAACTAACAAACCAATCAACCGAACAATTAATGCATCATACAATCACGCAACAAATAAACCATTCAACAAACCAATCAACCTTTCAACCAATCGATCATTCAAACAATCAATCAATCAATGAATTAATAAATACAGGTCCATCAGTGCATGGTTCAAACTTCAGCTAAGAACTGCTGTGAAGGAAAAGCCTATGTTTACACTAGCTTACACTACATGGAGCCTGGTAGCTGGTCTTATCCACCTTGTTTACGGGGTGGAAGGTACTTACCCTCTTGTACCAGCGTCTCTGCAGCACCATGCGCCACTGGGCCTGGGCATATGAGAAACCTCGCAGCATCTTCAGGTACCGCTTTCTGAACACAACATAATAAGTCAGTTTTAATTACAACTATCATGTAGAAACAATGCAGTGACATCAAATAGCTTCAACACATATGAGTTGAACATTCGTAAAAATCAGAGAAAACTGTTTGGGAGGTGGCAATATGAATATGCTACTGAAATAATCTCACCTTGTTTTGCACTAAAGTGTATACCATGGTAGGTCATCAATTTAATTCAGCTAAATGACATCCATCATATGTTTACTGTAGAAAAAGTCAACCTTTAGTAAGTTTTTATCAGTATTTGAGTGCAATTTCCATTTCCCAGGCAAGTTACCAGTAATGTATGCATGGGCTTTATGCATGTGCATACCTACTGTAACCCTTTGCCTGTCAGTGCTGGCTGGACTTAGATTACTGCATGGCTTATAGTGTGGGATTAGGTTTATAAATAAAAAAATAAATTACACCTAGATTAGGTTATGTATCTCATGATTACTGCATTTATTTTTAAATTATAAACTCTAATGTAGGAGTAATGTAGTAAAAACAACCTAAGCAGAAATATTTCCCCAATACCTACTACTGCATTGTCAGGACAAAGTAGTTTAATGTGAAGCACCTGGCAAGAAGACGTCGTATTGCTGACTGCAGGACTATGGTTGCGTTCTTTGACTGAAGGAACTTCTTGCGAGCAAGGAACCCTCGAGTTCGACTTTGGATGCACACAATTGACTTCTGTGTCACCTCATTGCGCTTTTCATCCAGATGATGGCCAAGTCCTTCTTTTAGGAACACCTTCCATTTCACACAAAGGAAATCTTGTCAGCAATTATAAGACTGCTGTTGACTTACAGTGTGTTATTAAGATGTTCAAAGCAGGTACAGTTCTTTTGTAGTGTAGGTAGATATATAAAAAAATGTATATGTAGTTCATATGTATATCAACCAACACATTAAGTGCTTTTTATTAGGGTATTCACAAATGCAAAACTATTACACATTCTACTAACAAGATACATCCTACAAAGACAGACAGATGTTGTCAATTAAACGAACAACCCATGTGACAAATTCAGACCAAACTCAACTGACCTTGGTCATGCCCATCTGCCAGTCAAGGGCCCACTTTGGGTTGATTTTGCTCAGCACGGTGCTGCAGACATCTTTGTCATCACGTTTGCGTCCGAGCACATTGTACTGGTCTTGGAGCAGCACGAAGTACCTACAACAGACAGTGTACATGTATGTGTAACCAGGCATGGGAAAACTGTGCAGGCAAATGCAAACAAAAACGTATTTAGTATTTACAAGCATGTACCTTACCCACCAGGCAAGACAACAAGTTTCAATTTAACATTAATGTCTTCTCCATCATGCTATTTTCTTTAGTAATATCTTAACAAACACATTTACATTTATAAATATAAAAAAGGTATGTTGTATGTACACAAAATAAAAACAGAACATATTTTTAATGTGGTAATTTTTTATATCTAAATCTACAATTCCTAATACATGACCACAGCATCAAAGGATTTTGTTTAGCAATTACTAAAAATACAACTGTTCAGTTGAAAGTTTGTAAACAAGAAGCAATATTGTATACTAATGAAATGATTCCAATTAAAATGTATACAACCAAGGTGCATCCTTGTCAGTGAATATACTATTTTGTGTTAGCACTGCAGTGAAATATGGAGTAAAATACATAATTGTTGCAGATGTTAAATTGATTTATAACTGCTGAGAGTTTAAGGTTGTCCATAAAGGTGTTGAAAAGTTTGAAATCAGCAAACAAGAACAGCACACAATTACTCAATCTAGTGGTACAAATCCTATGTGTTATAATGTTTGTCTAGGAAATCCATGCGAAACAGTTCCTACCTGTCGGCGAATGTGTGGAAGCGAACTCTGATGGGGTAGCCAAGTTTGCGAATGCGGATTGTCTCGAGCATTCCTGTGTAGCGCAGTTGAACCAAGACGACCTGCTCATCAAAGTGCATGGGGGCCTTGTCCACGTTTGGCTTGATGCATCGTACAAACCACGGGGTGCATCTGGATAATATATAACATTGGATTCTCTCTAACTCTCTGTTTTATTCACTACAACAATTTGCTACATATTTGGTATATTATCAAGATTCATGTTATTAATTTGAAGATGCGTAGTTAGTGTACATACCTACAACCTTGGTTGCATGATAGAGAAGTCTGCTTTAAAATATTTTATAACGTAGACTAATTTGATTCACATACAATCCAATGTGGTGAGTGTAACAATTCTGCATAAATGTTTTGCATTACTAAATTCTTAAAAATATGACACAGCTCATCTACAACACATTTTAAGCGCCTACTGCTTACATCAAACCACAATCAAAGTCACACACTGTTTCAACAAACTGATTATGAAAACTCACAACAACTTGTGATAAGATGCCCAGATTGAGTTGAACGAGACCAGAAGAGTATTATTTGTTAGTACCACAATCTCAGAAATAAAAAAGTATGAGAAAGTGGTCTCACTTGGACATCTTGTCGATGAGTTTGTTGAGAGACTCGTGGAAGCTGGCAGCAACTGTTGGAGTCTTGGACTTGACTGTCACGTAGAGTCCGGATGTCTTGTTCATGGTGCGCATGGCACCTGCATCCTGCAGGTCTTTGAACATCTGAGAGATCATCTGCAACAATGGCTCACTGAGTTGAACACGTTTGTTAACTACAACATTGAATATATAGATCAAGGCACACATACTACACACGGATTCCGCAAATAATTGTCACTATAAAAGACAAGTGTCATAGGACTTATATGAAGTATGTGTGTGTCACATGTCAAGGACAGGATACATGGATGTCAAGGTTACAGAGGTCAGTGAAGAAGGTCAATGACAGATTCAAGGGCACAAGTCATGGTCAACTGTTATAAGCAGGTGGCACACATAATTAACTTTCTTTACGGCAGACATTAGTGAGGAATACATGGAAATCAGGAATTAAGTTTTATGATTTCATGTAAGGTTTATTAATGTATTTGATGAAAGACAAGACAAGCAAAGAAGATATGTAAGGACATAAATGCAGTAAAACATGGCAGATTTACTTCCCAAATTTATAACAAATTTATGCCAGATGAAGATACCAGAGCCCTTGCTCTCAAAAAGCACTTTGTAATGCACCTTTGCTGGCAAGTGAAGATGTGGACACTGGAAGAACACCTGGCAGCGTAACATAAGAGAATGGTCCAATCTAAGCCAACCAGCCCTGTCATGCACAGTAGAAGAAGGACAAGACTGGCACAGATTCTCCTTAGAAGTGACATCCTTATGACTATCAAGGTCATAGAATAAAGAATAAAATTATGATAAAAGAAGCAATAGTCAACAAGAGATGAATGCTGGATAACTTAGAGAGTAGAGCGTAGATTCCACATGAGTGAAGGCACTACTGGTGACCAGTGACTGGACAACACGCTGACCTTGTTCTTGCTCTGTTTCAGCAGCTTGACCACGCTACTGTGGAGAAGGTCGCGGTTCTTGTCCAGGAACGAGGTCACCTGTCACAGAAAACTCTTCAATCACACCTGCTTGAATCATCTTATTATTATGCTGTTTGACAAGAAACTCATAACAGGATTATCCACATATAAATGTGAACAACTTACTCATTTCTTTAAGATGTAAGTATGATTAGTACAAATTCCTAGGTCATGCATTTACCCAAAAAATATACCAATATTTATTACACATAACAAATCAGTGGGAACGAGAAACTTACATTGTAGGTGACGAGGCCAGCGTAGTGTTTGATCGAGAACTCGGGGTCAGACATGCGAGGTTTCTCATACCACTGATTCTGGTGGTGGGCGCGGTGACACTTCTCCAGGAAAGACCCGGCCGTCGCCTGCAAGGTATGATACTGTTAATACATGACAGCACATAACACATTTCTTATATATCACCCCATCCGTATAATTGTTTGGGGGTGCTTTCAAATGTTTAATCAAATCTATAAAAAATAGTTTAATTACTTTTTTAATAAATGTAAATGATCATCTCAGAACACTGATGTCCGATATCAGATGACATTACTTTTGTTTGGGAGGAGGGTCAGAGGCAGTTTCATTTGTACATCAGTAATCAATATTTTATGTTTCGGACTGATATTGTTAACATTTGAATATCATCGTATCGATGTTTACAAACTTTCGTATGAGAAGGGGGTGGGGTGGGGTGGGGGAAGAGGCCAGATGAAAGTATTTTGTCAGATATCAGACCTCAACATTCTGAAATGATTCCTAAATACTACAAATTAATAACTGCATAAATATTTTTTAAATTAACTAAGGTCACATAAATATAAATAATTTATATTTAGTATCTTTGTTTTACCCACCCTCCTCCCTATATCACTTTACTTGTTGGTTCAGAAGCTTTTTAATTGGCGCTTTCACTATAAAGGCGGAGTGACCCCCACTGTTACCGTTACGGTGGTAGTGGTAAATATAGTGCAGTCATGTAGTTATCATGTTAGTGTGTAGATGTCTCGGAAGTTATATGCTTAGAAATTGTAGGTATTGCTTAACAATGCTGTTGGGACCGGCATGCTTGCTGTGTATTGATGTATATATATATGGTGTGGTTTTATGTATAGATGGTGTCGTTTAATATGTGTTAGTGAATAAATGTCATTAAGTTGGCATGTTTCAATCAACATTGGTCTTGTATCGTTGCTTTGCACAGAAAGGTGTATGTGACAGGGGCGCATATAAATAATTATATAAAAACTGAATATTCGTCTACCATAATCCTTCAAACAAAGAAAGAAATTAACCTTGGGAAAGTTGCTCTCATCGTCCAGCAGGTGGAGTAGTCCGTTGGGTTTGCGAGCGATGAGGTCGATGGCGGGCTGGTTGTCGTGGAAGGTGATGTGTTGCCAGGCGATACACTCCTTCTGGTATTCTTGCTGCTCCAACTTGAAGATGTGTTTGTTGAAGTAATACTGGAAGTTCTCATTCGCATAGTTGATGCACATCTGCTCAAAGCTGTTCTCCAGGAAGTCCTCAACAAATCACGCGTCATGATTTATACAAAACTTCAATACCATATCAACATTCCTACAAATCCATGAATACACGGTCTGTCATACTAGTCAGTGTGTACCATTATACAATACAAATACCAGTTTCATATAATATAAACAATCTTTGTATGGTTTACTCCCTGGCAGACCTATTCAATCAAACACTGACTTCTATGGGAAGCATTCAGCCATGCTGCAATTAATGCACGAAGACTATTCGTACAAAAATATCCACCACTGTCTATTTGCTAAGCACCTTCTATGAAGATTGTCGATGTGAGTCCTTTCTTTATGCTGTAAGAAAGGTTGTCCTTACCTCAAACCCAAAAATATCAAGAATTGCGATGGAAGACGTCTTGTATGGACTCTTCTGTCCGGTCATGTTCTTGTCCTTGACGATGTCGTTGATGCGGTCCACCAGCCATGTGAAGAGGGTCTGGTACAGAGCCTTGGCCACAGCATCTCTGGGAGGAGCAAGATGAGACGTCTTAGAGAGGAGGGATGTAGAGGGGCCCTTAAAAACATGGGGTGAAGGGGCCTGGGGTGAGGGGGCATGGGGTGAGGGGACATGGGATGAGGGGGCATGGGGTGAGGGGGCATGGTTGGTGAGGGGGTATGGGGTGAGGGGGCAAGAGGTGAGAGGGCATAGAGGGAGGGGACATAGGTTGAGATAGCATAGGATGGACAGTGACACTGAATTGACATGACTGACAGCATCACCAACTTGATATGGGGTGAGGGGGCATAGAGGGAAGGGGCGGGTAAGGAGGCATGGAGTGAGGGGGTACGGGATGAGGGGGCATAGAGGGAAGGGGCGGGTGAGGGGGCATGGAGTGAGGGGGTATGGGGTGAGGGGGTATAGAGGGAGGGGGCATGGGGTGAGGTAGCATAGGGTGAGGGAGTATGAGGAAGGGAGAACGGTGAGTCGTAGGTTCAGTAATGTCATGCTAAGTTATCATTAATTTGATGACAAAGATAATGATGGTGATAATAATTATTATATGTCATGACAATGGCATCGATTTCATGTATGGTTATGATTATAATAATAATGATGTGACGCTGACGATGATACTAAGGGTAGTTGTTACAATGATGATGGTGATAACAAAATTGAAAGTAATAACTAATTTCACTGGCACACAACAATGGTGATTAATGAAGTAGTATGTTGGTGGTATTTCTTGCTGAAGATGCTGATATGATGATGTTGAGAGGAACTAGAGGTGATGGAGACTCTACCTGGCATCCATGGCCTGCTCCGTGCTCAGTGGTGTCAACATGCGCTCCTGTCTCGCTTGCTGTCAACAAAACGCATACACATTTCATATTGACTTGACACGTGACAGAGTGTGTCACTGACTGATGTGTGACAGACAGTGTCATTGACTTGATACATGAAAAACAGTGTCATTGACTTGACATGTGACAGATAGTGTCAGTGACTTGACATGTGACAAACAGTGTCATTGATTTGGCATGTGACAAACAGTGTCAGTGATTTGACATGTGACAGACAACATCACTCATTTGACACGTTACAGACAATGACACTTGAGATGTGACAGATAGTGACACTGACTTGACACATGACAGACAGCTACAATGACTTCTTGATGTACATATCAGACAACAACATTGACTTGACATATGACAGACAATGTCAGAGATAGATTGTCAGGGAAGCCATGAGCATGTAGCCACAGATGGAAGTGAGCTCAGAGAAGCCATGAGCATGTAGCCACAGATGGAAGTGAGCTCAGAGAAGCCATGAGCATGTAGCCACAGATGGAAGTGAGCTCAGAGAAGCCATGAGCATGTAGCCACAGATGGAAGTGAGCTCAGAGAAGCCATGAGCATGTAGCCACAGATGGAAGTGAGCTCAGAGAAGCCATGAGCATGTAGCCACAGATGGAAGTGAGCTCAGAGAAGCCATGAGCATGTAGCCACAGATGGAAGTGAGCTCAGAGAAGCCATGAGCATGTAGCCACTGATGGAAGCTGGCCCTTGTAGTATTTACCTAGGTGGCTTGGCATAGCTGGAGAGACTGCCTTGGTAAATATCACAATGGCCCATAGCTCAAATTGTATTGATAGTCCCCTGAGCAAATCTGGGCCAATGCTTGCCTTGCACTCATTCACACCCTCAAAGGTTTTTCTGTTCGCCTTTACTTGGAGGGCGTGATTGATTTCACCATGGCCCCCCCCCCAAAAGGAACATCAGTTAAATATAACAAGTTTAGTATTTCATATTTTTGTTAACTCTAGGTTTGTATTGTTCACTAGTGAGTATCCAAGTCATGAAACTCTCCATAACGGCAACCTGTCTATAACAGTAAGCGCAGTCCCGACGATGACAGTTATGGACAGGTTTTACTGTAATAATATTAGTAAAAACATTCTTTATTCACAATAACCTTATAAAATATAAATGTTTCTTCCTAAGGGTCGTGAGTTTAAAACATAAATGTACAGGTAAAGTTATGTAAAACTTTTAAACAAATTAATTATATAAAAGAGTATATTGTATAATGCAGTATCGCTATATTAAAAATTAATAGATGATATTTTAGAAATTAGAACTGCACAAACAATATTGGTAAAATATATATCATTAATAAATAGAGTATACTATGAGAATATACTATGAGATTATACTAAGAGAGCATACTATGATAGCTTAATTTGAGAGTATAATATGAGAGTATACTATGAGTGTATACTATGAGCATATAATATAAGAGAATACTATGAGAATACAATAAGAGAGTAGAATGCAGTGAGACGTGTCGTACCGTGACCTTCATGGTGAAGGCCTCCTTCACAGAGTCCTCTGACAGCTCAAGGAGGTAGGCCACCCATTTCATCTCGGCCACACTGCTCACCTCCACCCCCTCATGCTGGTGGGCATTCTACAACACACCACCGCGTGACAACTACACATGTTGTCAACACAAGATGTATTAACAACCACACAGTCCACAGCAGCTGCACCAGCACTGACATTGACAACAAACAAGCTTTTATGTAAAAGTGCAAGGAAATGTGTCTATTCCGAAATGTTTAGGCCTGTAATGAAATGCGTTTTCAGTGTCAGACTATGCATGTTACTGTTATGACATGTAGGTCTTGTTGGAAGGTCCACAACACCCTTGGAGACACATTCATAATTGTCAGTGGGATTATAATGATCCTTGGAAACAAGGTACTACAAGTATCTGTATTCTTAATTAATTAATCACATTAATAAGTTGTTGTACATTATATAAGCAAGTCCCTCCTACAATGCCTCCCTCACTTCCTAATGCCCCTTACACCCTCATGCCCCCAACACCCTCACTGTCTCAGACCTCCCATACACCCAGACCCCTTGAAGCCCCCCACTGTCTCAGGCCTCCCATACTCCCAGACGGCCTCAAGCCCCCTACCCCCTCAAGCCCCCAACTGTCTCAAGCCTCCCACACACCCAGGCACATTCAAGCCTTCTACCCCCTCGAGCGCCCCACTGTCTCAGGCCTCCCACACACCCAGGCAATTTCAAGCCCCCTATCCGCTGAAGCTCCCCCACTACCTCAGGCCACCCATATACCCAGACCACTTCAAGCCCCCAACCTGCTCGAGCCCCCCACTGCCTCAGCCCCCTGACCTGTGTACGTGAGAAGTAGATGTTGCCGACATGGAGAACACAGGCCAGGATCCTGTAGATCGACTCCTGCTCCTTCGCCGTGAAGCTCAGGATCTCCATTGCTCCACGCAGCTTCTGGAAGTCTTCCACATCATTCTTCGAGGCAATGTCACAACTGCCACCCTAAGACACAGCAATACACATCTAGTAGAATCAGTGTGACAGTTGGTTTATAACAGCTGATAGTTTACTTCAGTGTACCTTCAATTGGATTCTCGCTCCACCTTCATTCTTTCACTCACCAGAGGGCACTGTTTGCATTCAGCTACTCACCAGAGGGCACTGTTTTCATTCAGCTACCCACCAGGTGGCAGTGTTTGCATTCAGCTAACCACCAGAGGGCACTATTTGCATTCAGCTACCCACCAGAGAGCACTGTTTGCATTCAGCTTCCCACCAGGGGGCACTGTTCGCATTCAGCTACCCACCAGAGGGCAGTGTTTGCATTCAGCTACCCACCAGAAGTCACTGTTCACATTCATTGACACATAGAGGGCACTGAATAAAAAAGACATCATCAAACTGCATCAACTTGACACCCCTGACAGTTCTCAGTGAACAAGTACCAGTCCATACATTAGCAATTCATTTTATTGTCATATGAAACAACACCAGTACCACTATGTCTGTCGATAAACATTACTTCCCAATTTGTCTGCAGGAACAAATACATCCAAGCCCTGCAAAGTGCAGAACAATAATGGGAATTGTGATTGCGTCACACCATGTTTATTGCACCTCCTTTATTTGATCACTTCACCCATGGATGGTCACTTACACACAACTGAAATAAAACGTCTTACTGCAAACAATTTATTACTTTATGCATGATGATAAAATATTTTATAGAAGCGGAATAATTTTCGCTGTACACTAACAACAGCTGAACTGCTCTGATTTATACATCATGTTATGTTATAAACACAGCATCAAAGGGTAAATGCTGGACTCGGAAAATAAACCACGATGCTTTTCAGAGAGTAACAGCATTAAAGCCTATTAGCATAGAAATTAAATCATTAAATATTGCATAAAAAATTGTCCTAAAATAACTGTTGCTTCTGTTCTTTATTCTGTGTGCTGCTATTTACCTAGTTCAAGTAGAAATATTTACCTGGTTCAGGTAGAAATATTGGGATGCTGATTTCAGGCCGTACTTCTTCATTTCTTCTTCTGTCAATCCTGCCAGTAGTTCGTAGAAGACATGGTAGTTGCGCTCATCAGCCGCCTGTAAATAGTGGAAATGTTATGTCTAGTACATGTATCTAATACATTGGTACAGTGGATCATAGTCTTATAAGGATAATGAAAAATAGGTCCAAGACTCATGTATACATGACATGTTATCAGCTGTATGAAACATTTAACATCATGACAATTCCACAGATAAAAACACACATTATTGTTCTCAATTTAACAACCTTCTGTGATATTGTCTAACTAACTAGACGACAGTTATAGTAAAATGTAAATTCTTGTAATACCTCAATGCACATTTCTTAAGGTTTTATCGATTTTGCTTAAACGTAATACGACACGTGAAAGGAATATTGTAAGAAGCTTTGAATCTAATGGATTGAGATGCAGATTTTGAAAACAGTATCAAGAATGTTCTAAATTGACAAACGTTGCATAAGTTCATTATCAAATGAATACAACGAGTGTAAACTGTAGAGAGAGAAAATCTTCACCTGAGACACAATCCTAGACTTCTCCAGAAGGTATTCTGATGTCTTCGCACCAACGATTGCTCCCCTATTCAAGTGGAAAAAATATATATGTTATATTTAGTTGTATCAACAAACTAAATTTATTGCAAATACACATAATATTACACTAAGATAAATACACAAAAATAAATAGATGCCGTTAAGGAAAAAATTAACATTAAGTTAAGTAACAAATGCCATGGATTTCTTCACTGATCAGCTTCACTCAACTTAGCTTGATCACATCACATAGCAAACTGAGTAACATGAAAAGAATTTTTAAAACATGTAACATCCCAGTGATTGTTTCCATTCAGGTATTCTCTATACTCCCAAACAGTCAGTAATACTTGTCTTATCTATCAGTAATACTTGTCTTATCCATCAGTAATGCTACTCCCTGCAATCTTTTTAAACCATTCACTTTCTAAATTTAAATTATAAAACTAAGAAACATTTAATAATTTATATGTACATTCATTGATATTCGAAAACATCTACCATCAAAACCATAATTCAATGTACACCTGTAATGCCGAATCAAGCTGTTTTATTCCAAAAATCACTACAAAGATTCACCTTCTGAAGTAGAGTTCAACATATTTGCCAAATCGGCTAGAGTTGTCGTTGCGAATGGTCTTTGCGTTGCCAAATGACTCTAGCAGTGGGTTAGCCTCGAGGATCTGTTCCGTGATGATACTGTTGCTTCCCTTGTTCACAGCCGCCAGATACTGCATGATTAACTTTGTGCTCTCCGTCTTGCCTGCCCCGCTCTCTCCGCTGACAAACAAAATGGAGGCTAGATATAAAGTTGACTCATTGTTATGTTTCCACCACACAAATTCTGATATGCCTCAAATATTATTGCAAAAATAATACCCCAAACATAATTTGCAGAACAAAAACTATGCAGTTCAAGGCGCTTTACACTTTACTCCCTGACAGACCTGTTCAATCGAACACCATCTCTACTTCTCTGGGACGCATTCAGCCATGCTTCAATTAATGCGCAAAGACTATTCATACACAAATATCCACCACTGTCTATAGCCAGGGACTCATTCATACAGCAGAGTGAACTGAAGCAATGTAGAGTAAACTTGCCCAAGGTTCAACACAGCCGCACAGGATTCGAACCCGGGTTCTCTTAGTCGAATGTCCGAAGCTCTTACCACTGCGCTACTGCGCTCCACAATCGAGCACTGAGCTATGTATGTTCAAGTTGATCCTATTACCGGTCCACTTCGTAATAAGGTGAGTGACTGATAATTACATTGATTAAACCTTTTACTCTAGTCCCATTTTCTACCATTGATTCCTTTCACAATCAGACATGACAAGGCAGTTGCTGCTGTATCTATTTCCGTTATAAATGTCAGTCTGATAAAATGAGCTCAAACAATTGTTAAGCCTTTTGCTATAAATATACCTAAAGGCATTATTGATATCACATAATATCTGGTTACCATCTGTAGCCACACATGCACTTTGACCTTATGACCCACTGCTTTGTACAAAATAAAGAGTTTTCTTTTTGATACAAATAGTAACTTTGTAAATGTCACCCATAGGTCATGCATAAAAACTTATTGTTTAAAGGGAAATTGTTGTTAAACAACATACATCTAAAAATGGCAATGTTTTCTAATCAAATTGATAAAAGTAGAGACATCTACTTTACGGAAATTGATGGAATTAAGTAATTTGAGTGTATAAGAACAAGGCTAGCCGTGCATACAATGCATAACATGCACAATGTGAAAGTGTTCATTCTAATCTAGCATGGTATCTAATTCCTTTAGCCTTGACAAGGTATTATACATTTACCTCCGGCAAATCATGTTTGTTAGAATGATTTCTCATGCATGAAGGCTATTCACTCATGAGGCAGGGGCGAGGAGACTGGGATGAGAGTGAGAGGTAGAGGGACAGGAGACTGAAATGAGAGTGAGAGGCAGAGGGAGAGGAGACTGAGATGAGAGTGAGAGGCAGGGGGAGAGGAGACTGAGAAGAGAGTGAGAGGCAGGGAGAGAGGAGACTGAGATGAGAATGAGAGGCAGGGTGAGAGGAGACTGAGATGAGAGTGAGAGGCAGGGGGAGAGGAGACTGAGATGAGAGTGAGAGGCGGGGGAGAGGAGACTGAGATGAGAGTGAGAGGCAGGGGGAGAGGAGACTGAGATGAGAGTGAGAGGCAGGGGGAGAGGAGACTGAGGTGAGAGTGAGAGGCAGGGGAAGTGGAGATGGCAGTGAAACAGGACCAGAGATGGTCACCTGTCTCGAATCCGGACCCACCTCGATTTTGCTATTGTAACTACATTTTTGTCTAAATTTGATACCTCTCTGTGTTGATTCCATCATTCAACATCATCCTAGGCATAATTTACGTTTAAAAGTATTGCGTCTTAGTGCACTTTTGAAACGTAAATAGCGTCCTGGTGTGCATTATTCCATTAAGATACGTCGCTGTATCGCTCATTTTAACACGCAATGCGGTAACTGGGTCACTATTTAGGTTTCAAAAGTGTGCTAAGACGCAACATTTTTATAACACAAATATAACTGGGATTACGTTCAGTGATGTACTAAGTTGAAGCATTAAATCAGTAATGTATCAAATTTAAGTAAAAATGTAGTTACAATGTCGAAATTGTGGTGTATCTGGATTTGACACAAGTGTCCAGAGATGCAACGAGAAACATCAAGGACAAGTATTGATTTGCCCCAGTTTTTAGGGAGGGAGACAAGAGATACACCAGGCGATCAAGTTAACTGATGACTACCACTTGGTTGTTTTGAGGGAGAGAGACAAGAGATACAACAGGTGAGTTACCTGATGACTACCACTTGGTTGTTTTGAGGGAGAGAGACAAGAAATACAACAGGTGAGTTACCTGATGACTACCACTTGGTTGTTTTGAGGGAGGGAGACAAGAGATACAACAGGTGTGTTACCTGATGACTACCACTTGGTTGTTTTGAGGGAGGGAGACAAGAGATACAACAGGTGAGTTACCTGATGACTACCACTTGGTTGTTTTGAGGGAGGGAGACAAGAGATACAACAGGTGTGTTACCTGATGACTACCACTTGGTTGTTTTGAGGGAGGGAGACAAGAGATACAACAGGTGAGTTACCTGATGACTACCACTTGGTTGTGTGCTTCCTTCACCAGAACGCTGTAGGCCGCATTTCCAATCGCAAACAAATGTCTGCAACACAAAATCTCAAGTCTTCAACTAAATGCTGGAAATCGATGGCTGTACTATTTGCTTAATATGTCTTTTGTGAACGGCACACATGCATGTTTGTTTTGTTTCATTACGAACAAACGTTAATAAATATTTTATTATGTGGTACAGTTGCTTTGTGAACTTATCCTCACACTAAATGTGCTCATGTTAAAATGTTCTTTCTGCATTCCCTGACTACATTTTAAATTAAAATAAACAGGCGTGTATCCACAACCGTTTAAGCACCAGATAACCTTTTTTAAAGCTGATTCTGAAAGTGTCACAGAAATATTTATAAAATATTGATCTAGCAGCTTGAACATTTTTGAACATTCATCCTGTGTGAAACATATAGAGCACATACAGACTGGGGAAACCAAGACTTGACCAGTGGTCATTGTTGGTCAGTACTCACGGGGGCTGGGAGCCTATCACTTGGTCCTGGTACTTCTTGACCATGTCCAGGCCATAGATGTTGAACATCTTGTATGGGTTGACCGCAACCAGGATACTGCCTGTGTACGTCTGAAAACAAGGAAGTGACGTTCACAGTGACAGATATCACATGATTGTATGTTATAATTTATTTATCTTATTATTTTCATAATAACTGTCATTGTCATCATCCTAATCATGTTGACATCACCAGTGTTGTTGCTGTTGTTGTCATTGATATCATCTAGTCAATAGTCATTACCTCCATAATATTATCGTCAGTATTTCTATGTGAGACTTACATAAATATGTTCCTTGGCGTATCGCAGCTTGAGATTCTCCAGGAGGAGTGACTCGTTGAGAGACCTACAACCAACATCACTCAGCAAGTGGAGGCCCACATTCATGGAGCTTCATTCATATGGCAGTTCACATTCATAGGGGGGACACATTCATAGGGGGAACACATTCATAGGGGGGACACATTCATAGGGGGACACATTCATAGGGGGACACATTCATAGGGGGACACATTCATAGGGGGACATGTTCATAGGGGACATGTTTGTAGGGGGGCATGTTCATAAGGGGGCATGTTCATAAGGGGACACGTTCATAGGTGGACACATTCATGGGGGACACATTCATATGAGGGACACATTCATAGGGGGACATGTTCATAGGGAGACACGTTCATGGGGGACACATTCATAAGGATACACATTTATGGGGAGACACATTCATGGGGGACACGTTCATATAGGGGACACGTTCACATGGGGGACACGTTCATATGGGGGACGTGTTCATATGTGGAACATTTTGGGTACACATTTATATGGGGATAATGTTCATGGGGTACATATTCCTATGGTGGTTAACATTAAGAGGGTTCACATTCGTATGGTGTTCACATTCAGAGTTCACATGCTTTCATATATGGAAGTACATATTCATTAGGGTTCACATTTACACGGTGGTAAACATGTACCGGATTCACATTTATATTGGTGTTCACATTCAAATATGGGTGTTCACATTTGTAAGAGATACATTCATTTGATTTGGGTGTTCACATTCCTGAAAATGTTTTAAAAACTAAGTGTGCTTTCCATGCCTGTCTTTGCATGTTCACATTTGTAGTCTGTGAATAGCTTAAGTAACAAGTCAGTGTAATCATAGGGTGCATACTTTTGTTAAAATCATTAAAATAATTAATTAATCATTAGATGAGGTACTTGCAAAAGTGTGACTTTACGTTATTGTATACTGAACTATGTTCAATTCTTGTAGAATTTGTATTGGGCCATCACAAATAATTTGTCAAATGATCAAAACTAAAACCAAACTAGTATAAATTAGCTACTTGGTGGAGACTAGATAAGTTAGATTACTGGTGAAATTATACTAAAATTATATAAGCAAAAAATTATTGATAATTAACTTTAAGTGGAAGACAAATGGTTACTGGTTCAGGACAAAGGGTTAATGGTTTACAAGAAAGAGTTAATGGTTGATGATAAAGGGTTGATGACAAAGTTTGTGACAGAGTGTTAATGGTTGAGGACAAAGGGTTAATTGTTGCTGACAAAGTGTTAATGGTAGAGGATAAAGGGTTAACGATTGATAACAGAGGGTCAGTGTACTCACATGAGGTTGATCATGTCCTCCAGCCCTTCCTCTCCCAACTCCTCCATGTCAACCAGCTCATCCGCCAGCACCAATGTCGCCATGGCTACAATTAACACACATCACATGTGTATCTCATCTCTTCGTGTACACTGTCACATGTTGTTACTTGTTACCACTGACACTGATGACGTCAGCACTGTCATCAGCACTGTCGTTATCATTATGCAATCTTTGACGTGACTGTTTCCTCTTTCACATGCTGCTGCAATTATCTTCTCAATTATTATTATTATAAGCAGAGTACCAAAAATGCCCATCACCTTGGTAGTTGAGTTGTGATAGTAATATTGATCAAATGTTAGAAAACAGACAGCATTGTTACATAAACACCATAACGCACTCGCAGATACTTGTTGCTTGTTCAAAATGACGAAGGACCGGAGAATATGTGAAATTCACATCCATAATAGGCCCTAGTCATGATATTGTAGAATTGTCAAATAATTAGTGTTGCTATGCTACTGGCATGAGGGTAGATATAAGCATTATTGTGTCAATGTCTAGTCCATGTTGCTAAGTCCATGAAGCAGGGGCCATTTTCTCAAAGTATTTTCCATGCGTGCGTGGTTCTTGCAATTGTTATGTTATGTTTTACGTACACATGTATTATGCACACATTATTTTGTCCGTTCTGAACAATTGATTTACTCCATAAAAGGTGAGAATCTTAAAGTTTTCAGGTATGTAATAAAGTATGTGCAAAATAAATATACATAAATGTGTTGTGCACATTGGCTGTGTCACTAGATGTGGCGATGACATACGGCCACTGCAGACAGTCTACCATGTGACTGTCATCTCAACTTAACACACCCAGTCAGCTACCTACCCAGTCAGCTACCCACCCAGTCAGCTACCCACCCAGTCAGCTACCCACCCAGTCAGCTATCCGCCAAGTCAGCTACCCACCCAGTCAGCTACCCACCCAGTCAGCTACCCATCCAGTCAGCTACCCACCCAGTCAGCTACCCACCCAGTCAGCTACCCATCCAGTCAGCTACCCACCCAGTCAGCTACACTGCCAGCCAGCTAACCACACAGCCACCTACCCACCCTGCCAGCTACACTGCCAGCCAGCTACCCAACAAATTAGCTGACAGCTGTCCTGCCAGCCTTTATGCCTACCAAGTCCTAGTTGTATATCCAATCTGTGTCACTGTCCACTGCCCCTGATTGGGGACTGCTGACTCCAACTGATCCTTTGGAATATCAGGAAACTTGATAAGTCATTTAAATTATAGACTCTAAAAATGATATACCTTGCAAGAATGATATAAAGCGACCCAACTGACCCTTAATTGCCCTCGAGTGTTGACTGTACGTCATTTCTGATGTCATAAACTATATGCCTGAGTGAACCAACTGAAAGACTTCTTGATTTCCTTAAAACATAACTGTCTAACAAGACATTTGTCAGTTCAAAGACCTCCTGAAGTCACAGCTAGTCCCAGGAGCCACAAGACAGTCTGCCATATGACACACCAGCCATACAACTAGTGATCTTAACCTTAACAACAATATAAACATCTCAGTCACTTACAGCCGTCGTTGACAAAAAGAAAGTCACAACTGGTCACACCCACCTGTAACTATGCACGATGAGTTATTCACTTAATCCAAAGTCAACATAAATCTTCAGACTATCACTTGTATCCTACTCATAATTGCTCATGTTTGAATGTGACACTGAGATGATATGTTGGTGAGGCCTGTGGCACTAAATGTGTCACTGGATGGAAGGGGTCTGACTGCAGTGGCTACTGTGGCATACCAGGCCAATGAATGGACAATGCTCATGGTCCACTGCACATCTAGCTCATGCATGTACACCACTCCTTCTGGTGTCTTACCCCTCACACCCCACCCCCTCCCCTACACCACCCCACCTCCCCACTCAACACAACAACTGTTTGCAATTACTTGCATGAAGGCCAACAATTATGGAAGCGAGTACTATTGTATTTTCACTATTCATTCTTTCAATATATTGAATTCTGTTCTTGTTCTCATATGTAGTTTTGTATAGATGCCACCCACATCACAAAGGGTAATTACCTCATCAATGTTCATGAGGCACACCCCAGCCATGAATAATATTCATGAACAATGACCACATCCAATTGAGACTCAAACTGTTGCTTCAAACAACCGGACCTTCAAAGGGACCTCAGACTGACAGGCAAATTTATAAAAAGTTGCAGTCATTGATGTTATGTACGAATAGCTCAATCACCATACACCATAAACCAGTTTATGCACAAGTATCCGTTCATTCGCAGTGCTAAATTATTTTTAAATGGACATATTCCAAGCGAAATGATCCATTACACCATTTGATGGTGATTGGAAACAGGATGGATAGGTAGTGGAATTAGAAAACAATAGAACAGTTTTTACTAAAAATAGAGGTTCTGGCATTTGGAGGTGATTGTTGGTGAACAGACCCGGAAGAAGACAGTAAATATGAGAGGCAGTTGCTTCAGTCTAATTAATATAAAATTATACAAACTATAAAACACAACTACTGGGAATTTTTTTGTTTTTGCATTGTGAAATGACTGAGCCCAACTAAATAGTCTGAATCTGGGTAAACAGTATGACCGATCGATATGACTGATCGATATAACTGATTGATATGACTGGTCGGTACGGCTGGTCAGTATGGCTGGTTGTTTACTCTAATCAGTATTGCAAGTCAGTACACCACCCCTGGGACTAACACATCATCCCTGTGACTAACACACCACTCATGGGACTAACACACCACCCCTGGGACTAACACACTACCCCTGGGACTAACACATCACCCCTGTGGCTAACACACCACTCATGGGACTAACACACCACCTTTGTGATTAACACACCACTCATTGGACTAATGCACCACCCCTGTGGCTAACATACCACTCATGGACTAACACACCATCCCTGGGACTAACACACCACTCATGGGACTACACACTGCCCCTGGGACTAACACACCACTCATGGGACTAGCACACCACCTCTGTGGCTAATACACCACTCATGGGAATAACACACCATCCCTGGGACTAACACACTACACTGGGACTAACACACCACCCCTGTGGCAAACACGCCACTCCTGGGACCAACACCCAACCTCTGGGACTAACACACCACACCTGGGACTAACACACCACTCATGGGACTAACACACCACCCCTGGGGCTAACACACTACCCCTGCAACTAACACACCACTCCTCGGACCAACACCCCACCCGTGGGACTAACACACCACACCTGGGACTAACACACCACACCTGGGACTAACACACCACACCTGGGACTAACACACCACACCTGGGACTAACACCCCACCCCTGGGACTAACACACTGCCCCTAGGGTTTCCTATGTCTGTGAACTTCTAAAGGTGTCATAATTTTGGTGCCCAAAGGCCGAATGTATGCTATGTATAACTGTATTAAAATGTCAATAAATACCACTAAATGCTATTTGACACGGTTTTTTTTGTTTATATTATTGTTTAAACTCATCAAGTTAATTTGCCTATTTTGTATCATTAAACACTAAATCTGTTTAGTATATAAACTAGTAAGATAAATTTGTGAAGTAAATTTATTATTAAACATGTACTGGTAATACTCAACATGTATTACAAATATAAAACAAACTAGATATATTCAACAGTTGGAACATGGGGTGCTCAAAGTGTGAATCATGACCTCCAGGCAGTTAAACTTAAGGCATCCAATGACAGGACACAGGGAAACTTCATACACAAAATGACAAAACTGGTCACTGTGGTCACTGGTAACAAACCGCAATAACTGTCTAATAGGAACTGCCCCAGGAGCCTTGGATGATCAGTATACCTGTGTCCACTACCAACAGTGGCCACTATCAGTGCAATCAATATGTGACAGCCAACATGCATACCAACATGGCGCCAATAGAGAGAGCGTCTTATCAAAATGTGTCATCACAGCCACGCAGTTAGAGGGCTGGTCGATGGACTTGATACAACTCTCCGTCTATGGCACATTTATCGGGCAAAAAACTTGCTACATGTGTCCTAGATACACTTCAGTCACTCTGTGTACAGGTGGTATGGTACACATGTCGGCCCAAACAGCTAAACTTGGCAAATCTGGTAGTCAGGTTGAGTTGTATAGCTGCTAGAACTTAACACAGCACATATCTCTTGGAGCTTAAGCAAGAACAGAATCAGAACTGTCCACCACAAAAGCGTTCTGATGACTAACGCGTAAACACAGGTTCCATACAAGTATCAGTGACAGACCAATAATAATACAATTTATTTGTATAGCGCCGAATCAATCAGATTGCTGTCAGATGCTTTACATACATGTACACATAATTATTTAGAATTGTATTATAGATAGAACCAAAAATTATTCTAAATGTATACCATAAAATAATAATTAAAACATCCATTACATAATTATTAGAATACGTGACCACAGACCACGTGAGCCCTCCAGCATACTGACAATTTGCCAAAGTATATGATGTCTAACGTTTCACATACGACACTTTATTGTTAAGTTACCTGGGCAGTGAGTGCTTTGGGGGATATTTGCATGATTTTATAATCTTTTGTATTAACAGCAAATTAATTTTTTTTTAAACCACACTGATTCCAGTTAAAGATGGTTCATATAACATAGCAACTTCTATAAACATATACAATTCAACTTATCAAACTCCTGCCCCAGCTTCAATCCTGTCTCTAAATGGGAACTTCATGCTGTCATCTGTTGCACACTCCTTCCTAAACCCCTGCTTTGGCATTGGCAAACTTAACGTTTTATTTTTAAATGTTCAGACATCAATCGGTCAAGGTATTTACTAATTTAGCAATCAAGTAACACTTTGGGAATGTTCACGTAATCTATTTCTGTGTTTAATACTACATCGATTAAATAAATAATACCCCACTGTGTAATTTCAATGATGTGATTTATAAATCATGAAGTTATAAATGAGTCAACACACCTGGTAGAACTGAAGTAACATGACAACATATTAGCAAGTTTTCACATAACTACGCATATCTTATGTCCACATTCTTTTGAATTCCATTACGCAGTGGTGTGTTATTAATTAGCATGAAAACCACACATTGTAATAGTTAAAAATCATGTGATTTAGCCAGGTAAACACATGTGTTTTAATGACTGTGATAAATCACCTGAGAGAGTTACCCCACATGTGAGACATCACAGCCTGGCCGTGGCTGTGTGGTGTTCAATAATAAGTATTATGTAATACTACTAAAGCTTTCAAATAAAGAACTATGTGATCTGTGATTTTAGCTGGGTTCGAATTATTGCCTCTGAAATTACTGTTGTACATATTTCCTAAACTGTTCTGAGATGTAATTATGGTGATTTTAAGATAGTGCAGATGGTTTGTAAACAAAGCCTAATTAAGAAGGAAACAAAAACAGAGAGAAATAGAAATGATTGTCAGATAGAAATTATCTATATTTATTTTGTGGATTACTTATTCCGAACTGGAACATAAAAATAGAACACTACAGTTATTTAGAGGAATTAAGATAAAAGGTAGTTGTAAAGCGAATAAAACCAATTTTATTCTGGTCACATTTAAAGCAAAGAAAACACTTGAGTTAATGGCATGAGATGTACGTGCCAGTGAGTGTTTGTTTGTTAGAATCACCATTCATTAAAGCGAACAGTCAAATGTTATGTCAATTTTTGTGACTGTTTTATTGCTACAAATAAAGAGGCTGTGTAGAAGCAGTCTGAATTACCGGAGTGGTAAAAACGTTACGGCATCAATCCATAAATAATATTACAATAAATATATTAGTACAATGGCTATATCTTAGCATTATGCAACATAGTTAAAATTTCCTCAGTAATTATATCTGGAACTATTTCACATGACAGGAGCATGTAGTATCAGTGTCACATGAAATATTATTTCCATGAAAGGTCATATTTTGTATATAATAAAGCCAACATCCTCAAACTTGGTCATAACTTGTAACCAAATTTTAACCTGTTTGTACTGCCAATATTTGGTTGAAAGTTCTCGTTATGACAATATGCAAGAAAGAAAAGGGAAAGATTTCACAAGTTGTGGCATGTTGTGTGTGACCTTTAAAAAAACCAGTTATTAACACAGCATAATAATTTTTTAGTTGCATGTCACTGCTAACCAGATTATCTTTTTAATCATTAAAAGTATACGTCATCTGAACAGATAGCATATTTGATTATTTATTGGGAGTGTGCCAATGTGATTATAGTAGGAGACAATATTTGTTGGATAAGATAACAAGACACAGGATGCCAACATCTAGCCATACACGCTCAGAGTAAACACTTTCATGGTGGTATCATGTCGCCCAAAGACAATAAACTGAGTTCACTATAACACTGTCATGCTATTAACACACTAATTCATTGGTACATTACAAGTGATGTTGACCTGAAACTGAGATGAAACTAGAGGGGCTTCTTACCTGACATTGTCGTCACTTGGAGACTCCTAATTGTCACTCTGCGCCTACTCCTAGGTGGCAGTGCATGTCATGTCAAACTACAACAGCGAAAGAACCAGATGGACGTCTCTTCTAAAAGAGTCATTCTATAGAATGATCACTAGCAGACGCCAGATGAACTTGTTCAATTTGAAATGATTTTTATCATAAACCATAAGTTTCTGTTACCATCAATGGACCACAGAACTAATGTACTCTGTAAAATAGATAGCTAAAATAATAAATAAAATGTCACTAATATATATATATATATATATATATATATATATATATATATATATATATATATATTATATACAGAATGGACACCACTTATTAAACTATATTTTTGAGCCAGAGCAATTTTATTCTAGTAAGTGGCAGACTAACTTAAGCAGTGCATTTTATAAAGGATGAGTAAAAAATGATTCCTTCCCAGCCAACATGTTTAACTGTTGTAAGTGTCTGATTCTGCCATCAGTGATTTTATTAAAGCAGAGTCCACATGCATTTTATAGTTTTATATTCTCCACCAATAGTTACATTTGATGTAATCCATGAAACAAGTGTAACTAAAACAAAAGAACACAAAGTAGTAGCAACACTGATGTACCTTCCTAAATGTGTCAGTCTTGTTGCATCTTGCATGACTTCTAAAGAATACAACAAATGCCATCTACTCGTCTAGACGGCTTCATGTGGTCCATATCTCATGTGTGACATAAGAACTATGTAGTAATCACTTTAACACCTTTTGTAATACTCAGCTTGGAAGAATGACTTGATATTCTGCAATTACAGATTGTACTACATAAAATCTTGCTCAAATGTTCACGATATTGAGATAGACTATACTGGTAGACTAACCCAATGGGATGTGGCCTACTAGAACTGAGCAGGAACCAAGTGAGAGGTGATGTCATCTTGTCATGTCTACTCCACCATTGACTGCAGTAAGGAGGTGAGGGGAGTCATATCATTTCACATCAACTGTTCAGGTAATACTAATTAAATAATAACACACAAGGAAATGTGATTTCTGTGTCCATTTCCCCTCCCACCATTAACTGTTTACATAATATTATAGTTAGTTGGCATAATATTATCCAAAGCTAGATAGGCTGCATTATGTCTACATAATTATGTAATCCACATTGTGGTTACATAAAGCTAGTCAGGACAAATAGTGTCTGTGCGAAATGTGAACATTATAATTTTACTCAGCAAACTATAACTTTTCAAGAATAATTCAAATTTCAATGGTGTCCATTCATATACTCAGCTATTGACAGTTCGTTGTGGAGTGATTATGTGATGCCTTCAGACATGTCTGAATGAACGTAATCCTGTGGAAATGTGTTGAACTAGATGACAGGCCGATGGTCCAGGGAAGCAAATGAACATAGAGAGAGGCGGGTGGACCTCGGCACCTGGGCAGAGTTACAAGTACAATAATCCAACATGTATAGATTTAATTACATGTGTGTGACACGCATTGTCACTGACAGCCTATGTGGAGTAACAAGGCCACAGTTACTGGACTACCAGGGGAATACAAGGGGCACAAACATCTTGTGTCATACATTGTTCAATAGTTACACTAATTCTTCTACTTCACACTTAGCAAGATCATCACTTCAAAGGGTATCATTTCTCAGATGGCAGGGTTTGTCCTAAAGCATGCACACACACACTCACACGCACGCATGCACACACACGTATATACACACACACACACACACACACACACACACACACACACACACACACACACACGTATACACATACACACGTATACACACACACACTCACACGCATGTGTGCACACACACACACACACACACACTCACATGCACACACACACACATACGTACACACACACACACACACACACACACACGTATACACATACACATGTACACACACACACACACACACACACACTCACACGTGCACACACACACTCACATGCACGCACGCACGCACACACACACATGTATACAAATGCACACATACACACACACACACGTACGCGTACACACGCGTACACACACATGTCCATGTACACACGCACACGCACATGCACACATACCACATAGCATGTACACACACAGTCAGTCATACATACACATGCGTGTGCACAAACTTCTGACAAAGTTCTTGTGTTACACCAAAATACCTTTAGAGAGGGAGACACTATCCACTGCGTTTGCTCTAGGTTAGCTCCATCATGACTACAGCAAGAACCAGGTAATCGTCAACAGGTATATAGAGTCAGGTATACAGACTACAGAGACAGACTTGGGACGTACCTTCCAGAAGGCACAGCTAGGCAGACATTCACAGCCAACGCCCGTGGACACATACATCACAGAGACAGTCACATGCACGCTTCATTTGATATTTAGCACAGGGAGAGCCTCAGTGGGTATTGGATGACATATATAATAACCATAATACAGATACTATATGTAGCATCACATACACAGTATGCTACCATGTGTAGCATCACATACACAATATGCTACCATGTGTAGCATCACATACACAATATGCTACCATGTGTAGCATCACATACACATTATGCTACCATGTGTAGCATCATATATACAGTATGCTACAATGTGTAGCATCACATACACAGTATGCTACCATGTGTAGCATCACATACACAGTGTGCTACCCTGTGTAGCATCACATACACCGTATGCTACCATGTGTAGCATCACATACACAGTATGCTACCCTGTGTAGCATCACATACACAGTATGCTACCACATGTAGCATCACATACACAGTATGCTACCATGTGTAGCATCACATACACATTATGCTACCATGTGTAGCATACATGTACATATTTAAAGCCTGTTGATTTGCTTGTGAATAACTGAATTAGAACTATAATTACATCCCATTCAGTTTTTCCAAGTTAGAAATAACCATTCCATCACTATTCACACTCAGGTGTGTACATTCATGCACACTGTGTACATTCATGCACACTGTGTACATTCATGCACACACATACACATTGAGATTTTCAATTTGAAATGTCTACCTCCCCTACTAATACTTTGTCTCATCATGTGAGTCAGTAACTTAGACAAGTGTTACTAGATCGGTGCTGTTATGTTGTGCAGTCCGTGCACTAATGACTGACAAACAGCATCTGTTGACACTCTATATTTGCCGTCGTCACACCCACAATGACGTCCCGTGGACATCACGCGCATATGGTCAGTTTAGTACGAGTGACCAGTGAATCACTGGCCTGTGTGTGTGCTAGGTGCTATATGAGACCACAATAATACAAACCCTAAGGATATCACTAGTGACAAGATAGTGACCCAGCCAAGCCAAGAAGTCTGTCTGTCCTGTCTACTTAGCTTTGTGTAATATGATACAACGCAATATGTCCACCACACCTCACTTGTTCTATGGTAGTTTATCCTCAAGGTCGTTTTACAACATTGTTGATTATAGTTTATATACAGCAGACTCTCACTTCAAGAGGTTGTCTTAGTCGTAGGTTCACAAAGTCCACAAAGACATAATGCATTTTCTATTGGTTCAAACCACCCCACCCTTGCCAATACATGGTGCAGGATTTAACAGTTTGTATATGGGGGACTTAACAGTTTGTATGGGTTCAAACCACCCCACCTTGCCAATACATGGTGCGGGACTTAAGTTTGTATTGGTTCAAACCACCCCACCCTTGCCAATACATGGTGCAGGACTTAACAGTTTGTATATGGGGGACTTAACAGTTTGTATTGGTTCAAACCACCCCACTTGCCAATACATGGTGCGGGACTTAACAGTTTGTATTGGTTCAAATCACCCCACCCTTGCCAATACACAGAGCGGGACTTAACATTTTGAATTTTGAGTGATGCAAAGTGACTTCCAAAACCACAGCCAATTTGATATCCAAAATAGCTTAAATGTGCATTAATATTTGTTCTACTTGATAGGTGGCACCACTATATGAATTTATTTTCCCCACAACACATGATGACGACCAACCCATCACCACCCATACATCCATAAGAGTATACGTTTTTGGGAACTTACGCTGCCATCCTTAAGTAACACATTGATACTTTGCCAAGCTCTTCCATATATCCAGTGTTCCTTATAGACAAATAATATCATATAATAAATAATAATAAAACAGAGCAGTCCGCGGTGTCGTTATAGTGAGTGGCCGCTGCAGTCCTTTTTATAACATACAGAGCATGTACGCAGAAAACATTTTTATGTCAAACAATGTCACATTGCCTGAAGCAATTTGTTATGGAATTCCTTAAATACCTGTCACTACAGTGATATCAGTAAGATTGAAATGGCTTAACATTGTGATCTTTATGCTGCCCATTAACCTGTCTACCACCAGTAATAACGTTTTATTAGCAGGTCTTTCTGATTCCAATTCATGATAATCAATCAGAGAAACATGTTTTTGACGAGCTGTTAATATAAAATGGAATAGTGTCACCAGTTACTGAGTGTGTCATTGGCAAATACTGTCTAATTATTGTGTGAATTACAACAACTACACAATGACTCTGATCACTGTCTAATAATAACTGTGTATTGGTTGTCAGTAATAATCATAATCCTATCTGTCTATTAGATTGTTTCTCATCTTGTAAAGTAGGGAGCGCTGGTCAAGTGGTTACAGTGTCAGACCGACAATCGAAGGAACTGGACTTTGAATCCTGGTACTGTCTGCCGGGTTGAAACTTGGGCAAGTTTGTTCACCTCACGTTGCCTGTGTCTTTTGGAAAAGACACTATAAGCTGTTGGTCCTTTTTACCTGGTGTGTATGCCAGGGGAAGTAAAAGATGGCAATGTCTGGTTGCTGTCATTAGAAACATGTCATATAGGTAACACTTTAGAATTCTGGTAGGTTCATTCTTTTGAAGAATGACACGTTTCCTTAGTAATTCAAGTATGTTGAGATTCACAACTCCCCCCTCAGTACAGTACTGCTGCAATACCCAAATGACGGTGATCACGTTGCCTCATGGTGCGTAGTGAAAGAGTAGGCCCTAAGTATCTAACAGATGCTTACCATGCTTAACAAAAAACTTGTTTATGTGTCTACTTGTAAAACTCACATTTATGTTATAGTTTTACACAACAAAACAAATATTTTAAGCAAACTAACTGATACCATGATTATCACAAGTTCTTAATATGAATCCTTACTCAGTCGATCTTGTGTATTCAATGGCTGAATATCACATGTTACAAGATGGAAGCCAGTTGAAATGTCGTTGATGAGTGTGTGTGTGTGTGTGTGTGTGCGTGCGTGCATGTATGTGTGTGCGTGTGTGCGTGTGTGCGTGTGTGCGTGTGTGCGTGCGTGTTTGTATATGCATGTGTGCATGTGTGTGGTGTGTGCATGCATGTGTGTGTGTGTGCACATGCGTGCATGCATGTGTGTGTGTGTGTGGTATTGTGTGCTGAAGCAGGGTGTGCTACAAGCAGGAGGCCAGTGCAGATGCTGGTGTTGAGGAGGGATTCAGTGATGTAAGGGACCATTCAGTTACTGAAGCAGGGTGTGGCTCTTCACACATCAATCCCCACATGTAACTCTATCACCCACTTATCCATCACTAATCACATATGCACACAGGTGACTCTACAAACTCACACATCCCTCTCCTCATCTAAGTCTACACTGGCTTCTGTTGAGATATGTTCAGAAGCATCATTTGTGATGGGAGAAAGATGTTCAAACTTACCAATATTGACTGTATCAGTGGTAGTGAATCCTGTCTATACTGAACAGTGTGGGGACTTATGACTGTGCATAATGGTGAGATGTACGTAACAGACAAGAGCTGTTCAACTACTATTACAAGACATCAAATAAACATCTGTAACCAGTGGAAGTCACTAGTCCTATCCTTTGTGTTGGCATCGTCTTGACAGACCTGTACTGCTGTATATTACGACCTCTGCATTTACAGTGAGTTGTTATTCCTTTGTCACGGTTCACCGGGTGCATTGTCACTGGCACTTACATACACTGAAGTCATCCTAATCGCCTCATCAGTTCAACAGTCCTAGTCTATCCTCTGCACTCAATGACTGGACTCAATCCCTGGTGAATCATCATAGCAGATATTTCAAAATTACAGGGATTTTGTTTTTAGCTGAATTTAATTTTTTATTTGATTTCAGTCCCTAAGTTAGTTCTAAATAACAGTAATCAATAACTACACCAAGTTTAGATTACGTATGTGGAAGTAGAAATTGTACATTTAATAAAGGAGATGTCTAGCATAACATTTCCACCTTTGATCCTATATAATAGTGAGAAGCCGGATTATAAGGCCAGGTGACTCAGTGCAGTTGGAGGTGGGTGGACTGCCACGGAGTGGAGAGACATGAAACACGTAGGCTGCAGGACATTTAAAAGACTGTGTTAAGAAGGACACAATGCCATCCTCAGACCAGACATAAAGTCCCTACATCTCATTTGTACTATATATTTAAGTATAATGATAAGATCTGGTTCCAACTTACAAGAGGATCACTTTCTCTCCAGCAAACTTTAATCCAAAGGGCAGTACAATATTAGGTAAGTTCTTGTGCATTGCACAATCCACCAACTGGTGTTTCTGGTCTGGGCTCAAAGCACTCAAAACCATCTTGACTTCTCTTGGAAATATTCAGCCATACTGCCATTACTGCACAAGGACTATTTGTTCACATATATCCACCAAGTACTATATACCTATAGCCAGGTACTCATTCATGCAGCCGAGTGAACTGAAGCAACATTGAGTGAACAAAATTGCCTAACTTCAAACCAGCAACAAGAGTATTGAAACCTTTGAAACTCTCGACTGAGAGTCCAAAGTTATAATGTTGCCTTCCAATGCAACCATGGTTATCTTGGATACAAGTTCACACTGCCATTCACCAGTTGTGAAATCGAAAGTAAAAAGCGAACTTGAGCCGATGGGTTGTGAATACGACATCTGTATGGGCCTGTCGTTATGAATTTGTATTCACAGTAAATTGATATGAGTGCTCTCACAATGACTATGCCCCTGATTAGAAGTACTAACCACTGTGCCTCCATGTTAGTAGTTTGTATGGCTTCGTTCCTAGCCAACCATTTCAGACTAGCGTACAATGTTATAATCAGTGTACTTCTCAAACGGGTTAAGGAAACTGTCTATTACATAGCCATCTGAGCCATGAGGTACAAGCTGGGCATTAAGTGAACAGCCAGGTTATCACATTGTACACTTGTTCATACCAGTACTTCAACCCAGAAGTCTGCGTGAAATGTGGTCAGGATACCATCAAAACTACACTTAACAAACACAACTGCTAATGTGAACACGACACAGAGAAAGTTGAGCCAGTACAGCCTGTCTGCTGGCATGTCATACTCATAGACTCACCTGTGATGATTATCTCAATGTTTGTCCTGTCCTATATTCCATGTAATGTGTTGGCCAAACTTAGGACCCTCAATAAGACTTGTCCAGTCGGTAGTTTACAAGAGTTGTGTGGTCCTCAACAAGGATTTCCTCTCATACGAGGCCCTCATTGCTGCAAGCACACACATAATGGCTGTCAATGACTTGCTCATAGCCACATGCCATAGCAGTGATAAACATTGGCCAGACACGCTTGACTGCAGACACGCTTTGGTTGAGCGCACGTGGGACAATGGGACACCACAGAGGACCTGCTAGGAAGTAACAGGTAGCAAATAACAAGGGTTAAAGTGTGTATTGGTATACAGTGTATGTCTATGTTGTGTGTGTGTGCGTGTGTGTGTGTATGTGTGGTGTGTGTGTGTATGTGTGTGTGTGTGGTGTGTGTGTGTATGTGTGGTGTGTGTGTGTATGTGTGGTGTGTGTGTGTATGTGTGGTGTGTGTGTGTATGTGTGTGTGTGTGGTGTGTGGTGTGTGGTGTGTATGTGTGTGGTGTGTGTGTGGTGTGGTGTATGTGTATGTGTGTGTGTGTGGTGTATGTGTATGTGTGTGTGTGTCTGTGTGTGTGTGTGGGTGTGTGGTGTGTGTGTGTGTGTGTGTGTGTGTGTGTGTGTGTGTGTGTGTGTGTGTGTGTGTGTGTGTGTGTGTGTGTGTGTGTGTGTGTGTGGTGTATGTGTGTGTGTGTGTGTGTGTGTGTGTGTGTGTGTGGTGTGTGTGTGTGTGTGTGTGTGTGTGTGTGTGTGTGTGTGTGTGTGTGTGTGTGTGTGTGTGTGTGGTGTGTGGTGTGTGTGGTGTGTGTGTGTGTGTGTCGTGTATGTGTCTGTGTGTGTGTGTGTGTGTGTGTGTGTGTGTGTGTGTGTGTGTGTGTGTGTGTGTGTGTGTGTGTGTGTGGTGTGTGTGTGGTGTGTGTGTGTGTGCGTGTGGTGTGTGCGTGTGGTGTGTGTGTGTGTGCGTGTGGTGCGTGTGGTGCGTGTGGTGCGTGTGGTGCGTGTGGTGCGTGTGGTGCGTGTGGTGCGTGTGGTGCGTGTGGTGCGTGTGGTGCGTGTGGTGCGTGTGGTGCGTGTGGTGCGTGTGGTGCGTGTGGTGCGTGTGGTGTGTGTGTGCATGCGTGTGGTGTATGTGTCTGTGTGTGGTGTGTGTGGTGTGTGTGGTGTGTGTGGTGTGTGTGGTGTGTGTGGTGTGTGTGGTGTGTGTGTGTGTGTGGTGTGTGTGTGTATCTGTGTGTGTGTGTGCGTGTGGTGTGTGTGTGTGGTGTGTGTGTATCTGTGTGTGTGTGTGCTGTGTGTGTGCGTGTGGTGTGTGTGTGGTGTGGTGTATGTGTCTGTGTGTGTCTGTGTGTGTGTGGTGTGTGTGTGTGTGTCTGTGTTGTGTGGTGTGTGTGTGTGTCGTGTATGTGTGTGTGTGTGTGTGTGTGTGTGTGTGTGTGTGTGTGTGTGTGTGTGTGTGTGTGTGTGTGTGTGTGTGTGTGTGTGTGTGTGTGTGTGTGTGTGTGTGTGTGTGTGTGTGTGTGTGTGTGTGTGTGTGTGTGGTGTGTGTGTATCTGTGTGTGTGCGTGTGTGCGTGTGTGCGTGTGTGCGTGTGTGCGTGTGTGCGTGTGTGCATGTGTTGTGTGTGTATGCGTGCGTGTGTGTGTACTATCTAGACATGTGTTCATATATTATGTATAAGTATGCATACATTTTAGTCTAAACCGAGCATGGTATTCCGTTCTCCAATGAAGTGATTTCCTATGAAATGAAACAGCCATTGATAATTCACATGTAGGCTCATAATCATTGTGCTGGATTATGGCGACCTTGTGTATATTCTACCAAATCACTTAATATTTTTACGGTGTGCACCACAGTGGGAGAGTATGGATATGAATGACATAAAAGTAGTCTACTGAATAATCATTTATTATGTTTAATTGACTAATTGCAGTTCTTTTCCCGTGGGTGGCTCTCATGCTAGCGGCTTTTGAGCCTTAGTGAGAGCCTCCCGACATAGACTAACTATTATAAAAATGTGTGTTGCATTGTGTGGTTTTGTTTGTTTATTGTCGAATAAATTGTTCCAATTCCATGTATGTAGTATTATAGTGGTAATATGTCTATGCATAGATCTATGTACATATCTGTAGGCAGGTATTTGCAAAGATAATTATATATTATGTATTCACAAATGATTAATAGTTGATTAGCTTTCCTATGATTGGATGGATGAGTTGGCGAACATGCATGTGATTACATGTTATTTGTGTTGAGGACGATCAGGACTCCCCATGTAATAAACATTCACTTGAAAATCCTTAAAAGAAACAACTTAAAAATACCCAACCTGACCTGCACTGTTACATGTGCCCTACCCATGGATATAAGAAAGTTTAACACTATCCAAACATGTTTCTCTTAGCAAGAATCCAATGTTACATGTGCCCTATCACTTGTTTTACTAATGTTTTGATGTCATCAGGTTTTATATATAAAATCTGGATTAACAAGAAATGGTCAAATGATAATAAGATTGTTAAATGATGTAAATATCAAGCTTTATATGACTGTTTTCATGAACATGATATGCCAAGCATTTCAAGTACTTGTAAATTATTCTTAGAAACACCTAGTATTTGGTGATGTTCGGAATATACTTTTCACTTTATTATTTATTAATCTTATGTTGTTGGCATGATCCTAAGAGCATATTATGCACTGGCACATTGACCAGGATGTGTCCTGCAGAATACTCAGCAGGATGTTATTGATACAGACTCTGATATGTAGAGTTGTCCTATTAGTAGAGTTCACATATATCCTGTGGCGAGTACAGGCCAATATTCCCAAGGTGTCGGAATGTCTGGGTCAACAACTATTCAAAAACATCAGACATGTTTGTGTTATGCAACTTAAAGTAAACTGTACCTATACGTCTACTTAGATATCACATAAAACTACAGCTGATCTAGCTTTGTTTTGGTACTGTAAACTTGACCTGCCCCATTAGTTGCACCGAAGACACTCATGAATCTATCAATGATTTTGACAATTCTGACAGGTGTTCAGGGCAGACCAATGTAGTAATATTATAACACACCAGACACAGCACAACAGAATACTTACCTTTCCCGTGTAGTCCATTAGCCAGGCATATTTGCCAGACTATCAACAGTGTAAGGTCTCGCAGTCACCACATGCCAGTGCACATTCACCAGTCACGGTCACCGCACAGAACTGGTTTTGCACAGTAACAAAACTAAAATAGGCTACTCTTATCGGAGGCAGTTATGCGTGACTGAGCAGTGTAAACCTTCATTCTCAGGGGGTTGGGGGTTACAGCCCTCCAATGGGTGTAAGAGACAGGGAGAGGAACAGATCCCACTCATTCAATACACCTCATGTGAATGTCAAAGTTCAGTCTACAGCTGGGGCTGATCAGACTACACCAATTGTAGAGGCCAGCATTACATCAAATGTGATTAATTAAACAACAATAATGTGGCCAATTAAGGGCAATTACGAAGTGTCTCTGCAGGCAATATTGGGTCACATGTTGAGTGTGGTTAACGGAATTGAGTCTGCAGCTGTTGCATGCAGACAGCCATAATGATGTGTGTAATTATCTAATTTAATTAACTGATCATAAACAGTGGAGGCGGAATTACCACAGTAATGTGATAAAAAAACTCAAAATGGTTTAGTATTGATACAAAAAGCCACATGCATAATTATATATATATACATATATATATATACATACATATATATATATATATAAATAGAGCACTTTAAAGTTAAGCATGAAGCATGTCTAAGTGAGTCAGCCATAAACAAGTCAGTGGTTGAAGACCATAACTGTCAACACCTTTAGTAATGTAGCGACTTGTCAACATTCTTGTCTTAATTCCTGCAATGGGAGGTGGACAATCACCCAGAGGAGGATCATTCTATAGGGTGGATAATTCCATGCAGTAGGACAATCCATGGAGGATAATCCCACAAAGGAGGATAATCCAATGGGGGAGGTAAATTCTGCATAATAGGATAATCCAACAGAGGAAGAAAACTCCATGGGGAGGATAATTACATGGAGTGGCATATACCCATGGGAAGAACAATCAATGGGGATAATCCCACAGAGGAGGATAATTCTTTGAATGAGGATAATCCCATGGGTGATGATAATTCCATGGAGTAGGGTAATCCAATGCAGAATAATCCACAGAGGAGGTAATTCTAGAGTAGGATAATCCAATGAAGGAGGATAATCCCATGAAGAGGGGTAATTCCATGGAGGAGGAATCTTACCCACTGGAAGATAATTCAGAGAATCTATTCTGAAATCCTTTCCCATCATAATTTCAAATGGACATATGCAGACACAGAAATTATTAATTTATATTTATTTGCCCTGACCCACATGGCAGCAAGGTAACGTAAACATCCAACAAAACAGACAGGAAGGCTTATCTTAGCAACATAAATGTGTGTGCAATGTATGCATATCACAGAGCATTACATTTTTTCCTAAGTACTGCTGAGATTACTTATCACTTGATACTTAATGAATAAGTACTAAACAAGTGAGTTAGATAATACCATTTCCTCAGCTGCATAACCATTTTCAATTCACAGCTGAAATAATTATTTTTGATTACCATAAAAATATTGCAGTTTCAGGACATTCATATAATGAATATTACCAAATATTCTAACAAATGCTGCAATATGTACTGGAATATATATAATGCAATTAAGGCAGCAATGGAGTTCATCACTGCCAACACAATTAATGATCCACAGTTGCAGCACAAGTTCATTGGCCATCCACAAGATGGCAGCAGGGGAAGCAGTGGAGGGTGAACTGGTGTAGCTTTGTGTGTGAAAATGTTTATCAGATTGGTTGGTTCAAATAACTTCTCTATTTAAATATTTCAGGCAATTTTACCTTTTCAATGTTTTGACCACTTTCGTCTGTCTTCATTAGACCAACTATTGCTAAATGGCACACAGTGGTCATTATGTGCATGCTTTGCATGATGGCTACCTTGTCGTCATCTAGTAGTAGACAGTCTGATGAAGACAGATGAAAACGGTTGTAACATCATAAAAGAAACAAGATAAAAATGATTGTGAAATATGTAAAACAAGAATTTAGAGTAAGTAGCTTTTTGACATTTTTTGTAATCACCATGATTGAATCGATAATGAGAAACATACACAAAATGGCTGAACATAGCTAACTGTGGCACTGTTTACCCAACAGAACCACAACTGCTTTCAGTTTTGAAGGATTCTAAAACTTGTATATATATATATATATATATATATACAAACTCAAAATGGCAATATTTAGTATTCAGATTTCATATTGCAAGATACACATTATGTTGGTTTAAATAATAAGATATGTAAGGAGAGAAACAATAGTAAGTCTCTGAGAAGAATAACAGCCAGATAGAAGGAGCACAAGTCCATTTGTCGACGGTTCAATTAGTTTACTTCTTGACGACTTGTATAACGTCTTCATGACACATCGAGTGTTGTACGCCGACCCGTTGAGGGCTGTACTTCGCACTCTTCCCCTGAAATAGAGAACATTCTTAGATTGAAAGAAACTCACATTGTGTATATAGTGATTATTAGTCTTATGCTTTCTGACACAACATCATTTTATTTTATAAATGCAGTAAACAGAAATATGCATTTTCATCTGAGCAGCCATCACACTGGAAAATTATGCATGAAATTATAAACACAATTCTGATTAACATAAATCACCTACATTCACAAATTTCAATTTCATAATTATATTTTCTGTAACTTAGCACTTTGAAGCTGTGTAAGTATTTAAAGTGATGTGGATACTTATGACAACAATATAGTATACATAATGTATATGAGGTGAACAGGAAAAGACAAGAGGGGACTGGAAGTGTGAAAATTAGTTAACCCAAGATACTGGATGACTGCATCATTAGATACTTAGATGGAATACATAAGATATGAGCCATCACGTACACACACATGTACACACACACATGTACACACACACATGTACACACACACACACACACACACATGCACACACACACGCACACACATGCACACACACATGCACACACACATGTACACACACATGTGCACACACATGTACACACACGAGTACACACACACACATGTACACACACATGTACACACACATGCACACACACATATGCACACACACATGTACACACACATGTACACATGCAGGCACATACACATGTACACACACATGTACACACACACACACACACACACACACACACACATGTACACACTCATGCACACACACGCGCGCACACACACATGTACACACACATGTACATACAGACACCTACCCAGACTAACGCATATTTGAACTGTGATTTCAGTTGTCTGTGAATCACATGGCACTGCAAACAAACAACATGTATTGGATTATCTTTTAATTATAGGTGTGAGCCTTGACTAGATGCACTAACAGTCACAGATCAGACTAATCTTAATTAACATGTGCCAGTATTGGCTTATAGTCCTTTTTACTAAAACAGTCATGTCTCGTTTATCTGCACACTTTGGTTCCTAAGGATTTTGGCCAGATAAACGAAACATGCAGATTAGTGAAACACCATTATTATCACCCTTTAATAAACAATGTACAACTGAGAAAGAAAAAAACAGTGTGTAACCTTTGCTAAAAGTTATCCTTTCTTTTAATAGGGGCAACATTCTCAATGAATACAAGCTACATTTTATATACAGTGTACATTTTATACACTGTCTGTTACTGACACACAACATCAATAGTAACCATTGTCAGTCATCTGGAAATGGTCCGTTACACTAAAGCTCAGAGCATCGAGCTTGCATTTAACATGTGTTTTTGCCATATTTAGAACATTATTGAATCAAATTAAATTAGCCTCTTATTTATAGAATTGTGGTGTGACTCTTGATTGCAATAAACGTAAACTGTAAATCTGTTTCACATAAATGCAAACATGAATACTGCTAATTGCTCAATCAACTTCACACTGACAATTGAAGTTCGCCTTTTGTTACAACACTGACCAAGAGATTTTTCGATAAATGGCGTGGAGGTCAAGCAGGTTAAATCTTTTAGATTCCTTGGAACAACAATTTCAAGCAATCTCAGCTGGGGCACAAACACACTGTGCATTACAAAAAAGGCACAACACTGCCTGTTCTTCCTGAGGCAGCTCAGGAGATTCGGCATTGCTCAGGAGATTATGACACATTTCTACCATGCAATCATAGAATGTATCCTCACTTTCTCGATTGTAGTGTGGTTTGGCCGCGCGAGTCAGGAGGAGAAACAACGGCTAGAAGTTATCGCGAAGGGCGCATCTAGAATCATCGGGCACGAGTTGCCATCCATTGAATCTATTTACTATGCTAGCAGTGTGAGAAAATGCAAGAGCATTGCACGGGATACTACCCACCCAGCCAACCATCTCTTTGAACTTTTTCCCTATGGCAATATACAAGTATTAAGACAAGGACCACTAGACTTAAAAACAGTTTTTATCTGCAGGCTGTGAGTCACTTGAACTGCTAGATGCCATGATACTGTTTTCAGTCTGTTTAGATTTTATGTCGCCATGCTAAATTATTTATTAATTATTTTATTTATTTATTTTTTATATACTAACTTAACTACATGTATGTAAAAATGTTTTTAACTGTCAGCTTAGTTTTTATATCACCAGCTAATTTATTTATTATTTATTTAACTACATGTATACTTTTTAACTTTTTAGGTAATGTTCAGACTGTATTAATATTGTGTTACCAAGTTCACTTTATGTCAATAGACGTACGACTGCCTTGAAATATGTTGGCAGTTGGCCATAGTTTCATAATGTTTCTGACTGTATATTTTGCGTGTGCATGATAAGGGACAGGGCAGACAAGTGTGTATGTACGTTGAAGCCACAACGCCAAGAATTCCTCGTACATATTAAATGTTACTTGGTAATAAACAGTCTGAATCTGAATCTACTCATGTGGTCAATGCTTCACTCCACATTGTTGATTTTCTAAGAGATCAATAGTGACCAGTTATCTGAAGCATAATACAGGGTTAAACAGCTGGTCGGTTCCCCAAAATGGTGTGCAGAACCGGAATCATGAATAAATGGATTAACGGAGCAGTTAACATGGTATCAAGATGGTTCCCACGTGTGGATCATGGAACAACCGGATTTTCGAAGAGCAGATAAACGAGATATGACTGTAGTTGACATCTGCTTACATGTTTTGTAGTTTTGAAATGTCACCAAATAATTTTGTCAGACTTTTTTTGCCTGCAAAACAAATATTATACATCAATCCAGATTTCTTTTCAAAAAAAATTATGTTGTTAGTAAAAGCCTGCTTAATTAACTTCTGAATACTTAATAAAACATACAACTGATTGAACCTAACTAATATGCAAAACAGTTAATACAAATAACTTTAAGTAAACACTGCTGTAGTAGCTGGCAATGCTGTTAACATGAGCAATGGTGATCCACATTATGTGAGACTGAACCATAAGCTCACTATGAGTACATTGCTGTGAGATGTGAGACCACCTACCACGTGTTCTACACTGCACCCCCGCCGCAGAATCAGACCCCCCTCAAAGTCTGGGTGCTCTGGAAAAAGGAATAAGACAAACATTAGACTGGGTTGAGATCAGCAGGTAACGCAGGGTTGATGTACACTAAAACAATGATGATATGATGAATGACACATGCTCATCATACCACACTAATGATTAATGATACACTCTGAGCACCCCACACTGATGATACACATTAGACACACCCCCACTCTTGACACATGTACATTCAATATAAACCAAACACCGTTGACATCTCTAGTATGCTGTGACCTAACATTATGCCACAAACTGTAAGTCAACAAACACTGCAAACTTGACTTGAAAGACAAATGACCGGGAACCATAGTTTGTTTGTAGTGAAAGAAGCTGTAATAGATCCAGCCCCCTACAGCCCTCTATAGTCCCCTACAGCCCTCTATAGCCCTCTATAGCCCCCTACAGCCCTCCATAGCCCCCCTACAGCCCTCTATAGCCCCCTTACAGCCCTATATAGCCCCCTACAGTCCCCTACAGCCATCTATAGCCCCCTACATCCCCACCCAGCGTACCAACCTCCTCTCTTCTTCGTGTAGACCCTCACGAGGGCGAGACACTCCCACAGCTGTTCCAGCAGGTAGTCCAGGTTCAACCTCATATTACAGCTGAAACAACACGATTACCAACCTCATGTTACAGCTGAAACAACACGATTACCAACCTAATGTTACAGCTGAAACAACACGATTACCAACCTCATATTACAGCTGAAACAACATGATTACCAACCTCATGTTACAGCTGAAACAACATGATTACCAACCTCATGTTACAGCTGAAACAACACGATTACCAACCTCATGTTACAGCTGAAACAACACGATTACCAACCTCATGTTACAGCTGAAACAACATGATTACCAACCTCATGTTACAGCTGTCTAGGAAAGAGTCCAGTATGAAACAAATGCATGCAACATTTGAGATCTATCATTGCAAAGAAGTATTTTAAATAGTATTATTTTAGATAGCCAAACTCTCTGTCATACCCATGTGTCAACTCACCTTACTACGACACTGTTAGGCTGATGAGCTATCCGATCCACCTCTTCTATAGAGATCTGATCTATCTTGTTGTACACCTGTCAACATACAAGTACACATGTTCACACATGAGTATGTCTGTCAACATACAAGTACGCCTATCAACATACAAATTTATATCTTAAAAGTGCTGCTATTTAAGTTTAATGGCAGGTTTTTATGCAAACTTTATGCAAAATGTTCATTGATAAAAAAGAAATAATGTTTTCGAGCTTAAAAATACAAATCCAATAAAAACAGTAATTTCCATCACTGGATTATATTTATTTTGGTAAATTTAGACAATTATATAACATAACCAATATATTAACCATACTTCTTGTATCTCATCCCACTAACTAAACAAAGTTTCCAACAAGACAAAGTTGCTACTCACATACAGACCAGGGTTCATACAGACCAGGGTTCATACAGAACGAGCAAAGTCAAATTCATGAACATTCAACAACATTTGGGGGGGAAAGCAGCATTTTCAGTAGCGTTATAAATTACTTAAGAAAAAACGTTTAATATTTTATGTCAAATGCATTTGTATCATAAGTCGCACAGTGTCACTCCTTTTTATTTTAAATTTAGTACAAAGTATTTGTTATTTACACAGTTGTGTGCACTGTTGTTACACAGTGTGTGTGCGTGCGTGCATGCGTGCATGCGTGCGTGCATGTGTATGTGGTGGTATATATATATATATATACATATATATATATATATATGTGCATGTATGTACAGTTAAATTTATTCATAAACATTATTTCTATAATTAAAGTTTAGTTTGATCCCAGATAATATTTTGATCAATTCATATACAGACTAGAACATTTTATTTATTTAAATTACTAATTAAACAACATTTCCTTGAGCATGCTTACACTGGTTTTGTTAACTTGGTTTTTGACGCTGTGTATTTTTGATAAGTTTTGCTTTGAAGATTGTCATAGAAGACGCTACTCTAAAATTAAACTGCTCTTCACAATGACGCTTAGCTAAGAAAAGACATTCTGTGCCTGCCATGTTATCACCAAGATTCTCATCAGGTAAGACAGGCTAAGTGTGAACATGATTTCTCAATGATATAACGTCTGCATACTTAGCAAGGCCAATATGTGATATTTTTCAAAATGTTGTCTCTGGCTCTGCCATAACTTAGCTTTAGACTAGTATAGTTTATTATTGTTGGCAATATTTTATTTAACTTGCCTATATTATTAGCTGTGTCCGCGTACATGGTACTCGTTTGATGACTAAAAGATGATCTCTGTTGTTAATCTAATCACTAATACATTTCACTTCCTCGGTTGCTTCCTTCTTTTATTCGTTTTCTGACATGTTTTTATGTCTTGGCTTGCAATGTCAATGTCAGTCAATAGTGATGACGATTAATGATGGGCGATGTTCACATTATTTTGATATTGCTCCGTGCATGAAACTAACTTCTGAATGTTACAACGATCCTTCCCAACCTCATTTTTATAATCATCATCTAGTAACCGTTCATCTCTGAATCTATTGTTGTTCTTAACCGCAACATTGTCAATCATAACATGAACAGGAATAACACATGAAGGAAACAAAATTGAAAGAGTGCATCTGATTGGATCACGCGTTCACGTAACACCATCTAGGGACTATGTCATTGCTATTTCACATGGCAACGTCTACTGAACCGTGTTCCCACTAATTATCATCTTCCGCCATGTTGTTTTTGCTAAAATTTAATTCACAGATTTTTATGATGAAAATGAATGACGAGTGATCGACAAACTATTACTAAAATTATGTCATCAAGAACTCATCATTAATGTGCTTGAATATTCA
Source organism: Escarpia spicata (assembly GCA_963995525.1). Classification (NCBI taxonomy): domain Eukaryota; kingdom Metazoa; phylum Annelida; class Polychaeta; order Sabellida; family Siboglinidae; genus Escarpia; species Escarpia spicata. The sequence continues at coordinate 35,066,561 of OZ023210.1, forward strand.
TGAACATCTGGTTCAAGAACATTCAAGAGCAGAGCTGCTAAGTTGAGTTGGGATATTATGGTGTGAGGTTCAGTTCCCCAAATGGACATTAAGGTGGCAGCACTGGTGTTTCTCAACAAAACACTATATGGCAACACTATTAGTTATAAAAAAAGGAAAACAATATTTTATACAAGTCACTAACATTGATAAGAATACCGTCGCAGTGGATTCTGTGGAAGCTTTACACTATACTCACATGCATGTGAATAAATATATCAACATGTGTATGAAAATAAGCCTGCTTGTATTCATATTTTTTGAAATGGCAAATATGCATGAGATTTATAGGTTCATGCATGAAAGCGTGACATGGACGCTAAACGCGTGATACTTGGTAGCTCTGATCCAGTGAAATTCAAGAACATTCAAGGGTACTTGAATGAAAAAATCAAACTCAAGAACATTCAAGAGTCTTCGGAGATCTGTGTGAACCCTGATACAGACAGTTCATGTAGACGCGGTTTCCAAACAAGACAAAGTTGCTACTCACATACAGACAGTTCATGTAGATGCGGTTTCCAAACAAGATAAAGTTGCTACTCACATATAGACAGTTCATGTAGATGCAGTTTCCAATCAAAACAAAGCTGCTACTCACATATGGACAGTTCATGTAGACGCAGTTTCCAATCAAAACAAAGTTGCTACTCACATACAGACAGTTCATGTAGACGCGGTTTCCAAACAAAACAAAGTTGCTACTCACATACAGACAGTTCATGTAGACACGGTTTCCAACAAGACAAAGTTGCTACTCACATACACACAGTTCATGTAGACACGGTTTCCAACAAGACAAAGTTGCTACTCACATACACACAGTTCATGTAGACACGGTTTCCAACAAGACAAAGTTGCTACTCACATACGGACAGTTCATGTAGACACGGTTTCCAACAAGACAAAGTTGCTACTCACATACAGACAGTTCATGTAGACACGGTTTCCAACAAGACAAAGTTGCTACTCACATACAGACAGTTCATGTAGACACGGTTTCCAACAAGACAAAGTTGCTACTCACATACGGACAGTTCATGTAGACACGGTTTCCAACAAGACAAAGTTGCTACTCACATACAGACAGTTCATGTAGACACGGTTTCCAACAAGACAAAGTTGCTACTCACATACAGACAGTTCATGTAGACACGGTTTCCAACAAGACAAAGTTGCTACTCACATAAAGACAGTTCATGTAGACACGGTTTCCAACAAGACAAAGTTGCTACTCACATACACACAGTTCATGTAGACACGGTTTCCAACAAGACAAAGTTGCTACTCACATACACACAGTTCATGTAGACACGGTTTCCAACAAGACAAAGTTGCTACTCACATACAGACAGTTCATGTAGACACGGTTTCCAACAAGACAAAGTTGCTACTCACATACACACAGTTCATGTAGACGCGGTTTCCAACGATCACATCAATGAACTCGTCTGCTGTGCTATCCTCTCGAAATAATACTTCAGCATTAAATATTTCTGTTACATCATTAAGGCAGCAAATATCACTGACAAAACCTTCAAAACAATTATTTGTTGTAGAAATGCGATAGATTTATAAAATGTTCATAAGGATACAAAATAAACTGCCAACAAACAAACAAACAACACAGCATACTTTGTCACCAATAACTAGGTTACTCTCCAGTTAATTTGTCATATTGTTTGCCAACATCCCTACTAAGTATATCAATAAATCCTAATTCATAAGTAGTAATGATTGGATACCACAATATATATATGAGAACCTTTTATACTAATACACATAATTATGAACAGTCAGTATGTCTAACTACGTTAATTTCTAAACGTTTTTTTCTATAAGAAATTCTGGTGCACATAAACAATTCTTGTGAACAAAACTTAAAATTCTCTAAAATATCAACATTGGAGATACATTTGCACTCAACATGTCTTATAACCTCTGTACTGATGTCACAGTGACTGGACATTATGGCTAGATCCATTATGTGATATGTGAGAGAAGAAAGGATACTGTATTCATGCAGGATCATCTGCACTAGTTTCTCGCTGCAGTTTGTGAGAGGCAGTGTGGAGTTGAAGGAAAGGCCACCTCCTTTCTTCATCTGTTAAACAGAACATGTCATGTACATAACTCTCTGTACATATCATTATCTATCAACAAATCTCTCGTCTTGAGCCATCTTTACATAAGCACTTGTAGCAATACACTTCATTCTAAATTGATCCCATAACAATGCAGAAATACATTGTGCCAAACAATGCGCATGACTGAAATGACAGAGAATGCTTCTATTTCTATGACATCGTTTTATCCACCTGCAAACTAGTGGTCATTAAAATCAACAAACAAACATGTTAAAATAATAACCAGAATGTCATAAAATGGTACAAGAAGCTCACAGTACCTCTCTGAAATGATGCACATTGTGTCAATTGTAGTTGGCTATGACACTACAGATTGTCTTTGTACAGGTATCTGTACCAGCACAAGTTGTACAAGTATTAAAGACAGCTTTTGTCATCGCCAATCCTCTCCTATAACATTTTATATTGTTGTGAAGACACTAAAGGTGAATGTGATGTCTCTTCACATTACGCAGCTTTTAACTAACCAACTTACCTTGAAGTAGATATTTGGTCGACGTTTGTTCAGTCGTATTCCTACAGCTTCTAATTCCATTTCCAGCAGCTCTCTGTTGAAACATGCAAATCTAGTTATTACAGGATTGATGCATAACTGAAACATGTGAATCTACAAGATCATCCATCGACAGTAATCACATTTAATACCACCAATTGGCAAACACTAACAAATTAAATTAAAATGAATACACTATGCAGAAAGCAACTGTGAAAAAGTGGGAAGGCATTTAAAATGTGTACACGCGATTACATAGAAACATGACACATGAGTATTAGACCTGCTTCCTTGTATCCCATAACTTCCACGCGTCACCGTGCACCAGGGGGCGCTGCCGAGTACATCAGTCTTAGTACCCCCGGCAGATCGGTTGCTGAAACTCGGAATACAAGCTCAGCCAATAATATTGCTTGCTATCCAGTTCTGGTGGTCTTCTGGGTGGTCTTCATGATCTGTTTGGGCAGTAGACGTAATTACTTTTTTTTTTAAACAGTACCACTCAGTGGCTCGTGAGAATGATCAAATGAATAATTATATTGGGATTCCTGGAACTGGGGCGCGAGTCGAACGGGTGTCTGCACTGTTCTCACAGGTGGAGTTAATTAAGAGTTTGATTCAGCTAACTTCCATACAGTGTCAAGAGATCTGTACAGACATCCCTGGCTTGCGACACTGCTTCCACCAATCAGTCTCACCTTTGTTTATCACCTTTCAGTGCATCCAGCATCATGATGACCACATCAGCCGTCCGTGCTACAGCGATCACCTGACGACCTCGACCCTTGCCTGCAAGGTTACACAGTGGTCATGTGATGTAAATGTATCAAAAAAGCAGATATCACAATAGCTTCTTGTGTCCTTAAAATATTTCATGACACATTTCCCTGTTTGCAAGAGAGAGAAAAGTTACAAAAATGTCAAAGTAAGACGTATGCAGTAATAGAGTCAAAACAAACTGTTTATTTATAAGAAAAAAATATTTGCATAGAATTTCATATAAAGTGGCAATTGTATATTTTAGGATCTTGTTAGGACGTTAAACATGAAAGTAGTTTGTTTCCAGACATCTATCGCGATACAAGCACTTGTCAGTGTTTCTAGAATAGGTTTGCAATACAATAGCATTTTTCAGTTAAATTGACGTGCTACTACATGCATTGAAATAAAATTTGTACCTATAAAAACACCTATGTTGTCTGTTCATGTGCGGAATTTTATTGTGATAACTCAAAAACCACGAGTTCAGTAGCCTTCAAAAATAACCCATGAAAAATGATGAATACACGAGCTACAGGCCGTGGCGACATGCTGCCTGTGCTAAGACACTGTGCTGCTATGCTGGAGCCGGGTCAAAATAAAGTTTAAATTGAAGATGAATGGTACTTTGACCGATCAGTGATAAGCACTAATCCGAACGAAGACAAATTTGCTGGCCACATGTAACATAAGCCTATGCATAGCTGTCATCTTTTGCTAACAACTTCTCTATTTCATACCACATCTTACATTTAATTTGTGACCACGCCGACACTTAAAAGGTGAAAGATTGGCAAATTTTCCCCAAGTGTCGATGCTTAGCGCGGCTTTGGTAGTTTGCAACCACTCGCTACGCATGCCAGCAGTTAAGTGGCTCATGTTTTATTTGACACGAATGCAAGATATTTCGGCATATTGTGGTTCCTAATTGCAAAAAAATATGATCTACACAACAAATAATATTGTATTAATAACTTGTAGCGAATAATTTTAGTGTTTGTTTATTGTTAAAGGTGGATCTCCCCATCACAATAAAATAGGCTGATCCACACAGCCTTTCCAATGGACGCTGGTATAAGTCGATCTTTGGTGGGAGGGGCGCGTGATGCCCACATTTTGTTAAACATTCTTTATATTTTCACTGTTTGTTATCCAATTTTACATGGTCAGAGATGTTTTAAGTATACTGTAACATGTGTTATATTAAAAATGATTAATGAATTCCGAAATATAGTAAATACGCCCATCCGACCTGCGAGAAGTCATGTCGTTGCTATTTAGGCTGACTTTCAACCTGCACTTACGATCTACGGATACGCATGGAAAAAATTTAGTATAAAAATTGTACTCTACTTGGGACATAGTGCACATACAGATTACAAGATAATATAATAAAATATTGTCAATAGTGGTATGCATGGCAAGACGAGATCGACAGCGATGACATAATAAATTTTGATAAGAACATATTTTGGTTGTTACTTTTGCTGTTATCAAATAATTTTGAAATGTTCAATAATATATTTTAAAACGAATATCCAAATTTAAAAAGAAACCGTGTTTGTTAAACATGCGATTACAGATAGTTCAATTTAATATTATTTTATAAATAAAAACAACTGTACTTACACAAAGTAGCTATATTTGTTACAGAAGTTAACTCTGATAAAGGTACATTAGAAACTACAATGTGATTATGTTGTAATGGTTGTTCTGGTTTCAGATCCACCAAAGTGCAAGACGTTTTAGTTTTGAAATTTTCCCTGACTCCAGGCGATCAGGGAAAGGAAAACCAATCACAAAACGTCAGATAAAAAACAAACAACATGACATAGCTTAATGAAACTTGTTATTTTATTTGCCTGAGTTATATGTTTCAATTTTGTGCTTGTCTTTTACCAGGTGCCTAACTGCCAAAACAATATATTTCCTCATTTTAAAAATAAGATATCAAAAAGTATCATTCACATCCATCTAATATTTTGTAAACTTGTAGTATATGTTAGTGGACATGTGTAATATTATTAGATTGAAGTTATTAATTAAAAAGTTGTATTATGTCAAAAACTGCATTTTTATAATAACATCCATGCATCTAGAACAAAGAGCATGTCACTTGCCTGAGGCAGCGCCTTCAATGATTCCTGGTAAATCCAGCAGCTGAATGTTGGCTCCATTGTACTGAAACAAACACAGGAATAAAAAAACCTCCAACACAACTGTCTTCTACTGAATGGTCAAACAACCATGGACAATTGATTGAACCAGCTTACATACAATCATCGTGTAACAAACCCAACACACAAAGTTACCACCATTACATTCTTTTCATCTTAAACTTGTTTCTGCTGACCATTTCCTTTCTGCAGCCACCAATTACGATCTCCAGGTAGTGCTGGTTCGATACAAAATTTCTTCGATATCGATCGATACCACAATTTTGATGGATACTCGATACTTACATTGTAAATGTAATTTATATACAATATAGTTCCCAACAGAAGCAAGCTATCCAATAGAAATATGGACAAATTTTCTATTAGTGAAACATGCATGAAAACAAAGATTTTTCAAGAATGGATGCATATACTAGATGTAATAAATGGCGTTACTGTTGCTGGCGCCACCTAGCAGATGCTTGATAGGTCATTCATACTGCGTATTTGCCTGTTGTAGCTGCAAAATGTTGCATCGGTTAGTTTGGTAGATGTGCCGAATATGTGTGTTTATTTAATAAGTGTTGCCTGACACTACTTTCAGGAAACTAATAGATGTGCATCCAAACATTAGCTCCCACATTGAGTGCCCATTGGGAACGATACAGTACATCTATTCAGTTGACCATCGATATTGGCATATTAATTGATATAGTCATATAAGCAACAATTAATATGCAATTTTCACTTTATTTCAAGAAACAAGTGACAATTATAACTGTTTAATTATAAATAATTACTATTGTAAAGGTCATTATAATTTTACATTAAAACTGTGATATTATAGGCAATTGCAAAAAATAAAGTATTACACGGTAATAAATAAATACAATTGTACTGAACTTAATAATTGTACTTCAACCTGACAGTTTGCAAATTGCACTTAACAATCTAAATCATTGAGCCCGAGGTATCAAATTTAGACAAACATAGTTATAACGACGACATCGATGTGGGCCCAGACACTAGACAAGTGCCTAAAAATGCCATAACTGTAATGTAACTGAACCATTACCTTGCGGAAAGCATTTTTCTGACACATTTCACACTCATCTGTGTTGCCATCTTTGGTGAAAAACTGCCACATTGGTGAAGAATGTTTGGACCAATGGTGCCACCAAACACCAAAAGATAACACCACCAAACGGAGCATGGGTAATCGAGACGAATGTGCTGTGCTTGAATAACTATTTATCTTATATTTTTAACTAGATTCACAAATACTAATGCGTGCATTAATCACTTTATAAAATCACTCGGATGCAGTGGCGCCACCAAAAGAAGCCTGCATAATCGAGGCTAAGCTTAAATCTAAGATCGCACTTAAATAATTTGATTTCATTATAACGCTTTATAAAATCTCCCAATTTACATTTCATTCTGTTTTTTTAACAACACCATGTTTTACACATACAACATGATCAACCCAATCAAGTTCGGAAGTGAAGCACATAGCGGAGTAGCCATAGGTCCCGTAGCCATAGGTCTGCATCCGGATGGTGCCCGGGCGTAACTTTGTAAGGGAATGCTACAATGTAATACTACATCTTCGCTTTGATGTCGAATGGACTCAATATATCGAAATATCGGTATCGACGACGTATCAAAATATTGACGGTATTGAAGATCGACAAAGTAACGAAATATCGACGGTATCGAAGATCAATGAAGTATCGAAATATCGATGGTATCGAAAGTAGCCAATTGATACCCGATATATCAAAGTATCGCGATACCACTAGGTACTGGTATCGAACTTTCACAAGTATCATGATACTTTGATATATCGGGTATCGAACCAGCAATATCTCCAGGCAAAACAAACATAAAACCAGTGGTGCTCTCTAGAGAGTGGTTCGCCAGCAACTGCAAACACATGATGGCTGATTCTACGCATCCGAAGATCAGTAAGAAAGTCTTTGTCATTGGGGAAGGCAGCACGCCATCTGGTGGTTGTAAAGGCCTATTCTGAACTTGCAGGCCCTGGAGCAGGTTGGACAAATGTATAGTTGGCCTGAATTTGCCTGAAGTTGAAGATCTGGGTGGGTTGTAGGCTTAATGAGGTGGTCTCTGACTTCTTCTCATGGTTAGGCCAAAAGCTGTACCTGCTTCAGCAAAGCAGTTGAAGGCTCCTTCAGTGTGCTCCAAGAATGCACAGTCATCTGCAAAGAGCAGCTCCAAGATCACTTCTTCAGTGGTCTTGGTTTGCGCAAGGAGTCTGCGGAGATTGAATAGATTCCCATCCATTCGGAACCTAATGTAGATCTATGCCTTCTGTAAGGTCCTCCTTGGCTTCACGTAGCATAAGCTGAAGAAGATCGCAAAGAGCCAGCATACATCCTTGTTTGACACCGTTCTTGATGGAGAAGGGATCAGACAGATCACCTTGACATTTCACTTGCCAATTCTGGCCTTCGTGAAGCTGCTGGATGATCTTCAGGACCTTTGGGGGGCATACAAGCTATGACAGGATTCTACATAGTCCATCTCAGCTGACTGTATCAAAGGCTTTGATTAAGTCAATGAAATCCGTGTACAGGCCCATTCTGCTCCCTGCACTTTTCTTGATCCTGCCGTAGCACGAAAATCACTGGCTTTCCGGGAGGTTTTCCTCAGCAACAGCTGGTATATTTTGCCTGCGATGGACAGCAAGGTGATGCCTCTGTAGTTCGAATAGTCAGACTTTTCCCCTTTGTTCTTGTATAGGAAGACAATGACAGCATCCCGCATGTCCTTTGGTACCACTCCCTTCTCCCAACATAGCGGGAACAGGTCTGTGAGCTTCTCCAGAAGACTGTGTCCTCCTAGCTTGTACACTTCTGCTGGAAGACCGTTGATGCCCGGGACTTCATTGCACTTCAGCAATTGCAGATCTGACTTATTCTTTGGTTGTCAGGTTGTCAAGGTCCATCTTCACGTCTTGCTGCAGAATGTTTGCGATGAAGACTTCTTGCATGAGGCGTTTGTCCCCAAAGAGACTCCCATAGTGCTCAGTCCATTGTTGCAAAATCGATCCATTGTCTGTCAGGAAGATTGAGCCATCGGATGAGTATAGAGGCACCTGGAGTTGGTTAGATGGGCTATAGACTAAATGTAGTGCCTCATGCCATGTACGATGCAAACACATGTACATCAATGACTCCAATAACTACCATTACATTTCTTAATACATCACTGTAGATGACAGGTCCATGGTCCAAGGAAGAAAATGAACAGAGAAAGCGGCAAGTGGACATGAGCACCTGGGAGGAGATACTGTTAGACTGCCCCCAAAGTTAGAGCATTAATATATAGGTTGTTTGGGGTGACATTTTCATGCTTGTTTTAAATTGTGAAATTTCATTAGTAAACTGTTAACCCATTAGACCTCAAGTCGGCCAAACCCACCCGAGTTCCAACTCCTCAAGTCGGCCAAACCTGCCCAAAAAGATTAGCGTCATAGTTTTATCTATTCCAGAGGCGCACTCTGGAGGATACTTTTGAAACACATTAAAAATGTCTCATTAACATATTGACAATGAAAAGTGGGTATTTCTGGTGTATGTTGCTATTCGACTTATGGAAGTTTCATGCGTTTTTCCAAGCTGCTCCAGTTTTTGAGAGAACAAAATGGCATCTGTTGGTCCTAGTCGTTTGTCTGCAGAAGTCGTGTGTCTGTGATGACAGTGATATCGAAGTGATTCAGACAGATGATGTTCATGTAATTATATGCAACTTTGTTCCATACTTCGGCTGGACGATCGTTGTTGTTGTTGTCAGGGAAGCTGGTCGTTCACGCCCATTTTGTAAACATGCTACAAGACCAGTCCCACATTCTGTATTCCTTATTTTTGCACGAAGTCAATACGCTATTTATATTTCGATTAAGACATTGTATGACAATGTCGTAGTTGTATTATTTCGTGATTTGTAAGTGTTGTAACTTGCGGGACTGTCCTGTTGTTCACTTGTTGTTTTGACCGAGGCTGCCAATGGTGGTAGTGCTGACACTTGACAGCTACATGTGCCTGTGACCAGACACTCCCATTCCACAGTAATGAAGTATATAACATTCTAGCCATCAGAATTTAACAATGCAGGTATCATTGTGTAGGCATTTATCTGCTCTTTATAATAAAATTAAGTTGTAGCAGTACAATATTGATCATAAAAAAGTTACACAGCAGTCAATCATTATGTTCAGTGTAGAAATTATTGTCCAACAGGGTTTTGTTTTACCACATATTGTTTGGGCAAAATACTTATGATACAATAACATATGTTGTACCAAAATATTGTTTTAATTACATTTTAGTATCATATAAATTACAGCACTGCAACATATACAACATGGTGTGCATTTAAGGTAGACTCCGTACAGTGAAGTACACCATATTTAATTTCAGCTTTGCAAATTTGTCAAGTATGCTTCCATTGTATTCCAGTATATGCAATGTATATTTTAGATATAATAACAATTTTTATACCAAAATGACTCATAATATGACATGTTGTAGTGAAATACCTAGATACTGGCACGCCTACCGAGATTTTGACAACTATTGTTATTCATACAAAAGCATATTTACACCCAATGTGAAGAGCATTCCAAGTCCTTTAAAATAGTTACAACTTGCACTAATGGAAATTCAATAAAAAAGAGCTATGCCACAAAAACGGACACCCCAAAAATTTTCAGAATGTTACCTAATTCTCTGAGGAACCAGGGGCTTTACACAGAAACACTCTGAGGTCTAAAGGGTTAAGACAAATTGACAATTGTTCTTTCATTGCAGTAGAAATGTTAGGTAGTAATCCAGATGATTAAAATTATATCTTTGTTTTTCTAGGACGTTGTACATGTTGTTTACCTTGATGACGCCTTGGATGTTGTTTACATGTTGTTTACCTGGTCAGATGAGACCTGGGATGTTGTTTATGTGTTGTTTACCTGGTCTGATGAGACCTGGGATGTTGTTTACATGTTGTTTGCTTGGTTGGATGAGACCTGGGATGTTGTTTACATGTTGTTTACCTGGTCGGATGAGACCTGGGATGTTGTTTACGCGTTGTTTACCAGGTCGGATGAGACCTGGGATGTTGTTTACCTGGTCGGATGAGACTTGGGATGTTGTTTACATATTGTTTACCTGGATGATACCTGTTTCACTAAGATATTAAAAGCTCGTAAGGGAAATTCACCCTTATAGATAACAAAATTAAGGAGTATTTTTTAAATGCATTTCAGTAATGTGATAGCTAAATTAATTTTAAGGCAAAGAATTATATTTCCATCATGATAATCAATAATCTATGTAGTTGGCACAATTTGGCAAAACAGATTGAACAGTTGTCGAAGTGTTTGAAAATATGGCACACAGCCCATTTTCAACAACATATGACTTTTTGTTCACTGTGCAAAGAATTAAAACAATATCTTATCGAAGCCGCTGCCATATCATAGAGGACACTATTTCCGTGTCACACAGTGTAAAGGTTTTATGGGAGCGTCGTTGTTAAAAATTTTCAGTTAGCAAGATTGCAGAGAGCTTTAACACAAAATTGTGTTGTCGAGTATAGTAGCTTGAATGTAAGCAGTGCAGATTTTAAGTTAGATACAGCTTAAACTTTGCTCAAAATATATAGCAACTGTCCCATTAACCTTGATCTTCACAAAGCTGTAAACCGCTTACATTCGACAACGGGTCACGGAGTTAATGTTGTGTAAACAAGTCATGCTTTAGCAAACTTATAATCGCTAACATTTTGAAGACTTATTTGGTTGTGAACAACTGGTTCTCTGCAAGAAGGTGGACCAAAAATAAAACGCAGTTAGTAAAATCTAGCAGTTTATGATGGTTGAAGAGTGGTGTAACGTCGTCTTAGAAATTGGCATTTTAGGACAGTTTTCATGCACGGTATCCAAACACAATTTTTATTTTTTATCGCATGTTAAGGAACAACATTGATTTTATGGAACAAAATCAGAATTAAGAGCATTTAAGAATGTTAGTGAAACAGACCCCAGGGAAGTTTAGATGTTGTTTACCTGGATGACACCTGGTATACAGGTGAGAGTGGTGAACTCGTACGACGCACACTCGCTGTGCGTCTCAGTCAACACATTCAGGAGTGTCGACTGCAACACACAACCGCAACAACACATTCATGAGTGTAGACTGCAATACACAACCACAACAACACATTCAGGAGTGTAGACTGCAATATACAACCACAACAACACATTCAGTAGTGTAGACTGCAACACACAACCATAACAACACACTCAGGAGTGTAGACTGCAACTCACAACTGCAGCAACACATTCAGGAGTGTAGACTGCAATACACAACCACAACAACACATTCAGGAGTGTAGACTGCAATACACAATCACAACAACACATTCAGGAGTGTAGACTGCAATACACAACTACAACAACACATTCAGGAGTGTAGACTGCAATACACAACCATAACAACACATTCAGGAGTGTAAACTGCAACACACAACCACAACAACACACTCAGGAGTGTAGACTGCAACACACAACCACAACAACACATTCAGGAGTGTAGACTGCAATACACAATCACAACAACACATTCAGGAGTGTAGACTGCAACACACAACCACAACAACACACTCAGGAGTGTAGACTGCAACACACAACCGCAACAACACATTCAGGAGTGTAGACTGCAATACACAAAAACAACAACACATTCAGGAGTGTAGACTGCAATACACAACCACAACAACACTTTCAGAAGTGTAGACTGCAACAGACAACCACAATAACACACTCAGGAATGTAGACACAACCACAACAACACACTTAGGAGTGTAGACTGCAACACACAACCACATGTTCAGGAGTGTAGACTGCAATACACAACCACAACAACACATTCAGGAGTGTAGACTGCAACACACAACCACAACAACACACTCAAGAGTGTAGACTGCAACACACAACCACAACAACACATTCAGAAATGTAGACTGCAACACACAACCACAACAACACACTCAGGAGTGTAGACTGCAACACACAACCACAACAACATGTTCAGGAGTGTAGACTGCAACACACAATCACAAAAACACATTCATGAGTGTAGACTACAATACACAACCACAACAACACACTCAGGAGTGTAGACTGCAACACACAACCACAACAACACATTCAGGAGTGTAGACTGCAACACATTCAGGAGTGTAGACTGCAACACACAATCACAAAAACACATTCATGAGTGTAGACTAGAATACACAACCACAACAACACACTCAGGAGTGTAGACTGCAACACACAACCACAACAACACATTCAGGAGTGTAGACTGATGAGATGAAAGCAACACCTGTACACCTACCTTGCCGACGGAGGGGAATCCAATGAGTGCCACGCGAGCATCTCCAGACTTCATCACATCAAAGCCTTCACCCTGTACAAGACACAACACTTGCGTACACCAAGTCAGACATCACTGGCAGTACTAAACTGTAAACACTTGTATACAACTTAATATGACAAGAACCACCTGGGCACCTACCTTCTAACTTGTATGACTCCATGAACATATTTATACACAGCACTTATCAAATGATCTACAATCTGCATATATTGGTTTAGCTTGTATTCTTCAGACCAATAATAAAGCGTTAACATATTTGGCTTGCTGTCTTATCCAGAACATGTTCCATTTGATGTCCAACAAGGTTCTGTCCTTAGACTGTTCTGTTGAAGCTGCCAACATTTTTCAGTACAAGCATACAAAGTTTTCTTGGGTCAGACATTTATGAGATCACATGATCTGAATATAATGAACACCAACAAATTATATATACTGTTAACAATTTAAATTGGAATGTACATACCTAGGGTAGTACTTAGAAGCAGTGCATTTAGAGAAGCCATTGGGCCAAGGTCCGCATTTTAAAATGTTTTCTTCCTTTTTCTTTGTAACATGTTACGTCACTTTATTTTAGCAAGGAGAACTAAACTGGTGGTTAAGTTTACCCAGTTTGGTCAATTCGCTTCTTCCTTTACAAGATCGTAGCTAACAACACAACACAACAATCAAGATCGCAGACCCCTGACTCTGTATGTGATACTTGAGTAGATCACCAGGTGGTGCAGTGGTTCCAGGAGGGCAGATTGTCAACTCACATGCATTGCTCAAAAAGTAACCAGATGAAGTATGATTTATTTGGATTGTTTAAGAAAGCTTACCTTTGCCCCAGCCTTGCCTACTGGCTCAAGTAGCTGGGCCCGGTACTTGGCCAACTTGGCCTTCAATAGGCCCAGATGGTACTCAGTGGCTGCACACAAGAAATCATGCTCTTGTAAATATAGATGCACATAAATTATGACAGTGAAATCTGCCTTACCGAACAACTATCCATACCAAAAAACCTCTAGACAATGAACACTTTGAAAATACTGAGTGACAACTTTGCATTATCTACTAAAGCCCTGCGCGGGCTGGAAATCTGAGCCCGCACCCGCCCAGCAACTATGTCATTTGACCTGCAGCCCGCCCCACATATTACAACTCAGCCCAAGGCCCGCCCCGCATATTTTGCCACATCCTGGCCCACAGCCCGCCCCACCCCGCAGTAACTTGGCCCGCAACCCGCCCCGCAGTAATTAGTCAAAAGTCAGCCCTCACCCGCCCCGCAGCCCACAACAGATGACATGGAATCATTAAAAATATATCATCTTTATTAATCGTTGTTGTTTACAATATTAACAAATGCACGGCGCTGGGTGACAACCATGTCGTACTTGGAATTCCATCTTTAAGACAAATAGAACCCTTGTCATTATAATGTAAATGCCTAAAGGTGATAAGCAGACCTGGGACAAAGTAAAGGTAGGAGTACAATTTTAATGTATTTTAAAATTATTAATTAATCTAATTGATATAACTCAGCACAAGTGAATATGCAATGGCAGTTGATCATTTTGTTATGAAGAACAATGAAATTCACACCACTGGCATTAATCTCAGTGGCATCCTATGATCTTATAATCTATTTGCCATTGTATTGCATGAACATGAGTTGTTCAAAGGTTGAGTCTGGTGCACAAAGGCAGTGTTGCAATTTGCTGATATTAGAAATTGTAATTTATATTTTCAAAATCCCATCTGGACCAGGCTACTGGCACCAGATTATACTAGTATAGAAGGCATTTTTACTTGAGCCATCTTACTTCTACAGAGGCAGACTGACAGTTCTTGTTCTTAGCAGTTAGCACTGTCAGCCAGTGCCAAGTGGCATGGTCTCCAGTCTCCACACACCAAAGGCATTTCCTGTCTAATTGGTGGGGTAACTGCTCTTTATTGACATCCTGGTGACAAACAGATTGATGGCCTGAACTGATACTTCCACCTGGAAGAAGCCACTAATCACACCTGACTGAAGCTGGCAAGGCAGGCCAGCACATGTTATCATAACACTGTTTAAACACAAACAAAAGGGCAATCTGGTAATCCCCATTTAACTAGCTCAAAGAATGTCCCACTTTTGAGTAACTGGTGACCATTAATGAGTTACAAAAATCAGCCCGCAATAACCTGCATATAGACATTACTAGCCCGCAGACCGCCCCGCAGTGACCTGACCCGCAGACCGCCCCAATTGAAACTTAACCCGCACCACAACAACAACAAAAATCCAGCCCACGGGCTGCGGGCCAAAACCCGCCCTGTGCAGGGCTTTATTATCTACTACCTGGCCATACAGGTAACCTGGCGATAAGGAACATATTTTGAAGTCCCAAATATGTTCACTCTAGACAAGTTTTAATGTATCATCATCATGACAAGATTGATAATGTAATATCAGTGTAAGATTTAATTAAGACGAGTATAAACTCATAAAACATGAAATGTGTTATCTAAATGTCCATGAGCAGAAACACAGCAGAACTGATGTTTAATGTAACAAGATATCAAACATTGTAATAAAGAGGGTAAGCTAATATTATGACATGCAACGTTTAACCATCACGAAATGATTAAATAACTTTTAAATAAATTTTTTCCACAATATAGATTAAAATAGTTTATTCAGTTTAACCAAAATATTACATCATTAAAATGTCCTAGTCCTACCCCTGATAAAAAACATTCTAGAAACAAGTGGAGTTAAAAAATTATTTCACAAAATCACTTTAAAATGTATATGATAAGTACATGTCAATACAATAATCTTAAATACAGGGGAACCTCGCGTTATGGCCACCTCACAATTAAGGTCTCTCTAGGACAGTCACAACAAATTTCCACATACAGTAAAGTATATCAGGACTTGACATTAACTCCCATAAAGCACTTGTCCAAGTACTAATTCATGTTTACTTGTCCCAACCAAAAGTTACTTGTCCCATAAAAAAATTGCTTTAAACATAAAACGCCAGTGTTATTGCCATAATTGGCTCTGGGGTTGTATCTTCCAAATTACAAATGTTGTTACAGGCTTACTAAACATAACTTGGCGGGCAGAAAACCTTCAACATAGTTAGTACAGTCTTAAGAACATTATATTAATTAATAAATTAAAAACTAGAAACAGATTGCCTCCTAGTAACAAATTAAAATGCAAAGCTAAACGTGTCATGGCATTTTATTGAACACAATTTTATATCAAAACTACATACAACGTTCTGAATTAAAATTTCTGCTAACAATACAAAATATTGTTTGTAATAAATTCCAGATACAGCGAGTTACGTAATTAGACCTAGCCATGCATGCTACCTGGTAATTTTGTTGATACTTACAACCATAACAATTATTTAAGCAATTGAATGCTTTTATGAAATTATACACAATTGTTTTGAATGTATGTATGTCCATAAAGTATTCACTCTCCTGTTTATATATTCTGACAGGCTTTATGTTGAATTTTGCCTAGGCACACATTATTTCACAGTTTAAACTTTAAACAACTAAAAAAACTAGCTAGTTAGTTAAGAGTTGCCTCCTTTCTGTAACTGGTTGCCCAAGTTACAAAGTGATATAAGGGTGGATAGTACAGGGGTGCCTACATAGGACTTTGTAACTATAGCTTTAGCCTTTAGGCAAAGTCATCCTTCACTTGCTACAATTTATCAATAGTTTGCCTGCAGTAAACAGCAGGGGCAGCGCAAGGTATAAAAGTGGCATCATGCACAAGTTGTTTGATGGCTAATGTCCATTAATATATCAACACAAGGACCCAAATGTCAGTTGCCCACAAGCAGGACAATAATTTATGGATAAAGTTCTAAATTGCACACTGCAACTAAAGCAATTTATCTAGTCACATGCATAAGATTATACCTGCAAATATACCAGGTAGTAGCAACTTCAAGCCCTGTTAATATTGTGACAAATGTCCTGGACAATGTACTTGTCCCGACATTGGTAATTACTTGTCCCGGACAAGCGGTCAACCCTTAATGTCGAGCCGTATATATTAGTCCCATTAATACGGTCACTTCACTATTCAGGTCACTTTTGTCCAGTCTCAGAGATGACCTTAATAATGAAGTTCCACTGCATTTGTATTTGGGCTCCAAGAGTCCAAGCCCACAGTTATGATGAATGCTGCTTGCTACATCCCTAACCCTGTCCAATAACCCTGAAAGCGGAAGGCTGCATCACGCTATCAAACCAGATGGGGTAAGACCACATTTAGATTTTACATAGGTGGTCATTATAACGTTTCCTTCATTTCCTGCAAAATTTTTCACACCATTTTCTTGAAAATTTCACAGCATATTTAACTTTCATTGACACAAGTGCTGTGGCAAACTCATGAAATTCTCATACCTTATTTTCAGAAAAATCCACCCAAACCTGACACCCCTCAATTTCGCCCCAATCTGGTGACGGATTTTGAAATATTGGTGCGTTCTGCAAAATAGCCACTGTGCGAATATGCGAGCAACTAGCATATATTTATTGCTACCTCATGAAAGATCTAATGCAGTAGTGCATTCAGTATTCACTGGACTAACATGTGCCATGTCAAAGTGTTCGAAAAAAGTCTGCACCGCTGCGGTCGTGCGTTACCACATCATGCTCATAAAATGAGCGATATAGCAACGTATGTTGATGCAAACTGGGGCGCTATTTATGCCTAAAAAATGTGCTAAGACGCAATATTCTTAAATGTAAATATGCCTGGGATAATGTTGAATAATGGAACTAATACACTGAGATATCAAAGTTAGGCAAAAATCAAGTTATAATGGCGAAATTGAGGTGGGTCTGGATCCAGTAATCCTGCATCTTCTTGGCCTTTATTATTAACGCTATTAAACGATCTTTTTATCAAATTTTTTCTACACTGCCGTATTCGTTTCATCATTCCCCATCATTATAGACACAAAACCGAACTGTATTTGTTAAATTTATTGTGTTTGGTGGACTTTTATGCAACAAAACAACACTGACAGGTGCGTGTTTTGTTGATATGGCGATCATCCGAAATGTACTCCAAACGTGTCGTGGTGCCATCACAACCGGAAAGGCAGTGCCATCACAACCGGAAAGTTACAAAATCACTGTAAGTGTAACTTAGTCTGTTTCATGACACTGTTGTTGAGAAAATTGTCAGCGAAATGGTCTTTTAGGTGTAAATTGTTCGCGTTTTTAACATTAAAATATCGATTTATATATTTTGTATCTATAAATTCAACATTTCAATGAGATTTCAGAATATGTGCATAAAGCAGAACTACATGTGCGTTAGTGGCATTGCCTTTCCGATTGTGATGGCACCGCGACATGTTTGGAGTAGATTTTGGATGATTGCCATATCAACAAAACACACGCCTGTCAAACATTGTTGTTTTGTTGCATAAAAGTCCCCAAAAGACTATAAATTTAACAAATACAATTCGGTTTTGTGTCTACAATGATCATGATGGGGAATGATGAAACGAATATGGCAGCGTCGAAACAATTAGGTAACAACATCGTTTAATAACTTCAATAATAAAGGCCAAGAAGATGCAGGATTACCCCGGATCCTACACAAGTGTCCAATTAAGTAATTACTGGACCATGACTCGGCTTGACTACTGATCACCGATCAGTCACAGTGGTGTACCGGATCAGTGGATAACATGACTGAGCGATAATGGGATTGTTTTGCAAACATAATAAACCTTTGTTCTTCTGAGTCCTTGCGATTTCTTTCTCGATCTCTCCTATTTTCTCAAGGATCCCCATCTTTGTTTACTTGACTGAACTTATGACATGAACAACTGTTTTCCCGCAGATGCATCAACAACTGTTACAATTCGCCAGCGCCACACTTTTGTGTAATTCCATGCCTCCCCGCCAGGTGAACGCAATCCTTCATATCACCGCAAGGTGGCGGGACAATTCCCAACTTCCGTAAACAATAGACTCATGGGATAGGAAAGATGGCAGCCCTCACGGGGAAACTTTTCTCTCAGGTAGAAAATGTTTCTCTTGTTTTCAAATTTTGCAACATTGTCTTGTTCATGCACTTATGCCATAAATAGCACACATATTTGCGCTGTATTTCATCAAATTACTATGCTGATGAACGAAATATAGTCAACTTGCTGACTTCAGCGAGCATAATTTTGAGAACGTGCAAGGTCATGCCGTAACGAACGTTACGAAGGCGAAAATCTGGCGATAGCATGTACTGATGTAGCTGTCACGATTAACTCTTGGGATATATCAAACAAATTGCAAACTTTATTCTGCTTGTCATTATATGACATGTTATAAAAATATTCTATATTTTATTTACTCATATGTTATTTAAAAATCGGCCTTCTCAGTCTCGGACGTGTTTGGATGATCATGACTGATGTAGCAGCGGGGCAGCGTTCGTGACATGCGCGTCAAGTATCTAGTAAGCACGCTCTACGAAACGTATATTGACATCATCACAGTTTCAGGGAGCTGTGGACGTGTCTGCCAAGAGCAGTCATTTATCATACATATTTTTCATATTCCTATATTTATTCTGGAAATGGTAAGTTGAAAGTGTGTGTCTAACACCATTTAAGTATTACTAAGTTATTACTATGTCTATGTACTGTTATGTTATGATGAAGTGTTACTTGTGTCAACACTTAGTAATTCTGTTGTGTATCCATGTTGTTCATGAACTTAGTATTATACATTTTTTTGGTCATTCAGTGTCATCATCCAATTTGTCATTACATGTGATTATTACTGCTTGAAATTATAAACATTAAGTTAACAATTAGTCAAATTATTATAAATTTTCGGACTTGACAGTTGGTAGGGAGTTCATCAGAAAGTAGTGAAATCAACGCTTAGTTTGATTATTCTCTCACAATATAATAATTAAGAAAAATTGGTCTGCATATCTATGTATAAAGTTGTAGATTTAAGTTTTTCCAAAATAACACACACAGAGACCCATTCTAAATATAAGCCCTGAAGATGTGCTACACCATATCATTTGAGTGATTTAGTACCTTCTTATATTATTCTTTTACAAAGTTGGTAGGTAGGAACACCTTTGTGAATGTCCAGCTATTCGAAAGTCTACAATCCAAAACTACTCAACCAAAATGGTCACCATTGGAAATGTTAAAAATTGCAAAAGTTCACTCTCTACTGTTCCCGCTAATCACTCATCTAGCGGGTGATTTATTGCTTATGCTAGAATCGCTCACTTCACCAGACCTGCTGCATCTTCTAGTGAAAAAATTGCACCTATTTGTTTGAAAGAAAGTATCTTTTTGTCATGTAAATTACCAGTGGCTGGTGCCGACATCAAGCAACAACTTAATCACTAGCCTCGTATTGCTGTCATTTCTGTAACATCATCGCTAAAACCGCCTTTGTCAAATGTATTATCAGCAAGAAACTTTTCAAGTTATCTCAACACTTAGTGTGTATTTTTTGTAAATAACAGCTAGAAATGAATGTCAAAATTAATTAATAATGACATTACCACAACATTTCTGTGTTGTTACTGTCATTTATTCAAAATTTGCTGTTTTTCATTTGTTGTAGGAATTTTCGAGGTTTCACCAACATTTGCTGAGGACAACGCTGTGTAAGCCATGGGTGCGAAGTACCATTCTCTCTTCCATCCGAAGCTTTTCTTCACGTCCATCGACAGCATTTTCCTGTTGCTGTGGCAATGCATCTATGCAGTTCTCTAGACAAGGCCTTACAACAAAGCAACATCAGCTGCTGAACATTGTACAGAAGCAATACAATGGTCTCACTGTGGAAGGTCGAAGGTCATTGGCAGTACTTGCTAAGACACTTGTCAGCCAGCCTAATCTGGCACGAACAAGCAACAGGGGTTTAATAAAACAACTCACCAGGGGAATGGCCGTTAAGACATCAGCTAAAGAAGACAAGTACCTGAATAGTGTATTCATGTATGCTTTTGCACTTGTCATCTTCATGATTGGAATGTCTTATGCGGGTGTGCCACTGTACCGAATGTTCTGCGCTGTAAGTTCTGATCTCGCACATTACTGACCAGTAAAACACCAAAGCATGGCACCTATACCAGCAATATTGAATGAATGAATGAACGAACGTTTATTCAGAACATTGATAACAATATATACAAGACAAGACAACCAAACAGGTTTAACTATAATACAAGTGAGAATATACAATGTTTGAAGGGGGTAAATACGAAGTCATTGACTTTTGTGTAAATTTACCCCTGACATGTATTTATATATAATTATATACATGTATGTATACACACATATACATACATATATTCACATACATACATACATGTATTCTTTACTATGTATGCGTGTAGAATCAGTTGTGTAATTACAACATAAGATACATTGGTTTTTTTAAAAGTCAAATTGTAATGCCTGCGTTTTTGTATGCCAACTACGGTGCGCACAGCTTCTTGCAAAGACAGAGTGCGTTATACCAAGGTTGATCAGCAGCTCATGGTACTGATAATTTCAGTCAATGTAGCATGACTGAATGTGTCACAAAGACGTGGTTGTATTACACACATGTAATATATAAATATATATATATACTCCATGCTGATATGCAGTGTCTGTTATGTTACACATTGACCCCAGGCATCAGGCAGCGGTTCACAGACAGCAGGTGAAGACTCGTTGGTGGACCACGGGGACGTGCTTGAGAAAATAGAGAAAGTGAAGAATCGCGTGATCACAGTGAGATTCAACTCAGACACAGCCTCCAGTATGCAGTGGAACTTCCGACCTCAACAGACAGAAGTGAAGGTCAGTCAGTGTGATAGACTCAAACAGTCATCTGTAGTGTTTCTGTGTCGTTTTGTCGTGTTCGGTACAAGTAAACTGACTGGTGGATTAGGTTGTTTTATTGTCATGATTTTCAGTCTCGTAATAGGCAGTATGTTTCCTGTTTGAAAACCATAGTTAATATTTAATGTCTAACTTTATTATCAAACCTTTGTTACTCTCACAAAAGATGGTGCCTAGCACTGCTGATTCTTCTTCTGAACAGACATGGGGTAAAATACATTGAAAAGTATTTAAATGCAAATACTTTGACAGTTCAAATGCAATTTTTTTTTATTGCAAATGCAAATACTTTTTAAAAGTATTTCAAATACTTTTATAATTCTTTTGACGTCCTCGTGCCTGTGCACAATAAATAATGACAAACTTGAGTACAAGTACATTTTACCACTTTACAAGTTTTAATTCAAACACACATAATCTCCTATTCAAAATCAAACAAACATATATATACATGTTTTTGTGAATCCAGGACAAAACTCCAGCGGACATAACCCCAGCAGACAAAACCCCAGCGGACATAACCCCAGCAGACAAAACCCCAGCCTCTTATATCAATTGTGGACAAAACCCCAGCACTGCCTAGAATGGTTTGGTGTATCATAAATTGTCTATTTATGCATTATATAAAATATAATATACATGATATACATGTACTCCTATTCATGAACCCCTTTAAATATTGCTCAGTGAAATGTTAATTACAATCGGTGGAAATAGGAGTTGTCACTTTCTAATGGAGTTTTTTGCATATATATTCCTATTGATCTTATTCCTATTGATGTTTTCTTCGAACGTGGATTGTGGCCTTTACAGTTAACATTAATTGGATTTACGAATAGTTCAATGTCGAGTAGGTCAGGATTAGGGATATGCTATAAAATGATGTGAGATGCTGATAGTGTCACATCGTTTCCAAATTGTCCGAGCTTGGAACACAAAGGCGGCATAAAGTTATGTTTTGTCCTCGCGCTTTGTTTGTGAATGTACAAAGCTACTAATAAGAAACATCAACACAAACTTTGCTTCAAATTTTGTTTATTTAATATGGTGGTATAACATAGAACACTCCTGAAGCAAATACGTCAGTTCAGATGAATGAAATGCTTGCTAACCTGACCCTGTGGCAGGCCAGCTGATACACACAGGCCTTGACATTAAGGTTTTGAATCACTGGCCCAGGGGGCCAGTAGATTTGAAAAGTTAGTGGCCCGCCTGTGAACGTTACTGGCCCGGATTTTGTGTTACCATCAAAAATACACTGATACTGAGGTGCAAAACATTATTAGTCTTTTTTATAATTTTACCAACAAAGTTGTTAGAAGTTACTATACACATATTGAATGTTAAAAGTGAGATGTCCAATGCTAACAATATTGTAATATTGTTCAAGTGTGTACTCAGATGCATCTACAGTATTTACCAATTTTAAATAAAGTGTGGCCAGTGTGGCGACAGCTAGTCAGTTGGTAGTTGAGTTGACGGTGCTTTCATGTACAGGTCAATCAAGGCATTATACTATTTCACGGCCTTGCCCTTGCTGACGCAGCGTTACATTTGGTTTCTGTCACTTTAGCCATTAGTTAAATTTGGATTTAAGCTGTATTCCTTTCATATATTTAGAGAACAAAAAGCGTGCATAATTCTAAACTCGAGGCAGCTTCCAACCACCGTATAAAGTGTGTCCAAAGGACGCCATCGTCCACATGATAAGTGTTGGAGTTTGGACTCTTTATTTGATCAGAATTAGTATCTACATTATGTTTACAATGTCTTATAACTGAGTCGGGTCTAAGAATTATGGCGAACTGCATCTGATAACAGATGCGGTCGTGCTGTGACCGCCACTTCGTCTCGGCGGCGTTCGAGAACTGGAAACCGGTGGCCCGTCGGGCCAGTAAAATATAAGAACTGGTGGCTCGAACTGGCCTGACAGCTTCAAAAAAAGGCGACAGTGCATCATAGTATAAAAATGATTTGGTTTATATTACTTCGTGGAAACGTAAACCAAAGTGTTTAAAAAATCAATGGTTTGGTGTGGGGATTGAACCGGCATCACCCGATTGCAAAATAAAGGCTAAGGAACCAACGCCTTTTCTAACTGAGCTAGCAGGACCGACAGAAATTCACTGACTGATTTAAGTTGTTATGATAAATTGTACAACTCCTCCTTCATACATCGATATTCTAGTGATATTATGAGATTATACACGTTACTTTCTGTAGCTGGATACGATATATGTTTGCTATGTATGTATATTGGTGTACATTATCTCCCGTTGGTTGCATTCGATATAATTATTCTGAAAATTAGCCCAAGCTCGGCGATACCTAGTCGACTTGGAGGCCCATTCGCATTCATTGTTTTCAATAAAATTGAATTCATGTGGAACCGTAAGATAACTCCTTGTTCCCCTATGATGAATAGTGTTTGTATTTCATCGGAATATTGTACAATAACTCATTCTGACGCTTGTTTCGACCCAAAAGCTATACTTGTAAACATGCTCTGAATGCATGGAAAGGGTCGGCTTGATGCAAGTGTGGGTCATAAGTGACGTCACATCTCGGCAACCCGAAAAGCGCGCCAAAAATATGCATATTCGAAAATGTCTGGATGCACAGCATTAAATGTGGAATTTCTAATTCATTGATTTTTTAATTGTTTTTTGCTTGGTGGACATGGAAATAGATAGCAGGATGTAATATAACATGAATTCAAGCCATAGATGTTTTTATTCTCTTTAATGATCAACACGTGCAAGTGGCTGCAGTTGGTCATATAATAAAAGAACTATACTTGACCATTGTTTATCCAGAATTAAGGGAGTTCATTGAGTCAATAATACCATGCTCTAATTGGTCACACATTGTAAAAAATTTCCCCTGTGACAGGTTAATCCTATTTTCCATTTCCTGTGCTCACTGATGCACTAAACTATGACACTGTATTTTAATGAAATTAGATAAAGCCACACATTATCAATTAAATGCTTGCTAACCTGACCCTATGGCAGGCCAGCTGATACACTGATCATCCATCTGACAATGTCCCAAGTTAAAGCTGAGTTAATGATCAAAGCATGCAACTGGCTGCAGTTGGACAGGTAATAAAAGAGCTATAAGAAGGCAAGTTTTCTCTAGGTAAATGTCATGCGTCAGTGATCACATGTGTGACCTGTATCAACTGCCTAAACCAATCAACAATTTAGTTAAGCACAGTTGTGATAACAGTTTTCATTAATTTCACATAATTAAATGCTATAATTTGCATGAATTTTTTTTTCATTTGGTGTAAAAAGGTATTTTTATAATAGGCTATTGAAAAAAAATTATGCAAACCACCCATAAACCTGTTTCCATACTCCAGATGCGGTCTTACGGGTGACTTAAAAATAAGTGACATACTTGGTTCATCTAAAAACACATAGGCCCATCTAATTATGGCCAACAGCTTTGTACCAGCGTTTGCTGCTTTTTGTGCATGGCGGCTGAATTTGAGCTGGTCGTCAACAAGCACACCTAAGTCTTTTTCCTCTTTGGTCTCTTCTAAGTTATGTTTCTTGTCTTGAATATGTGAAATTGGGATTATTAAAACCTAGTCGCATGACATGGCATTTAGTTTGATTGAACATCAACAACCACTTCTCTGACCACTCTTCCAGGCTTGACAAATCTGATAATAGTTCTTCACAATCGGAGGACTGGGGATTAATTGACTTTTCTCCTGAACCAAGAAATGTGGACATATTAAGTCATATTTTGTTAAAAAAAGTTGAGAAAAGTATTTTAAAAAGTTGAGAAAAGTATTTTTTTTTTTTAAATGTATTTAAACGCAAATATTTTTGGCTCCAAATTTTTTAATGCAAATATTGGATCAGTCGCATTTAAATTGCATTTGACCCCATGTCTGCTTCTGAAGTGTGGTGACTGAAGACAGAAAGCCTGCGAGTCGTGTCCATTGCCAGCTGGCAGCTTACAGGGTGTATTGAGCATGAACATTGGAAGATTGTAGTAGCTGTCAGTACGCACATTCTAAGATAGGCCAAGGAACATCGATTTTCACAATGTGTCATTTACTGTAATTAATGTTTTGTGTTGAGCCTCTAGGTTGCACCAGGTGAAACAGCCCTTGCCTTCTACAAAGCCATGAATCCAACTGATGTCGCAATTACAGGGATCTCAACATACAATGTCATCCCGTATGAGGCTGGGCCATACTTCAACAAAATCCAGGTGAGTTTGTGTGGTCTTTCTTGTGATTGGACATAAAGTTAACACCTAATAGGAACATCTGCGACGTTTGTTTGCCAAAAGAAAATTATGTTAGCATAATTAGATGAAAATGTGTTAGCATCCGCAAGTCATTTCGACAACAATTCGCGCATTTGATGCCAACACATACTTTCAATATCGGAGCGGCATCGCCACAAACACAAGAAATTACATTGTTGATCGTGTCGGACAATTTAAATTATGTTACTTCCTTTTGGGATGCAGCCCCAAACTTCAATTTGTTGATATAAAACCACACTGTAGCGTCTAGTTCAGCCACGGTTTAGATCAATTAATGACAAGTTGGACTTTCATGGATTTATTGGATGGTGGACCGAAGATGCGTGACAACCAATTAAACTGTGTTTAACATACAATGTTCGATATGATGCGTATATGCTCGATGAATCAATACCAACTCATTGGTTCTTTTTTATTTCCGTTTTGTCAAAACCAACGTCAACGGGTCCATAATCCGAATAATAAAATTGATGTCACCTAAAGTGCAATTGAAATTCACAAATAGGTTTCGCTTAAGAATCAGATAAATGTGTTTTTCTGCAGCTTGGTAGGAAAGATCAGTATGCTAACATTGCATCGCAAATATTAGCTACTGGTGCATGAAAATATGAATCTTTAGTCAACTCGTTTGCGTTTTTGGCTGCTGAGTGCCATATTATTATTTTAGATCTCATTACGTCTGCGGTACCATAATATATTATCATTCAGTTCACTGTATTTTGCTGGTTCCCAATCTATTTTAGAACTGTACAACATTCGTCGTTAATTTTATTCAGTTCAACATTCAACAATGTATGACATTTAAATATTATACACATTGACGTTGGCTGGCATCTTAATAAGCTGCATATAAACCGTGCTGCCTGCACACTGACTATAGCTTTGACGGCATTCTAGGTGCAGCGTCGTCATAGTGCCCCTTGTTGCAGATACAAAAACACATTTCCATCCCCGGCCGTCGAATTTGCGAAAACATTAAATAGAGATTTCTATAGAGCATTATTTACATACAGATACATTGGACATAACAGCAATTATTTTCACACTGCCTTCATTGTTTTGTTCACTGATGCTGTCATGAATGTATGTTGGTTAGGCTTACTTGCCTGACAAAACATCTTTCCATTCTACTTTTGCTTCTACCTTTACTTCAAGTACTTTTGGAAAGTACTCCTACTTTTTACTCAGGTATGTGTTTTAGAAGGTACTTTTACTTCTACTCAAGTACAAATTTAAAGTAATTCGGTCAACATTGTTTACAGGTTAATTCTTTTAACAACATATACATGGGTGTGAAAAAGTTTCCCAAACCCCAAAAATGTGACTGCAAAATTATTTGAACCATATACTCTATCTACTTTGTACTCATCAAACCTTAACTGGTTATCATGTCAATTCATTTATTTTCAGTTTTCTTTCTCTAGAGTTAGTGAGTCCACAAGGACCACAACAGGTTACACAACATGCCCCTTACAACCCTACACCCCTAGACAAGACATGTGCAAAGTGGTATGAAATAAATTGCAAGTTTCAAAGTGGCAGTATTACAGTAATTGGACTTGAATCCTGGTCCCAACTAACCACCTTTGTATGACACCCTCCAAAACAGCACCTAATAATAATAAGATAACTTTTATTGCGCCTAAATCCTAGGAAACCAAGCTCAGAGGCGCATCAAAACACAAGGATTGGTTAATTTCAAAATCCATAAGCAGTATTCCAGTTATCAACAAATAATTCTAATTATTCATGTGTCTATATTAATATTATGTTCTTTATTTTCAGTGTTTCTGTTTTGAAGAGCAGAGACTGAACCCACACGAAGAGGTAGGTACTACTGGGTGTGTCTGATGCTGACAGTATCTACCTATCTATTCAGTAGCTGACCGACAACACAGGTGTCTTGGGGATACACCCTTATGTATGTTTTATAGTTAGCAAACGTGTAAATCTATGTCAGTCGTGGGTTATATTATCATAAAGTAAAAGTATATGGTACATTTGGTAAGCCGGTTTCTACAGAGTTGAACTAACTCTCACTGACTACCATCAACATGACGTTTGAAACATGTTCCTCAGTAATGGTTTGTAATGTCAGACTGCTGTATTATGTTGTGCAATCACTTCCAATCATTGTGTGACATTGACAATGGTGATATTTACTGTTGACAAAAGTACGAGTCCTTATTGTATTGGTTTACATTATATTCACTAGGTGGCAGCACCATGTTGTACACTGTATAGGCCTATACACTGTATAGGCATGTATGGTAATTACTTGACGGATTTGATACTCAACTTGGTGGAAATGGAAGGATACTTTGTTGCAATCATCCTACACTATACAGTTAAAAACACTATGCTGGAATATATTTTAGTTGGTATGAATATTCTGTTGAAAAAAACCCAGTAGTTAGTCGTTTTTTTTCATAATGAAACAAGCATGAAATGTGAATTGTTATTGCATATCATGCTCTAACTACACAACATCCATCCTATTTGGTTAATCTACTACATCTATCGATTATGCCTGGGCAACTTAGATCATCTTTCTCATAACTTTTTATTCCTAAAACTAAACTTAACACCAGCAAGTATTTTGTTGTGGTTGCACCTAAAACTTGGAAGTTCCCTATCACCTTAAAATCATCTTAAGCTCTAGCCGTATTTTTTCAATATTGCATTTCTGTCCTAAATAATTAACAGTCCCTTGCTCTGATGTTAACGTTGTCATGTCCTTACTCATGATTATATGTACCGATTCTGGTTGGTTGCATTTTTGAGCTTGGGTTCTTGTGGAGGTGTTATTATCTTTTGGAGTCTATTTCACGTTATTTTGGTTGATTGTAGGTGGACATGCCAGTGTTCTTCTATATCGATGCTGAGTATGCAGAGGACCCCAAGTTGGAGCTAGTTGATGAGATCATGCTCTCCTACACGTTCTTTGAGTCGAAGGAGGGTATGGAGGTTCCCCTGCCCAACTACATGCAGATGGAGAAATAAAATTTTCTTTGGAAACGCTGAGGAACCAAAGCTGGAAGTCACAGGCAATGTCATAAACATTCTTAGAAATGAAAGATGGCCCATAGGATAGTAATAACCTGGACATTTGAGTATTCCAGAGAAATCTAGGTTTTTACACTCTTCGTGATGTGGTGTATATATTAAAAGCAAGTAGATTTTTATGACATTTGCCCTTTAGTTGTTGAGGTTAACATTGCAATGACGGGTGCTTATTCAATTAATGTGAATGCAATGTACATGGTGTTATAGTGTTGATGTACATTGCCGCACAAGAATACTTGCAAGGAGATGTACTAATAAAATGTGTTTTACACCTGAAGTTTTGTTTGATGTTAGATTCAACTGAAATGTAGTCCCCAGAGTGAGCTAGATTCAACTACATGCACACACACTCATACACGCCAAGGCTCACAAATAGTACATTCTTTAGAAATGCCACCGTCACCTTGGGTCATAAACTTTGGAAAATAGACAATGCTATGTTCTAGTTTTACATGTAATATTCTTACTGTATAGTATAATTTCATTGGGTGATTTTCCTGCAACTTATAATATAATTTCCTCTCAAAAGACTGCACCGATGCAATCTCAACCACAGACTGAGGCTATTCCATACATCTGTTCATCGCTGTATCAATGAATTTTTTTAATGTTTAATCATCATGGTTCTTTGAATAGTTTTAGTTGGTGCTCTCTTGTATGTGAATCGTTGTCACTCAATGTCACAAACTGCTGCATCGTTTTTCTCAGAATCTCCCTATCCTTGAAGCAGTAGACTAGTAGTATGACCAATCCATGAAAAATAGGGCACACCTACCCAGAATGTATCTAGTTTTGTAACGTTACAGATTTTGAAAAAAGCTTAACACTTCTGAACACTTTGATATTGATGATTATATATTTTGTACCCAGAAATATGTCGCAAAAGCAATCCTGAAGAGAATTCAAAACAAGTTAAATAATAACATGATTACATGTCTAATATTAAGGAAATGTAATGTTCACATTTACCAGGTTATTAAGATGATCATACTATTATCCCTGATTAGGCATCGGAACATTTCCCTCAGCAAGGGGCATAGGTCCTTGGTAGACCTATGTGTACTTGATTCGTATCCAGGAGCAACCTTGGTTAGGGAATAGGTACGACATGGATCCTTGTCACAACTTTGTGGCCATTTTCGTCGCCTATAATGCATTAACCATTTTTATGTGTACTCCGTACACACACACATCACACAATACGTCCAAGTTGCTACAAAACATGAGAAGAGATGATTACTTAAATTGGTATGATTTCAAGCCTATGGAATCTTGCCTCTGAATCACAAATCAGACAGAAGTGTTAGTCGACCCGAAGCGATATTTTGTTGCTTGGTGGACTCTATTTGTCATGTCTTAACTCTCTTCTTGATACAATTACAAATATTATAAATGTGTCGCTAAGTTCAGGATTTTTTCTACACAACTTTAAACATGCATATGTAAACCTCCTCCTCAAGAAGATACCTCTTCCTAAAGACAACTTCAAGAATTATAGACCAGTTTCTAATTTCAGTTTCATTTCCAAAGTACTTGAAAAAGTTGTAGTAAAACACCTTGGATCTCACATTATTCGTTTGTCTAATGAATTACAATCTGCATACAAACAACTTCATTCGACAGAAACTGCCCTATTAAAAGTGCATAATGTTGTTACTTTAAATATGGATAAAGGTAAAGTAACAGCGCTTACCTTGCTAGATCTGTCTGCTGTCTTTGATGCAGTTGATCACAACATTCTCATAAATCGTCTGTCTATGTGGTATGGTGTATCCGGCACAGCTTTAAGTTGGTTTTCTTATATTTAACACATAGGCATCAAGCAGTGTATATTGGGGATTGTCTTTCATCAACACTCTCTATTTGATGTGGTGTTCCTCAGGGTTCTGTCCTCGGACCATTACTTTTCACTCTACACAACACCACGGAGCTCAGTTATTAAGTCATAATCTAAACAACTATCTTGTTTTGCAGATGATACCCAGATTTATATTTCTTGATCTACGCCTAATACTAATTGCTCCTTAGATCAGCTCAGAAATTGTCTTAATGACATTTTCGTTTGGATGATTGAGAATAGATTAAAGTTAAATGCTGATAAAACAGAGCGTGACAACATTAAACGTTTTTTCCACACCGCTGCTTAGCCAGTATGTTACGCCTGCACCTTCAGCACGAAATCTTTGATGATAATTTCAATTTTAGACGGCACATTTCTCAAACTTGTCGCTGCCGTTATTATCATATTCGTGATTTACGATGTATTCACCATTATTTGCCTCTTTCTGTTACAAAAACCATCGCAACTGCACTTTTTACTAGGAGGCTTGACTATTGTAATTAACCTTTTCACAATGTAGCCCGAATATCATTAGGTTACAAAGTGTATAGAATTGCTTAGCTAGGGTTGTGAATGGGTCTCCGCAGTTTTCTCACTCAGTGCCTCTTCTGAAGTGTTTGCACTGGCTTCCTGTCCGATATGGTATTATTTTTAAGATCTGTACCATTACCTACCAGGCTATTTCGTGTAAGTAACCAGCATATGTATACATTGCTTACTCTTGTAAAGAAAAGCCTATATCCAGTTTCGATCATCTAGTTCACATTTACTTTTTGTTCCTAGTCAATACCGATTTTGGAACTAGGGCATTTTCTGTTGCTGTGCCAGCTCTCTGGAATATGCTTCCTCTTAGTGTTAGATCAGTTGTAATTATTGTACAATTTCGCCGTCATTTATAAATTTACCTTTATAACCTTGCGTATCCACCTTAGCTCCCTGGCATATCGATCCATCTGTTGACGACTTTAATATAGCTTATCGATTCTAATATTGACTAACCCTTTTTGTATTGATGCGCCTCTGAGCTTGGTTTCCGAGGATTTAGGCGCAAAAGAAGTTACCTTTTTATTATTATTGTTTGAGATGGACTCAGGCCAATATACTTTCAATGTTTTCCTTACGCAAGTGTTGTGGAATCTCCGAAACTGTCATACCAGTGGTTGGTGTCCAGTCTGGTGTGATGTCATGATATTTCTAGGTAACAGCCGCAGTCACGAGTGTGTCGTTTTGGCGATACTACTCCACACGCCAGCTGGTCTTTTAGTGCGAATGCGTTCGCGTCGTACTTGTCTGCATTCCACACGTTTCTCGGATAGACTGGGTGATACCTATGGTACGGAAATGCTTCTTCAGTGGTTCAAACCACCCTCTCCCTGCGTGGAACTTTGAGTTACTTGATCTGTCAGCAAGAACATATACAATATATTACATACAACCTAGGTACGAACGAAACAGTTGTACACCCCATCCACCGAGAAACCCATTTCTTATCGCATATGTGATTCGAAATCTGTTTAACTATGCAA
This sequence comes from Escarpia spicata, assembly GCA_963995525.1. NCBI lineage: Eukaryota > Metazoa > Annelida > Polychaeta > Sabellida > Siboglinidae > Escarpia > Escarpia spicata. The sequence continues at coordinate 35,099,228 of OZ023210.1, forward strand.
CAGGTGTAAAATTTACATATGTCGCGGTCTTAGCGATAGTCGTTGGTCTTAATATTACTTCGCTGTTGAAAACTGGTCGACCAGGTTGTGAGATTAGACAAGCATGGATTGAAGCTATGGAAGAATTTTCAAACGTCACACGTGTAATGTATATCTAAAACTCATGAGAGCTCTGTCTTTCATTGACCTCTTCATCACCCGTCTCCTTGCAATGAATGTATGCGGCAACATGTTAGGAAACAGTGGCGGCCCCGGATCCAGAGAGGGTAGTCTAGGAGGGGGGTCACAAAAACCTCCACTGGCGGTCGAACCAAATGGTGTAGAAAATTTGACTCTGCATCGAATGGTCTTAACTTAATTCAGCTTCTCTGCTGTCTCAGCTCGACTGGTGATGGGGGAACCTTAACAGGGATAACATTCCCAAGGGTCTAGGGCGGGGGAATAGTCACAATCCAACGAAACGAAGATTACGACAACATCCATGTCTACAGTGCGCACCACGACTGTCTTCATCCCTTGCTGAAGAGCGTGTACTAGTGTAGTGAGTGGTACATTACACGCGTGTCTGCCAACACAATTCATTCACGACTGTCCCATGAGCAGCTACACTGTCACCAGTTGTCACGCACATCACCTTGTCTTCTCGCCATTGCTCCGTCTAGATTGCTTCTCCAAGAATCTTAAAATTCGAGCTCGGTCCTGCACAGCACGACGAGCGGCCATGAAACTGCATATTCAACTGTCACCGATGCTTTCCCGAATAGTGCAGACACTTTCTCTGTCCACTCTGTTTCTTCAGAGACGGCTTTGTCGAGGGTGGCTGACAGCTGAACACTGCTTGCAGGAGGAGCCGGAACCGTCGATTCGGAAATCTTCACGGCCACAGCTTGAACGACGGTGTACGTTGGTGGTAGAGATGCCTTTCTGTATTGCAAATAGAAGACACCTTACAAACACAGGTCGCTCTTCACCGGCGTGATCAGCCTGCGGAAACTGAGTGATAGATATCCATGTGCCATGGAACTAGCTCTGAGCGGTCGTTGGTGATAAAGTTTGTCTATATTATCGAATGCATCAGTGGTTGTAATCCCTGATCTCAAGTTATGAGGACAGACACTGGCTTCCTTCTCTGCTTGTCGGGTGACATTCGCAGCGATTGCGCTCTCTGGTTGACTCATTCTACTCTGTGCTACAAAAACCCAAAGAGCTAATTTTTTCTATAAGAACTTTGCCCCTATAAGCAGAGTGGATAGCAAGGCCCGCGTGTAGTGGTAGAGGTGGTTCGTGGGACAATGTGTGGCGATCATGATCACGTGTCACCAGATGTTCTGCTGCTGTGTTTCGTCTTTTTTTCTTGCTGTTGAATGTGATCAGCTGTTCAATTGTAAGAACTTCTTCGGTGCACCGTACTTCCGTATCCATTTCATTGCCACAGAGCAGCATAGATGCTAACAGTTTCAAGCATTGTGACGCTCCTTGGTTTTGACAATCTTTAGAGAAAGTTCCAGCAAACGGCGGAATGTTCGTGCTAAATATTTCTTGCATGCATAGCTTTGCTATTTTTTCTAATAGCAGCACCTGATCTTGCTTGTTTCGCTGCTCAAAGGCAGCCCCCAACATTTCTTGCATCCCGCAGGGAACACTAGCACGCAACGTTTACCAGTGGGATTGTTCCTGCAGTCGATAATTGCAGAAATGTTCCAAAAGTTCTTCTTTTAAACGAGTTTTATTGACTGCAATGCTGTGACCCAGCTCTTCAAACCTTTGCTCAAAGGAAGAGCGCATCGTAGATAACTTGAACATTGTTTCTCCACGCTCAACTGCCGACTTGATATCATCAGTTAAATCTACAAATGCTCGAGCTCGGTTTACTTCTCGCAACTCCGAGTAGCTTCCACTGCAGCTTCTGCGTTTTCCTCTAAAGAACGAACGGTGTTCTTGTATTTCACAAGACAGGAAGTGTGGTGTTTAGCTTCTAATGCAACTAAATCGCCGCCACCAATTGTCGCGCACAATTTGTAATCGTTCATCCCTTCAGCCATAGAACGGAGTGATTTTTTTGCTGCAGAATATACAGCAAGTCTTGTCATGGTAGGTTTTTCATTTTGAGCGTTTTTTGTCTTTCCCGTCAGCTTTCGTTGTTCTTTTTCGAGTTTAGCGTTGCTGAATTTGTATCGACATGTACAATGCCTCTTAACTTCTTTGTTCATAAGCAACTCAACAGAGTATTGACATTTCAGATGTACTGGGAGCTGTTCAATATCCCCATAATATTGGTCACAAAACTTTCGTAAACATTCTCTGCAGAGTATTGTTCATCTGGATTTGTCAGAGGACACCGTAATTTTCTTCAGATGCTTCCTAACAAACAACGCATAGGTTCCAGTTGATAGAACAGCTATGTCTTTTCAATGTGTGTGCTTTCCATCTGAAACAAAATAAATAGTATTAAAATGGGTCGATTCGTTTTATCGGAGCACGTGCAATTTACGTTAGGCCTAATATTGTCTGTTTTTGATATAGCATAATTTGACGAATCTATTGATATAGGCGCGAGAACAGGGGGTAGGGGGAGGCAGCTGCCCCCTGGAATTTCTCGGGGGGGCAGACATATGGTTCCCCCCAATTAAATGTGAGCGTGAATATTTTTGTTTGTGGCGAGCGTCAATGGCGGGTGGAAATCGATTAATGTGTGTTTTTGTCGACTGTGAAAGGTGTGTGCAATTGGAAGGCAGACATATGGTTTTCTGCCCCCTCCCAGTAAATTAATAGGCAACGCGGCGGTGAAATTTCGAGGTCTCGAGATAAAAAATAACATTTTGCTATGTCTTCTCCCAGCCACCGTACTCCGGTAGCCCCTCCCAATATGAATTTCGTTCTCGCGCCACTGTCTGTTGATTGTTTATTATGACTAGGTAAGACATTTCCCTAAACCGTCTTACATAACGCTGGTACGACTCCATTAAAATCGTCGCAGTGCATAACACTATAATATCGCTCACATTTTGATCAAAGTCAGAGTAAGCTGACAACAAACTTTGAAAGCGAGCCGTATGACGTGATTGGAAGAAACAGCAGCGAAGTCGTAATCGAACGTGGTGGCGCTGTCTACAAACGGAATGATGCATTCCGCATCTGAAGAATTATCTGCAGGACACCGGTGATCAGCACATTGTGACGGACGCAGCTGAACCGATTGCTGTGGAGCTTGATCCGCAGTGCGACGATCAAGGGCACAGTCGAGCGTCGGCACAACCTTCTCCGCGCAAATCGACTCGTGACCGCAAAGCTCCTGCCTGGCAGGACGATTTCGTGGTCAACTAATTGTAATGCTGTATGATTTCAGAGAGTGTAGGCGGATCGCTGCTCTCTAGATCTTAATGTGTAATCATGTTAATTTCAATACCATAGTGTAGACGGACTGCTGCGCTTTGTATTCTTACCTGTTGTTGATATGCACATTGTTCCGTGCTTTGTAGTTTTGTAGTGAGTGAAAAGAAAAAGGGATGTAGTGTCGTACATACAGTCACTTACGGTAATTACTGGAAACCATCTGGCGGCACTTTGATGCGACATAATAAATAGCGTGGTTGCTTGATTCAATTCGATGTTTGTCTATGTAAGAGAACACTATAGTTACTGACATGTAATCTTGTCATTCATGGTCAAAAACACAACATCAGATATGGATCCGGCATACATGCGTACAAAAACGGCGATGGTACTGAAAACTATGAGGTTCATTATCGTTATTATCATATAAACAAAACAGGGATGTTTTTGAGAAAAAAAAGACCTTGACATTCAAGGACATATATATATACACACATGCCTACATACATGCATACATACGTAATTATACACACCCATTCGTACATATATACCAAAATATTGGTGATTTTGAAAAAGAAATATTTCACGTTCTGTAACATTTGACCTTGAAATTCAAGGTCAAGGACACATAATCTGACGTGGAGCCCCCTCTAATCGGATTCGCCGTGAAATGTTACATATATGATCCAATGTTCATGCTTTTACCCAGCAAGTAACGAAACCAGACTGTGGGGGGTTTTCAGAACATTAGCTTGGATACTGTATCCTTCTTAGTACACTCGGTAAAGGTGGTTGGTAACCAGAGACTCAACATACAGTTGGGTGATGGGCACATGGTCCTGACAGCAAGCATTCGCCGCAGAAGCTGAGCGTAGCATTCGTCAATCCGATCTTACAGATGCGGGTGTCTGTCAATGCTTCTGGTCCGAACAATCGGATGTTTTCAACACAATGTGTGAAGAAGACTAACTTGGTATCACAACCAATAGTTTACTTCCAAACTTCCTCTATTATGTTGCAGGCAGACCAGACTTGCGCTTACCTGAGTTTGATATGACGTTTTTTCTTTGAGTTTGGGTAATGAATGAAGGTATTTGAAATCCTTCACGTTGCATACCTGGTATACCATGTTTCCCAGAGAAGTGTAGGTAGTGTTCCATTGAACTGCATGGTATGCCAGGGATTAGTGTAGGATGTTTTGACCGGTCCCAAGGACTGGACACTCTACCCTACCCTACCCTACCCTACCCTACCCTACCCTACCCTACCCTACCCTACCCTACCCTACCCTACCCTACCCTACCCTACCCTACCCTACCCTACCCCACCCCACCCCACCCCACCCCACCCCACCCCACCCCACCCCACCCCACCCCACCCCACCCCACCCCACTCCACTCCACTCCACTCCACTCCACTCCACTCTACTCTACTCTACTCTACTCCACTCCACTCCACTCTACTCTACTCTACCCCATTCTACTCTACTCTACTCTGCTCTACTCTACTCTACTCTACTCTACTCTACTCTACTCTACTCCACTCCACTCCACTCCACTCCACTCCACTCCACTCCACGCCACTCCACTCCACTCTACGTTACGTTACTTTACCTGCTATAACGTCGCAGTTGACGTTGTCGCGCTTACATTTATCCGGGCGTTAAATAATATCCGGGTGACGTTTCTGCGCGTGCACGTATCTAGTGGAATGTATTTAGCACCAGCTGCAACTATCGTGCTTTCATTTATACGGGCGTTATGTATGTTTATATGTATATATATATATATATATATATATATATATATATACATATATATATGTATATATATGTATATATATAAATTATTAAAAAAATAATTAAATAAATAAATTATAAAATGTTCGCTTCACACAAACATAAACAATTCCTCGTATTATGACAACAAACGAAACATATTTAACTACTTGATATTATTTATCACCACGTGATCTACTGGTGCCAAATAATATGTCTTACATATGCACATAAACATCACCCGGATAAAATGTAATGCCCGGATATATGTAAGCGCGACAACGTCGCTATAGGCCTAACGAAAACATTGAAACTTCGGTTGGTCCAATCAGAAACAATACATGTGACTGTTGAAAACATCACACCTCGTGTAACCTCATCGCCTCGTGCAACCCCATCGCCCCGTGTAACCACATCGCCTCGTGTAACCACATCACCTCGTATAACCTCATCGCCTCGTGCAACCACATCGCCCCGTGTAACCACATCGCCCCACGAGGTTGCTATCATGTGCGATATCGAGCGGTGATAGCAATCGTATGAGGTGACGACATCATGCAAACACCGCCTAGGGCTTCATTTTATTCTTGGACTCCGATACATAGTTTTCATATTGATAAGGTATGACATTATTAAAATATGCCTGCCTAAATACATATTGCACATACATTATTATTTTTTAAATGTATCTGCTGTTGTTTGGTTGCTCTTAAGCAACCCTGAGGGACTAGGGAAAGTTAAGTCAATCCAGGTCCCTGTATCGAGCCATCTCAATTCAATCATATCTCTGAACCGAAGCAAGTTGTCAAGTTGACAAGTTGGTGTGTTTCTATGAGACAACATTACACAAAGAGAGGTAGAGACAACAATGGAGTTAGACAGATTTGTCCCTGACCCTACAACCGAACCTCCCGGACTTGACCTTCATCGACACCAGTGGACTACCATAACTCTGCATGGATGCGGGCATCTGATACATTAATGTCGCTGCAAAGAAAGAGCAATATTATTAAGATGTAGGCCACGACTAGTAAACCATCATAAACCACTGCCATATGTTTGCTTTTAGCGGAGGAATCCCAGAGGTCCACTCAGCCCCCAAGCAATGGAATGGATCAACCACCTGGAGATACATACATGTACAACTATATGCGACTCTGCTGCTATATCCAAACGAAAGAGGAATTGCCTAATTAGTGTGCTCTTTCTGTGTTTATTCCCTTAGCAAAAACATCTATAGAATATTCTAAAGCATGTTTACGGATGGTTTTCTATAGAATATGTTGTATCATAGAATCCTATATAATTTCTGTAGATTTTTTTATATAACATATTATCTACAGCTAGATTTTCTATAGAAATGTATAGATAACATATTATTCTATTAAATTTCATTACTTTTCATTTGATATTATTGATGATATTATATATATACCAGCGAACTGCATAGTACTAAAACTACAGAAGTCCACAGTACACTAGAACACAAAGGCGTTTAAAAATTGAGTAATCTCCGCTACGTGAACCGACAATTAAGAGACGCTGCAGTTGCAGCGAAGCGCCATGACAACGCGGCGAGACGAGAGAGACGCTAACACAACTTTAATTAGTTTCAACGAGCACTTCGCTGAGGTGTATTTACGTAAGTAATGTAATGTACTCTCGAGGTGGCGATCAATGGTCCTGTCCCTGGCTTCCACTTGGAATGCTCGGTGTTTGCCTCGGCCCCAGGTAACGCATAGGATGTGATGTCTTATAATTTATGTGAATAGAAACAAATTAACGATTTCCGTTGGTTTCATGAATAAGTCGCCCGGAGACACCCGAGCGCAGCGTGACGTCTTACAGTTCAACAGTACACTAGACGTATCCTAGTAGGTTTTACACCCAATCACCCGATTTCTTTTGATGCTCTACGTCGTTTGTACGTATAGGTCCCTATATATGCATGCACGCAGGCATGAACGCGCGCGCGCGCGCGCACACACACACACGTGCGCGAACATTTTGCTCTAATACGGTTGATGGAGTCTTGCGTGTCACAGAGATCATATATGTTCGTTGAACCGCGAATCATGTGTGCGTGCCATCAATGATTCGTGGCACACTGTTATATTAGTTAATTATGTAAGACGCATCGATCAACAGCGATGCTTTCCTGTAGGCGTCTTTCTGTATTCTCCACTGAACACAGGCGTGCTGTTGGTGCGGGCTAACATTGAGAGGTTGACCTGTAGTTGTTCCGTGTCCTAGATGCAACACCCACGTGCTATACAGGGAGTTTGTATCTCATTTGTCAGGCCGAACTCTGATAAGCCGACTTTTAGTGAAACCCGACTTTTTACAGTTTCGTTTTAAAACCACTTGTCTGTCTCGTTCGCGTTGTCCTACTGGGCAGAATAATTTTCTCGCTGGTTGAATGTTTGATGCGAATGAGCATTTATGTTCATGTAAATGTATTCATTCAATCCCGCTCGTCGGTGCGACTTCAGTTATACCCCGGTAGAGGAAAACAAATGTTCGTGAGATCATACCACTGGAGCTCGTTCGGTCAAATTCGACTACCTAGTCATAATATTATTGCTGCTAGGGAAATGATGTACGTACGTATGTATGTATGTATGTATGTATGTATGTATGTATGTATGTAAACCGCTATTAGCCTATCACAGGAGAGCAAGTTGCGTGGCAGATCTAGCTGCGAATGGGTCGGTAAACATGAAGTTAATATATCAGTTATATGCTTATATGCGACATCGTAGTTTGACTGATGTGCAAATTAGTGTATCCCTGTGAAGAATTTGAGATTTTGCCCTTATCGCCAAATACCCGGTGGCACGATAGTAGGGTTTCAGCTGTCGTGATCCTGTCACCAAGGAAGACGTGGAGTTTTTCTTCGAGTTGGTTCTACTTCTGGGGGTAATTATTTCCTCTGCATGTTTGTTCCAGAGACAGTTGGTGGCTAGCAGGAATGGCCTACCAGATCACATTGCAAGTTCCTGCCCAAGTTTGTGTATAAACATTTATTTAAATTTTACAGAGTGGGGGACAGCAATCTCTTTAATGGTAACGGCAGATATCAACTGTTTTTTGTTTTCTGTTCTTGGTACATGATAGTATTGTGTGTGTGTGTGTGTGTGTGTGTGTGTGTGTGTGTGTGTGTGTGTGTGTGTGTGTGTGTGTGTGTGTGTGTGTGTGTGTGTGTGTGTGTGTGTGTGTGTGTGTGTGTGTGTGTGTGTGTGTGTGTGTGTGTGTGTGTGTGTGTGTGTGTGTGTGTGTGTGTGTGTGTGTGTGTGTGTGTGTGTGTGTGTGTGTGTGTGTGTGTGTGTGTGTGTGTGTGTGTGTGTGTGTGCGTGCGTGCGTGCGTGTGTGCGTGTGTGTGTGTGTATAACTGTTTCCCATTCTATCAAATCTAGAAAAGAACTATTGTAATAAAGATCTAATTATAACTAGACCAAACGTCTACATAGCCTACGTTATCCAGCTAACTCCATGTTGCACGTTGCTGATGTAGACACGTTGTAGATGCGTGCACTGATAAGACTTACTTCTAACAGCAGCCCGTATCGGTGTACTTACTAATGCTAAAAACCGATACAAAAGAAAGTATAGTTTATTAATGTGCCTGGATATGTCGTCACCTTGAAGCGCGCCATCACGGCTCAGTGCTTTTGCAGCACGATCAGATTGACGATGACATTGGTTATATCATAAGAGCTCGTTGCGAAGGGAGCAGGTGATCTTTTGGTAATTATATCGCACCGGACAAAGGTAGGTGGTGATAGCCGGGTCATGGGCTGCTGCAAGCGAAGGCATGGTGCCATGTACAAAGCAGTGTCTGGATGCAAAAAACAGTGTGTATATGGAGAGGTTAAAATGAATAACTGACTTGAACAGGTTATATATACATGTACATAACAGCTGCACTCTATACGTGTCATATTGCTGCACAAATTTTCTTTGATAACTACGTGTTTGGAACAGCGAACTGCGTGGTAATAATACGCCGGAATATTACATAAAGTATGTCGTTACACATATCTTTAGTGTCGACAAGTCTGAAAAACAAGCCTGACTGGTCGCAGTGTGTTGCCGCGGATCGTAGATTTGACGTGACTACCGATAGTCAACAAACACGAAACTGACTTGACATAAAGCAATTTAATGAAACGTGTAACATCGGCGTTCAACCGATGCATTCATAAACTGTACAAAAACATGGACATAATATATGCTAAACATAGGATCATGATTCTTTCATCACATTAATATCACGACTACCATGTCCTGTACGAGTGACACACTACGTTAAATTCTCAGTGACTATTTCATTATGCAATATATACACCTACTGTGGCAGTGTGCGCGGTGGACGCCATTCGACCGTGAAAGGTCTACTGATATCGTTATCGCGATCAACCGGTGCAGCGTGTCAGGCCACTAGGTCGGCCGTACACCGCGTGACATTATCAATGACAAAAGTTTATATACAAGGTGGATTTGCCTTGATCTCTTCAAGCGTCCGGAGCAAGCAAGTTCCTTGTAGTGTCCACTGATGTTCTCTCCCGAAACCCCATCAAGAAAACAGTCGTTGCTGTCCGTTCTTGCTCAAGCTCCGCATAATATGGACACGAATTACGAAGAAACGTTTCAGTTGCAGGCAAAGTTGCTAGATACGTAGGTCTAAATGAAGGTGTTGGAGGTTAGAACTCCCAGTAGGCATGTTTGCCGAGTTCCGTCGACTTGGCACTGACGATGCCGTTCTGCTCCCCCGCGATGTAGTTGCCGTTGGGCGCCTTGATGCAGAAGAATCCCTGCCTCCTCAGCTCGAGGATAATGGGCTGTGGGGTGGAACTGTTGCACGTGATGCTACCGTCACTGTCCACGCCCCAGTACTTGCCGTTGGGACCTGGTCGAACCAGAGAGTCGTCTTAGATACGTGCATAGAACAAACACAATAACATCTGAGTGATACGAAAGTGAGTACTCTTACAGTCTGCCAGCGAGGACATTTAATTGAAAACATCGTAATGCAGTCGCATTGTTGATTGCCCTCAGTATTGTAAGCCTTACCAGCCTCCCTGTGGCCATCTTTATAGTGACCTCTTGGAAGATGCAGACATTTCGTAAGCCAATTTACCTCCTGTCACCACCTCGTTGTGGGAAAATGCATTATCCGTTAGAAGATATAACCAAATGGAAGGGTTCAGTTGGCTAACGACATCGCTAACGCTTTGCCCCACTGATCAGAAACTTAGAATTATTAGACATTGTGAAATCATAATCAATTGTTAATCGTTGTGATTTAACGAGGGATTTAATACGTCAAACAAGAATATGTTTCTAAATTAGCAACATACATATATCAACAACTGCAGCGTGCCATATAATCACTGTACAATCAACAAATGCAGCCTACCTTTGAAATAGTGTACTCCGCTCTGTCCGTCCGTGTGTTCCACTTCGATCGACTCGTACGATATCTTGTTGCACTCGATCTTGTCCGCGCCCTTCTTGGTGCCGACGAAGCCGTGCTCGCAACGCAGCATCAACAGAGGCCGGTTGACGACTGAGAAGTAGAATTTCTCCTTTGTCGAGATCTCCGTGCTGACGGCGTACAGACTGCCGTTAGGACGCGACGTCACGTAACGGTCATTGCTCGCCTTCAGGGCCATTGCTCCATCGTCCAGCCACTCGATACGGAACAGAGCGTCGGCAGACCTGGACAAAACGGACACCAATGAATGCCTGGCACGGGTAGACGATACAGTTACACAGAATGCATTAATAATACTGTAGCCTTTGATTACAGATCGCGAGAATTCACTCAGTCTACCACAATTAGTCTAACAATAAGTTTGCCCATTAAGTTTATTCTGCTGTATGCACTCATTTGGAACTGTATGGGTTTTTGTTCTACCAGCTATCTCTCTGTCCGCATATTTGCCATAACCCAATTCCATATACATGCATGACGTCATCTAATCCATTGAAATGCGCAGCAAAATGTAGTTTTCTTATATAGAGACAGTGAACATTGTATGCAGTTTCTATACAGGCCAACAATGCAAACAGTGTAATTATAAATATAATCTGCTAAAAATGTGTCTGGATTAAAGTGGTTTGTGAGAGATTGTTATACGCCCTTCGAATGCATAAATTAGAGCGATGCGTGACTTTCCGGAAAGGAGACAAGCACTAGTGCAGAATATACAATTGAACCGTGTCTCGTCTGTACAAGAACAGTACACTTGGCGGTCAGGTGCTGTCGCTCACGGCTGTAGGCAACATACGCACGCAGATTGACAGCTGGTATAGCGGAGAGAACCAATCCACAGTAGGGAATATTGGATCTAGCCCAGCATGTCCAGTCCAACATTTTTTTTAAATCCGTTTCATTGTTAAGCTATTTAACAAATTCTGATTACTTACATACCATATCATTGACATTATCGCACAAAGCAAGATTCGTTGGTGGTATAAAGTCGTCAAACGCGCTTATTTAGAATAATAAGACCAAAATCAGTGTCCACTGAAAAGGCAGTTTGGGCTAAACTCAGTGATCAAGTAATAACAGGCATTAACAATTTAGCAGTATGCCTTTTCAACCCATTAGTATAAATTATAAATTGCTTTGATTTGGTCTCGGTGGAAGCAAGGACATATCCATTACATGACTTTCGTGTTGAGCGAGAGAGTTGACGGAAGTGATGTGTACCTGGTGGCCGAGCCTGTCTGGATGCCGCTAGAGGCCGCGTCGAACACCCACAGTGTGTTCTGGCAGGTGCGGATACGACAGTATTCTTGCGCCTTCTTGTCGAGCTCCACTTGGAAGATCTCCGTGTCTGTCGCCTCGTCCTGGTTGGCCGTCACGTCCAGCCCTGCAAGTGGACAGTAGCGTGGTCAACAGGGGGAAAATAGTGGCTTATTTGGGATATTGGAAGGAGCGCAACGGAGGAGACAAGCTTAGTAGCCGATTCGTTTGCTACATATCACAACAGAAAATATACGAACATACGTGTATGTTTAAACATAGTCCAATGCTCCTCTTTAAATACATCACTAGTGTGAAGACATTTGACACGTAGAAGATCCTGTAGATGGTTCTGTAACAGTTGAACAGTTTTGAGGTCGTTATAATGGCGAGGATTTGTGACGTACGACCACACACGAGGTTGATCGAACCAACATCACGAGAACACCGCACGAAACAATCTGCCTCAATACGAACTGCGCGCGATTAGTTCAAAATTCGATTTAAATGCCAGGTAGTCGACTCAAAACAGCACTTCGTCTGGTTAGATGCCTCTCGTTGTGTGTCGTGTTACTTATGCATGACGTGATATATATATAGCTACACTGATGTGCTTCGATAACGCGGGACAAAGATTCATGAATAACTATACATCACCGGCACGATCAAAGACATCACGGAGTAATGTGTTTGCGTGTAAATTGGTTCATGTGAATTACATAACGCAAGTTATTTTATCGATAGATGGCGCCGATAACGTCTCACATTCGGTTTTGAATAGTGTGCAACAATTTGCAGATCCATATTATTTTCTCCATCTGTTTATGTCATTTAAGGACTACACACAACTTATTGATTTTAGCATAAATAGTTGGCATGCATTGGACACGTGTTAACTTGAAAGACTAAGACTTGTACTACTGTGTTGTGTAATAATATCCCAACTGGGTATAACTACAAGTGTTCATATCCTTTGTGCATTGTTCCAGGTTTACTAGAAGACATCCATGACAGTATAACAACCAGTTTCAGTCAGACGACCGCACATGTGCACGCCACACGTTCTGTCCACATGGGTGTAGACAATAAAAAGCGTAGTCACCCGACCACACGAATCACCAGACTGCCACAACGGGGATCACCAACTATAGGCCAACAATTAACACCTGACAATGACAACTGCAGGTATGACGCAAATAGGTGAAAACGTAACGTCGATGACACACGTTATGAGCAATAGGGGTAGAATGTCGATGTCCCGCACGATGGTGGCGAGTCGTAAACACGAGTAGAGCAACGGCGTGGTGACACAAACCACTGCACTGCACACTGTCACTTTGTCTCCCCGTCGTCACGCGATCTGTCCGGCAGACGACATGCACACCACATAATTAAGACCGCAACCGGTTCCTCTAGTTCGCCGAATAGTTACCGCAAAGGATTTCCGCAATAGTATTATACGTACACAATTAAGGTTTGTTCAAATGACGTTCAAATACAACGTGGGACAATATACAGTAAATCCGAATGAAGAGTAAATTGTGAAAACACAGATAACTAAAAGATTCTTATTATAGGTTATACTGTGGACGTTTTCTCGCGAATTCCGTCAGTGCTGCCGAGAAGGTGCGTGCAAGAACGGCGTACTAGTAGCGTGTTGAATGTCTCCGGTAACTTCGGTCTGGTGCTCCTGGGATCGCATTACCTTATCTCGGATCGAATCATGCGCAAGTGCTGTTAAGGTTCAGACGTCATTTGGGAAACAATCGGCGATAGGAAGAACCCGCTATATTGTGGTCACTCTAGCTTAGTCAACAAATAACTACATTTATGGGGAATAATGAACAAGGACAAAAGAAAGGATTACAATAATGACAGTTTCAGGTTGAGTTTCAGAGTCGAGGAAACAGACGGTATAGAGACTGCGAGACTAACAGGAGACCAGGTACTTATACTGATCGTGCGTTAGTCATAGGCTTGAAGACGACACCTGTCGTGCCAGCGGATGCGAACGGGAATTCAAAGTTGAAATAATGACTCCGGTGTTATGCTGCTGTCAAAGATGCGAGCTACGGTACAACACGAACAACATCGATTATTAATAGTCAACTTATTGGGGGTCATCTCAAACATATGCGGACTAGACTTCATGGGGGAAAGAGAAGCTGTTTTGTTTATTGTGGCACATTGTTGTATTGTCCCCGAAACGTCGTTTATTTTCCGATGTCATTTATTAGGGAGAGGTAGTCATAAGTAAAAGTCCTTATTGTGAACAGTCGTCATCGGTATTTTGAGACCACCCCTTAATGTTGATTAAGACGAAGATTGACTGTATGTAGCTCATCGATTTCCTTGTTGTTGTTGTTGTTGAGTAGGGGCCTACTTCTTCCACCAGTGTAGAGGCATAATCCTTCTTCTACTTGTGTCAAATGTAGGGGCATACTCCTTCCACCAGTATCAGGTGTAGTGGCCTACTCCTTCTTCCACCAGTGTCAAGTGTACAGGCCTACTCCTCGTTGTTCGTCGACACGCTAAGGTAACCTACTATGTAATGGTATGTTACCGGACTCGTTTTTAAATCACCGATTAAGGACAATGCACTGACATTTTTCTAACCATGATGCATTTATGACCCCTTGAATTTAACATCCTTCAGACGATTTTATCAGGACGTTTCATGCAAAATGCCACGCAACATTAAATCGGCGCTGTGCGACCCTGTCCACTCTCTATCCGCCGGTCAATGATACTCGTATACTGCTGCGGTGGAACATGTGCATTCACCACCGTGCAGTAGGACCCCTATAGTAGGCATATAATTCGGTATGTGAGGAATTTCAGTCGGCTGTTGAGTGTAATTGTTGGCCAAACATCAATGGCATGTGCGTATGGTGACCGCGTCACCTGGTCTCGTGTCATGGCGCTATTACCGCATCGCGTCCGTGGTGTCGCCGGCTTGTTTGTGCGCAGGCCTCGCCGTCAAAGTAACAAGCCGTCAAAGCCATGGACCGTGCACCCATGCACGACATCAACGGAATTCCCACGGTAGCAGGTGGGTAGACTCGGTGTGCCAACAGGACGGTGCCCACTACTCACTGCATTTCGTTCATAGTCATAACAATGGTATATTAACAGGAGGGCTAAAATAGCACCAACACAAGGAAACGCGGAGCCATTACTTAATTACTGAACCTTGAGCACCACGGTCCACTGAACTCCCATTCCTCGACGTGCTTTCTTTGACCACTGTCGTCTCCGTGTTCTCTCCGTAGCCCCCCCCCCCCCCTCCCCGAGTGCTGCACTAGAGGTCATCGTCCTTCGCGGACGCAACCACCGTTCCATTTATCCGACAAGCGAGCTTCCCTGTCTCCCAGTGCGTCTGAGCGCATCTATTGAAACTCAGAATTGATTTCTTGTTCCCCGGACTACGCGCTCTCGTCGGATCACTATAGCGACTTATAACGACTTCACAACGAAAGTCTCTTGGCGATCCGGGATACACATTTTATTTCATTCGCTGATTGACTTGGACGTAACGTCCTGTTACATCTACGTTTGAGTGGATGGTGTTTTGGAAGGACGTGACACACACACATGAAGCTTTTTCTCATCTATGCAATCCTACGTATATAGTCCTGGTACTGACACAGTATACGGTTTAGATTGCATATCTCGTGTGTGTACAATTGGTTGTGATTCGGTCTGGTCTCGCCTATTTGTTCTGAAACCGGCAAACAACCCCCTACAGCTATGTGAAACATGGACATATACGGCGATAGCTTGTGGGGTGAGGTGGGGCGTAAATGTCAAATAACACTCTTGTGATAATGCCGTCAACTGCGATTAAGATTTGTAGGCACTTGATCGTTCGACGGTCTAGACTAGCTGTTCCCAAACGTTCTCAACAGAAGGCCCTATAAATCGCCATTGTTGCGTTTAATGTGCCATTTTATTAGCATGTTTGCTGAGGACTCTTGAAAATATATATGACACACGTTCCCGTGGTGCAGTTGCTTGAGAACATGTGGTCTAGAGTGTAGACAATGACATTTTGTATTTTTTAGTGTAAACGATACACCCAAACTTTGGGATGCCGCATTCGAGGTAGACGTCATCACGTGGGGGAGTAGCGCAAGTATCAGGGGGACGGTGCCCTGAGGGTACGATACTCTAGGGCATCTTCAACAAGATGAAAATCCCCGGGGGAATTACGACTACTACATCGGGTCAGATTTTCCCCCGAAGGGAGTTGATGGCCAGATCGGCCATAGAGGAAAATGCCATCACAACACCTGCGGGACTTCGGACATCACCAGTGTTGCAGTCTCTACAACATTGGCTGAGGTTGATAACTATCATATATGTTGCTCGGTGTTTTTACACAAGACACATTCACTGTACAGGTGCCTATAATTAATTTGATGCTTGCTGAGTCATTACTTCCAACCTGCGTTGTAAAATTATATTGTGTTCAACTTAACCGAATTGCCTGTACAAGCGGCCGTATCTGTAATGAACAGTTCGTATTTAACCAGGTCTGAATACATCAAAGGGCGCATTCGATGTATCTCCTGTGTAGAAATCTTTGCATTCTTCGTACTCACATCGATGGATACAAGGAAGACCAGATAACCAATGTCGTGATATCACGTACTGTCCAGCTCATATTATCACTGACGACAAGAACCAGGCAAAAAAGACAGTTTCACATATTAAGTGCACGTCTCAAATGCAACGTCATACTGCCGGTCTGGTAATGCAGACCCGCCTGCCGCAGACAAACACGACACTCGCCCGTAGCACAATAGTGTATGAAATAAACAAGTCAGACCCATTGTAAGAGCGACTACACTTCGTAATAGATATAGTTATTCCTGGGCACTGTATATCTTGAAGCATGCCTTAGAACTATGTTGAGGAACGAGAAAGAATGCAACAAGTGAAGCATTTATTGCACGTCGTCAACCAAGTTAATACCCCGTGAAGCTCCTGTTTGTTGGAAACCCATATCCACTTGTCCAGGAAGAATGGACTTTTGCCAGAGACAGTTCAAGTTCAACCTCGATATGCTTCCACTGTCTACGGCAAGGTGTTTATTTCAACTGCGGAAACTACAAGAAGTTGTTCATAATAAATGTAATGCAGTGAACAGTGTATTTCGACATGACAGATGGTGCTCTCCTATACCACGCGACCAACCGTTCTTCTATAGGTTCCAACTGCAAGTATACTTCCCCCTATGACCTATCAACTACCGCGTATACAATAACACATTCGCAGATAGGTCTCTATGAGATTGATCTTCGTTTACACCGTGGAGTGACGGTTATATGCACATTAATAATAAGTTACAGTCGTCTAATTGTTAAGTGTGTTTTGACTTTATTTGGGGTTGTTCCAGTTTGACGTGATATTGGATCTAGGCCCGTACACTCGATGGTACGGATTGTCTTGACTCCGTATGGTGGTTCCATTATTGAGGTTATCGCTAGCATTTATAAAAGATTTAAATGAGATTCATTGAAAACAGCAACATATGTTTTATGCACCACGCAATGCTGTGTCTGCC
The DNA here is from genome assembly GCA_963995525.1 of Escarpia spicata. NCBI lineage: Eukaryota > Metazoa > Annelida > Polychaeta > Sabellida > Siboglinidae > Escarpia > Escarpia spicata. The sequence goes on from OZ023210.1 coordinate 35,116,661, forward strand.
CGTCAACCGTATTATCTTTTCTGGGGCAATACGCAGCGTATTGTAAGGACCCTATTTGAATGTAAATGTCTTCAAGAACGCCAACTGTGGTCACGCATGACCCGCCTGTCGTGCATGACCCCGCAGGCTTCGACGATGCGTTGTTTTTAACGTTGGTGTGTCTTACGAGCAAACCAGTCAGTCCACTTTCAGCGCCTCTCCATATATGGCAAAGCCAGTGAAGCGTGTCGTGGCTTTGACATTCAGCGTCACTCGGGTAGAAACTGAAATACTCCCACCATAGACGTACATGAGTCGTGTTGTTGGTGACTCACAACGACGGTTTATTAAAGTGCCGCTTACTTCATACTGTTGTGTGACAATCACGATACTATTGCTTTAGATGCTGCTGATCGTTCAGCCCATATATGCCGCACCATAGCCTATTCTATACACTTTCTCGTATCTTCGTGCGCGTGTTTTGCCAATTTGTAAATACAACGGCTAAATCTTGCTTACCACCCTGAGCAATCAACCGGTTGTCAGGAAGACTTGTGCACAGCCACCGAAACGTGTTTCTACCCGATTGCGTCCATTTACATTCACATTACATTGCTGTAAACCTAACTACAATCAAATATGTATAATCAAATGTCGATTTGCGTGTGCAAACATGTACGAGCTGTCAGCCAGGTTGAATGACGCAGTATAGTTGGGCCTATCGCTAGTTGATAGACCCAACGCAGTATAAATTAGCCTAAAGCGACATGGAAATATTCTATCACCCCTAAGGCCATACAGGGAAGTAGGAAAGACGTAAGATTTTTTTTACAATTCTCATAACTGTTTAGCAATAACAGCAATCATACTTTTCTGACAACAAATGGAAATATAATGCGGTTGAGTATGCGAGAAAAGTGTAAGCAGTGTTTAGTGTATTTCTTTGGAAATTCTTCCTGTGGCAGAGTGCCTATGTCTTGTCTTTACAAAGAAAATCGTGTTTTGTATAATCTTTCTTGAATGCGAGGTACTAAATACTAATTGACAGTGTTATTCGAGTTATGAAAGTGTGCTAATCCGGTTTGTTTACGAATTCAATACGTAATGGGCTGTTTAAAGTTTCAGATAACAATCACCACGTGATATAGCCAGTATGACGAACATCTTAGGGCATATCTAGGTATGACGTAAGACGTCCACCTTAGGATATAGCCTGGTATGACGTAGACCTAACTAGGTATGACATTTCTCCGCCATATGGTATAGTTAGCTACGACATACACCTGATAGTTTGACGAATAAGACATCGATTTATGGCAGATTCAGGTATGACGAACTTACCTTGTTTGATCGAGACTTTCTTGCCGTTGTGTAGCGCCGTGATAAAGCCTTGTAGCTGACTGTCTTCCAGTGTGAAAATATCGTCCTTCGACACTTTGTGGACGGTCTTCCTCGCCTGTAGCATGCCGTCTTTGCCGGTCGTTGTCAGGTATTTGCCGGTCGAGTCTTTGAGGGCGAAGCCGGCGTTCTGTCCAGACCAGATCTCGAGATTGTAAAGCGAATCTGGACCCGGCGCGTTGACCAGCTCCCCATCTTTCTGGACATACCGGCCATCGAATGATCGCACGGCGTACTTGCCTTCTGTGAACTCGAGGTTGATAAGGGCATCCTCACCCCAAGGGATGAGCTCGTTGAAGCGGACCTGGTCGTCCTGCATGTGGGCATACGCCTTGCGAGCGACGCTGCGAATGTTCACCTGAGGGTGGATAGCGAGATGAACCGTCCACCATTCCATGAGTCCTGGCTGCTTCTCGTAGCAGCGCAGGTTGTCTGCCGAGCCGCCGAGGTAGTAGCCAAAAGTGAGGCTGCGTATGGCCCATCGCCCCGACCCGTCTGTGCTGTATTCTATGGAGAACTTCTCATCGGCCCCCTTTTCCTCACTCTCACACGTTACGTCCCCCTTCTTGCTGCCAGACAGGTAGCGACCCAGGTGGCTGCGCAGGTAGACCGTCTGCTCGTCGCTCGGGTCTTGTTCTAGTGTCCACAACTGCTTCTTCTTCATTAAGGTCGCCGACGCGTTCAGCTTGAAGCCGAACGTCTCCGCCGTGAGGTACCTGCCCTGGTGGTTCATCAGACCCATCTGCCACTGCAGTGCCGCCGGTCTCACGCCGTTCATCCCGCTGCCGTTCATCCTGTCGTCAGTCTGTGCGTTCTGTGTGGAAGTGTTCGGCTTCAGTGTACGTGTGTCTCGGTGTTTGTGCAGCTGTAAGCACGCACTAGCTGCTGAATTATTGACGCCGTCCGATGCTGGCAATGTAGCGATTCGATCTGCTTCTGTCCGTCGCGACTGTTTTGTGTTGCGAGAGCGCGCAGCCGGTTATATAGAACGGCACGTCGAGTCAAAACAGCACCACCACCGCCGCCGCAGTATGCTAATAAGTCCACGACTGGCCTAGCGCGGTTAGCCTGTAGCTCGACAACGTCACCAGACGCACCTAGTTCTTTTCAGACTACAACAAAGCCCCTGCGAAGCCCCCAGTCGGTGCACAGTCGACAGGTCTGCGTGCGACCAATTGCTATTTTTGTCGCAGTTCCGTCTTTGACATGCGCTGCAGGCGCTGCCGATTTGGAGACACCCGGATCCGTCGCCATGTGACTCACGCTCGCACACTCATGCGCGCTCATGCACGCTGTGTCTCCGCATGGGTTCTTATGCAATTTATCGTGCTGGAAGTCTTCCGCAATGAAGGGGGTTCGACTGACGTGTCACTCACTTCGTTTCTTCAGTCCGCGTCATTTCCTGGTTAAACGTTCAGTTTCTCGTCGATGTCAAGAAGCCAAAGGACTTTTTTTATTTCATAAATGATACGCCATCAGTGAGCAGCTGCAGCCATTGCGCCAATAGAAAGTAGCTGACAAGTATGGTATAAGTAATAAAGGTCATTTCTTGAATAATTTGGTAAAGTGCTTCGTATCTTCTCAATAACCTTCCTCTGGTATTTTCCCTGGATCGAATTAACATGTCCATCTTCACCGATGCAGCTAACTAGCTCATGACTCTTCCATGACAACCTCACAGAGATCTACTACTCTTTGAGGCGTCCGCCTTATGAAAGTTTTTCGTGTGTGTGTGTGTGTGTGTGTGTGTGTGTGTGTGTGTGTGTGTGTGTGTGTGTGTGTGTGTGTGTGTGTGTGAGAGAGAGAGAGAGAGAGAGAGAGAGAGAGAGAGAGAGAGAGAGAGAGAGAGAGAGAGAGAGAGAGAGAGAGAGAGAGAGAGAGAGAGAGAGAGAGAGAGAGAGAGAGAGAGAGAGAGAGAGAGAGAGAGAGAGAGAGAGAGAGAGAGAGAGAGCGAGAGAGAAGGAGAGAGAGTGGAAGGGAGAAATAAAGAGAGAGGAATGGAGAGCAACAGAGAAAGAGAGAGTGGAGAGAAAGGAAAAAGGGGGGTGGGAGAGAGGGGTGGCTGTAGGCAGGGAGGAGGGGAGGGGAGAGCTGCTGCAGGAACAGGGCCGTGCGAAGTACAAAACCTAAGCCTCACCAGTGGTCGCCTACAGAGAATCAGGACACAAACGAGACAACGGCAACGTCACGAAACCCGCATTTATTGAGCCAATTGACGTGTCTGCGCAGTCATAACAATATAGCGACCGTAATTTAAGTACGCAAATAATTAATAAAACTCTACCGGTCACTTCATTGGCGGGTGGCTACCTATCCTTGTTTAGGTGACGCTGCCAACGTGTACGTGTCTACCTCACCGAATTGTCATTTTAAATAGCTTTGCCAATTTTGCAATATATACGCTTTGCGGATAATCTGCAACAATCTTTCATTTGCGCATACTCCGGCCCTGAACCGTGACAATCAAACAGTGACGAGAGGTCTGTGTCCGGGTATTGGGGTACAAGAGACCACGAACGGAATTGACGTGTTGTTTAGGGGGAATGACGCGATAGACGCATAAACGTACTGACTGGTGGGGGCTTAAGCTGATGACTGCGAGCATACTAGGGGAACACTCGGGTCTGTGTCGGTGGCTAACCCCCAATTCTCCCCCAGTTCCTCTGTTTGGATTATGCAGTGATACTGCCGACTCACGTCACGGTCTGCTGCCCGTCAACTCTATGCATAATACACGATTCAATGATGAGCGCCTTCTCACTAGGTGGCCTGTCTGTTTCGTCCCAACCGTCGACAGTTTCCCGTTTAAATGTGGACAAATGTAATGCATGGGATTCGATAGGCCTACATGTATATGTGTTCCATTTTTACAAATAGACACACTTGACTTAACAACACATCGCACTGTGACGCAAATAAACGATCGTGTAGTTTCAGCATTTCTGACGTCGACATTAAAAATTGTGCGATATCGAGGAGGGTATTGTTGAGAGAAAAAAACTCCCTCCGATTTTTTGCGGTGCCGTTGAAGATGTTTCCATGATGTTGTTCAACGCTTTTGCCGTAGCCTCAATTTAATTTCACGATATAAAATCAATCAACACTACTTCCCACCAAACGGAACTTGGTTTCCCAAGCGGAATTCTTTTGTTTGCTTTCGCGGGTAGGAGTGTGTTTTAACCTATCGCACCCAAATCCGATGGGCCTACTGACAATAAAATAATTTTAATAAATAGTAACTCGACATTCTTGTGGAGCGCAGTGGTGCAGTGCTAGAGCTTCGTACTCTCGACGGTGTAGAAACTTGGGTAAGACCCTTCACTCTACATTGCTCCAGTTCACTCAGCAGTATGAATAAGTACCTGGCTGTAGACAGTGGTGGATATTTGTGTACGAACAACCTTCGCGCATTAATTGCAGCGTGGCTGGGTGTTTCCCAGAGAAGTCGAGATGGTGTTAGAATTAATAGATCTGCAAGGGAGTAGAGCATAAAGAGGACTGGATAATGCGATATATAAGAACTTACTTTGTTTACACGTGATCCCATTACGTTTTGCCTAATGCAACCGGATTGTCATTTTTTTTCGCTATAGACCCTTCCTTGACACTACACAACTTTATATTTCAGTTGATGTCAATGCAACTGTCCTTAGTTTGCACGACATAGACGTTTGTTGTAGTGACCACCATTTTTTTAATGGGCCAAGTAGCCCTGAAGTCCTTTGGACTAATACGTCTATAAGTCGGAATAATTGTAACATTGTTTTCTTACATTCTTGTAAAGGTTGGGTAGGGTGCTTTACACGGTTTAAAAAAATATGACTGCTACAAAAATTTGCAAAGTTATGGAGCATTGAACATGGTAGGGATCAAAAAGTGAAAATGAAAAAAACGGCTGTTGAAGTTTTACATTATATATGCAAATGGATTGCATGGAAATATTACATGCACAACATTCAAATGTGGCACACAGTATGTAATATGTATGTTTTGTTGCAATGATACACTGGAAATACAAATGTGCTGCTACAAAGACTTATCAAGTTATGCCAGATTATGTCTTCATGTGTAAAACTAAGAGGACAGATTATTTGAGAGCAAAGGGTAGACTCACTGTTTGGCACAGTTTAAAACCTACAGGCAACTGTCCAGTTTAACAGGGATCTAGTTACTTAATGCTGTCTGTTGACACAAGCTACTGCCAGTGACCAATTACAGATTAGTCACAGTTTTCATCAAACAATAACAGGCAGAGAATCTTAGCTCCATAGTTAGGTGTAATACACAACCAGAGCCACCACTGATTCATGGTCAAGTAGATTAGCTCAATGCACCAACTAAGACAATACACAACACTGTGAGTGACAGTGTCCAGAGTGAGGCCTAAGCAGTGTCCTCATTGCTGAATAGATCAATTAAACCTGCCAAGTGGGTGACATTCTGCACAAGTGTTCATTAATCCTTTGTGATTGTTCAGAACACCAGACTGACCACATACCTAAACAAAGCGAATGTAATAGGTGAATAACAGGCAGGATTCAAATAGAGGTATTGGTTAAATTGTATTTGTCTCGACGCAAAAGGCGTTATTGTGCCTTCATCGATTATAAGAAAGCATTTTATTTAGTAGACCGTTCCTCCCTGTGGTCTAAGATAATTTCATTCGGTATTAATGGTATTGTGTTGAAAGTTGTATACAACATGTACAAAAATGCTAAATCATGTATAAATCAGGGCCAGGCTGAGTCAGCCTTCTTCTCATGTGATGTATAGCAAGTATGGAAAGGAGAAAACTTGTGTCCTTTGTTTTTACTATTTACCTGAATAATTTTGAACACTGTTAGTCACAATTATAACGGACTTGACATGGCAGCTGGTGAAATTTAAAACAACCTTAGTGATGATGATGTAGAAAATGTATGTTCTACTATATGCTGATGACCCTAGAATGATTCAATCAAATACAGATTTCTTGCTTGTGTATAGCGGAACTATGTCAACTCTTCTAATGGTTGACATTTGGTTGTTTCAGATGTCAACTATATTGTGAATCTGTATTGATTAGTCTATATTGATACAACTGATTTACAAAGTACCATGTCTACACAAGGCACGGCAAGCGTAAACAGAACAGTAGAATGCATTTTATATCAGTAAAGTGTAGGATATTTCACTCTATAGTTGTCCAGAATATTTATTTTCTATGTTTGTCACCTACAGGTTTCTATAGACAATACATCTTTAACCAATAGACACCACAGTCACACCATTTTATAATAATTAAATGAACATCAAAATAAACACAACTTGCAATTATAGAAAATCAATAGTTTTAAAGATACAGTTTAAAAGTTTTAGGCAACTGTCCAGTCTAACAGGGATCAAGTGTGTCTTCTCTGCCTGGGCCCTGTGACCAATTAAAGATTAGTGAAGGTCTCAATGGAACAATAGCACTAGGCTGTAGAGTTTAGTCATGCTGCTGGCTTTCTGGCACATTAAACAAAATCTACTGTTGGGGGTGGTTTCAAGGGCCCTTCTCAAAACCACATCACTAGATAATGTAACACTGTTGCACTTTGGGGGCCCCTTAGGTGCCCTTAGAATGATTCAATCAAATACAGATTTCTAATATATAGTGGCAGCACCCTAAGATACATCTATGCAAAATTAGAAAAAAGTTGCTGAACAGTTTTTGAAAAAATAGGCAAAATGTTACATTTTTACCAGTTTTGGGGTCCTTGGAGGCCCTAGGGAGCTCTTAAAACGATTCAATCAAATACAGATTTCTCGTGCACAGTGGCAGTGCCCTAAGATATGTATACGCAAAATTAGAGAAAAAGTTGCTGAACGGTTTCTGAGATATGGCAGCTAACAGCGGACGTCGGACGCCGGACGTCGGACGGCGGACGCAGAGTGATGGCAATAGTCCCTTGGACCCTCGGCCAAAGGACTAAAAATGAGAAGGGAGAGAAGAGAGTCTCTACTACGTTGGCGCAGTGCCAGAGCATCGGACTCTCAATCGAGAAAACCCGGGTTGGAATCCTGTGCTGCCGTGCGGAACCTTGGGCAAGTTCGTTGCTCCAGTTCATTTGGCTGTATGAACGAGTAACTGGTGATACACAGTGGTGATTATTTGTATATAGATAGTCTTCGCGCATTAATCGCAGCGTGGCTAATTTCTTCCCACGGAAGTCGAAATGGTGTTCGATTGAACAGGTCTCTGCAAGGGAATAAAATGTAATACGCTCTTAGCAGTCCTAAGGACGGATAATGCGCTGTAAAGAACTTACCTTTTTTACATTTTTTTAACCACGAGTAATTTAGGGAGCGAAGTGTAAACATGGGTCTGAAGCTTTATTTCAAACACATTGTCATACAACATATAATAATATTCAGTGATCCTTCAAAAACAATCTTCACTATTAGGCGAGCGGCAAATCCAAAAAGGGTTTTATTTTAGGAGTTTAAATGGCCACCCCTACACACACCCAAATGTCATATCATTGGAAAGCCCTGCATCTCCCTGTCACGATTAGGCCTGTCGTAGAGTTGCCAAGTGGTGCAGTAAGTGTGAATCCAATGTTAAACAAGGTCACCATCAAACGATCAATTTTAGAAATTGGGCGCTTCCGAAAACTGTCGAACGTGGGTTTCCATAGTTTTTATTCCCATGACATGTGCACAGCTCTGTGCAACACAAACTGTTCTGACTGCACGAACAACTGATTATGCAGCAACTTTTACTTGAACAGGAACAGATGAGTCCTTCCAGGAGCTCTGACGCCATTGGACCTTTGAAGAAGACAGGTACAAGTTTGCCATTCTTTATCACCCATTCATGCTGCAGTGGGGACCCAGTATCTGGCTTGGCCACATGTGGAGACATCCAAGTCTTCGTTTGCCACTGTGCCTGCCTTGCATGTTCCTCGAAACTTGCTTCACATGGGGGAAGCTTCGCCAACTACCTGTCCTTCTTGTTGATAAGTCTTAGCCGCAAACGGTTGAGTTTGATGTGTGCACTCTTATCTGTGTCCCTTAGGTTGTACAACACTGCTGTGAATGCCTGCACTGCTGATAGTGCAGCCTCTTTGTCGCTGTTTCCTATGCGGCAAGATTCATGAAGTGGCCTGCCCCCTTCTGCACAACAACGTTGAAAACAGTTTTTTTCCCCAATTCAAAACAGAGAGGAAACAGAGTCACACCCTGTTAGTGAATGCATGGCGGGAAGTATGTTGCAGAACTGCGGACCGAGTGCAGTACAAATCGAATGCACAGGTACAAATCAGCGCTTGTCTGTGGTGCTGGTGCCAGTTTCAATCCACATGTTGACTATATTCGCCATTTTGGAAAGTAGTATGCAGCAAGCACTAAGACATATGTGTCTGATGACTTAATTATTACGGTTCCTAGAACACCACGTGCTCCAAAGTCTGAATTAGCAAAACCAGCATGTAGAAGCACCCTGGTGTCAGCTACTTCTTGTGTACTGGCAAAGTGTCTGTCTTCTTCTACACCTCGACTACTGATGGATTTGACTACCTCACCATCTGCGAAGCCTCCAACAACCAGGAGTGTACACGTTGTGTATGCTTCCAGCCACTGGGATGATGCATGGCAGACCACATATTCACAAAGAAAGTTCACTAGTGATTGCTTGTTGGGTGGAACATTGAGGAACCTTTTCCATGGAGGTACTGGGTGCCCACCAATCACCTGGTACTGCTTGCAAGCAGATGTTGATCCTGCGCGGCGTCCTTTTCAGCAGTTTTCACAGAGTTATCGTCATCATATCTATCAAACGCTTCCACAACTGTGTCAGCTCTCTGAAATCCTGTCAGAAGTTGCCTGAAGTATGCTACCGCTAATGCATCAAATGAATTGAATTGGTCCCTCGCCATCATTTGAATGGCGTCCATGGCATCCCTAATATACAGTGGTGCTTTGTGGTAGTTCAGATACTCTCTCGTCTTGAGCTTCTAGTTGATGGTCCGGTTCCGCTTTGTTAGTTTTCCGCATTGTACCATCAGCATGAACAATGGCCATCGGCACTGGCCCTATCGGGTAGCCGAGAACGGTGGCCATAGAAACATCATCTCTGCACCTCGCCAACGACATGGGTCTGCGGAACACAATCTCTGGACTAATAGCTGCTGTTACAACGCCTCCCTTGCCACACTTCAACTTGGTCTTTTTCGCCATGTCAGCAAATGTTATCAGGCCTGACTTGCTGATGGGGCTGTAGAAGCTGCACGTTTCACCTGATTAAAGTGCGCCATGCACAAATCTCTCTAGCTTTTCCTCCCCAGTACGTACGACGTTGAGGAGCGAATTTTGCACATCCAGTGTTGCATGCAGCCCAGCTAGATAAGTTGGTGCGTGCATCTGGGTGAAATTCAGGCTCGAACGGATTGGTCACGTTGTTAACAGCATGCTCGTCATCCCTCTCCAGTGTGGATGCCAGTACTTCTTTGTGATCCTTGTCTTCAGTACTTGTGGACAAACCTCGCATTGCTTTAGCATACTCACTCGTGAGTGCCTCGCCAATGTCCACCTGATGAGTGCTGGCTTCTTTCTAGTCAGTCCGACTATACCACTGCTTCCCTTTGCATATCTGATGACTGTATTCTCTGAGCCCATGTCATTCGAGATCCCATTGAAACTATATTTTGAATCAAACTGTAGAATGCAGTGTCATAGGGACACTGTGTTGTAACTGTTGGTGACGGTGCCTTTGCTTTAAGATTTGTTTTACTCAGGTAGGATGAAAAACATGATGAGTGGTACACGGCATCCTTAGCTATCAAGTCCTCCTCCGATATTGTGCGTATCATTTCTTCGTCTCCTCTTTGATATGCAACCTTCTTCAGGTTGCTTGTCCGTTCAAATGTTTCAATTTTATGCAACCTTTTGTCTTTCCCGTGTGACTTCTTCGAACATACATTACAGACAGACCAATCTGTCGAACCAGTGCTCTTTCTCGTTGCCATACTAGGTATACGTGATACTGATTGTTGAGAATCAGTGTCATTTGGTGTTTCTGGTTTGTGTGGATCAGCTCATATTTATTATGCTTCGTAGAATGTGCATTTTGACAAACATATGGCGTATATATATATATATATTGATATCCTAAAACTTAAATAATTATATTTTTCATCGATTGACTTCAAAGCAATCGTTAGAACAATTTGTCTTAACATTTCCAGAATAGCACAATTTCGAAAATTCATAATTTGACGGTGAGACCCTGTTCAACCTTTGCTCCACACTTACAGCACCAGTTGATAGCTCCGTGTCATACCACATTTTTACGAAGCTACAATAAGGTACAATGGTATGTGAAGAGGCATTATTTGCACGTAGGCAAATAGATACGCAACCATTATAAACCTAGGCCTACAACGATTGTGGAATGGTGCAATTTTGAACAGTCATCATTTGGTAGTGACCTTGTTTGACATTCACTACACACATAATGCTCCATTTAATAGCTATACGTTATACCTCATTGTAACGGGAAGACAGTAAGATTCCCAACGGTATATGAAATGGACATCAGTAAGTAGGTAACGAAGCTCCATAACCATTAAGATTTTGTAAAGCTTGTTGGGTGGCGCAATTTCTAACATTCATCAATTGACGGTGACCCTGTTTGAACGCTGCTCCACAGAAATTGCTTCATCTCACAGCGCCATATCACACAGCATTGTGACGGGGTGAAATTGTCCTTTCATACTGTGTATGATATGTCCATAGTCATGAAGTAGAAACATAGTCGGTGTAACTTTATGATGTTACCGGCATTGTAAACTTTCGAATATTCGTCATTTGATGGGTGACCTTGTTTGACCTTGTCGTCACTCTTATAAATTCTGGATGCAGCATCATCTCGTATACTGTCTTAAAGGTGAGACAATACGCGTTCCAAGAATATATGACACGGCCATTTTATATTTAAATAAAGTAACTAGATAGCCATTGTAATATTAAGAAGTTTTCGGAAGCGCCCAATTTCTAAAATTGATCGTTTTATGGTGACCTTGTTTGACCTTGGATTCACGCTTACTGCACCACTTGGCAACTATGCGACAAGCGTAGTTATGACGGGGCGATGCAGAGCTTTCCAATAATATAACATTTGGGTGTGTGTAGGGTGGCCATTTAAATCGGTCTGTTAGGTGGTTCTACTGCTCGCCTATATTACATGGTTGCCCCGCGTCTTCGGTTGATGTCAGTCCTTCAAGGCGACCGTGAACTGGGGTTTATGAATAGAAAAAAGAAAAAAAAAATACAGTAAAGAAATACGTGTATCTTATTACCTGTCGCTGCTTTGTGAGGGCGGGAACCAAGGTGACACACTATACTTCACGTGGTTCCGGAGGGCATTTCTATCGTCGTCATGAAAAGATGGCGGACCGTTGAATATCGAGTAGTGGTGCGTTCTCCGGGCTGTAACTGCACATTTCCTAAAAATGTCCACTACAGGTTAGTCAGAGAGACTCAACTGCTGCCAGCTGTGACTTCGGAAATAAGAGGGAGGGCTAATGTGGAAATTGTTCGCGATGTCGAGGTGGATACTGTTGAAGATATAATGTTTCTGGTTGTTCACGGGGGTTAGTGTTGGAGACTTTTCGCGGTGTCGGTGGAAGGTAGTGGAAGTTTTCCACGGTGCCGAAGGAGGGTGGTGGAGGTTTTCCTCGGTGCCGAGGAAGAGTGGTGGAGGCTTTTCAAGGTGCCGAGTGAGGATGGTGGAGGTTTTTTGTGGTGCCTAGGGAGGGTAGTGGAGGTTTTTCTTGATGCCTAGATAGAGTGGTTGAGGTTTTTACAGTGTCTGGGAGGGTGGTGGAGGATTTTCAAGGTGCGCTTAGGGAGGGCGCGGTATAGGTTTTTACGATACCGTTCGACGCTTTTGACACAACCCCAATTCATTTTTTACAAGTCACGATTAAAAATCAAGCAAAACTACTTCCCTCCAAGCGAAACTAATTCTCCTACATACCTAAGCTAGCGGAACTTTTGTCTCCGTGGGGGCGGGTACGTTTGCATACATCGCTTGCTGACAGTAAAAATATTGCATGGAAATTTGAATTTGATCAACCTTTAGTATAACATGTAACCATCGACATTGGAGATGCTTCCATAATTTCTCGTCGAAAGCGACTGGACTGTGTGTTTTTCAACTGCATGTTGATCCTTTCTCCACTCTAGACAACTATGTCAGCTGGTGTCGGTACAGCTGTACCTAGTTCACACGACAGTAATATTTGTTATAGTAATTCACAGTTTAAAACGTGAAGGGATGAGCTTTTGGCCCTACTAGAATCGTTGGCTTCAATGGAGAGATTTTTGTGAGCCTGAAGTGAATGCAGTTGAACGTTTTTGTTGAGCGTCAAGGTGATGCACTTGGATGTTTTGTTGAGCTTCCAGAGGATGCAGTTGGATGTTTTGTTGAGCTTCAAGAGGATGCAGTTGGATGTTTTTGTTGAGCTTCAAGGGGATGCAGTTGGAGGTTTTTGTTGAGCTTTCAGAGGACGCAGTTGGGTTTTTTTGTTGAGCTTCAAGGGGATGCAGTTGAAGGTTTTTGTTGAGCTTTAAGGGAATGCAGTTGGAGGTTTTGGATTAACCTCAGTGGGAGTGAAAGGTGGCTGTGTCCCCCATTGGTTAACTACTTAATCCGTTCTGGCTACATTAAGAAAATAATTCAACACATTTGGCCAGCCACTATAGTCAATAGTACTCTATATGCACCTAGCTGCCAACGAAAATATTGTCGGCGATTCAAAACAGTTACCCCACCTAGCGGGTTTCGCAGAGACAGCGCTATCCCCAAAATAGCTTTCGCGCCAAAGCTCTCCGCTCCTCTGTTTATCGCAATGCATTGCGGGATGTCCCAGCTGATAACCTCAGAAAGTTCACCGACAACATGGCCGGGGGATTTATGGACCTGCGAGAAAAACTTACGTTACCGCGTCGTTTTGGAAAGAACTCTAAATACTTGTCGGTTGGTCAGACATATTCGACAGACTACGACCATGGGATGATACCGCGGTCGAGGTATGACAGTCAAACACAAATGCAGCGAGAGGAAATTTTGCAGAATATCCATTCTGGCATTCGTCAACGTCGGCTTTTTGACGACGAAACATGCAAAATGATCGAGAGTAAGATTGACGATGTTGTCCGCTTTGCCGAAGAGGGAGTCTATCGTAAACACACTGTAGACAGAGCACCATTGAGAAACAAATATTTCTTTGGCGAGGGATACACATACGGAGCACAAGTGTCAGGATCAAGCACACATAAGGGCCCGGGAAACGAGCGTCTCTACGCAAAGGGGACCGTCGACGAAATACCCGACTGGATTCGCCAGTTGGTAGAGAAACCTTTGGTGCAGGCTAAACTGATCCCTGAGGGATTCATGAACAGTGCCGTCATCAACGACTACCTTCCCGGAGGCTGCATTGTGTCTCATATTGACCCGCCGCACATCTTTGATCGGCCGCTCGTCACGGTATCATTCTTCAGCGATAGTGCCTTGAGCTTCGGCTGCAAGTTTATCTTCAAGCCAATCCGTGTGTCAAAGCCTGTCCTCAGCTTGCCGTGTGATCGGGGATGTGTCACACTGATCAGGTGAATAGACACATGTCTCACATCACTGATGTTTGCATATCACCATGTTAATGAACTAAATATAAGTCAAGGCAAAAAAGTAAACAAATTATGAAAGGTAACTGGTAAGGCAATAATTACTAATTGCTGCTTTCGCTTTTCTCCTTTTAGAAATTTAATAAACTATAACATGCAAGCTAATTTTTGCAATATGTTATTTTGTTTTGATTAAATCCCCTGATAGACTTTTTCGACTTGGCCTAGTCAGTTGTAGCGAGAAGTGGCTCCACCTCTAAATACCTTACTTAGGATGATTCTGGTCACAGGAACTTCTTGGGGCCTCGGTGATTAGATCTTCAGTCTGTAAGTAGGGAAACTGAACTTGTAAATGTAATATAAGAGTAGTAATAATAGTGTGGAGGTGAGTCGGATGTTTCGGCTCCCGACGGGTTCAGGCCACATGCAACCGGTTAACCGTGATCTGCTTGCGTTCAACCATTTCTGTAACCAGTGTCGGTGGACTCTATGGGCCGAACCAACCATCCTGCTTCTGTTTAGAAATGTAACTTTTGCGACCTTAGTTGCTGCGGAAATCGAAGTATTTTATTTGATAAATGTTTAAATAATTCTTGTATCGCATGCAACTATTTTGACTTGCTTATTTTCTGTAAATGTTTCACGAATTATTATATATTTACGCGTAATGTTTCAACGTATAGCTTGCAATAATAATTATATTTATTCTGCAAAGGCATACAGCTCTTGAAAAATCATTACAATAGAGCTGTGAAATATAGAATAACATCTCCATCAACGCATCTTTGAAAAGTGTGGTCACACATTTTATTTGTTCAGTCGACATCAACTACATAAAGGGAGTGAGCACATTGCATGTGCTCACATCATGTGCTCTGTTACCGTGTTTGTTTAGCTTACTGCTAGGATACTTTGCAAGAAACAAACAAATATCACACATACAAGCAATCCAGGTAAGAGTGCGAGTTCAAACAAACAAACCAACACATAATAAAGAGGTGGTAGCACTGGTAGGTAATTTATTGTGAAACATCAAAAACAATCTTCAAACTCAATGGGCCGAATCAAACGCAGTGGGCTGAGGCAGGACTGAGGCGACCACTGCTTTGATAATTATCAATGGGCCGAAACATCCGACACCGCCCATCAAATTTTCGGTGAAGTTGGCCGAAACAACCGTCGGCATGGGCCGAAATATCCAGGCCGAACCATCTGTCTCCGTGGGCCGAACATGTCGGGCCGAACCATCCGGGAACCGCGTGGAGCGCAGTGGTGCAGTGGCTATAGTAACTAGACCTTTGGACTCTCGACCGAGAAAACCTGGGTTCGAATTCTGTGCTGCAGTGTCGAACCTTGGGCAAGTTCGTTCATTCTACGTTGTTTCAGTTCACTCGGCTGTATGAATGAGTACCTGGTTATAGACAGTGGTGGATATTTGTGTACGAATAGTCTTCGCGCATTAATTGCAGCATGGCTTCCCAGAGAAGTCAAGATTGTGTTCGATTGAACAGTCAAGGAATAAAGTGTAAACCGCTTTGAGCAGTCCTGAGGACTGGATACTGCGCTATATATAAGAACTTACCTTTTATATATAATATTAAACGTTCATAATACATTTCTGGTTCCATTTGTTAATGCCAGTTGTGGTTCATAATCATAAAATGTTGTCTAGGTTCACCAGAATTTATCTAGGTTGTTTATAAATAAATTATTTGTTTACAGTTTTTATTTGTTTACATAATTTGACATGATAATCTGCTTCCAGTGGCTATGCAGCTGATGGCATCACCCACTGTATCCGACCAGAGGATGTCATACGGAGAAGAGCCGTGATAATTATTCGCAGGTGAGATGACTGGATCACCATGTGTTTGCACTAAATGACACATCATTCAGAGTTTCTCCTGTCACATACCCCTCAGGGTACGCTACCCCCTGTATTGCAACCTACTTACGTAAGGCCAAATAAAATAATACCTGTGTTTCCGGTAACCCAACCGTCCCTAGTATTTCCATGCAAACCTATGCATTTTTTCAAGAAAAAAAAAAATGTTTGATGCCTTGCCTCTGACCAAAAACTTTTCTTTGCAAAGTGTCATGGCGCCCCGCTACGTATCTCGTGTCTACCGACGTAAACAGAGACGCGACGGAAGGCGTTAACATAAACTGTTTCGTGATCATTGTCTTGTCTGCTAAGTGCATTGAAGACATGTTGTTAATTAAATATACTTGTCACATCGTTAGTGTACAGATTCCGCATAAGTGTTCAGATCCCGATTTCGAACATAAAACTCGAAGGAATAACAGCAGCCTAGGTCACGCTGGCTCAAAGTGATATAGTCTGGGTTTCGTAATTCTAACAAATTCTTTTGGATGGCGTCATATTGCGGTAGCTAAAATGGTTGAATAAAAATAATAAATAAAATATTACAATTGGTCTGCTTACCATATTTTTTCACAATAAAATGTTTAAAAAATTATTGTTTTTCCTACTTACCTACCCTATTTTAAAAATCAATGTTACTGGAAACACAACTATATTTTATTTTGGCCTGATCTGCTACTGCTAGTTCAGTTCTGCAGCTTAATGACTGCTCTTCTCGGGCTTATGTTTGCTTTTACCAGAATGTATGCCAGTTAGTAAAGACATGAGGTAACCATACTAACTCTTTCATTTCAATTCCATATCCTGATTATAAGGTGGGAGTTAATAGAAATGCACAATTTTGTGATAGATGTTACATTTTGACAATTATTATCATGGTATACACAGTGGAATCTCACAACTAAGTTCACCATTGGGATCTTATTAGAACAGATTTTTTCATGGGAATTAACGAAAACATCATTTTCACAAATCTGTCATCATTTGTTGTGTTTTGTTAAATGTAAGGTGCTGGACCAAGTTAACTAACCTAACATTGGATGTACTGTTTTCCCATGTAGAATCAAACAATTTGTCGATATACATTATTTAATAAAATATAAATTAAATTTTCACGTGTCTGATTCATGAGAAAAAACAAACATCAACTACCATATTTACAAACAATTAGACTACTGAAGTGGTCATGTCATGAAATACTTTGTCAAATCTGACTTGGAAGCCCACGTATGTACCACTGCATAGTGCAGAATAAGGTTCACAAATAAAGCTGTAGATGTAATGCTTTCACTGTGTTCTTCTCCAATGTAGGGTGTTGCCCGAAGCCCCTAGATTGAACCCATCACCATTGCCACAGCCAATTGCTGATGATTCGTATTGCGAGAACAGAGACGATCATCACCGTAATAGGAAGCGCCGCCTTGTGGAAGCGAGAAGAACTTCACAGTCGGCAGTGATGGAGGAGAGAGTATTGTATCCCCCTTTTGCCAGTGAACCCCGTCGTAAAGTGTTGAAGCCTACCGTGGAGCGGCGGTCACTGGAGGAGCGTCCAGTGGTTGACCAGCTTCCCTGGGAGGTGGTGAGGGAGGAATCCAGGGAAGTAGTGCCAGAATCTCCCTGCCACCGACAGGTCATATACACAGCGCGCAAGTCTGTATAGCAATAGCAGCGACTGCCCGCAGTGTTATGAGCATTTCTCGTTATGTGGATGTCTATGCAATACATTGTGTGGTTTTATGTGTTTCTTCAACAAAATTGTGTACATTGAATGTGGAGATTTTTCTGGAAAATCATAAATATTAATGTCTTACATATAAAGAATATATAGAATGGCTATTGATTTTATATTACATTTTTAGTTACAAATCAAGCAGTTTATTCTAATAATTAAAAAAAATTATTATTGTAATTTTGTATTACAATATTGTATTATTATTTATATCGTAATTCTTTTTAAATATTAAAGTACATCTTCAGAGACACTTGCAGGAAATTCCTGACGTCATATAATTTGTATGCTAACCAGTGACCACTGTCGAAGTAATACAATGTTAAATATTGTATAACTTGTAAAAGAAAATCCTGTGAGAAAAGTTCATAAAAGTTGGTGATATAAATACTGTAGTTTATGCAAGCAGCTATTTATAAAAGTTCATTTGAGCATAAAACAAATTCTCTGTTAGTGTTGAGCAGTTTATAGGGAGGTAAGGTTTCTTTCATGTTTGATGAAGTGGCAGGGGTTTTTATGTCGCATGTTGCTGTACAAATATTGGTATGCCCTGTGAAATCTAGTCTATATAAATTTTTGTGTTTTTTTAACTGTTTGTTGCTGTTGGCTGTTATTGCTGTAATGATGCATGACTGTTATTTTTTCAAATTAGTATTCAGCGTTTTGTGATCAATTACACTGTATACTGAACCTGATAAGGTAAAGTAGATGGTGTGTTCTAGTTTTTAAACTTGTGTTTGTAGATCTGTTGTAGATAATTGGTGTAGTCAGTGATTTGCCGTCACTATTCCTTGTAGATGTTACATTAAGGGAATATGATGGCAATGTGTTTTTAGCAAGTGCTATGTTTATGGTTTGCCAATAAGACTACTACAGTCTGAGACTGACAGTGTTGAAACATGCTGCCGAGATGCTATGTCAGAGGCAAAGTATTTTGTAATGTTTTTTCAATAAATTTGTTTTCTTTATCTTGTCAGTGTGTGAGTAAAATTTCATAATACTTGCCACTAAGGTAATGGTGAAAATTTGCCACTAAGGTAATGGTGGATACTTGCCACTAGGATAATGGTTCATTTGTTTATATATGTTATGTATCCTTCTTGTGGGACTTACGGTTTTTGTGTATGATCCAAAATCACTTCCCAAACCAGCTAATAGCCACCAGAGTCAACTGATGTGACATGGTTGCAAAAATATATCCCCCCCCCCCCCCCGTGATGTCCAGCATGACAGCCACCACAGCATTAATGTGTTAAAGGTGTTTTAATAATGTTCTTCTCAGTAGGTGGTGCCACTGTAGTTTTTGTAGATCTATTTTCCATGCGACACCTGTTGACAACCAAACCACCCCAGTCATATGATGTAGTGTAGTCAGTTTGATGGACTTCGTGAACTCATGCGACTACACCTAACAGCAAGCGAGACTGCAGTATTCATTCTTATAATAAATTATGTTTTTAAAAGTTTGTTTCTAACAATATTTCTGGTATTGGTTACATGTTTAGTTGCCAGAACTCGGGCCATCACCAGAATTACCCGAGACTGAGTCTACTAAACATAATCCTTACTTGATACCAGGTATTATTAAAATGAAAGTATGTACATACGTACGTACGCCTACGTGTGTGGGTGGTGTGCGTGTGTGTCGCCACTCCCTATACCTAATTCCCGCATAGCACCGATCTTTCACAGCAGAGTAAGTTGACTATACGACACTGTTTCTGTTTGCTGTGGAAATGTTTCTGGTCCGTTTTCATGGGATTTTGAAGTGGCCGGTGTCATGTGACATTAACCCGGTGGTATTTGCACCCGCCCTGTTGTGAAAGTAGCCGCCCTCCACAATGTCAAGTAACACGTACACAATTAACGACTGTAAAGCCCAATACTGTATCATAATGAGCTAGATTAGTCCGGCAGGTAAACACCCTTTTGAAGGTGGACCATGCATTAGGGTCCGCACTATGTTATCTTGCATTTTTGTGACCTTCTAACCTTCTAGGTCAATAATCCGAACGGTGCCACTCGGGCACCCTTGAGCGTTTATTTATCAACTCATTAATATGCAAATTAGTCATCGCCTTTAAAATATATACTATTTTTCTGTATATATCGAATTGTAAACATAAACAATCAAAATTATGTGTCCAGACGCATGTTTTCAGGGTATCTGGGTATGATTATGTCGGTGAACAAATCATAGTGTGGATATTTGTCGCATGAATATGCAAATTACGACGGAGAGCTATCAAGTGGTGCAGTAAGTCTGGAGTGAAGGTCAAGCACGGTAATCAGTGATGAGTGTTCAAAAGTGCGCCATTCCGCAAACGTTGTACAGTTACAATGTTTGCATAATTATCTACTTTGTCTACTACTCAATCTTGTGTCAAAATATTTGAATTAATTAACTGATATGTTCTTGTACACACGACAGCCTCTTCACGTCCTATGTCCACCCCCAGCCATCTGGAGTGGGCATCTGCTGATGAACCAGTTGACTGGTCAACCAAATTAAAGCTTGTTACACTGTGCGCTCTGAATGCTGCTAAAGAGCATCCGGGGTTATTGGAATATCTCGGTGATATTATTCCTTTGACAGAATATCTTTTTCATTGCCTCGGACACCACGCACGCTGCAACTCTATTTACAGAGGGCAACGGTGATGCGTTCCAGGAGTTGAAGTGTCGCGAATCCAGATCCACATGGATGTGTGAATGCTGTTGACAACTGGCAATTTTTAATGACGTGACAGGTCTTTTCCCAGAGCATGATGGATGCCGTTGCCATTATACTGAATAACGTTATTGCCTGTCAAAAATCATATCCAACTGTATGCAGCTGGATATAAACTTGACAAACTCGTAACGATCGGAAACACATTGCGAATCATGCATGGCTTTGATCCCTTTTCCACAAAGCATTTTGCACAAGGCTCAACAGTTGCGTGCCAGGTTCTTCAAGGTCTTACTGGATGTAGCATGTCATAGTTGCACCTAGTGATGACGGCTGAGGTGTCTGAAGTGTCAAACACTTCCTTTCAACCTAGATAGTGGAGCTTTGCAACCTCAATGAAGAGAAATGCAAATAGCTCCTGTATGTTGGTAACATCGCCATGAAAGTATTTCCAGTTTATTGGCACATTGTTGTCCAATGTTACTTTCCTCAGAATCCCGTTACCGCGCTTCTCTCTTGTGGATTATTTGATCCTGCTGACGAGGTCTTTGTCCCGGTCGACGCCAATATTGTTTGAGTGAATTAAGTGCTTCATGATGTGCGGAACGAAAATGTCTGCATACTCATCAAACGTGGTGATGTTGGTTGATGCATCTTTTGACGGTGATGCTGGTTGATGCATCTTTTGACAGTGACCTTCACTCCTCATTTACACCACCATTTTACAACTCTATGCCTTGCCTCATTTTGACGGGGATACAGTACACATATAGATGTAAAACATGGCCTAGTGTAGGTAGACAAAGTAGATATGCAAACATTGTAATTGCACAGCGTCTGCGGAATAACGCAGTTTTGGACATTCATCATTTGGTTGTGTCTTTGCTTGACCTTCACTCCACACTTACTGCACCACTTGATAGCTCCCCATGGCATCCCGTATTTACGGGCAGATAGTAGGATTTCCAAAGGTATATGACGTGGCTATGAGTAGATAGGTAACGTATATAAGCCACCATTAATTTTGTATAACGTTTACGGGATGGCGTAATTTCGAACATCTATTACTTGACGGTGATACTGTTTGATCGTTGCTCCACACAAACTCCATCAACTAACACCTCCAAGTCATATCACATTTTGACGAGAAGAAATTGTTCTTTCGCAATGCGTATAAAATGTCCATAGAAACGAAACAGATACAGAGTTATTGTAAGTTTATGAATTGTGCCATATTGCAGAAGTTCGAATATTCATAATTTCACGGTGACTTTGTTTAACCTTAGCTCCACACTTACTATTCCGGGTAACATGTCCTATCTCATTGTGACGGGGAGACAATAAGCTTTCCAAAAATGTATAACATACCTATTTTGTTTTTAAATAAAGTGTATATGCAATCATTGTGATTTTAATACGGAAGCACACAATTTCAAAAAATTATCATTTGACGGTGACCTTGTTTGACCTTGGTGTCACGCTTACTGCATCATTTGGCAGTTTTAAGACAGACCTCTTTGTGACCGGCTTTCAAATGATATACCATTTGGGCATTTTGCACGTACGGGGACATTTAAGTTGGTGCGTTAGGCAGTACCTACCGCTTGCCTATTGAGGAGATATACACGAAAAGCATTAGGTTATATTGGTCAGAGCTAATTTGCATATTCATGTGACAAATTTGCATACCATGATTTGTTCACTGACGTAATAATAACGAGAGACCATGGAAACATCCGCTTGGACACCTTATTTTGATTGTTTGTGATGTTTACTATTCGATATATTCAGGAAAACAGTAGTTTGTTAATGGCGATGACTAATGTGCATATTACTAAGTTTGTACAGAACCGCTCAAGGGTGCCTGGGTGGCACCCGTCGGATTATTGACCTAGAGGTGTAGAAGGTCACGAAAATTAAATAAAAACATCGTGCGGACCCTAATGCACGCTTCACTGGCTAACGCCCGCATTATATCCAAAAAATCCCGTATAGGCTATTTTTGGAGCGTAATTTATTGAATTTTTTAAAGAAATACTCAGGTTTGAACACCGCAGCAAAAAAACACGCGTAAAGTTGCGAACAATCGACTAACATGTGTGTAACCGCTACGAACCGTAACACCCGTAAAGACCGTTTAACTCACGGAGAATTTTGAGGAAAAATAAACGTTACATTTCTTTCCATGAGCCGTAGTTTAATCCATGAAGCCGTAGTTTAATCCATGAAAGTTTGGCGCCCGATATGCAAATAATCTAGGAGTAAAACATTAATATACCCAAATACACACGCTTGGTTACCATGAAACAGCACCTCTCCCCCACGTACAATCGTTGTGTGTGCCACAGCCATGCACAGTAGTCGCCGCTCTTACTACTGATCTCATGTCAGATTTCAGTAAATAAAAGTCTCCGTATCTGTTCACTTGTTTTACAAACATTTTGTTACACAACTGTTTTCCAACGTTCTAGCAATAGTAAGTTTCTTTTGACACCGAGTAAGCCCATAAGTGGACATAGACTGTAAGACCCGTCGATTAACCACGTGTCTTTTCCGGAAATATCGACTCTTCGTGATGTCATCGTGATTGTATGCATACATTTAATGCATTATTAAAAACACCTGCGCTGACATCAGCCATTACATCCATTTTATTTCAGGCTTGAACCGTGCACCTTGTTAACGACATAAAAAGTCCCCTGACTTTTGCCCGGGGGTATGTGTTAGAATCACTCGCACATCATGTCGTTGTGTCGATTTTGTTTAAGTTGAAATACCTGCTGCGGCCAGTCCATATATACTGTATATATATATATATATATATATATATATACTGTCCATATAGTCCACATATACTGTATATATATATATATATATACAGTATATATGGACTGGCCGCAGTAGGTATTTCAACTTAAATATATATATATATGTATATATATATATATATATGCCTGTTGCGGCCAGTCCATTATATACTGTATATATATATATATGGACTGGCCGTAATAGATGTATGTATATATATATATATATATACACACATATATGTATATATATGTATAATGTTATATACAGTGTATATATATATATATATAATTTGAAATACACAGGGGTATTTGTTTTGCACGACAATTATATGCTACCTCGTATCAATATTATATTAGATATATATTATATAATGTGATTATGTTGATATAATTGCGTTAAGTGTGTGTGTTCTATTTTGACAAGATCGGTAGGGGATAATTCCGGTGCGAGATCCCGTATTTATTTAGGTCACAGAGAAACAACGACAGCCCGAGTTATTTATTAGACCGGTGCCAACTAGATTGCTTCGCTTATTACAATAGTTGTCTAGGTGTCAACCAAAAAGTAGCTGAAGAACATCTTTGAAAACAGCTTATCATAATAATATAAAACGAAAACATTGTCGGTCCTAACACTCGTAACAGAAAATTGTAGTCAATATTTTCCATTCCAAAAAAAAAATCGCTATTTCGTTTTTGATTTTTGTACAAACATGCACGTTTCCAATTGACCAGTTCATCGCTTATCGACTAGGTCGCCTTTCAATGATGCAATCGGACTAGGCAACACGGACTAACGAACTCGAACCAGTCAATTTAAAATTACTTTCGGTTTGGCGTAGATTTATTATGTGCACCATCTGAAGCTACTGCGTAGCGTTGTATGTGATCTGTCTGACATTTGTATTATTAAAATGAAAGTATGTATGTATGTACGTACGCCTACGTGCGTGGGCGGTGTGTGGTGTGGTGTGGTGTGGTGTGGTGTGGTGTGGTGTGGTGTGGTGTGGTGTGGTGTGGTGTGGTGTGGTGTGGTGTGGTGTGGTGTGGTGTGCGTGTGGTGTGGTGTGCGTGTGCGTGTGTGTGTTAGTCAAGCAGCCGAGGGGGATAACCCCTTTTACCCGATATCATTATTTTCTTTGTTGATTATTTATCTCTAGCATGTACATAATTATATCCAGGGGATGTGGAGAGCTCACCCGGGCATTTTGAAGAAATAAAATCCAAAATGGCCGCCAAAATAAACCTATCATCATATCTTTGCAACCAGACAAGATACACACATTTATATGTTTCCAGACATGAGGAATATTGTGAGTTCACACTCTACCTCTACATCTATGGAAGGCTTACCCGATGGCATACGTGCGCAATTCATCAACGGACAGCACACGATGCATCATAACGCTGTTCAATGTCATTTGGAGTGAAACAACCTTCATGGGGTATGGTCGTGGACAGTGTGGGATCATTAAAATAACTCTGGAACCGGAAACTCTCAAAACCTGGGCTTATAGCTTGCATACCTACCATGTCATCATCGACAACTTGAACGAGATGAGAGATAACGAACGACCAACTGCCCAAACTTCGCACAAAGAAGAAACCGCCGCAAGAATCAAGGGAGACGACCAAGACAGAAAAGCTCTACCCGATCAATTGGAGCTTTGCATAAATCCACTTGACCCAGAGCAACATCCAGATGGGCTGATGAACATTGTCACTGGGCAAGTTGTGGATCACTCCTCGGTCAATGTCAACAAGGCGGATTTGCTGGGAAAAACGAGTCTTTTGAACGCAGTTGACCTGGTAGACTTCAAGATTCAATACCAGAAATTGGGACCACCATGGCTTTATTCAGGAAACACATTAAAGTCGGAGATGCTAAAATGTTTGACACAGAAACCGTCTATGCAAGAGCTATGGGCTCGCAGTCTAGCGCACGCGATCTTGACATAACCATGCTAATGAGACATTAACTACATATATGTTAGATGAAAAGGAAATATGAAGGATGGCAAAACGAAATTCAATCTCAAGAATGTGCTCAAGGTGGAAGTGTCAAGACGGCTGGCTGAATAAGATGTCCAGGCAACGTTCCTCGATGGGTGCGCTGTCGTCTGGGTAGTGCATTGTTCGGTTCTGCAGTTACCTACACAGTCACTTAGCGAAAAGTGACGTATATCTGGTGTTCGACAGATACACTGAGGGCAGTTCTAAGGAGGCAACCCGACGCGGCAGGGACAAAGGTGTAAGCAGGGTCTACACATTACGTTGCACAGCTCGTCTGCCACCACAAAAAAGTCGTCCTTACCGTCACCATGAACAAAAGATCAACTGATTGCTCTCATCGTCGAGGATTTGGTTTCGCATAAGGCTGACTTTCAAAAGCATAAACTAGTCACTGGCAGAGACCCGGTTCCTGTAGAAATCGCAAATGATTGTGTAAACAAACGTCGAGGCATTGCTACAACGCAGGAGGAGGGAGGTGTGCAACACGTTTCACGTGCAGAGGATGGTACCGTCCTGGTCGGTGCAGATGACACCGATATATTTGTTCTCTTGTTGTATTTCTGTCACAAGGGCTATATATCCTGCAAAGTTCTAATGGTTTCGCCAATTTAAGGAGGAAGTGTCCTAAATATCAGTGCAGCAGCAGAAGGGCACAGTTCCATTATCTCAGATCTACCAGCTGTTCACGGTCTGACAGGTTGTGATACTGTGGCG
Source organism: Escarpia spicata (assembly GCA_963995525.1). Classification (NCBI taxonomy): domain Eukaryota; kingdom Metazoa; phylum Annelida; class Polychaeta; order Sabellida; family Siboglinidae; genus Escarpia; species Escarpia spicata. Next base: position 35,142,505 of record OZ023210.1, read on the forward strand.
TCATACTTTGGCGTTGGCAAAGTTGCAGCTCTGAAAGTTCTGAGACATCGCCAACGTTCTCTCAACTTACTGGAAAACACAGGCAGGCCACCTTTTTCGGAAATAGTGGACCAGGCCACACACTTCATGTTGGCATGTTATGGTCAGCAAAGATGTCATTCGATGACGGAAGCACAAATGTGGTTTTCTTAAAGTAAGCAGAAGCAAGGTTTCCGCACAAAAGCTGTGTTCATTACCACCCACAAGTGAAGCGTTCGAACAAAAATGTAGTCAGAGCCCATCTGCAAGTAGTATTTTGGCTTCATGCTTTGGACCCAAACCCACCTTTACTAGACCCTACGTTTTACGATTGGTCGCAGGAGGAGGGGACTACTGCGCCCAGTCCAACTGCTGTCCCTCCAGACACCTCGTTAGCCCCAACTGGGTTGCTGAAGCTGACCAAATGCTCATGTCGAAGTGAAATGCCATGTCGCACGAACAAATGCAGCTGCAACAGCTCTGACAAAGCATGCACACCATTTTGCGCATGCCAGGGTGGACAGGCCTGCCAAAATGAGAGCGGCAAGTAAGTTCTACGTGATGGAGATGAAGAGGACTGATGTTTAGAAAGGTAAGCATTTCACAAAATGATCATCTTATGTAATTCTCCTCATATGATAACACATGGAAAATTTATTTTGTCATGTTCTTATGTTTTTTAAACATGAAATGTAGTATTTTTTCGCATCGTTGGCAACCATTTGTAGCAAACTTATCGCCGCCATTTTGTTTTCTTTCCATTTTTTCATATCAATTATGGTGGAATCGAATCCCACATGTCTGGAAACATATAAAACAACATTTTAATCACGTGTGCATCTTGTCTGGTTGCAAAGATATGATAATAAGTTGATTTTGGCGGCTATTTAGTATTTTTTCAAATGCTCAAAGATGAGAACTCCACACCCACCTGGATATCATTATATACATGCCAGAGATGGAGATGAATAATAAAAAATAAAAAAATAAATCAGTCAAAAACAATATTGCTAAAAAGGACTTGGCTTAAACTCCAACGTGTACAGAATTGTTTAGAACGTGTAGTAATAAAGCACCTTCCTCACCAGCTCTGCCCCTACTTAGACAGTTGCATTGGCTTCCAGTTACACATCGAATACAATCCAGATTAGCCACTATCACATATCGTACCCTTTCTATGCAACACCCATCCTATTTGTTTAGTCTCCTTTGTTTTTCCGATATCCCCAGGAATCTGAGATCATATGTTTCACAACGACTTTTTGTTCCGAAAACCAAGCTTAATATCGGCAAACGTGCTTTTTCTGTAGCTGCACCTAAAATCTGGAATCAACTCCCAGTCGCTTAAAAACCATCTGAGACGATAAATACCTTCCGTAAAAACTAGGCTTATATATTTGAAATTGCATTCCCACTCTAACCTTCGGCGGTCGCTTGCTCTAATAACGACTCTTGCTTGTCCTTGTTCACGATTTTGCCCAATGATTCTTGTATATTGCGCCTCTGAGCACAGATTCCTGGGGATTTAGGCGCTTTAGAAGTTTGTCATTATTATTATTATTAGCTAGCTCAAAAATGCCCTTTGGCTGCCGGACTATGTGTGTCGCCACTCCCTTTACCTAATTTCCGCGTAGCACCGATCTTCCACAGAAGAACAAGTTGACTATGCGGCACTAGCTGTTTCTATTTGCTGACAATTCTGACTGCTGATACCGGACAACCGGCTCGGAAGGTAGGACAATGTCGTTGTAATTGTGTTGGCGTCTGTGCTTCTGTTTATATTCGGTTGATCACTGAACATTGATACGATTCCGATCATGTTTTAATTGTCACAATATTTTCCTATTCGTTGTCAATACAATTAACAATAAGTTGTGTGTTTCGCCCTACGTATCGTTAGTTCCGTAAATTTCTATACAGAAACACAAAGTACCCAATAACATGTCACTCGGGTCAAGTTTGCAAACGGTCGCGCCAAACTCAGAGCCGGTTGACTATGCGAGTGGTGCGAATAAGAAGTGGAATCTAATTCGCAGAGCTAGCCTCAGCTGACTACGCCTAGCATCGCAAATGGCAGAGCCATCTGGCTGGCTGGCTGGGCTCTGCAAATAAGGAATGAAATCTAATGTGCAGGTCTGGGCTCTGCGAACTCCACTATAGCGTGCACATTCGCAGAGCTGACAACAGGTATTATTTTTTTTTAAAGTATGTATGTACGTACGTACGCCTACGTGTGTGGGTGGTGTGTGCTGTGGTGTGGTGTGTCGCCACTCCCTTTACCTCATTCCCGCATAGCACCGATCTTTCACAGCAGAACAAGTTGACTATACGACACTGTTTCTGTTTATTGTGGAAATGTTTCTGGTCCGTTTTCATGAGATTTTGAAGTGGCCGGTGTCATGTGACATCAACCCGGTGGTATTTCCACCCGCCCTGTTATGAAAGTAGCCGCCCTCCACAATGTCAAGTAACATGTACAAAATTAACGACTGTTTAGCCCAATACTGTATCATAGTAAGGTATATCCAAAAAATCCCGTATAGGAAAAATAAACGTTACATTTCTTTCCATGAGCCGTAGTTTAATCCATGAAGCCGTAGTTTAATCCATGAAAGTTTGGCGCCCGATATGCAAATAGTCTAGGAGTCAAACATTAATATACCCAAATACACACGCTCGGTTATAGTTCGATAACGGTCCAAATAATTATAGTGCTTAGTATTGGTTCAAACCCTCACCCATATTAATACGTAGTGTGAGACCTGATGTTGAGCAATTCAAAATTTGAGAGTCAATGTGCATTCCAAAGGTCATGCCATTGTCATAATTTATTTGCGATACGCGGTAATTACCCCCAACCCACCATCGGCCCGTACGTAATGCTATATTTTGTGTCATCCTCGCAAGCCAGGGCCGTTGCCTTGCACAACCATCCACGCAAGCCAGGGCCGTTGCCTTGCACAACCATCCACGCAAGCCAGGGCCGTTTGCCTTGCACAACCATCCACGCAAGCCAGGGCCGTTGCCTTGCACAACCATATACGCAAGCCAGGGCCGTTGCCTTGCACAACCATCCACGCAAGCCAGGGCCGTTGCCTTGCACAACCATCCACGCAAGCCAGGGTCGTTTGCCTTGCACAATCATCCACGCAAGCCTGCTTCCAAAAAGGAAGTTAGAGAATTAAAGTTATCTGACACTATTAATAAGCAATGTAATATGCCGTGTTTGTGGCGACGACTACTATCAGAAGTAAAGGTTGGAGTTGACAGCGCGCAAGAGCGAATTTTTGTTGAAATGTCGTTGCGGATGCTCCCGGTAGATGTCTAATCTCCAGTCCCACTCACTGAGTCTTGAGTGACTCACTCACTGGCCCCCAACTGTTTGCCATGCAAAACTAGCCCTGGCTGATCCCCTACGCGAAGTGCGGAAGTCAGCTGAGTCAAACTAGTAATTGACTATGCCAGTCGCGATTGAAGACGGATAAACGACTTCTGCGAATCCCAATAAGTTATATAAAGACCCGTTCGCCCATTTAGTGCGAGCAGCTAATCGGTATTGGCTTGCCTAGATCTACTGATCTAGTGAGCGATTTCATAGGCTGAGCTTAAATTCAGAGTTTCGCAAAGCGATCAGCCATGGGGTACTGCTAGCTGGCACTGACGTAATCAGCAGCAACGACCCCGAACTTATTGAATCACCCCTAACCATCCGTTCAAAGTTTAGTGCAGAAACTGTGCCATTATAAATCTATACATCTCATAGAATGGGTAGTCTTGCTCTGCCCCATATCTGAGATCGGGAGCAATAGACACGGGGGAGGCATCGGATATCCGATATGAAGCAACTATGATAGCCTACATCATTTACGATGTTTAACTGTTGCGCACCCACGCAGTGCCACCAATGAATCATCTGCACGTGCGTTGACGACAGAGCTACGACGCACTGACTATCTATACCTTCGTGTAAGATTAACATTGTATAATTATTGTTATTATTAACAAATATCAGCCGCTAGATGTTTCCTGACCGGAGAAGGGTTGCGACGGACGTACTGAGTCGTGTGTGGTTTCATTGTCATAAAAATTAATAAAATAAAATTTTGCTTATGCAAAGTATGAATTTCGCGAAAAATCTGCAGCGCGTCGCTGCTATAATATCCTCAGTTATAATAGCTAGGGAATAGGGGTGAAAAACCTTTCAGCATCAAGAACAATGGAAACACCAAGAATGTTGTATATCCATAGCTATAATACACCCAGGCAATCGCCGTGTTACTCATATAGTTGGAAATAATAATCACAATGGCATTTCTAGTAAATTATAACCATAATGCACTCTTCGGAGGCTCTCGATATCAAAATAACAAGGCTGTAGTAAAACCTGGATGTAAAACATCTATAAGCAAATGAAATAGCATGCAACTTTGGTTGACACATTGGTTTGAAATGTGGTTATTGATCACAGAGGGATAAACAAATGCAATGAAAATATGTGGAGACCAACCACTTGATACTCAGTGGTAAAAAACACAAATTCATTAAGAGTAATTCAAATAGCACTAAACCTAAATAAATATTTAATTATGGCAAATTAGTCTAAATGTATGGTCATTGATCAGAGATATATATTAAAACAATGAAAATATTATGCACCTGAAACTCGGCAATATCAAGAGCAATATAAATTAATTATGAGCAATTCAAATCACAACAAACCTAGATTTTTATAGTAATATTTCACTATGGCAAATTAGTTTAAACGTGGGTGAGGTGTGTGTTTACATAAACGTAGAACATGTCAACTCCAAACAAATGCAAACTATAAAACGTGTGATGTGTAAACCGATCAAATGGTATTAAATCCTAACCTACGCTGTTTCTGTGTAAACAGTCACTACTACTATAATCAGCCGACATAAACTGTTCAACCATCACTACTACTGTTGAAAGATAATGGACTTCCTGTTAGGCAGCACACACACAATGTTTCTTCTCGATATGATTCAGAAGGACACTCAACGTCTCCAACGAAGTAGGCAAAGTGATAATCGACTGCCACCAGCTGAAAGCACTGGCCTGTTCATGAGTCCATACACGAATATCTTACTTTGTTTCATCATAAAACTTCATTGGTATTGATGTTTCAGATCAGTGGTATGTTCGTGAGTAAATGCATTTACTACTGTAAAACTGTGTTCATGAGTCAATACAACTATTCTTGTGAACCTGTAACTCTGTTTTGTCTTGAATCGTCCTTGGAATTGACATGTCAAAGTAGTTGCCGGACCACAAATGGATACATTTATTCTTGTGAGCCTCTAATTTTGTTTCATCATGAAACTTTCTTGATATTAATATCTCAGATCAGTGGCATCTTCATGAACAAATACATTTATTCTTGTGAACCTCACACTTTGTTCATGTATGCACACATTTATTTGCGTGAACCTCTCACTTTGTTCATGAGTCCATACACTTCATCTCGTGAACCTCTCACTTTGTTCATGGGTCCACACACTTCATCTCATGAACTTCTCACTTTGTTCATGAATCCAAACACTTCATTTCCTGAACCTCTCACTTTGTTCATGAGTCTATACACTTCATTTAATAAACCTCTCATTTTGTTCATGAATCCAATCACTTCATCTCGTGAACCTCTAACTTTGTTCATGAGTCCACACATTTCATCTCGTGAACCTCTCACTTTGTTCACGAGTCCATACACTTCTTCTCGTGAACTTCCAACTTTTTCTGGTCGTAAAACTTGCGGTAACACCGTTTACAAATGAGCTCCTCTTCATCTACGCCATCTGCTACTACAATGCCCTGTCCGACAGGTTGAGGGCTTAACCCGGACACTGAGCTATGCGCCGACTCTGTGCTCGTCTGTGGGCTTCGACTGCACTGGTACTTTAGTTGCCTGTTGTGCTTGGTTACTTCATTAAGTTGACGCTGCAGTTCCGTGTTCTGGAAGAAACATGAAGAACACATGGTAAGGTCACTATGGTAAGTTGGCAACTATTAAAGTACACAGAAACACAGGTGATTTTTATAGTGTTAGGTAGTCACCAAAGAATGTATTCATTGAAAATTAGTATACATATGTCACAGTTTTCTTATTCTCTTCAAGGGTTTCCCTGACCATATACCGAAGTTAATCAAATATTACAAACAATAAAAAAATAAATATGTTGTTAATATAACTGCACGACATGTATGGTACTGTTACAACTACCATTTATTGATTTGACATGAAACTACACAATAAAAACAAAATTTATACATGTTATTGAACACACACAGAGCACTCATTATAAGACCTTATCAAAGGAACAACTTTTACATCCCCATTCTGACTTGCACTCTGTTATGTATCCAAGGGTATAAGGAAGGTCAGATATAAGGAATAGTTTCACCAAGTCCCAGTGTGTTTCTCGTAGCATAACGAGCATCCACTGTTGCCTACATGCATCGCAAATTAACCTACTTTTACAAAAAAAAGATATTAGCCACAACAATTACATTTGAGACGATTAGCGATTACGTGACATCCTGTCTTGTATCCTAGCAATGGCACTTGGCAAGCTATACACAACAACTGCAAGATGGCGGATCGGCGTCTATTGCAATCAAACGAGGGAAACAAGCCACCACTTTTTAAGCTATACATCTTTGGCCGGTCACCTGAAGAACTTGTATATTACTGTCAGGCTTTAGAAGTGGCATTATCCATCAAAACACTGCTCCACAGTTTGGGTCCCATGGTACACAAAGCACTGCATTTTATTGTGTATAGCCAAAATAGCCAATCACCTTGACAACTAAACACCAAATAAGGGTAATGCCATATGACTAGTGGTCACAATTGGCTATAATAATTACTATAGAAATAACAACCCACTGTTCTAAAGGTACAAACAACCCGCTCACCTCCTTTGTCAATTTCTGGTATTGCTCCTGTAGTTGTGTGATCTGTAGGTCATAAAACTGCTTCTGTTTCAATCTCTCAGTGTCTTTTGTATTCATCTGCAAAATAATCATCACATTTAGAATGTTGCAGGCATTATCTTTACACCACACATCACAGAATCATTTCTCTAACATTCTTATGAGCTCATGTGCAGATTTTTCTCTTCAAGATATATTTCATTCCTCAACAGTGATCTTGTATACTGAAAACTGTCAACACCAGGAGGCGCCACCGGGACAGTTTCACCGGTGTGTCACGGAAATAGTATCCTCAGTGATATGGCGGTGAGTTTTTTGCAGTTTGAACACGCACCATAAACAGTTGGATTCTGTCAATGATGGTGCAATTTTACGAGCTTATTATCTTGGTGAAACGGTTCCCATTCTTCGGCATAGTACACGTGACACCAGTGCTTTCATGTATTACAAACCCCTCTCATTGCTCAACAATGTGTGAGTACCATACTTAGATTTGTTTTGTGTTTGTGTTTATCCGACATGTAATCATCATCATTGTTTTTTGCAGACCTTTGGTAATAAGAGTTCTAACGCAACAAGCAGTCGTCTCCAGACACATGCTTGCCTTATAGAAAGCCAATACAAACAAGTTTTGTTTAATTAAGACTAAACACATACCTCACATTCCATCTGTTCCATCTTACTAGAATATGTCTTGATGTCCTCTGCATACAGGTGTCTGTCATCACGCAGTTTTTCCAATTCCTTTCGCATATCTGCCATGCTTATCGGTTGCTCGTCCACTGTCCTGCGTGTTGTAGAGAGTTCTTGAATTGATTCCGCATATGTCTGCAATACAGGTAGACAAACTTATTTATGAATTTTTCAAAATTTTTTGTGTACCTTACTTTTCATCAGCGTAACAGATTAAGCTGTTGAAGAGTTACTGAAACTTATATTTGTCATGGAATATACCAGTTTCGGAGTGGTAATTATACTGGGATTTCATGGAGTTGCCCTTTGATATGTGATGCAGACATTTGCACAGTTCCCATGTGCACAATGGCTACTGGTGAACACAACAACTAGGGTGAAGTCAAACCGATTCACTGAACTTTCATACACTACAAAGGATGTTTGCCCAGGGGTAGTGTAGTCAACAACAACTGGCTTGCGAGAATGGGTGCAACGGTACCTTGTTCAAACACAGCATTTTGATGTTCTCCTGCTTCAGAAATGTTTTCTCTACATTCAGTCGTTCTATCTCCTCTGCATGTTTCGCTTGCAGCGTCGTCAACTGCCTAAGTGCCTGGAGACGGTGCAAAGACGATGTCATCATTGAATACGACATTTGCTCTGGTAGCAGAAGTGACAAATGACATGTCACGAAAGGTAGTATTAATACCACGTTTCATGATATAAAAACAGCAGACGAAGATCTTGTACTGTAGCCATAGGAGGGAGAGTGGGAAGAGGTGCCCCTGCTGCCAGAAGAATATTCAATTTTAGGGTTTATTTACTTTTGCATGTCTGGTGTATTTTTTTTGCAATATGTTGGTTTGGTGGTATATTTGGATTCAAAATGAATATATGAAATGTCAAGGCTGGTTTGAATGCTTACTCAAATGATCAGCATTAAAATGCATTTGTATTTCTTAACAAACCTGGAGTATGTACCCATCATTTGTAATAATCACAACATAGGTATGCATAAAGCCCACCCATAACTAAGGCAAATAACGAAACTTTACCTCTGACTTTGTAGTGTCGATTGATGTTTCCCTGCCATCTCCTGGCTGTCGTTCAGCAGACTTCCCTGTATCTGCACCAACGTTGTGCTTTTCTGATACCTGCTGCTGCAGCTGGATGTATGCTTGTTTCAGTCGCTCATATTCTTTGTTATAGATAGACAGCAGAGATGCCTTTGCCACAACAGATTTTGACAATTTCACTTTCTGCAAAAGATATAATGGAACCCATCAGAGTCATCGTACATGAAACATCAGTGATTGCATTTCTAAAAATAGTTGTGATAATATGGAAAAGTGAAACTTTGCGGAACGGATGTAAATGGGTGATGTTCATATCCCATAAATTTTGACAATTTTTTTTCTGAAATCATGAATACAGAATCTGTATTAATGCATTACTGTAATTATATGGGGAATCATTTGAAGAATTGCCAGCCTTGAGGTAGTGATTAAAAATAAAATAATGAAATGTTCAGGCACCTGTTTAACTGGGAAAACTAAATTAAAATCTTTCTCAGTGAATATTAAATAATGAAGCATTAATTCAAAAAAGTATATCAACACTTTAAACGGTAATGCTAAATATATATATCTGAAAGTGTGAATCAATGCATAGGTGACAGAATGCCTTACACTATGCACTGATTTGAGTCTCCAAAAGAAAGCACAGGCAAATGTTACCTCTTTCTGAAGTTCGACTAGTTTCTGTGCGAGTGCGTCCTGCTGCCCGTTCTCCTTCAGTATCAGGGACGTACGTGTGTTCTGCAGCTCCAGCTTCACCTGCATCACTTCCTGCTTCAGTCTCGTGATCATCTCCTCATAGTCCTGGTCATCCTAAACACAAACCATAGGTGTGAACACTGAACACAGTGGTAGTTTATGATTATATAGATCATGTGGAGTGCAGTGGCCCAGTGCCTAGAGTGTCACACTCTCAATCAAGAGACCCAGGGTTCAAATCCTGTACTGCCGTGTCAAACTTTGGGCAAGTTCGTTCACTCTACGTTGCTCCAGTTCATTCAGCTGTATGAATGAGTACCTGGCTATAGACAGTGGTGGATATTTGTGCAGTCTTCGCACAGTAATTGCAGTGTGACTGAAAGTTTCCAACAGAAGCTGAGGTGGTGTTTGACTGAACATGTCTGCCAGTGAGTAAAGTGTAAAGCACTTTGAGCAGTCCCAAGGACTAATCTATCTCGCACTACTTTTTAGCTTTACTACTGAGACACCTTTATTACTGTTATAATACTATTGTAATAATGTCATGACTACTGCGATAGTCAGTATCATGATAGAACCTTCCTCAAAATATGTGCACTGCAGTCTGCAATCGATCAGGTTTGAAAATGTGGATATGACGGTGGACACAGAGGGATGGCAATAGTCCCTTGGACCTTCGGCCCAAAGGACTAAAAATGGGCCTAGAGGCCCTGAAGTTCTTTGGACTAATACGTCTGTATGTGACCACGGCTGACAAAATGAGTGATAAGTCGGAAAAATTGTAACATTGTTTTCTTAAATTCTTGTAAAGGTTGGGTAGGGTGTTTTACACGGTTTCAAAAATTATGACTGCTACAAAAATGTGTGAAGTTATGGAGCATTGAACATGGTAGGGATAAAAAAGTGAAAATGAAGAAAACGGCTGTTGAAGTTTTACATTATATATGCAAATGGATTGCATAGAAATATTACATGCATGACATTCAAATGTGGCACGCAGTATGTATGTTATGTTGCAATGAATCACTGGTGGTACAAATGTGCTGCTACAAAAACTTGTAAAGTTATGCCAGAGTATGTCTTTATGTATAAAATTAAGAGGACAGATTATTTGAGAGCAAAAGGTAGACTAAAGAAAATTAAAATTGGGTCAGCTGGATGGTGATAGTCCGTTTGAACTTTAAGCTTTTGTCTCGACTTCACCGAAGGCGGTGTCCAGCTGTCAAAACTTTGAAGGTGTTACTCACCTAACTTACAGGTCTTTGTCAGTAAGAATAATGGGATGGTAATTTACACCAACGTTGTTTCCTGTAGAAGTCATTTTGTGGGATATATTAGCACTAGCCGTGCCAATTCAAAAATTAGTGCTATATAGTAGTAGTCAAAATGTAAACAAACTCAAAGACAGTTGCAGCTTAGCCTTAGGGGCTGGCTAAGCCCACGGCTGGGCGGCCAGACTCCAACTTTATAATGATCTCATTTATCTCCCTTCTCAACCACCTTCCACATCTTAGTAATTCTTGTTATTGTGTAAATCACAATATGTAATTTATGTATGTGAATTGAATGTCACTATTTTTAGTTATAAGTACTAAACCATTCCTAATTTTACTGTTCCGCAACTGTTCTTTTACTGTTCTGAAATATTTCAATGACATAATGATATATTTCACATAAATATATAGGGAGCTAATGGAGAGGCCCATCATAATCCATAGCACTACAAAATGAAGTATCTGAAAGTCACACTTCATAAAGTGACACATCTCATACTGTCTTTCTGGACTGTCGCAATGTCCAATAGTTTCCTATCACAACCCTCGTGTACAATATACCAAAGCTATATATTTCCAACATCACAACATACGTATTATCTTTGGATACGTAATTAAATAATCTTTCAGACGAACGCAACTTGTAGCAGCAGAAAATGAAGCATACAAAAGTCACACCACAAACAATGACATGCATTCTCAAAATGTGATTCATTATAAAAATTACCATTTACTAAACTCAGTATGGTCAACAAATTTCATTGCAACAACATACTCAAAGGTATCATCATGTAGATAATTAAATGCTCTTCAAAATAACACTTACTTGTAATTACAGAAAATGATAAAACTACCATGCATCATTTTTTTTAAATCTAGGTCAAGCTTCTGAGGAAACTGATAGTGTATAGAAATAACATGCTGAGTGCTAATGGGTTAACAGGGGTCTAGTGCATGCTGTCTGTTGACACAAGCCTCTGCCAGTTACCAATTACAGATTAGTCACAGTTTCCATCAAACAACAGCAGCCAGAGAATCTTAGCTGCAGTGGGGTGGAAAGTTGTTGGAAAAGGGAGCCCTTAGAACAATTCAAACAAATACAGATTTCTCGTGCATAGTCGCAGTGCCCTAAGATATGTCTATGCAAAATTAGAGAAAAAGTTGCTGAACGGTTTCTAAGATACGGCAGCTAACGGCGGAAGCAGAGTGATGGCAATAGTCCGTTGGACCTTCGGCCCAAAGGACTAAAAACTGTGTTCATGTTTTGGCAACATTGAAAAGAAATCATTAAATAGACAATTTATTTTAGCATTACATTTTTTCAGAGTACAGTGAATGCGAGTATCAATGATTTATGTTGCATATGAAAAAGTTGATGGGATAATAAGGAACCTCATCTAATGAGTAATTATTGTAATGTTTATTACCAGTTGCACAAAATAGTTCTATAAAATCACTGCATGCATGTTAATTTAAATACACATGCATTTTGTGCACTCCATATTGGAAAGTACTTACCAAAATTATTGTTGTAGTTTGTCCTTTGCTTGATATCAATTCCTGACAGAATTTCTTCAGTCGTAAATTTTCTTGCACAACTTTGTCAAATGCCACGCAGGGTGTGCCTAGATGCATGTGTGATGGGTGTAGATCTGCCTTCGGAATGTTACTTTCAAGTTTTGTTACAAGAGGCTCTCTTTCAACCAACTTCATTGGCAATGATGTAGGCTGTGAATTCTCACAAGAAGTGAAGTCTGTTTGTGAATCCTGTATAGATGTCGTACCACGTTCACCTTTACTCGTTTCCAGTTGAATCATCTGAAGTTTCACTACGTTTGCCAGCTGTTTTTCCGTGCCAGTTAATGCCTGATCCATTTTCTTTGCTTTCTCCTTCATAATTTGTAATTCTCGTTCTTTGTCGCTTATTTCTGACTCATACACTTGCCTCAACTGTACAATCGTTGATTCCTGTCTTCGAATAGTTGCCTGTTGTAGCTCATATTCATCACAGGCTATTGTTATAGTATTCACCTTTGGCTTTCTCTTTGGTTTAACTGTTTCCTTTTTCCTGGGGATAGCTCCATCTGGATTTGCCTCCCCGACTGTAGGTGAAGCGGAATCCATCTCCAAGTCTCTCCATTCTAAACCTTTCGAAGTCATGTTTCACCAGTTCCAAATGAAAGCTAAATTACACTATTTCTGTCAGTCAGATTATCTTCATGTACAGCATTATAATACATCTGAAAAGAAAAAAAGAACAAATTGATTAATCAAAGAAAGTTCCCTTAAATTACTAATGGCATCAATTCAGATTACATCAGTCCGATATCAACCAAAACTTTTTTATCCAATTAGTTCATGAAACTTCTTTAAAGACCTCGACAAGGTATCTGCGAAAAGATCAATTTTTAATTAGGTTGGTAAAATTATCTGATTATTGAGTCTAGTTACTCTACACTGCTCTTGTCACCCACAAACAATGTGTTTGATAAAGTCATACAAAAACAAGGAAAGAAATTCTATCTACCAAACATGGTGATGATATTATTGTTTATGTATGTAATCTGCTGAAATAGGCTGCACCTATCTTTAAACAAAATAATGTCATACAACATCTACAGAATATTATATTACTGACACTGTCTTGTTTGGTGAATAATATAGATTGTCAGTGTGTAAGATAAAGAATGTAAAATTAAATTACTTCTTGTTCCTAAGCTGTCTCCTTGTTTGCTTTGATTTTGTTGACAAAAGCCAAGTAGGATGCATTATATAATGGTTTGTTTTGACAAAATAAAATGTGTTGAACTTGTGTACATTTAAATTGTAGAGTTACTAATAGCAATTATAGAATCATGAGCAAACAAAGACTAGTTCAACAAGTTTTATTTTGTCAAACAAACCATTATATAATGCATCCTACTTGGCTTTTGTCAAAAATCTGTGTCCAGCAAAAAATGCTATAGTTACAAATCCTTTTTTGGTTGCAGAGGTTTGTTGTGATGGTAATGACCAGAGAAAATAGAATAACTAGGTTTTCCATCGAAATAGTCGAATGATAATGCTGACATTGCAAAATTGAATCCCTTTTTCAAAATCCGGTTCAAAAAGTTCCACCTAAATTTGTTTTCCTAATAAAAAATTCATTAACTGTCTGGGTCTGTCTTACACCTCACACCTCACACCTAACTCAGCATACTTCTCATGGGGAACTGAGTTCAACAGATTCCACTCTAATAATAAGATAACTTCTATTGTGCCTAAATCCTTGGAAACCAGAGGCGCATCAAAATAAAAGGATTGGTCAATCTCAAAATCCATAAGCAGTATTCCAGTTGTCAACATATGGATCAAGGAGCTAGGGAGCTACGGTGGATAAGCAAGGTTGTAAAGATAAGTTTTTAAATGACGACGGAATTTTTTTTCAACTGATCTAACACTAAGGGGGAGCATATTCCGCCAGGCTGGTGCTTCCATATCCGTCCATGACGTATTTTTGCGCTGGACAGCCCATCCATGCTATTTTTACGACGTCATTGAAACTACCGTGAAGCCAGTTACAAAGTCTACTGAGATTGGTTTTAAAAATATCTAATATTACCTTCCATAGTCTATCAGACCTTGTATACAATTTGTATACACACATTTTAATTGTATATAAAAATTGGCATAATGAAACAACTTATATGTGCTATATTGTAAGTGGCATTAAAATGTGAATCACATGCTTTGAAAAAAAAATATACATACAAATTAGGAATTCTCATTCAATACATTCGATTGCGCATCCGATCGCATGCCCGGCCGCGCTTTGTAGCATGTCGGAACAAAATTGGACTGGCAAAAATTTGATCCTGGGTGAGGCCCTGCCTGTAGGTAATTATGAATCAAATGTTTTTTGGTGAATCATAGTTAAGACCATAAAGGGTTATGATGGAAGTAAAATTTTGAGATGTTTACTGTTCACTTATTGCACCATGTCTTGCATTTAGAGGAATAATTATAATAGAAAATAAAATGTTGTTTTTAAATACATGCATTGATGAGAAACTGGGAATTACTTTTCTGTAGCCTAAGAATAAATAATTTCACAAACTTCCTGCTTATAGAAAACCACTGCATAAAAGTAAATATCCATGCAAGACACAGACTCCACGTGTGACAGATGTTTTGGGAAGGGGAATAGCTTCCCAACCAGCACCCACTAGTCCATGGACAGTTGGGCTTACATTTTAAGGAGTCATCCTTGAAAATGTATGTTCTACTATATGCTGATGACACTAGAATGATTCAGCCAAATACAAATTTCTTGTGTATATCGGAACTATGTCAACTCTTTTAATGGTTGACATTTAGTTGTTTCAGGTGTCAACTATATTGTGAATATGTAATTATTAGTCTATATTGATACAATTGATTTACATAATACCATGGCTACACAAGGCATGGCAAGTGTAAACAGAACAGTAGAATGCATTTGATATCAAATTATCAATAAAGTGTAGGATTATTTCACTCTATAGTTGTCCAGAATATGAATTGTCTATGTTTGTCACCTACAGGTGACAATACATCTTTAACCAATACCCACCACAGTCACACCATTATATAATAATTAAATGAACATCAAAATAAACACAACTTGCAATTATAGAAAATCAATAGTTTTGAAGATACAGTTTAAAAGCTGCAGGCAACTGAGTTTAACAGGGGTCAAATGTGTCTGCTTTGCCTGTGACTAATTAAAGATTAGTCAAGGTCTCAATGGAACAATGCAGAGTGGAGTGAGGCCAGGGCACAGTTTCTGGCACAATACATAACATCTACTGTTGGGAGTTGTCTCAAGGGCCCGTCTCAAAACCACATCATTAGATAATGTAAAACTTTTGCACTTTGGGGCAACTGAGGTGCCCTTAGAATGATTCAATCAAATACAGATTTCTTGTGCATAGTGGCAGCACCCTAAGATACATCTATGCAAAATTACAAAAAAAGTTGCTGAACAGTTTCTGAGATATGGCAGCTAACGGTGGACACAGAATGATGGCAATAGTCCCTTGGACCTTCGGCCCAAAAAACATGACTGTCATCAGTCAACATAAGCAAAGAAAATGGTTAACAGCTAATATGAAGATAGATCGAAATATTTTTCTGTTTTATAGGGGTAATTGGAATCATCTGTGGTGCCATCTGCATGGAAAAATTACAGTAACAAAACAACTGTGCAATGCAGAGTGTTATTAGTAGATTGCCAGCCAACAGTTGACAAAATGATGATCTTTGGGACAATACAAATTAAAGCGGTGGAAACTGTCCAGAAGTAGACCTCTGTTTGTAGTTTGTTTTAAGACCCGACATAGCAGGTAGATAAAACTATTTTTTTATTTATGCAAATAGTGCAATTTTTTCTGCCCAACATATAGATTGGGTGTTACTGAATAAAAATATATTGAACTTTTTTTCACCCAGACCCCCATTTGACTCAAGACTCGACTCAGACTCAATAATAGTGAAATGACTAGACTCAATTCGATATAAGGGCTTGTGACAACAAGTCTGCTGTTTCAAGTTTTGATATGGTTATTTAAATAATTAATGCTAGCAGCAAATAACTAACATAACTTGGCCTGATCCGCTGTGAAACATATCTCCACTACATGCTTGCAACTATGTCCATATTGATATATGTATAGTAAACCCTTGCTTACTAGATACTTGCCCACTAGTTAAACAGCTGGTTACAGCTAAACTGGGATTGGTGCATATAATTACGAGTCGTTGACAGCCAGTCAGATAAAATAAGTATAGAAAAGTAATCAAAAATAAAGTAAATAAAACAAAGCGTGCATTCTAAAATATACTGAAATTTGTGACGAACAATTATGTTTCATTGTTTGCCTGTAAACCCATGCCATGGCCATCCGGGTCATATTTTATAAGGAAGTAAACTCAGACATAATACTGTTAACAAGGAAGTATGGCAATCTTATGGTTATATAATGTACGTAGAGCCTGGCCCTGGGTTTGGCTTTGTATCGTATGGAAACAATTATTTAAATGTTAGACTAAGCACTTACCAGTATCGTATGGAAACAATTATTTAAATGTTAGACTAAGCACTTACCATTTACCTGCGTCTTCAGACTCGGTTCTGTGATTTGACACTAACTTACTTGGCCTTGCGTCTGTGTTGATATATAAACATGTTGGAGTGACGCTGAATTTTTCTAACGCAATAGCTCACATGCACCTGATGACCAATCCTGGATCTACAGAT
Source organism: Escarpia spicata (assembly GCA_963995525.1). Classification (NCBI taxonomy): domain Eukaryota; kingdom Metazoa; phylum Annelida; class Polychaeta; order Sabellida; family Siboglinidae; genus Escarpia; species Escarpia spicata. Next base: position 35,159,478 of record OZ023210.1, read on the forward strand.
TCGGTGATGACTTGCATCTTGTTAATTACGACTCTTGGCGACACAGTGTTCACACACCATTACGACGCTCTGCTTTTGACCTGAACTGTTGCCCAGAGAAATTGTCGCGTGGGTTGTCTTGCCAGTATCTAATGTTATACAAATATACGATACTTGAAAGTATAACATTAGATACTGAACTCTCTGATACCGGCCATAGCCGCACAGCTACCGACACGAAACAAACAGAAACAGTTAACCAGAGAAACGAAACTTCGCCGCTGGGAAAAACCACTTCGTTGGTTTCGACTAATGGCGACCAATAATTCTGGGAAATCCCCCCAAACCCATAAATGGCGCCATCTACAGCATAGTTTCGCACTACTTGTGGACTAATCCCTTTCCTGCTTTGCGTTTTCTCGGAAAGCATACCAACATGATGCGGTATCTGTCAGTGACAAATAGTTTACGGTGGTGATTAAAGTGATTATCTCAGCTTTGCGTGAGGTTACATTTTCTTTCATTTAAACACGCGGAAATAAACGTCGGTATGCATACACAAACGTAGGGGAAGGTGGGGCTTATCCGAACGTTTATCGAGGCATATATCATTATATTATATTGACCATATTTGTATACAGTTGAACCTCGCTTTACGGTCACCTCGGTAATACAGCCACCCCGAAATTAAGGTCACCCTACGACAGTCCCAAATTATTTCCATTTAGGCCTACAGAAAAGTCTAGGAAATTAGTCTTGCTAATAAGGACAGCTCGTTATTCGGGTCACTTTTGCCCAGTCCCGAGGGTGACGTCAATAGTGAGGTTCCATTGTATGCGATGTTGTTTGCGGCACCAGAACTGTATTGTTCAATAACACATGACATTCACACACACGTACGCGTATGCACACACGAAAAACTCACGATTTGATTTCATTATCGTATGTAAGAAATTGTCAGTTAAATTGTTAAAACATTGTTTGTGCAGATGTGCGTGCAATAGTAGGGGATCTTATATAGACATACATAGCCGAACTGTGTTGCCTAAATAGATCACACGCACCTACAACAGTAATGTGCATATCGGTGTGGTTACGCCATTTTGGAATATACATGTTGTTATTTCTTAGACTGCGCCAATCAACTTTAATGCCAAAATTGTAAAATTTAAACCGTGGTTGCGGAAAAAATGTAATCTTCGCCCGCCGGTTGCTTGAGATATATACGTGTATTGTATTATAGTCAGAGGCGGATTAAAGGGTACTGGAGCAAGTTTGGATTGTAAGACCCCACCTAAAGCCAAGGCTAATGTGTAGATTTTAAACGACAATATGTTTTGAAATATAATATTATGTTATCTTCCCAGCAAACACAACCTTTTCGCAATGTTGCCTTTATGATAACGTTACAAAAAATATTTATCGGGGAATGCACATTGCTGTAGCTAAAACGAATCAAGGAAGAATGGATTGCGCTCAATAATGGATCAACACATTGTAAACTTCTTTCGCTATGTCAACAGGACGCGATCGACGTTCTGAGGAAAGTCGACTTTTCCTCTATGGTTGATGACTGTTCGTCGAGAAAAACACGAAATGTGATACTTTGCATAGGCGGATCCAGGAGGCTAAGGGCACCGGCCCCCGTTACGTGCCCCCCTCCCAACCGTTCGGAAATTACGAAACTCGCCGCGAAAATGTCCAACAGCAACCCCCACCGTCTTCCATTTTAACAGCGCGACGGCGGAGTACGTGGCGATGACGCTCCAGCAGTTGGAGGTTTTGGACACGCACACGCACACGTTGTGGTGGAAAATCCGTACATGTTATTAAATTATGTTTTATTTTAAAAATCGACTCAATTTGCCGTGGTATTTCCGGGTGCACATTTTGGGCCACTTGATTGGGGCATTTGGGTCCCCGGGTGCTCTGGTCCCTGGGTTTTCTTGCGTCTACTGGAATGGCGCACATACTGGCACGACATTGCCAGGAAGTTGCGCACTGCGCAGCTGCGGAATTTACATGACGGTCTAGGCATCAACAATTGGTGATGACGTCATTTTGTTCACGTGACAACCAGTTGTATGTAAGAGGCGTACAAAGTGGATCTGTTTCCTCGTTGTATTCGTCTTCGTCTTCTTCTTATTATTATTAATTTATTATTTCATCACGAAACGCCAGATAGGCAGGCATACCATCCAAGTGAAATACTGATGTTTGAATCGTTGTAGTTGATTTAGCCGGTAACCATGGTTCGGAGGAGAGTAAAACTCCTTTCGCTGTTGAAGCACCGTTTGGCAAATGACACCTCTTACTCCCCGACAGGGTTTGAGGTTGGGTGGCCGGCTTGCAGATTCTTTCCATGGATTTTCTTCAAGTGTCAGTCATTTAGCAGGAGATTGTTTTGATCTAAAGTAAACGACTGGTTGATTGCTGACGGTGCCTTTTTTTGTTATTCGATGTACCATTACGCAAACAATTAAATTGAAAAAAAGTGTTGTAGTGTTTGTTTCACACAGTCTTGCAGTCAATGGAGTAGATAATAGAAACTATCAAAGTTAATGGCGTCGCTATGGCAACATCCATACAAAAGAGGGGCATGCTAGATAACAGACACATATACACAGTTTGAAGTTCATAATTCCCTAAATGCATCGCACCGAACAAAATATAAATTTCCCTGTAATGTTAAGTGCATCGGTTGTCAATCTCTCGAGGAGTGTGTTGAAGAGAGTAGGCGAGAGTAAACAGACTTGTCTGACACCAACTGCTGTGCGGAATCTCTCACCTATACTACCATTGGTGAGGACTGTACTGGTGGCTTTGTTACCCTTCCCCATGCATGGTTGCCCATAACGCTGCGTGCCAAAGCCTGTTGAATGCCTTTTGAAGTATATGAAGACACACTACATCTTGCCGATGCTGAAGGTGTTGCTCACATAGAATTCTGAGGTTGAAAATTTGTTCGGTGATGTTCCTTCCTGTGACAACTCGAAACTTTGTCGGGGTTGCAGGTTTATTGAGAGGAAACAAGTTCACACCCCCTGAGAGGCGACAGTTATGCGGCGGTCCACAGTCTACATTTGTAGGCTAGTTCACTTCTTGAGTGTGCCCGCGGTTGTTCAGCACGCGTTGATTTGAATAGTTTCACCGCAACAAGACGTGAACATGGCTGTTGTGGTGCCCGGATGAGACGCGCTACGTCACACAATAATTAAAGTCGAGCCGACGGTGATTTAAAGTCGAGCTAACGGTGAACATCAATGTAATGTGGTGCACTCTAGCGATGAACGAACAAATAAGATTTCAACATGTTACAGACTCCCCTGCTTAATGTTGACGTCTCGACAACTTCGAACAACTTACGCTAAATTCTTTGAACTACATATCACGACGAGGAACAACTCCGGCCAACATTTGCATTAACAAAAATTGCGTCTGACTGACGTTAGCTAAAATACGTTTGTCTACTTCAGAGAGCAGGTTGTTCGTATCTACACCTTCCTGTCTAGCGGACGTTGGTAGGTGGTGCGGGTTTGGGTGAGTACCCTTGGTTGTTCGCCTAGACTGACGTACTGGAAATGGATTGACAGGAGGCATTGCGAGGTACTCCCCTGCTCTGTCCAAACCAGGTGGTTCTGGCTTCACAGCAGCTGCATTGTCAGATCGAGCACCGTTTTCTACATCTCCCTCTCGTTCGGGCAACTTCCCTCCTTGGGGCGGTTCGGACGGGATCACGAGGTCATATTCGTCGTCGCAACCTTTGGATGTTCAACTTCTGCTTGCGGGTTACCGACGGGTCCCCGTGGGTCTAGCGCCCTGACCCATCTGTTGACAACTGAAAAACTACTTATGGATTTTGAGATTGACCAACCCTTTTGTTTTGATGCGCCTCTGAGCTTGGTTTCCAAGGATTTAGGCGCAATAGAAGTTATCTTGTTATTATTATTATTATTATGATGCGCTCTTTGTTGGGTGGGATGACCATCTCATTGTTATTCTCAACTGAAGGAGTCTCATCTTCCGATTCGGAGCTTTCGACAAGTTCTCGTGAATCAAGAAGTTCCCTGCGATAGACTGTTTTTGATGGTCCGCTCCCATCCAATGGCTCAACCTCGTACACGTTGGGGAGTTTCCTTTCGATGACTTCGTACGGAGCCGGAAGGAACGTGTTTTGGATCTTGTTACATCCCTTGACACCTCGGTTTCGCAAGAACACACGGGTCCCAATGGAGATGTCAGTGTCGTCTGCGCTAGCATTGCGGTGAGCCATCCGGCGGAGTGCCTGTTTCTCCGTCATGGCGTTACTCAAACGAAACGCCTCCTTCAGTCTGTAGTGATGGCCGGTCACCCATTCGTCAACTCAACTTTCCGGTTCCTCTGCCGCGACATCCAATACGTGGTCTATCGGGAGTCGAGGTTCAAGGAACAAGTAGTGCGGTGAGTAACCAGTAGAGGAGTGTGGCGTGCAATTGTATGCGTACATCAGTTCCGGCAGATATTCTGGCCACTTCCTCTTCTTGTCTGGCGGTAACGTACGAACCGATCGTGAAGCGTGCGGTTGAATCTTTCGCATTGACCGTTGCCCTCGGGATGGTAAGCAGTAGTGCGAGTCTTTGTGATTCCGTAGTTGTTACAAAGTTCGCGGATGATTTCACTCTCGAAGTTTCGACCTTGATCACTGTGGATCCTCTCGGGCACACCATACCGCACGAACCATTCTTTCACCAGTGTCTTCGCTACTGGTTAAAACTTGGTTAAAACGTCAGTGAGGACTAAGACGTTTTCTAGACCATTGTTAGCTGGCTCCAACAGGGTGTAGTCGATCGCGAGAACTTCGAGTGGTCTGCTGGCGGTGAAGCTCCCGATCATTGGTCGACATGGCTTCGCGGCTTTCGCGAGCATGCACCGTCTACAGTTCTTGCAGTACTCTTCAATGTCGCGCGCCATTCCAGGCCAAAAGCATCTGGCGCGGGCCAGCGCGAGAGTCTTTTCCGTGGCTTGATGACCAACTTGATCGTGAAGCGCCTCTACAACTTGTTTCCTCAATGCCTCGGGTACAAGAAGTTGCTGGAAAGTGTCGCCGTTCTTCTTCACTGTGCGACGCAGAACCCCATCACTACAGGATATTCGGCCCCACCCGTTCAGCAACTTTCGTGTCGCCTTGTCCTCCGCCATTATTTCTCGGGTTTATGGCGTTTTGCCTGTGCTCCAGAATGTCCATAGTCGTCCGATGTGTGTGTCTGCTTGTTGCAGCTTGGAGAGATCTTCTCAGCCGATGCGAGGCAGTGTCGTCATTGCTATGGCGTCTGCTGCTATGTGGTCCACTCGTGCTTGAATCCGCTGGGTGCGGGCATCGTGGACGGCGATCGGTAGAACAACTGGAAGTGCCGTCGATTTCAGGGCGATATCCAGCTCAGTCGATATGTGTTCCTCGCTCAAGACGTACTGTGGTTTCCGACTAAGGGCGTCGGCGTTTCCGTTACTTCTCCCGGAACGATACTTGACATCAAAGGAGAACAATGCAAGATCCGCAGCCCAGCGCATTTCTGTAGCTCCCAGTTTGGTCGTCGTCTGTATGTAACTCAGTGGATTGTTATCAGTGTACACATTGAAATGTGCACCCAACAGCATATCACGAAACTTTACTGCCACTGCCCAGTGTAAGGCTAAGAGTTCCAGCTTCATGCTGCTGTAGTTCTGCATGTTCCGTTCCGGCTCGCGCAGACCTCGACTGGCATAGCTGAGGACGACCATGCAGTTCTCCTGTTGTTGTGACAGCACTGCTCCCAAGCCATTTAGGCTTGCGTCGGTTTCCAGGATGAAGGGTCTCGTAAAGTCGGGGTAGCCTAAGATGGGTGCCGACACCAATCTTCGCTTCAGCTCATGAAATGCACTGCTGCACGATTCCTCGCACCGCCCAAAGAATGGTGACGTTTTGGTGTTCTTCGTTTTGCGCTTCTTCTTCGGGTCTCCCAGCTTTGCGTATCCGGGAACGAATCTATCCAGCCAGCCCAAGAAATTGTCTCATCTCAGATTCGCTGGTCGGTGTGGGCCAGTTGTCGACTGCATTGGTTTTATCTGGGTCGGGCAAGATCCCGTCCTCTGTGACCAAGTGTCCCAGGTATCTAGGTTTCTGGTGGAAGAGCTGACACTTCTCAAGTTTCACCTTCAGGTTATGTCGACCCAGTCTGTCTAAAACCATATCCAGTCGTTCGACGGTTTCCTCAAACGTCCTTCCGAACACCAAGATGTCGTCCAGATAAATCAGGAGAGTTTGGAAGTTTTGGTCGCCAAACAGGCCGTCCATCAATCTCATGAAGGTCGCTGGAGAATTACAAAGGCCAAACGGCATACGGGTGTACTCGTATAGGCCACCCGTACCCACTCGGAAAGCAGTCTTCTCCACGTCTTCTTCTGCCATCGGGATCTGATGGAAGCCGTGCGCGAGATCTAGGCTGACAAAGTACCGAGCGCCGTTTAGCGCTTGCAGCGCCTCCTCTATTCTAGGCAGCGGATATGCGTCCTTATGCGTATTTGCGTTGAGAGAACGGTAATCCACACAGAGTATCATCGTGCCAACCTTCTTGCGAACCACAACAACGGGCGCGGCATACGCGCTCGTCGAAGGTCTGATGATTTGGCGCTCCAAACTCTTCTTCAAGTACTCTCGCACTTCTCCCCAATGATGAGGCGGAACCCTACGATGTGCCACCTTCACGGGATTGTCGTCGGTTGTGCGGATCCGATGCGTAATCAGGTCACAGAATCCGATGTCGTCTTCGTCCTGACTGAATACACTGTAATGTCTAGTTATCAGGGTCCGCAGTGCTGCATGCTGTTCACTACTCAGGTCACTGACCTTCATGCGAGAGAGTAGAGACTCTATATCCTGCTTCGCATCAGCAGAGGCGACTTCGTTTACGAACACCTCCTGTTTTCCATCAAATGCGATCTCTATCTCTGACTTTGGAGAAGCACTCTGCAGAATACCAACCGGCGTCCTCGGTTGAAGGTAGATATCGTGATCGCTGAAGTTCGCAACCTGTACCGGAATCATTCCTGAATGATCGACGGTAACGTAGGCACGACCTAACTCTATGCCTTGCGGTAGCGACCTGCGGTGTGCGTCGTGACGCTCGATGAGGCATTCGTGAACCTGACCATCGACGCGAGGCCTTGTTGATCCTCGAATGACGCGTATGGACCGTGCTGCTATCAACTGCGGCTCCCTGCCTGCGACTCGAACCCTAGTACCAGATTCGTCAGTTGTGTCACGCTTGACTCCACAATATACCGCCAATGTATGCGCCCAGGCGCGTCCTCCAACCTTCCCTAAAGACGCAAGAAAGTCGTCTCCTTGTGCGGATAGTTGTTCTCTTACGTCACGGAGCACGTTGCAGCCAATGACACCCGGAACAGCTTTCTTCCTCTCCGACAAAGCGATGCCGACAGGGTCCCGCACGATCAGGAATCCCATTGCACTAAACGTATGCCCGAGAAACGCGATAGGTAGCTCGATGTAACCGACGTAGGGGATATCTAGACCTTGCGCCGCGGAAATGCGCAAATAGGGCGACACGTCAACTATACTCGCAGCGTGCTGCTTCAAGTGCCTACGGAAGAACGACTCTGTGATCGTAGACACCTGAGCACCTGTGTCCAACAAACAGTTGAACGATGCCCCTCCAATCTGCACACATGCTTCCGGGCATTCGCCTATAGCTTTGTATAGTGTAGAGCCGATAGCAACTTCTGGCCCCGACGTGTGGCTCTCAACGGCGGGTGCTAGTGGAAATCCGGGCGGGTGTTCGGTCTAGGGCGGCTATTGCGGCACTCACGACGGACATGGCCTGGTTCTTCGCATGCCCAGCATTCTATCGGACGTCGTCGCTGTTTGTCACACTGCTGATTCTGATGCAACTGGGTGGACTTCATCACGGCTGTCAACTCGTCTATCTGTTTCTCCTGTTGCTGTAGAATTTCCTCCTGTCGCCTTAGAATCACCGCTATGCCTTCGGGGATGGCGGTAGTTTCATGGTGCGACGCTGTAATGACGGTGTCTCCACCTGCCCACTCAATGGCTCAGTCACGCATCTCAAAGAAACTGAGAGATGAAGCATCATGCATCAGGCGCCGCATCTCTCTTGCGAGACTCTGGTCTGACACTGCTGCCGCTAGACGCTCCTTTAGGGTCCGGTTCCTCCTGCTAGCATAGGCGACATCTTTTTCCACGATTTTATTGAACAAGCCCACCAGCTTCAGTGAACAGTCGACGATGGATTCGCCTGGTAGTTGCCTGTATTGAAAAAGGCGCTCCTGTAGGGTTGCGACATCATTGCCGTCTCCGAACGCTGCCAGGATTGCCGCGAAGATGTCCTCGGTCTTCTCCAGGCCGCGCCCGGCAATCTCAAGTCACGCCTTGCCCGTCAGGTGACCTACCACCAAAGCGCATGCGGCGATATCTGACATGGGATTGCCAGCGAGATGGCAGCGCATGTCTTCAACCCACTCGGCGACATCCGGGTCGCCCTGTCTCTCGGTCCGTCCCTCCAGTTGCTCCAACCGGCGGGTCTGGGTCACAACAAATCGCGGTAGCGGGTCAGTGGTAAGTGTCGATCTGGCGGTCGCTTCCCTTACTCTTTCTAGTTCGTGTTGCGCCGCCATCACCTCCTCGCGGGCGTCTGCAGACTTCTGTTGCTCCGCCTTCAAAAGCGCACGGAGGTCCTCGGTGGTAGACATCGTACAGTTAGACACAGGGCAGTATAGCTTCACTCACATACATACAATCACACACAACGCAGTGCAATACACAGTGTATCTATGAGTGTTCGATTATGTCTATGTATGTACGAGTATGTCTACACATGTACAAATTGGTATTGGTGACGAATGTCAATGGCGGGTCGAGATAGTCGAGATAGTCGAAGTGGTCATCTTGCCGTCTCAGGGGGCATGCCGGGTCGTCTCAACGGTCAATGTACCCTGCTCGCAGCGCCAGTTGTGACAATTCGAAACTTTGTCGGGGTTGCAGGTTTATTGACAGGAAACAAGTTCACACCCCCTGAGAGGCGACAGTCATGCGGCGGTCCACAGTCAACATTTGTAGGCTAGTTCACTTCTTGAGTGTGCCCGCGGATGTTCAGCACGCGTTGATTTGAATAGTTTCACCGCAACAAGACGCGAACATGGCTGTTGTGGTGCTCGGATGAGACGCGCTACGTCACACAATAATTAAAGTCGAGCCGACGGTGATTTAAAGTCGAGCTAACGGTGAACATCAATGTAATGTGGTGCACTCTAGCGATGAGCGAACAAATAAGATTTCAACATGTTACATGTTGTTATCTTGTTGGTTGTGAAGGCGCTGGCTTCTCCCCCGACCTATACTAGTTCAGTTGGTATGTTGTCAACTCCAGTTGATTTCCTTTTGTTGGGTGATTTAGCTGCTGCTGTCACTTCTTCTCGACACTCCTCATTGATGGAGTGTGGACAGTTAAGCACTGGTGGATCTTCACTGGTATTGTGATTGTATAGCTCCTAGTAATACCCTGTTTAACGTTTTAGAATGTCTTGATCTTATGTGAGGCAATTTCCGTACTTGTCTTGGATGGCGGTGACTCGTCCCTATTTAGTGGTCGGCAGTTCTTTAATAGTTTGGAATGCCTTCTTTATATTTTTTCTCTCCTCAGATTGTCTTCAATGTTTATACCACCTATCGTGCACCAAATTTACGTTTGGTGAACGATATTGATGGTTTGGTGGGCGAAATATTAAGAACTAGAATGCACCAACATGGTGGAGGGCTTTGACCTGCAACAAATGGCACGGAGATCAGTGCCGAGAAAACTAAGCTGATATGACCAACAACCCCAATGGGACCAAACAGCTTGAAACAATATCCAGCTTCAAATACTTGAGTTCAATAATCACAGATGAAGGGTCCAAACCAGAGAGAACTTGTAGAACTTTGCTGAATCCAGATTCACGCCCATGGCATAGGCCTATATAAATAAAATAAGCCTTCTTCCTGGTTGATTCCAGATGGAACGCGGACATGTATAAAAACAGTTGAATAACATTAATTTTGCTGCGAACGAGAGAAAAGCCACCAAAATAAGCACAATGTACTAAAAAGAAAAACAAACAGCAAGTGTTATTTTTTCAGTGGGAAATCGGCGGACACGAGACGGTTCAGTGCGCGTTCGGTGCAGCACAGAGCCGCCACCTAGTGAATGTACCGGTGGTAGGTCAAAGGTTATCAATAGGTGGCGTTGCCATTATTTACTATGTAATCAATTCGAACCAAAACAACTCAACTTACCGCAACTATTCTCAAAACGGCCGGTTACCAGATATTCAGTCGTTGAACTTTTACTAAGCCAACTGCTTCCTTTCCATTTTCCCTTCTAGGTTTATTTGCTGTGGTTGGCAATCTTATTCAAACTTGTTTAGTTGTCCCGGGTACGAGTTGGATGGATTATGGGCCCCCCTAGTCCATTACAATTTCCAGCAATGGTAACTAATTAATTCCTAGTTTCTTCTGCTTACCCACAACTTGGTTTCAGTGTTTGTGGCTGTGGTATGTATACTATTGTGAACACACAACCGTCAACATAATTCACCTTCAACACGACCCTGGAGACTTAGCTTACTTAGTCGTTAGACTACTGTTGTACGTTGACGCTGTCGTTGGGTTTGGAGCTGAGCCCTGGGCCTGGCTGTGGCCAGTATGGGTTTCTGTTTCTGTTTTCTTGTCTGGCACATCTTGAAAGATGGCTTCAGCCAGTGGTGTTGTCTCGTATTCAAACGTATCCCTTTCTTGTTTTATGTGGTAAATTACAGTGGGTGACTGTTTAAGGACGGGGTCAGTCTTTGGTCAGTCTTTGGTCTTTATTGCCACCAAAGACTGCCTCATTACCTCTGATGAACCTGAATTAGGCGAAAACTGCGAAATTATCTGGGCAAGCGTGCAATTCAGAAACTCTAAACCGCTATATCTGGCCAGTTATTATAGACCACCAGGCAACAAAACTCAGTCACTAGACACCTTAATCTCATCAGTAGCCAAGGCTATCAATAAAAACCCACGCCAGCACCCAAACTTAATAATTGGAGGGGACTTCAATCTACCAGATATGAACTGGATCGACTGGTTGACAACAAACACTAACACTAAAGCAATGCACGAGAAATTCATCGACTTCTTACTTGATAACTCGCTTTCTCAACTAGTTACCAGCACCACAAGACCTGTCTCAAATAGCATCCTGGACCTTCTGGTTACATCAAACCCTAATCTCATAGACAACATACAGGTGCTTCCAGGCATTTCTGACCATTGCATTGTACTGTTTGATATCAACATGAAACCTAAGTTACAAAAGAAACCACAAAGAAAGGTATACCTCTATGACAGAATTGACCCCAAAACACTGCAAACCAAAGTACATGATTTCGTAAACAACTTCTTAGCCTCAAACCCTGAAGAACAATCAGTCGACACAAACTGGGAAACAATTAGAAATGGACTGGACAAAATTGTGGATGACAATGTTCCATCAAAACTCACTAAAGGAAAACGAAATCTACCTTGGATAACATCTGAAATCAAGCATAAGATGAGAAAACGTGATAAATTGTTCTCAAAAGCCCATAAAACAAACACCCCATCAGATTGGAAAGCCTACCGTGAATATCGCAACTATGTTACCAAATGTATCCGCTCAGCACACCACGATTATGTCAACAACATAATTGGCAAGAATATGACTGCAAACCCAAAATCTTTCTGGTCATACGTAAAACTCACTCGCACAGAAAACCTAGGAATCCCAACACTTAAAACTTCTGATAAAATGTGTAGCACAGATCATGATAAGGCGGAGGCATTGAACAGGCATTTCCAAAGTGTTTTTAATAAGCAGACACATACACAAATGCACAGTAAAGGTCCATCTCCATATACCTCCATTCCTCACTTACACATCACAACTGCCGGCATAGCCAAACAATTATCTAGCCTAAGCCCATCAAAAGCATGCGGTCCTGATGAAATGTCACCCCGTTTCCTTAAAATTGTTGCAAATGAACTAGCTCCAGCTCTTAGATGTCTATTCCAGCAATCCTATAACCAAGCAACAGTCCCAAAACAGTGGCGCAAAGCACTAGTTACAGCAATTCATAAGAGCGGTCCAAAATCAGACGCCTCCAACTACCGACCCATATCCTTGACCTGCTTGTGCTGTAAAATCATGGAGCACATAATCCTAAGTCATGTTGCCAAACATCTTAACACTCATAACATCCTTATTAATGAACAACATGGATTCAGGAACTGCCTCTCAACTACAACACAACTCATAAACTCAACTAATGACTGGTCAGAAACACTAAATAAAAAAAGTCAGACTGATGTAATCTTACTAGACTTCAGTAAAGCGTTTGATAAAGTTGCTCATCACCACCTATCAGATAAATTAAACTACTACGGCATCCGAAACAACACTCTTGGCTGGATCAATAGCTTCTTATCCCACCGTATACAATCTGTTTCAGTCAATGGCACACATTCTTCCTGGGCAAATGTCACTTCCGGAGTTCCTCAGGGATCTGTCCTGGGGCCGGTCCTATTCCTTCTATACATAAACGACATCAAGGAACAAATAAATTCAACAATCAAACTCTTTGCAGATGACAGCATCCTATACAGAGAAATAAATAACAGAAACGATCAACATATATTACAAAACGATTTAGAAACCCTCACAACGTGGACTAAGAAGTGGTCAATGAATTTCAATGTTAAGAAATGTGCAGTCCTCACCATCACACGCAAACGAAACCCCAAACTATATCAATATACATTACTGGGAAAATCACTAAACCATGTTCAAAAGCACGACTACCTTGGAGTCACAATATCACATGACCTAAGATGGAATGACCACTGCACCAAAATAACCACCAAAGCCAGCCGCACACTTGGACTCTTAAGAAGAACACTGTCACCTTGCTCACAAAATGTCAAAGAAACAGCTTACCAAACCCTTGTCCGACCACAAGTTGAATATGCCAGTGAAGTCTGGAATCCCAACACAGCAACAGAAATTAACCGTATAGAACAAATCCAAAGAAATGCTGCAAGATTCATCTTCTCCGACTACCGAAAGGAAACACATATTAAACCACTCATAAACAAACTCAACTGGGACTCGCTCCACACACGCCGCCTCATTCAACAAGCATCAATGTTTTACAAAATCCACTACCACATGGTCAACATCAGCCCTCCGCCATGTTTCCAGCATTCCACACATATCTCCAACAGAATCGACCATCCACTTAAATATACCAACACAATAATTCCAACCATCAATGCATATAAATATGCATTCTACCCCAGAGCAGCATCCATATGGAACAGACTACCACCATCTGCTGTTCTACACATCACGCCATCACTGCCAGCCTTCCTGTGTGTCGCCATGCCAGCCATCAGGGAAATGCAACCCTTGCATGGCGTCCACATCCTTTAAAGCTACAAAATTATGTATATAGTGCACCACTTGTTTTTATCCGCGCTTTTGTTTGTTTTTTGTTGGTTTTCATTGTTTTTTCTTTCTCTAATTTGAACAACCTTCTACACAATTTTTTCTCTTTTTGTTCGACTGCCCTGACGTTACGCACTGCACAAATCCCAGTTTAGCTGTGAACAGCTGTAAAGGGATTACTACATCAAGAATCAAGAATCAAGGGTGTCAATCTCTTACAGTCGTAGGCATAGCCATAGGTTGAGTCAGTGCCGTGGAATACATTCATTGCTTCAACCTTGCCTTGGCAGTGCCAGTGTCATGGCATTGCCATTGACTTGGACTTGGCCTGTGCTTACATAAGCAATTATGTAAGAATGGTACTTTTTAATACTAACTTTCTAAGCATGACCAAAAGTACATGGATTACTCCGTAACACTTAGGCTTCTTCATTTATAAAGTAGAATGCTCTTGCAGTAACGTTTTATCTATTTCAGATGGACTACTGCCGTTGATATGACGTGACCTGGTGCGATGATGTCAGGTTGGGGGGAAACAGCCCTCTTTTGCTGGGGAAGTACCTCCCATGGCCAGCTTGGGTTAGGGGGAATTGAGGAGGAACAGATCTTCAGTCCACGACAGCTGCATGCCTTCGACAACAGACAGGTTCGGGAAATTGCTTGCGGCCAGGAGCACACACTCTTCCTGCTGGAGGATGGAATGTTGTATTCGTGCGGCAACAATGACACATGTCAGCTGGGTCATTCCAAGTCCAGAACAAAGCCAGGTATACCATTGCTGTGGGCATGTTTAATAATAATAATTATTATTATATAATAATAACAGGGCTGTCTGGGCTGAGAGTCATTACCGATTTTCTGTAATCACTACGGATATTTACCTCAGATTACGGAAACTGCTACTGTATTTTAGACAAAAGGCTTGATTGACAACCAAGTGTACATAATAACCAGTACTAAATAATGATAACCACAAGTTTCTGAAATTGCCCTTTGACTCTGGACGTGCATGTTTGTTTTCCACAATCAAGACCACCAAAGACAGCAAGTGGGATAAAGTACAGTTCAACGAATATTATTATCATCCCAGGCACGAGGGTGATTCCAGGTAACGGAAGAGACAAGGTTTTTTTAATACTAATCTGAAACCAATTGTCATTTGATTGCATGTACATCAACTTGCAGGCAAGGGGTCAATTCCATTCCGTAACTGGAATTGATTCTATAATTGAAATTGATTTTCAAAAGTTAGTTGGAATTTAATTTTTTGGAATTTATTTTTTTGTAGCTGCCGATATGAACCAATTAACTTTATTTAGTCAAGTGACATTGAATGGATAATGGTGAATTTTTAATCATATATGATTGTGCACACATGTTTTCAAATAAAAATAAAATTGTGCTAAAACAAATTGGAATTGAATTTTTCCTTGAGGAAATTATAATTACGAAGAGGAATTGATTTTTTACAAGGTGGAATTGGAAATTATTATTTTAATTGACTACGATTGGAATTGACATTTAAAGTAATTGACCCCATGACTGACTTGTGATACAAAGCTAAGACATCAAGATATATATGTTGGGTTTTCAGAGACGATTGACACCCTGGAAGCGCAGGTTATCCGATGTGTGTCCTGTGGTGATTCCCACAGCGTTGCTGTTACTGACACTGGCCAGGTATTCGCCTGGGGCAATAATCGCCAAGGCCAGCTCGGCACTGGCCTCACTGATGTCACTCAGAGTAAAACACCAAAGTTAGTTGCAACCTGTGTCATGCTGGTCAATGACTATGCTGCACATTTCTTTTACTGAAAATTGCACACCTTGGAACGCGGTTTGGTTTTACATGAAATTGACAGCCAGTTTACTCAATGGAAATGCTTAACGCAAACAGATTGTTTTTCAATATTGGGTTTTGGTATTATGTTACATCGACTTGCATGTTATCTGACATAAAGCACACATACTAAGGGAAAATGTCACTGACAGAGAGTGAGTACATGGATCTGCTGTTTAAAGAGGATCAAAGTGAGAAAATCCTTGGAAGACTTAACTGTATATAGCACAATATTTAATGACAAAACATTTCATAATAATGCTTTTATTTGTCTAAAGGATCATCTCAGAAAGTCAATGTCCAGTATGAGATAAAATTATTTTTGTTTGGGGGGGTTCAGAGGCATTTTGTGGCAATTTCATCTGGTGTCGGACATCAATATTTTATGCTTTGGACCTATACTGTTAATATCATATCAAAGTTTACAAACCTTCATTAGAGGGGAGGGGAGGGGGGCTGAGGCGAGATGAGAGTAATTTCATCTGGTATTGGACATCGATGTTTTGAGATGATCCCTAATGAGTTTCTGTATTGTAAGATGCTCTTGCATGGTGTGTTGCTGTGTAGGTTAGTAAGAAGTCTTTCATCCCACATTGTCCTGCAAGTGTCCTGTGGTTCCAATCATACACTAGCACTGACAACATGTAAGTACAGCATTCACGCTTCATTGAATCATATAGGCGGTTGTTCTTCCTCCTGGTTTCCTCGTACAGTTTCACTGCTCTTGTTGTAGCTGCCCTCCACCGCTCCCTGTCAGCATCCCCCTCCCTTGTAGCTGCCCTCCACCGTTCCCTGTCAGCATCCCCCTCCCTTGTAGCTGCCCTCCACCGCTCCCTGTCAGCACCCCCCTCCCTTGTAAGTGCCCTCCAATGCTCCCTGTCAGCATCCCCCTCCCTTGTAGCTGCCCTCCACCGCTCCCTGTCAGAATCCTCCTCCCTTGTAGCTGCCCTCCACCATTCCCTGTCAGCATCCCCCTCCCGTGTAGCTGCCCTCCACTGCTCCCTGTCAGCATCCCCCTCCCTTGTAGCTGCCCTCCAATGCTCCCTGTCAGCATCACCCTTCCTTGTAGCTGCCCCCAGTCAGCAGCATCCTCCCGTGTAGCTGCCCTCCACCTCTCTCTGTCAGCATACCCCTCCCTTGTAGCTGCCCTCCACTGCTCCCTGTCAGCATCCCCCATCCTCCACCGCTCCCAGTCAGCATCCCCCTGCTACCACTGCTTCCTGTCAGCATCCCCTCCATCCACCACTCCCTGTCAGCATCCCCCTCCCTTGTAGCTGCCCTCCACAGCTCCCTGTCAGCATCCCCCTCCCCCACCGCTCCCTGCCAGCATCCCTCTCCCTCTACCTTTCATCTTCTTCCAGTTTGGAAATCACTCTTCACTCGGTCTTTCCATGTCGGCTGTGGTCTTCCCTTTTTCGTGCGGCTTTGATGTTTCGTCCATTGACTCTTGATAGTTCACATCCAAATGATGATATCTACCCGGTTGTCCCAGTAGGCGAGACACATGCACCACAGGCATTTGCTGTTTAGCCATGTCTATTTTAACTCTTACCAGATCTACCGTAAATTTTCGTGTATAATACGCATTTTTTTCCTTCACTTTTGACTAAAAAGTCGGGGTGCGTATTATATATGGTGGTAAGGCTAAACAAAATTTTCTCTGACCAATTTATCAATGTTTGCAGACCAGGATAACGCTGCTGGAAAACAATAATATTATCAAAGTCGGCGTGATGTCACCATCACTAAACCACCGCAGAAAGCAGACGGAAGGCAAGAATCGCATTCCCATAAGCGCCTCTTTAATCCTAAACTAGCAGCGAGAAATGACAAAGACAAGAGCCCGGATGTCTGACATCGCAAATAACACCAGTGAGCGGGAAGCGTATAAGACCAGAAAACGCAGCCCGGAAAGCGTCCCGCTATGATTATGATTGGCGTTCTTGAATCACGTGAATGATGCACGGGTTGAGGGTCAACAAATGTGACCCCATGTTTAAAGTTGTGAATGTAAATAAAGACGAATGTAGCACATGCATGCTTCACAGTTGAAAGTACCAGATTTGCATGTAGCATTTCAGAATAGAACTTGGTGTTAATTGAAAAGTGAAATCAGAACGACACAATGTAAGTTCTAGCAAGCACTGATTTAATCAGTTGCGCAATCGTCAACACATGTTGTCGTGCTTACACACTAGTCACTAGCGAGCGACAAGCCGGCAGCAATGCCGTAACTTGCGTAGGTGACATGTTTACGATTCTGAGATGGATTCATGGGTTCAAACAAAATATTATAAATCGGGGATTTATGTCAAAAGTCGGGGTGCATATTATACATTGGGGCTTATTATACACAGAAATTTACAGTAGGTGAATCTCTGTTGTTAAATTATATTATGATTACTGACATCAGTTATTATTTAACTGCTAACTCAAACATAATCAACTTCAAACACAACGATTGCGATAATTTGCCAAGTGGCAATAAAAAAATGGTGAAGACAACACTGGCCTAGCCTAAATAAGGCTTATAGGTTTATACAATTTTTCCTAGCTTTTGCAAGACACCAAACATATTTTTTAGTTCAATCTGTCCATGCATATGAAGGCAGCCAATGCATTCCTGTGGAGAAGTGACCTATAGAAATGTAGAGGCTTTTTTTCATTTACAAATTTTCATTTAAACTGGATGAAACACAAAAACTTAGTTTCTCAAAACTAACGAAATTGATATTACGCGTTTTGTCCGAAAACCCTTCATGTGTGTGTGAAAAGATGTGTTGAGTCACTGTTGCTTCAGATGGCGATGTGTTCGCATGGGGAGAGAACTCGTACGGACAACTGGGGATAGGCAGTGAGAAAGTCAACGCGTACGAGCCTCAACTCCTCACTGGGCTGACGGGGTTAACCGTCGCCCAGGTCGCTGCTGGTGGTGCGCACAGCTTCGCCCTCACTGTGTCAGGCGCCCTCTTTGGCTGGGGTCGCAACCAGTAAGTGGCCTGCTCCTTCAGCCATCTTCATTTTAACAACAGCTATTTGAGCAGTTGTATATATTTATTTATGCATTTATTAATTGAAATATTTTACATATTTGCAAGCAGGTTTTTACAGCTGTTATTATAAAGTTCCCTAGAACAGTTATTTGGATGGCCTGCTATACAAGACATTATTACTTGATTTTACTTTACTTAAATATAAGGACCAAAATAACACTAAATTGACCCTTCACTGTCTTCCAATATGTTTGTGCAGTTACTAACTAATATAAAATGGGGTGATTATAGTTATTGATTATGCCAAGTGCAAGATTAAAAATGGTGCCCAGAAATTCTACTTTATTACTACATATCAAAGTTTCTACCATGGCAATAGAGTTTGTAATTGTTGCTCTATCTGCAGGGATTACTAATCGTAACATTTGAATATAAAGTGTTCCAACACAAAAATGCCATAAATGTCAATCCAGGTGAAATTTCTTAATGGAAAAATGTTCTGCATTGAAGCAGAGGAAGAACATTATGTCTATTCTGATTAGTCCGTGTGTTATCGCTTAGCAATGAAAACAACAGTCTTCTGTGTAATATTTTTTGTTACTTGCTCAAAGTCTGACGTAAATTGATTGTACTTTGTACCATAAATCTTGATTTAGTGAATATAATTTTTTTATATGTTGTTGGATCCACAGAAGTGTGGAGCAAACTGCTCCTTCGATTGTTAATGAGAGTCTGCCTTCATTTTCCAGCTTCGGACAGATCGGTGTAGGTGATGAATCAGGTATATATCTTCGCTATCTGATATCTCTGCATCAGTTATTTCATCCATCAGTAGTCAAACACCCTTAAGTGACCCTGCATCCTTAAATGAGTTTGATTCTCCATCCATTGTGTTCTTATTTGTTTGCAGTTTCATTCAGTACAAGTTGCTCATTGTACAAATTGAACGCATATGCATTTGTTCCATCTTTTAGTTTCACATTAGCCAATTATTCAGTTTGCTGCTGTGTCTGTAAAGGAAAGAGATTCCTGCTACCCCTCAATGTACAAGGGTTAAGTTTATGGCTAGGTTTAGGTTGAAAGTTAGGGTTACTGTTAGACTGAAGATACTGTTAACAAGATTCACATTTTACATGCAGTTGTACGTGGAGGAACAGTCCTCACTATTGCTTACTAGCAACATCACTGTGTGTAAAGTTCGCTACCTGATTGTTTTGATGGAAACTTTGTGGCGTTCGATCTGTTGTAGAGCATCTGTCTCCAACATTGTGTGAGACGCTGAGGTCCCACAAAGTGAAGTTTGTGACGTGTGGGGAGAACCACAGTGCTGTCATCACCAAGGTGGGGCACTGGCACTTATGCAGTGTGATGAGTCTACGTGTGGGAGTGCACATACTAAGATAGACATCTATGCAGTGTGATGAGTGTACGTGTGTGGGAGTGCACATAGTAAGATAGACATCTATGCAGTGTGATGAGTGTACGTGTGTGGGAGTGCACATACTAAGATAGACATCTATGCAGTGTAATGAGTGTACGTGTGTGGGAGTGCACATAGTAAGATAGACATCTATGCAGTGTGATGAGTGTACGTGTGTGGGAGTGCACATACTAAAATAGATATCTATGCAGTGTAATGAGTGTACGTGTGTGGGAGTGCACATAGTAAGATAGACATCTATGCAGTGTGATGAGTGTACGTGTGTGGGAGTGCACATACTAAGATAGACATCTATGCAGTGTAATGAGTGTACGTGTGTGGGAGTGCACATAGTAAGATAGACATCTATGCAGTGTGATGAGTGTACGTGTGTGGGAGTGCACATACTAAAATAGATATCTATGCAGTGTAATGAGTGTACGTGTGTGGGAGTGCACATAGTAAGATAGACATCTATGCAGTGTGATGAGTGTACGTGTGTGGGAGTGCACATACTAAGATAGACATCTATGCAGTGTAATGAGTGTACGTGTGTGGGAGTGCACATAGTAAGATAGACATCTATGCAGTGTGATGAGTGTACGTGTGTGGGAGTGCACATACTAAGATAGACATCTATGCAGTGTAATGAGTGTACGTGTGTGGGAGTGCACATAGTAAGATAGACATCTATGCAGTGTGATGAGTGTACGTGTGTGGGAGTGCACATACTAAGATAGACATCTATGCAGTGTGATGAGTGTACGTGTGTGGGAGTGCACATGGTAAGATAGACATCTATGCAGTGTGATGAGTGTACGTGTGTGGGAGTGCACGTAGTAAGATAGACATCTATGCAGTGTAATGAGTGTACGTGTGTGGGAGTGCACATAGTAAGATAGACATCTATGCAGTGTGATGAGTGTACGTGTGTGGGAGTGCACATACTAAGATAGACATCTATGCAGTGTAATGAGTGTACGTGTGTGGGAGTGCACATAGTAAGATAGACATCTATGCAGTGTGATGAGTGTACGTGTGTGGGAGTGCACATACTAAGATAGACATCTATGCAGTGTGATGAGTGTACGTGTGTGGGAGTGCACATGGTAAGATAGACATCTATGCAGTGTGATGAGTGTACGTGTGTGGGAGTGCACGTAGTAAGATAGACATCTATGCAGTGTAATGAGTGTACGTGTGTGGGAGTGCACATAGTAAGATAGACATCTATGCAGTGTGATGAGTGTACGTGTGTGGGAGTGCACATACTAAGATAGACATCTATGCAGTGTGATGAGTGTACGTGTGTGGGAGTGCACATAGTAAGATAGACATCTATGCAGTGTGATGAGTGTACGTGTGTGGGAGTGCACATAGTAAGATAGACATCTATGCAGTGTGGTGAGTGTACGTGTGTGGGAGTGCACATAGTAAGATATACATCTATGCAGTGTGATGAGTGTACGTGTGTGGGAGTGCACATAGTAAGATAGACATCTATGCAGTGTGATGAGTGTACGTGTGTGGGAGTGCACATAGTAAGATAGACATCTATGCAGTGTGATGAGTGTACGTGTGTGGGAGTGCACGTAGTAAGATAGACATCTATGCAGTGTGATGAGTGTACGTGTGTGGGAGTGCACGTAGTAAGATAAACATCTATGCAGTGTGATGAGTGTACGTGTGTGGGAGTGCACATAGTAAGATAGACATCTATGCAGTGTGATGAGTGTACGTGTGTGGGAGTGCACGTAGTAAGATAGACATCTATGCAGTGTGATGAGTGTACGTGTGTGGGAGTGCACATAGTAAGATAGACATCTATGCAGTGTGATGAGTGTACGTGTGTGGGAGTGCACATAGTAAGATAGACATCTATGCAGTGTGATGAGTCTACGTGTGGGAGTGCACATGGTAAGATAGACATCTATGCAGTGTGATGAGTGCACGTGTGTGGGAGTGCACATAGTAAGATAGACATCTATGCAGTGTGATGAGTGTACGTGTGTGTGAGTGCACATAGTAAGATAGACATCTATGCAGTGTGGTGAGTGTACGTGTGTGGGAGTGCACATAGTAAGATAGACATCTATGCAGTGTGATGAGTGTACGTGTGTGTGAGTGCACATAGTAAGATAGACATCTATGCAGTGTGGTGAGTGTACGTGTGTGGGAGTGCACATAGTAAGATAGACATCTATGCAGTGTGATGAGTGTACGTGTGTGGGAGTGCACATAGTAAGATAGACATCTATGCAGCTGTCATAAATCTGCACACTAGTGTTTAGTGTTGGTGATAGGTGTCGTGTGGGTGGTGGGAGGGTGTATATGTGTGGGTGAGGTGTTACGCTCCTAGGAGGATGGGATGTTAATGCAGCATTCCAATCACCTTGCATTTAGTGTAAATACAACTTTGTGATCCATACGTGACCCAACATACCAGTGATAAATGGTGATACTGCTAAACTTTCGAGTTCACCATTTGGTATTCACTGTAAACACAATGTTTGAACACAATCCTATGTGTGCTCCTTTCAGGGGGTGGGGTGTTAACACTCCTATGTGTGTATCATGCAGGAGGGTGGGGTGTTAACACTTCTATGTGTGTACCTTTCAGGAGGGTGGGGTGTTTACGTTTGGAGCAGGAATGTACGGCCAGCTGGGCCACAATGCATCCAACTCTGAGATGCTGCCGAAGAAGGTGTTTGAGCTGATGGGAAGTGAAGTATCACAGCTCGTATGTGGCAGGTTAGTTGACGTGAGGACAGCTTCAGTGCGGACAAACTGCTTGTCTTCATTCTTGCTCTGTCAGCATTATTCTTTGTGGCTTAATTGGCTCTGTGTAGAGATGGAAGATTTTACTATGAATACACTGTATATTATCCTATGTATTTGGTCATTTAAAAGTAATTAAATTCTTTGTAACTGTAACGCTTGTCCAAAGACATACAGAACAAACAATTTAATTATATTTGGGTGTCCACAAGAGTGTTCAAATACATGAGTCATTAGGGACTATGTATTTGGAGAAAGAAAAAGAAAAACTTGTTGAAAACATGCAGTACGCAAATTATTTTTTTTGTAGATTATTAGGGATCCTTCCTGTAAGTGTGTTGCAAGTTTCAGACAACTCACTGTGCTATGAGTATGTTGCGTGTTTCAGACAGCACACTGTACTATGAGTGTGCTGTGTGTTTCAGACAGCACACGTTGGTGTTCCTACCCGAGGGTGGGCGTCTGTGCAGCTTTGGGCTGGGCGTCAATGGGCAGCTGGGCTTGGGGACCACGTCCAACAGACCCAGTCCCTCTGTGGTGCAAGGACCATTCATTCCTCCCGGGCTGTCATCATCAGGGACTGTCAGTGGGTCCTGGGTCGTCAAACACGTGTCGTCAGCAGGAAACCAGTGCTTTGTCGTTGTCACATCACCGCAGGTAAGCATCTTTTAAAGGGAGGTTTTCCATTGTTTTTTTATCGTAAAATCATGTTATGCAGTATAAACTATATTATAACATTGTTAACATTATAACACAACCCAAATCTGGTTTAATGAACCATTAAACATTTATTTTCAGGCAGAAACAGTTTGTTTACATGGTAATCTGCCAAGGTGGTGCCTGATGTCCAAAGTCATGATCCCAGTGTGTTGATTTTAGAAGCCCTACCCCCATTAAGTCATGACGTTCCTTGCAATTATCCCAGCTAACTATTTAGGGAGTAGAGTGACAATGCAGTGATGTTTGTGAACGTTGAACTGTTGGATTCTAAAGTTGATTCTGCATCATTAAAGCATACTTGGATGGTCAATATTTTTGAATACATTTAGTTTATACTTTATAATATGATTTCACAATAAAAAGAAACATAAAACCTTTGTTTAAAACTCATGTAACCTATCTCTACCAGACAGTCATGTTCACTGATGTTTGTAATCTTTGTGCACAAATGGTTAAGTTACATGTGCCGTCGGTTTACGAAAAGAGTAGTTTTGTCCTCATCATCAATAGCTTGTCTTTGATTGCTAGATCGAGTAACTTGTGAAAGTATCAATAGCCGTATGTTAAATCTAAAAAATGTTGACTTGGCGTAGTCAGAAGTAATTTAATAGTTTGTCCGATGGTTTCTTCAAAACCAAATGGTACATTTTTACAAACAATTTTGTGTCTATGCCAGAAGGTGTAGAAGATCTTCTGGAAATTCACCGGAAATTTACATTTAAAAGATGGAAGTTCGCAGAATGCAACTTTATTAGCTTGATCTTTCACAACCTAGTTCCTCAATGAACGATTATTGACTGCCTTACATGTTACAAGGATTGTTGATAAATAGGTAATGCTCTGCTTTGAGAACGCTTGCTTAGATGTACATTTTCTCTCCCAGCCCGATATTGCTCCAGACGATTTCCGAATCACCGATCCTGAATGCCATGTGGCAGTACTAACAGAGGAGCGACTTAATGAGTATTCGTCGATTCCAGCTGAGCGCAGTCCACCAGTGAAATTAGCTGTGTAAGTTTTTAATTTCTGTGTTTATGCACAGCTGTGTCTTGTTACTGCTTTATAGTTTACTTTTTTAGAGGATGTTTAGTGTCTAACTTGAGTTATAGACCTCTCAAGTTAGACATTATCCCTTAACACAAAGTGTTTTAAAACATCTCTCATTGCTGCTCAGATTCGATTAAACCATCCTGATGATGTTGGCCTAACTTTTATTGCGCTACACCTCCTAATGGTCATTTTGTTTCCCAGAAATTTAAATACTGTCTGTTGGATGAGAACTGTCTTTAAAACTTCACACTTGACTACAAACGTTGCACATGAAACACATGAAGCCACCATGCCCACTGTACGCCATTGTAGTGTGACATCACGGCACTACCTGTAACATCATATGGTAGATACATTGTATGAGGCATGGTAGTATATTGTTAGGACATCGGATTCTCAACAGAGTGAATCCTAGAGTGAATCCTGGTTCGGATACTGTTGCTGCCATTTCGAAGTGTGGCCAGTTTTGTTCAATTGCTCCAGTTCACTCGCCAGAATAAATGAATACCTGTAGTGAATATATGCGATGAATAGTCATTGCAGCGTAATTGCAGCATGGCTGAATGCTTCCTAGTGAAGTTGAGATGATGTTTGAGTGAACTGATCTACTGGGGTGAAAAGCATTTTGAACAGTTCTAAGGAATGGGTACTGCACCATATAATGCATTCCTTGTGTAGAGGGTCATGATGCATTTAGTCACTCAATGTGACTGTATTGTAGCATTACTGGTGACAGAGTGAACAGCTGGCAGTCATCCAGTAGATATTTAATACTTGTTATTCTAAATTGGAATCCACTTGACATGGACCAAGTCAATATGTTTACACATAATGATTATATTAAAATTGTAATGTTATTACAGAGATATTCGAAACATTTTCTCGTCATTGTCTTCTCTGAACGGCTCATTTCTGTTGAGGTAAGCATCAATTACAGTGTTCATTAACATTACTAAGAATGCAGTAATTGATATTAATGTAGTGATCATCTCAATTTTATCTTGATGATCTTTGATAAAGGCTGCAGTTTATGTAAATATTTAATAATGCTTGTACATTTCACACTTTCATATATACAAATGATTATACTTTGAAGCAATGTGAAACACTATACTTTTGTACTTTACAAACTTATAAGACCACATCTAAGTTCATAAGAGAAAAAGTCACAAAAACACTCCTTTCCAGCTGGTATCCACCAATGGAACCAGCTGCCTCAGTGCATTGTTACATCCCCCAATCATAGACATGTTCAAGGGGGGTTGACCTCTATGTATGTTTAGGCACTTTGCACTTTCATCTCTTTCTTTTAGCCAGTGTAGCACTGTTTTTATCCGGAACTTAACCAGTGTTTTGATATTTTAACTTGCACCACATGCACATTGTACATAATCATCCACTTCATCCACACTGTACAGTGCAACAGGGCTTCAGAGTGGAATTATGCACTCACTTGGAAGAAGAGTTTTTGAATGCTGTATGCCTTAGATGTATATGTATACTGATGTGGAGTGATCACGTTGTGATGTGTGCATAGCTATGATGACCACTGCAACTGCAGCAGTACCAGACACGGCGTGAATGTCACAATGGCTGCAGATTACTTCGCACAACTAGCGAAAATGTCAAACTCTGTCGTACTACTAGAGGTAACAGTACTAAACTTTCCACTTCACCGATATTTGTAATTGCACACAGCTGTAAAATGAGCATGCTGTATTTGAAGTGTAATATTTTATATAGTGTAATAAGTTTTGATATAACCAGCCAATGTTGAGTGCATCTGTACTATTGTATTTGATGACCTACGTTCGCTGTTAGAACCAGCAATCAACTCACTCATTTATACAAAATTCAGTACTCTACTAAATGTAGCAATAATGAAGGGAATTATATGTCCATTAGAATGTTGACGACCCACAATTGGCCATGGGGAAATCTGACTTAAGTTCAAAATGCCATTATGCAATTTTTTATTTTATAGAATTAACATTGTTGTAATAGTAAATAATAACTTAAGTTTGCCCAGCAGTTGTATAGGTTAAATATTAATGTGGAACCTCCCTATTAAGATCACCTTGGGACTGGACAAAAGTGACCTGAATAGTGAGGTGACCTTATTAGGAGGTTAAATTTGTATACTGTGGAAATAATCTGGGATTGTAGTAGGGTGACCTTAATAACAAGGGGGCTGTATTACCGAGGTGACCTTAAAGTGAAGTTTGACTGTAGGACGGTGAATGTTGACTGTGTGTCCTGCCCTGACAGATGCAGGAGGGCCTTAAACAGGCCGTGTGTGCCAACATTCTCCACCTCTCTCAAGATGTGGAGGCGATGCGGTTTTACCTCACTCTCCCCTACTGTCATCTCTTTGACGAGCCGCAGCAGTTCCACACAATCATTGCACCTTTCAGTCGCGTCATGCTGGAACTCAAGCATGCAATGGTTCTAGGTTTAGTATCAGGTTTAGTAATCCAACTATAATCGAGCAAGTGTATATGTGTGGGTATGTTAACATTTTCCTCCGAGACGGTTTGCATTTTGGGCACCAAACTTTCAAAATAATAGCATGTATATTTTTTGAAATTTTTCTTTCCCAGGCTCCAGTTAGGGTGTATTTTTGGTGTCTCTTCTGAAAAACACAAAGTGGGGTGGATAAAATTGCCCACGTTTTTAATAAGCAATTGGTGGACATGAACCCCAGTACTCATGTCTGATAGGCCGATGCTCCGACTGTTTGACCGCTGCATCTTTATCAGGTTTAGCAAGGACAGAGATTAAAAAAATTGACAATATGTACAACCACATGTGTTGATCTGTATTGGTGTAATTTAATGCTGTGTAACAAATATTCTTATAACTCTATTTGATTTCCAAATTTTTATGTCTAGATTACACCCACATTTAATTAACTTGTCTCCTAAACCAGTTACAATAGCGCTTATTTTTAAATAATTTTACATCTGAGTGAATAACATTGTATGCTTACCTTTATGATTGGTGTGTTTGATAGAAGAGTGGCTGGGTTCAGTTCAACCAGACCAGTTCACACGCTATGTTCATGTAAGTTCATACAAGTCCTTTCATAGTCGCATAGTCTGCTTGATAATAATAAGGTAACTTCTTTTATGCCTAAATCATCGCAAAACAAGCTCAGAGGCGCATCAATACAAAAGGGTTAGTCAATAACAGAATTGATAAGCCATATTAAAGTCACCAACAGATAGTTCGGTTCACCTGGGAGGTAAGGTGGATACACAAGGTTATAAAGGTAAGTTTTTAAATGACGACGAAATTGTATAATGTTTTAAACTGATCTAACTCTAAGAGGAAGCAAATTCCCGAGTTAACACGAACACTAAATGCCATTCTAGAAATACTGATTTCATGCAACTTTTTTGTTACATTCATATCAGGAATACCATTTAGTATGAATGTATTAGTATCTTTGCCATCCAATGATTGTAACATTATCCTCTATTTTCTTTTCCCATTTTCATGCAGAGATAACATTATTATCCTATTTTGTATCTGTTACATGTAGTAACTTTGAGTGTTGCAGTTTGGTTATTGCCGACTTCTGATGACATGTAACTTAATATTAAATAGGTGAATGTATATTTTATATGAGATGCTTCCAAAGTGTGTGACACACTTCAGGGATCGTTCAATTATGATAACATTCTTACCATTGTACACAAATACTATATGATTGATTGACCAAATTCACACTGGCTAATATTAATATCACTTTACAACAGGGTTGGCACGTTGCTGGGAAAAACTGGTTTTAGACAGGGCAGCGGGAAATACCCGGTATATACCGGTATTTACCAGTAATATCCGGGAAAAACTCATAAAACGGGAACAAGTCCATAACTGAGATTAACATTCGTTAGTTCCTGTAACTAAATCTAGTCCAGTTGGAAAAATAATAAATATCGAGAGCAAATACTGGTTACCAGTCCAGGCCTGATCTTTATGTTTGTATATGCCAGGTAATCCATGACAGGAAAGAGTAAAATATTCTGTTAGTAAATATATGTCATTGTCACTCTCACAAGGGACAGTGCCAAATACTGCTGTCTGGGTCTTCTTCTATAGAAGTATGGTGATGAAGTCATATAGCCTGTGCTAGTGCTGTCTCATATTGTCAGGTGTCAGTTTGCAATCTGGTTAAAGAACAAAGAAATGTTGAGCTTTGGACACTGGCAGGTACATATCTTGGTCCATACACAATCCCAGATACCAGATTCAAGGCTTTTTAATAGAGAATGAACTTGTGACAGACTGTTGACAGCAACCTACAGCTGGTCAACAAAAGATGGAGTGACATGAAAATGCTAATGAATAACACACAGTAACAGCCATGTCCATTAAAACGTGATTGGTCATGGAAGATCAGTTTGAAAGAACAGGAAGCCCTGCATCATTAAAAGGGTCCATGGAACCATGGGCAACTGTTGTGCAATATATGCTGATGGGCAGCAGAAGTGCTCCCCTGCCAGAGTGGGGAGGGGGGCTACTGATGAACAAAGACTACCAGGGTCAGTGGGCAAGTGTACCCAACAGTAGTGCCATGGGTTGAGCAATACAAGCAGATAAGGCAACTGTATTTATTTGTTGCAGTTTTCAGTCAAAGTACATTATGTTTGTTCTGTATCATTCTGGTGATGGTACAGTAGCTTTCATTGCAATACCGCTCTAAATATAATACTTTTAAATGTTTTTCCCATTTATCCTGGTTTTTACCACTAGTTGAGGGTTTTTCCCAAGACGGTATTTACCGGTATTTCCCACCCGGTATTTACCAGGGTGGGAAAAACGTGCCAACCCTGCTTTACAATGTGAGTGAATGGTGTACAAGCTTGCCTGAAATACTGCATGAGAAAGTAGACTTCCGTGCTGTGGCAGTAATTTCCACCCTGATAGACAGTAAATTGTAAAAGTGTATTAGATTTGCCAAAATTCTGTATGCTGCTAAAGTAAGTAACATTTTTATCTCATTCACGTGTGCATTCCATTACACAATGAGATGTTATGATCAAATAGTGTGTTTTTTGGCACTTTTAGACACCTAAATTGATATAACTTTTTGCAATAATTATTGCATTTCACAAACGTACTATATTAATGTGCAGTTATTCAATCCACTAAAAATCCTCTAAAATGTACAATTTAATTACATATGCGCTTATTGTACATAGTATAATTTCAATTATGTGTTCTGGTGAAACACAGTCATTGGTAGAGATAAAATGAGGTAACAATGTTGTTTAGTGGCATAACTAATTTAGGCCAATCTAATACACCTTGTTGATGTAGGCCTTTTAGACTGTGTTCCTGCCTTTGTAGGTGTACAGAGGGATGCTGATTTACCTCCTTGCCGAGTCTACATCAACCAGTATACACGAGGTATGGACAACATGACAGCTAGCTGAATGTAGTTTCTCTTCCGAAACTGAAACTGGCATTTGAAATGATTAAATAATAATAATAATTGTTTACTTGTTGTGTCGTGTGTACAGCACTGGTACTAGTGTATTTGTTTTGTACTTGGGGAGTGTGTAGAGAGAGATTAGAAAGGATTGGGAGAGGAGTGGAGAATGAGAGTGAAAGATACAGGGAAATGGAGATGGTTGGTTGAGAGAGCAGTGCAAGATAAAAAAAACAGAAATCAAGGTCGAGGCCAGCCTTGCCCCTGACTTACAGGGAAACAAGACGAGAACAACAACTTGAGTCAGTGTAGAAGTACATCGAAAAAAGCCCATCAAGTAGTAGTACAATTACTGTTTAATGATGTACTTGATGTAAACATAAAAGTATTTTACTCAGACTAGCAAAAATGCCCATCCGCTGGATGACGCTACATACACACACACTCAGAAGACTATTTCCTGCAGCATTCGTACACAAATTTATTATGACATAAGTTTTATGAACTCACCTTAACCCTTTCCCTTCTGCAGCCAGGTCCGAGATCTGCTGACATACAGCTATGTCTGGATGTGCTCAGTCGACTGAACAAAGTAGGTGGTACAAAAGCTAACTCAGTTAATTTAGCTTATTTATTACTATAAATGTGACCCATCTTAACGAAATGAGTCAGATGTCGGTAAAACTGATTTTTTGTAAATGCCATTTGTGTAAAAAAAATCACGAATCTACAGATTTTGAGATTTCCCCTTAAAATTATTCCTTAATGTTCGTTTTATCGATTGCCACCACTGCTACTCTCTAATTAATTATGTTTTGTGTATGTTAATTTCTGAGGAGCTGTGCGAAGTGTCCCGCTTGGTTTCCGTAAAAACGAAGTCGAATATGCAGTAAATTGCACACATTCTTTGCCGCCATTTTTGGGATGATCCCTAACAAATTGGGTATATCTGCAAAGTTTAACACGTCGTCTTTCAAAATATGGGCACATATATATGCTAATAATTTCTAACTGTGACCAACAGAAGGCAAGGAACACACCCTCTCTAATGCCACATGTGTAAACAAGTTTGGATCACGTGGTAGCAATGCAACCACGTGACGCAAGCGATTTCACGCATTGGTTCAGTGAAGAGGTTATTTGAATAATTCTCTATGCACGCAGGCGTACTGTATAATTTCACTGCGTCAGCGCTGTCACTTGTGACCCAGATAGTTGTTTATAACAAAGCAACAATGGCATTCAGCGTGGTTTCAAAAATGTGCTCTGTCAAAGCCCAGCCGAGGAGGTTGCCTCTATTAGGAGTCTGGGCGTCGCCGGAGACTGACCCTGTTGTTGGATTGTCTGGCGAACAGGAGCCACAACGAGAAACTACTGCAGTTGCACTTGAGCAGACAGGGTAGGGTACGGGCCTGGGCCAGGGTCCAGCGAACCCTTTCCTGCACCCGAGGCTGTGTGCGCCGTGATGATACCATGCAAGCAAGGATGTGGCCGGTCTGGAAGCTGGACATAGTCACCAATCTGTTGTCGTTATGTAGTTACATTGTTCTTTGGTATTAAAATTCTTGTTAAATATGACTATCTGTTGTATTTTACTTTGAAGATTATGAAAATGTTCATCGTATTTAAGTTTTCATAAATCTTAATAAGTGGTTTTTTAATAAAAATAATAATAATATAAAATTAATAATAAAAACAATAACATTCTTACTGACCCACTAATGATAGTTACCTCTACAAAATTTAATGTATAATGGTATAAGAGCTGCCAGTTTTCGCTTTTTTTAACAATGTCAGTAATTACACAAGCAATTAATTTGTTGCTAATGTATTTCTGACAAAGGTTTTATTTGTATATTATGTATTGTCATGAGGATGTCATTATCGTCAAGTGTTCCAAACATCATCCATATATGACAATGCTAACTAAAGCATAATGTATGATGCGCGCATGGTAGCTCATGGCCACATAGCCAAAACTGTTCGATTAAAACCCCATACAGTAGCAGGGCATTTTCTCTCATGTATAGTAAGATATTTTATTTATGATTTAACACATTCAGTTAATAAATAATGTTATAGTGAATTTTTTAATTAAATGAACATTGTGAATTTTATTTTTATTCTAGATCCAGGGAAGTAATGTCAGCGGGCCCGTAAAACATGTAATATAAAAAGTATGGCCTAAGGTACATTACCTGAAAGTGATACTTTTCTGGGTTTGAAGACTTCAACCCAACACATGTTTGGCGAGCCGTAACTTCAGTTATAATTGAGATATCTTCTTGTATGATACACTGATATATGAAAGCAGAGACTCTGCTCTTTCAAACGATGCCAATAACTCAATATTGTAAAAAGCCGACATTTTTTTAAGATGGGTCACATATATATGTTATATAATTATTTATTTAAATTAACTGTTTCTTCCAGCCAATTTTTAAGGTATCACAGATGGTCATACATATTTTAGATGTTGTAAGGCCTTTCTGTACCCTATTTTTTGTAACCATAATTCTTGGTCACCAAGACATAAATTTTTAATCTGGACATTCTGCCCATGTTATGTACACTTAGTCCTTTGGTTTTGTTGTGCCACTGAGCTTGGACCTTCCAAAGATATTGGCGCTAAATAAGTAATTTTATTATTATATTATTATTATCAAGAGAGATTTGTTCTCAGATCAATATGGACCACATATCATTCTTGTTAGAATGTCGTATTTTTCACTTTAAGAGTTGGTAGTTTTCTATGACTTCAACCACATCCTTCTGACTCATCCTGTCATATTATTTCATTAGTTCCAGCCCTGCCACTAGATACAGATACATGTGCCTGTAGTGTTGTTGGCCAAGCTAAACAAAACCTAGTGATAACTGAATCGTATAGAGCCACTCAGATCTCGGGTTGATTCCACATCACTGATTCCAACTACACTATGGCGATTACGATTCCAACTAAATTTTTTGATTCCGATTCCACCCACACTGTTGTGATGCTGATTCTAACTAACTTTTTTGATTAAAAATGTAAGTTATCACCGATAACAACCTGCCTTAACCTAAAGTAAAACAAAAGACCCAGTAAACAGGTAATTAAATATAATGTCAGGAATCGGCCTTTGATTCCGATTCCGGAATTGGATTTGTCCACTATGATACATTTGTGGACTGCGTGTTTAGGTGAATGAGGAGTTCGGTCAGCTGATCCCATATGAGACGTTCCACATCTCGATGGTGAAGGACAAGACTGACCTGAGAGTGGACTACGTGAAGTGGTTACAGAGGACAGCCATCGAGGTGATTAACCTTGGACACATGCAAGTAGCCGATAGGGTAGGGAACTCTTGCAGTCTTGCTAACTAAAGCCACCTTGTCTGTTCCATTCTTCTTCTTCTATTATATAACCAACATAATCTTGATGATTCTGTCGTAGTTTTTTTCTCAAAATGAGACTGCTCAATGAGTCCACGACACATTTTTCCCTGTGGGGGATCTTTTACTTCCCTGACATAGACACCAGATAGAAGGGACCAACAGGTTATAGTGTTTCTTCCGAAAGACACAGGCAATGAAGGGTGAACGAAATTGCCCATGTTTCGTCACAGTGGCTGAATCAGTACCGAACCACTGCCCAGTCACCACAGGGATTCGAACCCTGATTCCTCCGAATGACAGTGTAGTACTCTAACCACTCGGCCACTGCATCCTTGATCACAATCATCTTACCAAGATAATATTTAAAGACTACAACTGACATTTTTATTGTGCAAAGTAAAGATCTTATTATTATTATTAGCAGGAAGTTCACTGAATCAGTTTTAGTTAATCCCTCTTGCGGTCTTGATTGCGGGAACCATGCAGGTCATGTCCAACTTCCAAGAACAACTCCAGGAACTTGCCGTTGGCCCCATCTGTCTCTGCAGTAGCGGGTCTGATTATTGTAATGTTTTGTATTCAATTTTTCAATTTAAAAGTTTTGTGGGTGTAACATTCAAATAGCATCAGACTTATTAAACATATTTCAGCAGACGTTATACCTTCAACATATAGTAGAACCTCGCCTTACGGTCACCTCAGTAATACAGCCACCTCACAATTAAGGTCACCCTGGGATACTCCCAATTATGTTTGTAACAGTAAAGTATAATTAGTCCCGCTAATATGGTCAGCTCTCTATTCAGGTCACTTGCGCAGTTTCAAAGGTGACCTTAATAGCGAGATTACACTGTGTTTACTACATTGTTAAGAAAAATATATTAATAGATATTTAAAAATGAGGAACAGACAAGATCGGTTTAATATAAACAGTTATTGTAGTGTCGTGAAAGACCTATTTCAGATACATGAAATGTCACGGCAGGATTGTGTTTGTGGGTTACTCCCTGCTGGATTAACTCCACTTGTGGTCAGTTACTGAATATCACAACTTACGTTTACACACTGTCTTGGTTCCTCCTTCTATGTTATCACCACCTTGAAGATTTTTTTATTGGGGGGTGATCTTTGGCATCAGGAAAGAGAAGAAATGTAGTGGGGTTAGGGGATGTAGAAGGGGGGAGGGAGGGAGGGAGGGAAGGGGATGGGGGTTTATAAGATTCAGAGGTGGTGCTGGAGCCTTGACTCAAAAGAATCCAGGGTGGTCGCGGATACCACTTCTTGGGGCAGGCTGTTCCACTCAGCTATTGTGCGCGGGAAAAATGACATCTTCCTGTACTGTGTACGTTGGCAGGGAAGGTCATACCCGGTGTCGTGGGTTTTCCTTATTTTTATTTTACGAGGACCGGATAGTGTGGGCATGCACAGCGATTGAGATGGCTCCTGTTTTACATTTATTTATATAGGGTACTGAGGCATGCTTTCTGAGGTTGATATTGAAAATAGATAGTTTTATCATAAGGCATTATTGAAAGATCTTTCATGAAAGATGAGTAAACTCCAAGAAGTGTTAAGGCCAGACTCCCTACCTGAAATGGTGTTTTTTGACAGTAAATACTCAAAATGGTTTTCTGCCAGATTATGATACCTTTGTATGTATACTGTCAATAAAGTTCACTTCTATGACAATTACGTACCTCTAAGTGAGTTTTAATCAAGGTTGATATCAAGTAATCAAATCTATTATGCAATTTTTGACAGCCATTTTCTCAAAAACTAAGTTGTCTACTGCAGGAGCAGCTCTATCTGGCTAATCCCTTTTCCTACAACATCTGTCACACCTCACTGGGGAGGGCCGGTCTGCCTGTTGGAAACTGTGACTAATCTGTAATGGGTCACTGGCAGAGGCTTCCAGGTTCCTTTTCTAGCACAATACACAAAATCTACTGCTAGGGGATAGTCTCAAGGGCCCTTTTCAAAACCACAGCACTAGATAGTGTACACATTTTGCATTTTGGGGGGCTGTGTCACCCTTCTTCTCATGTGATGTAGAGTTACCACAAGGAGAAAACTTGTCTCCTTTGTTATTTGCAATTTTCCTGAATGATTTTGAACAGAGTGTTAGTCATAATTATAAGGGACTTGACATGGCAGCTGGTGAAATTTACAACAACCTTAGTGATGATGATGTAGACATTTTCTTGAAACTGTATGTTCTACTATATGCAGATGACACTAGAATGATTCAATCAAATACAGATTTCTTGTGTATAGCGGACCTATGTCAACTCTTCTAATGGTTGACATTTGGTTGTTTCAGGATGACCCCTTAAAATGTAAGCCCAACTGTCCAGGGATCTAGTGGGTGCTGGCTGGGAAGCTATTCCCCTTCCCAAAACATCTGTCACATGCTGAGTCTGTGTCTTGCATGGATATCTGTTTTATGCAATTGTTTTATATAAGCAGGAAGTTTGTGAAATTAGTTGTTCTTAGGCCACAGAAAAGTAATTCCCAGTTTCTCATCAATGCATGTATTTAAAAACAACATTTTAGTTTCAATTATAATTATTCCTCTAAATGCAAGACATGGTGCAATAAGTGAACAGTAAACATGTCAACATTTTACTTTCATCATAACCCTTTATGGTCTGTAACTATGATTCACCAAAAAACATTTGATTAATAATTACCTACATGGTTGTTTGATTTCTGCCCGGCAGAAACGGCAACAATAGGAAATACATGCCATTGATAGGCAAACTTATTCTTTTTATAGAAAACATCAGTTTCTTTCTGTACCTGTCTACGTATGATAACCGTTTGTCCGCCCTGCTCACAATAAACATGACATGAATGATAAAAAGGAGATCACTGCCACTTAACTTGTGGATTATTATTATAAAACTGCTCTGCTACTGCTTGGTGGACAGTTAATTAGTGGCTCAAGTTCAAATATATCAGGACGTTTTTCACACCTGCATGGTAGTTTAGGCTCAGTAGTCTGCTGGCAGCCACTAAACCTATAGGCTTGTGTGAAAAGGATAGCTGGCAGAAGAACTAACTTCAAAGCACCATTGCATCCATTTAGCCAGGCAGCAGTCATACTGTCCCAGTGTCTGCTGCTACCTTTTGCTCTCAAATAATCTGTCCTCTTAGTTTTACACATAAAGACATAATTTGGCATAACTTGATAAGTTTTTGTAGCAGCACATTTGTACTTCTAGTGTGCCACATTTGAATGTCATGCATGTAATATTTCCATGCAATCCATTTGCATATAATATTTCCACGCAACCCATTTGCATATATAATGTAAAACTTCAACAGCCGTTTTCTAAATTTTCACTTTTTGAACCCTACTATGTTCAATGCTCCATAACTTCGCCAATTTTGGTAGCAGTCATTATTTTTGAAACCGTGTAAAGCACCCTACCCAACCATTACAAGAATGTAAGAATACAATGTTACAATTTTTTCGACTTATTACTCATTTGGTCAGCTGGGGTCACATATAGATGTATTAGTCCAAAGGACTTCAGGGCCTCTTGGCCCATTTAAAAAAATAATCAATAGTTTGAAAGATATAAGTATATTTGTTGCCAAAAACCAAGTTTTTTGTTCACACTTTATCAACAAATTATTTAAAAATAAAAAACAAAATGTATGGAAAAAGGCTGTGATCATTTCACAATTGAATGTATACAGAACATGGATTTGTGAGAATTATAATTATGTAGATGTTCCAAAAAGAATCGCAGTTTTTTCAAAATTTGCTCATATTGGCTCAGTATGGTGGCCATTTTGTTTCTTACCATGGAAACGGGGTCAGGCCAAAAAAGTTCAGTATATTTTTTAGTCAGTATGATCCATTCCATACTTTGGGCACAACAAATTGCACAATTTGCACGTTAAACAACATTCCTATCTACTTGCCGTGTCTGGCCTTAATAGAATAAATAAGGTTGTTTTTTATATAAAAAGGAATATCTGGATAACATGTTTGCTGTTGTTCTTCACATTCAGCATTACAAAAACAGTGGGTATGACACCTGATTACTGAGTTACAATGTTAAGTGCCTGCACCTTTACCTCACCGAATGCCGAACATAAATACATTGCCTATTGTTAGTGCTTTACTTTGCAGATGGCATCCCACTGAATAAATCCCCTGATTCTGTCTTCAATACAAGACCTGTTGTTGATCATTGTTGTAGGGGTTCTACTTCTGTGATTACCCGTTTGTGTTTAACGCTGAGGCCAAGACCCTTCTGCTTCAGACCGACGCCTTCATACAGATGCAGGTAAAGACGGACACATGGTTGTCACGACTGAAATAATCGGATTAGCGGTGTCTCCAGAAAAAGAACAAATATGTTGACAATAAAATGACTAAGACAAGAACCTCTTGGATTTGTGTATAGTGCTGTTAGCCGAGTTAAATAATACCAAAAAAGGTTTATATAATCGTTGAATTCTGCATTAGAAACCTATCGTTATGTAGTCATTGAAAAGCATATACAAGTCATGGATCTTTCCCCCAGTGTACGTAACGTATGCTACCAATAATGTCGACCATTTTGAACAACCTCTTCCTAAAAACTGAAGACATTCAAAATTGTGTTTCCACCCTAAATCCTTGTTAATCTCTTGCTCAGATGATAGCTTAGTTTTACCGATGACTTGTGCATCACTCTTTATGATTAATGCTTAACAATCCTGGCTTGCTGTGTATTTGAGCCCGGGTTCTTGAAGATTTAAGCATTGTACAAGTCATTACTATTCATGATAT
This sequence comes from Escarpia spicata, assembly GCA_963995525.1. Classification (NCBI taxonomy): domain Eukaryota; kingdom Metazoa; phylum Annelida; class Polychaeta; order Sabellida; family Siboglinidae; genus Escarpia; species Escarpia spicata. The sequence continues at coordinate 35,197,415 of OZ023210.1, forward strand.
AAGTCACTGTCCAACCAAAATTTAGTTTAGCAAATTGGTCGAAATTAAACCTGTTGAGATAATAACTACAAAGACCTCTGAGACATAATATGAAGCTCACCATGTGATGAGTTTTACTTTTGCCACCAGGTGGCGGTAGACGAGGTGGTGCGGAGAAACATGACCCCGATGGTTATTGACATTCCTGTCCTATTGCTCCTGGTGAAGAGAACGAACTTGGTGTCTGAGACAATCGCGCAGCTTGCGAAACAGAGCACCTCAGACCTGAAGAAACCTCTCAAAGTAAGGTTGAATGAATGAAAAGTTTAATGAATGAAACGTTTATTCAATAACAACAACATAATACAACTGCACAGTATGGTGAGCTGCTGCTGCCGTTGAAGGAACATAGCTGAAGTCTTGCGACTTATGAGGTGATGTGCCCTTTTTGAACCAAAAAACATAGTAAATACTAAATACAATATGAATTGTAAGAGATAAAGTACAAAGTAACAGTCACAATTCATTTATAAACTTGGTACAGTGGTGCTCGTGCTTCTAAAAGTTTAAAATATGCAGAAAGTAATGAGGACTTAAATTAGTTTAATAGTGTTAAACATGGTAGCTTTGTTATTTCATTTGTTAAACTGTTCCACATTTTTATACCTTTTATGGTCAGTGACAGAATCCTGTCTCTCTCAACAAATTTCTTCTTATGCTTTGTTGAACATTCTGTGTTAGCCACGTGTATATGTGTAGCCACATGTGTATGTGTAGCCCCGCATGTGTATGTGTAGCCGCATGTGTATGTGTAGCCGCATGTGTATGTGTAGCCGCATGTGTATGTGGCTAACACAGATCTATTGGCACATGTGAATTACTTTACGTCGGCATGAAGAGGAGGTACTTTTTGAATAAGTCAACTGATTGTTTGCTACCTAACTGTTGTGTGCTCCATGATTTGGTGTTGCTTGGGAAGAATGAGTGCTTGTATGCATCGATGCGGGTGAATGTCTGGAAGTAGTGATATGCATTGCCTCTGATGCAGACTGAAGCAGTGGTGAATGAAGTTGTTGTTATGTCCACTAAGTTGTTCCTGATGCGGTACAGCATTACGAGCTTAGCATTAGCATAACTGCTCGCAAGGGTTTTCCATGCCAACATGGTTGTCACACTGCTATGTCGACGGGAAGTGTATTTTGACAAAAACTGACCTCATGGTTCAGTGCACGCACAAATGAGTTCCAGCAGGGCTTCTAGGCTGAGTGGCAGTGGGTGCACAGTCACCAGTGAACATATTTCCTACATATCATAGATATGTAGAATACCCCAGATTAATCGCTCCCCTGCTTCGGCGCTTCATGTCTATGCCATAGTGCACCGAATACTTCTGGTTGCACATGGATACACGTAAACAATAGCACATCCGCATAGTAATTAACTTGTGAGCTGTGTCAAATGAAGAATAATGATCAATTATATCACAGTTATCGTGCAATATAAAGAACAAGGAACAAGATGGGCACACGATGAGTGGAAACTTCAGATATTGGCTATAGAACAGTCTAATCAGCCGGGCTGTCACGATGCGGCCGAGACCAAGTTTTGAAGTCAATGACAGTGAAATACGAAGAAACACTCTTTTCAAAGATGGCACCAGCGATGAATTCTTCAGAATGCTATTTTAATATGTTGTGCTGCGAACACTTTGGACGGTAACTGATAATTAATCCAACCCAGCACAAAAGAATGTGTAATGAAACGTCTGTCAATTGCATACTCGGACTGCTAAGCCTAACCCAGGCCAAGGTAAGCGCCTAGTCCTAGGCTAGGATAGGCAGTATGTCAATAATAGTTACCCATTTTTGTTCCTGCTAATAACATGTGAACTTTTTGAGATCTCATTGCTTTCACCTGCTTGTGGGCAGGTCAAAGGGAATCCATAATTTCCCTGAATAAAACGTCATCGCATCGGTGTGATCACGTGTATGCTGGACTATCGAATCACGCCTGGCGTCATCAGCTTGTTGCAGCTGCTATGTGGCTCCTTTACTCCAGCAAAGAGGAGTAGAATCAGCTTTGATGTCCAAAGTGAGCTCAGAGAAGCCATGAGCATGTAGCCACAGATGGAAGTGAGCTCAGAGAAGCCATGAGCATGTAGCCACAGATGGAAGTGAGCTCAGAGAAGCCATGAGCATGTAGCCACAGATGGAAGTGAGCTCAGAGAAGCCATGAGCATGTAGCCACAGATGGAAGTGAGCTCAGAGAAGCCATGAGCATGTAGCCACAGATGGAAGCAGGCCTTTGTAATATTTACCTAGGTGGCTTGGGGTAGCTGGAGAGCAAATCTGGGCCAACACTTGCCTTCCACTCGTTCACACCCTCATATTTCCTTTTGGACATCAAAGCGTTTGCTGTTTGCCTTTACTTGGAGGGCGTGATTGATTTCACCATGGCTCAAAAGGAACATCAATTAAATATAGCAAGTTGTGTAGTGTATTATTTAATATTATTGTTAACTCTAGGTTTGTATTGTTCACGAGAGTACCAACTAGCAAATGTCAACATAACCATTCATAATACTGTGGCTCCACCTATTGAGTATCCAAGTCAGTCTCCATAACAGCAACCTGCCTATAATGGTAATTTTACGCTGTACCGATGATGACCGTTATGGACAGGTTTTACTGTAATAATACTATAAACCACCACTAACATAGTAATCACACATTTTAATATAGTGATTTCATTTCATGTTATATAGTACAATTGACATTTTAATTGTTTGGCTTAAGTGTAATTAATTTATTTATTTAACTTATTAATTTAATATGTTTAATTGTCTTTTAAGCACATTTTATTTTTAACTTGACTAATTGTATAAAATGTACTTAATTTTATCTTGTTAGTACCTATGAGCATGTTTTTTTAACCCAGATATGTTATGGTGCATTTACTATATTACAAATGCAGACTGCAAATAAAAAATTAATCCACAATGATCAGCATGATTTTATGCAGCTACAAAAGTTTTAATAAATCACTGAAGTAAACATAATATTATTGTTTGTTAGTTCTTGCACAACCGTTTTCATTCCAAATATGTGTTCATGTAAGAAATGCTTGTAATCCACTTGGAACATATTCACGGGAAAGGGTGCAAAAGTCTCACAGAGTCAAAAAATTACACATAGGGAGAGATGAATGTCATTAGGGTGTGGTGTTTGTAGGTGGTGTCCTGGAGAGAGATGTATGTCATGAGGGTGTGATGTTTGTAGGTGGTGTCCTAGAGAGAGGTGTATGTCATGAGGGTGTGATGTTTGTAGGTGGTGTCCTGGGGAGAGATGTATGTCATGAGGGTGTGATGTTTGTAGGTGGTGTCCTAGAGAGAGGTGTATGTCATGAGGGTGTGATGTTTGTAGGTGGTGTCCTGGGGAGAGATGTATGTCATGAGGGTGTGATGTTTGTAGGTGGTGTCCTAGAGAGAGGTGTATGTCATGAGGGTGTGATGTTTGTAGGTGGTGTCCTAGAGAGAGGTGTATGTCATGAGGGTGTGATGTTTGTAGGTGGTGTCCTGGGGAGAGATGTATGTCATGAGGGTGTGATGTTTGTAGGTGGTGTCCTGGAGAGAGATGTATGTCATAAGGGTGTGGTGTTTGTAAGTGGTGTCCTGGGGAGAGATGTATGTCATGAGGGTGTGATGTTTGTAGGTGGTGTCCTGGAGAGAGGTGTATGTCATGAGGGTGTGATGTTTGTAAGTGGTGTCCTGGGGAGAGATGTATGTCATGAGGGTGTGATGTTTGTAGGTGGTGTCCTGGGGAGAGATGTATGTCATAAGGGTGTGGTGTTTGTAGGTGGTGTCCTGGGGAGAGGTGCATGTCATGAGGGTGTGGTGTTTGTAGGTGGTGTTCCTGGGGGAAGAAGGACTGGATGCTGGAGGTGTCCGCAAGGTTAGTGGCTCATACTGTCTCTACATGCATGTTCCCAGGTTCCGATGCACATGGCTAATGTGACCATCAAATTGTTCTATCTACTAGCTTACACCCACCCATGGAGCACTAAACCAAGTATTTCGAACTTAAGCTCGATCCTATAACCATTTATTTTTTGCTGTGAAAATTACAGCAGGAGATAATCATTTTAATACAACTCCAGTGGCGCAACTGGGGAATAACTGACAACGGAAAACTGTATACATCTGAAAGTAAATATCTTTTGTGTTTTTTTCAAATACATCGCCAATTAGTAGGTCAGAGGTCAATGATCCAAACAAGTAAATGAAGACGGAAAGAGGCGAGTGGACCTCAGCACCAGAGACGAGATACACTAACAATGCTCAAAAGTCAGCCTATCAATGTATTGATGTGTCATAAGTTATGTGTATATGTAGTTAAAGATAAAATGTGTTGTGTTCTGTAATAACAAATGATGTATGCACTATCAGATGATGCCATTGAAAATATGTTTATGAATCGCATAAGAGCATACAACATAAAAAGAACCTCTAAATTTGTCATCTTACGGAAACTGCCGAGTGACTGCGGTGTGAGACTGTATGACGTCACCAGTGGAACATAGCCGCCAGCCTGGACCACCCTGACCGATTGACAGCTGCCCTACGCGGGCCTGGCATCATGTAAATACCTCATAAAATGGCAGCTGGTGGGATGAGAGCGGTGTCTCTTCTGATACCGAGACCGATGCATACGATGATCAAATATATTTCCGTGACAGTGATGATGACATTTGAGAGATTAATGTTGTTTCTGGTGATGTCAGATTGCCTGGTGTCGATACGGTGCTATACAGGCCGCGGCTTGAACCTGTTGAGAGTGTCTCCAGCAACGACCGGCTGTTGACTTTGTTGTGTTTTGTGGTGAAAGGGCCAGTGGAGTTCTTGTGGTATTCATTTGCATCTTGATGCTTCTTTTTAGACATTTTAAGGACAGTTGATTTATTGACATCTAACTGTATTTTGAAGCCCATCTTCCACCTCATAAGCATATCCATTGGCAAATCTGCACCACAAATGATGTTATTCACCGTAGGCATAGAGCATGGATCCCATCCTTTACACACACAAAATGTTTCATTTTCTGCCGATAAATTGGGTCTTTGGGGAAGATGTGCACCAAATTTCCAGTCAAACCCGAATTGCCACAGTTTTCCACAACACATCTTCATCAATTATACATGTTAATGATAAAAACAGCTGAAATATAATTATAATGAAATAACATTTAGCCACGTATCTGCCCTTTCGGACATTTCTGGTGAACAGACATTTCCAGGTTTGCACTGTGACCGGGCACTGTATAAGTACAATTTTATAAATGTTTTGGCAAACGTATAGCTTTGGATTTGTGATAACATTGAATAACACACATATATTTGACTACAGTGCTCGTACAGCACACCTACAGATGTCGGTACTGTAATCGAAGGCATACAGCGTGTTTCTGTCATGTTTCCCGGGGATGTTCAAACAATGACTGTTTTCTTTCTCCTGCAGGAGTTCTTCCTACTCCTCTTGCAAGACCTGACAAACCCAAAGTATGGAATGTTCCAATACTATGAAGAGTCTCGACTGTTGTGGTTCAGAAAACAGGTAGGTTTCCAGTTCTAGCTGATCAGAATATTGGTTTTCACGTGATGTGACCGATGTTTCGTTGTCATGACATGTGCTTGTTTTACTGGTGGAGGGTGTCAGATCTAGGAAACAAGACAAATACGAAAAAAATGCATTTTTGGTAATAATGGTAGGTGTGTTTCCAGTTTGGAGTTAATAGATATTTGTTTTACCTATTGGAACAGTATCTTAGTGTAATGTTTAATTCATGACATGTTGGCAATGATTACATTATAACGAATGCAGCCGTTTGAGAGTTTGTTGGTGGTTAAGGTAACTTCTTTTGTGCCTAAATCCTCAGAAACCAAGCTCGGAGGCGCATCAATAAAAAAGGGTTAGCCAATATCAGAATCGATAAGCCATATTGAAGTTGTCAACAGGCCTTAGTGCAGGATCATATTTTTACCAGTCCAAAAAATGTCCTGGTAGATATGCATGTCTGTGCATGCACAAGCAATCCAGTCCAAATTTGCAATATATACTTTTTTTGCTCCTCCAATTTCCACCCATCCAAATTCAAATTTTAACCCTTCCAAACAACAAACTCAACCCATCCAAATGACATGTGGACGTGTCTTTAGATAAAGCTACGTCTGTAGCTGAATGGTGTCATGTTTGTAGACGTTTGAAGACAGTGGAATGTTCTTCCTGGTGGGGGAAGTGTGCGGCCTGGCCATCTACAACAGCACCATCATTGACCTTCACTTCCCCCTCGCTCTCTACAAGAAGCTACTTCGCAGGTAAAGATCTTGTAAAACACAGCAACATCGTATGTTGTTGTTCTCCTCTTGTTTCCCTGTCATCAAAGATGAGGCTGGCCTCGATTCTGATCCTCAATTTCAGTTATCTATTTTATTTTCCCTTGTACTGCTGTCTCCACCAACCATGCCCATTCCCCTCTATCTTTTGCTCTTATTCTCCTCTCCCCAATATCTTCAGGAATTTCAGCTAAGAGGCGCAGCATACAGGAATCATTAGGCAGAGTCCTGAACAGGGATGAGCAAGAGTCATCATTAGAGCAAGCGACCGCTGACGGTTAGGGTTTGATCTCAAGTAAATCAGTTTTGAGTTTTTACGATAGCTGTAGTTTCAGTTGATTAAAAAATTATAGGGAGTTGATTCCACATTTTGTGTGCAGCACAGCTACTTTCGGTATGTTGTTGTTTTCCTGGTCTCTCTGTTTCACGGATTGGCCTCTCAACTGCAGCTGCTGCTTTATAATGACACCACGGGACTGTTTCACTAGGATAATGACACCACTGGACTGTTTCACTAGGATAATGACACCACGGGACTGTTTCACTAGGATAATGACACCACAGGATGGTTTCTCTACAATAATAATGACACCACGGGACTGTTTCACTAGGATAATAACACCACAGGATGGTTTCTCTAGGATAATGACACCACAGGATGGTTTCTCTAGGATAATGACACCACGGGACTGTTTCACTAAGATAATGACACCACGGGACTGTTTCACTAGGATAATGACACCACGGGACTGTTTCACTAAGATAATGACACCATGGGACTGTTTCACTAGGATAATGACACCACGGGACTGTTTCACTAGGATAATGACACCACGGGACTGTTTCACTAGGATAATGACACCACGAGACTGTTTCACTAGGATAATGACACCACGGGACTGTTTCACTAGGATAATGACACCACGGGACTGATTCACGAGGATAATGACACCACAGGACTGTTTCACTAGGATAATGACACCACGGGACTGTTTCACTAGGATAATGACACCACAGGATGGTTTCTCTACAATAATAATGACACCACGGGACTGTTTCACTAGGATAATGACACCACAGGATGGTTTCTCTAGGATAATGACACCACGGGACTGTTTCACTAAGATAATGACACCACGGGACTGTTTCACTAGGATAATGACACCACGGGACTGTTTCACTAAGATAATGACACCATGGGACTGTTTCACTAGGATAATGACACCACAGGACTGTTTCACTAGGATAATGACACCACGGGACTGTTTCGCTAAGATAATGACACCACTGGACTGTTTCACTAGGATAATGACACCACGGGACTGTTTCGCTAAGATAATGACACCACAGGACTGTTTCACTAGGATAATGACACCACAGGACTGTTTCACTAGGATAATGACACCACTGGACTGTTTCACTAGGATAATGACACCACGGGACTGTTTCACTAGGATAATGACACCACGGGACTGTTTCACTAGGATAATGACACCACGGGACTGTTTCACTAGGATAATGACACCACAGGACTGATTCACTAGGATAATGACACCACGGGACTGTTTCACTAGGATAATGACACCACGGGACTGTTTCACTAGGATAATGACACCACGGGACTGTTTCACTAGGATAATGACACCACAGGATGGTTTCTCTACAATAATAATGACACCACGGGACTGTTTCACTAGGATAATGACACCACAGGATGGTTTCTCTAGGATAATGACACCACAGGATGGTTTCTCTAGGATAATGACACCACGGGACTGTTTCACTAAGATAATGACACCACGGGACTGTTTCACTAGGATAATGACACCACGGGACTGTTTCACTAAGATAATGACACCATGGGACTGTTTCACTAGGATAATGACACCACGGGACTGTTTCACTAGGATAATGACACCACAGGATGGTTTCTCTAGGATAATGACACCACGGGACTGTTTCACTAAGATAATGACACCACGGGACTGTTTCACTAGGATAATGACACCACGAGACTGTTTCACTAGGATAATGACACCACGGGACTGTTTCACTAGGATAATGACACCACGGGACTGATTCACTAGGATAATGACACCACGGGACTGTTTCACTAGGATAATGACACCACGGGACTGTTTCACTAGGATAATGACACCACGGGACTGTTTCGCTAGGATAATGACACCACGGGACTGTTTCGCTAGGATAATGACACCACGGGACTGCTTCACTAAGATAATGACACCACTGGACTGTTTCGCTAGGATAATGACACCACGGGACTGTTTCGCTGGGATAATGACACCACAGGATGGTTTCTCTAAGATAATGACACCACTGGACTGTTTCACTAAGATAATGACACCACTGGACTGTTTCGCTAGGATAATGACACCACGGGACTGTTTCGCTGGGATAATGACACCACAGGATGGTTTCTCTAAGATAATGACACCACTGGACTGTTTCACTAGGATAATGACACCACTGGACTGTTTCGCTAGGATAATGACACCACGGGACTGTTTCACTAGGATAATGACACCACAGGATGGTTTCTCTAAGATAATGACACCACTGGACTGTTTCACTAAGATAATGACACCACTGGACTGTTTCGCTAGGATAATGACACCACTGGACTGTTTCGCTAGGATAATGACACCACGGGACTGTTTCGCTAAGATAATGACACCACTGGACTGTTTCACTAGGATAATGACACCACTGGACTGTTTCACTAGGATAATGACACCACGGGACTGTTTCACTAGGATAATGACACCACGGGACTGTTTCACTAGGATAATGACACCACGGGACTGATTCACTAGGATAATGACACCACGGGACTGTTTCACTAGGATAATGACACCACGGGACTGTTTCACTAAGATAATGACACCACGGGATGGTTTCTCTAGGATAATGACACCACGGGACTGTTTCACTAAGATAATGACACCACGGGACTGTTTCACTAGGATAATGACACCACGGGACTGTTTCACTAGGATAATGACACCACGGGACTGATTCACTTGGATAATGACACCACGGGACTGTTTCACTAGGATAATGACACCACGGGACTGTTTCACTAGGATAATGACACCACGGGACTGATTCACTAGGATAATGACACCACGGGACTGTTTCACTAGGATAATGACACCACGGGACTGATTCACTTGGATAATGACACCACGGGACTGTTTCACTAAGATAATGACACCACAGGACTGTTTCACTAGGATAATGACACCACGGGACTGTTTCACTAAGATAATGACACCACGGGACTGTTTCACTAGGATAATGACACCACGGGACTGTTTCACTAGGATAATGACACCACGGGACTGATTCACTTGGATAATGACACCACGGGACTGTTTCACTAGGATAATGACACCACGGGACTGTTTCACTAGGATAATGACACCACGGGACTGTTTCACTAGGATAATGACACCACGGGACTGTTTCACTAAGATAATGACACCACAGGATGGTTTCTCTAGGATAATGACACCACGGGACTGTTTCACTAGGATAATGACACCACGGGACTGTTTCACTAGGATAATGACACCACGGGACTGTTTCACTAGGATAATGACACCACGGGACTGATTCACTTGGATAATGACACCACGGGACTGTTTCACTAGGATAATGACACCACGGGACTGTTTCACTAGGATAATGACACCACGGGACTGTTTCACTAGGATAATGACACCACGGGACTGTTTCACTAGGATAATGACACCACGGGACTGTTTCACTAGGATAATGACACCACGGGACTGTTTCACTAGGATAATGACACCACGGGACTGTTTCACTAAGATAATGACACCACGGGACTGTTTCACTAGGATAATGACACCACGGGACTGTTTCACTAGGATAATGACACCACGGGACTGTTTCACTAGGATAATGACACCACGGGACTGTTTCACTAGGATAATGACACCACGGGACCGATTCACTAGGATAATGACATCACAGGACCGTTTCACTAGGATAATGACACCACGGGACTTTTTCACTAGGATAATGACACCACGGGACTTTTTCACTAGGATAATGACACCACGGCACTGTTTCTCTAGGATAATGACCTCAAAAGGAAGGAAAATCCATCATAGAAAAAATCCATTGTTAAATTTATTTAGGGAACGTTTTCAAAATACAAAAACCTGTATTACCGAGTTTACTATTTCCGTGACACACCGGCAAGTGTCTTGGTGGCGATTCCTGGTGCTAGCAGTTTCAGTATACAAGATCACTGTTACTGAAGTGGTACTGACTAGGGCAGTGGTTAGAGGACTGAAGTGGTACTGAGTAGGGCAGTGGTTAGAGGACTGAAGTGGCACTGAGTAGGGCAGTGGTTAGAGGACTGAAGTGGCACTGAGTAGGGCAGTGGTTAGAGGACTGAAGTGGTACTGACTAGGGCAGTGGCTAGAGGACTGAAGTGGTACTGAGTAGGGCAGTGGTTAGAGGACTGAAGTGGCACTGAGTAGGGCAGTGGTTAGAGGACTGAAGTGGCACTGAGTAGGGCAGTGGTTAGAGGACTAAAGTGGTACTGAGTAGGGCAGTGGTTAGAGGACTGAGGTGGCACTGAGTAGGGCAGTGGTTAGAGGACTGAAGTGGCACTGAGTAGGGCAGTGGTTAGAGGACTGAAGTGGCACTGAGTAGGGCAGTGGTTAGAGGACTGAAGTGGCACTGAGTAGGGCAGTGGTTAGAGGACTAAAGTGGTACTGAGTAGGGCAGTGGTTAGAGGACTGAAGTGGCACTGAGTAGGGCAGTGGTTAGAGGACTGAAGTGGCACTGAGTAGGGCAGTGGCTAGAGGACTGAAGTGGTACTGAGTAGGGCAGTGGTTAGAGGACTGAAGTGGCACTGAGTAGGGCAGTGGTTAGAGGACTGAAGTGGCACTGAGTAGGGCAGTGGTTAGAGGACTAAAGTGGTACTGAGTAGGGCAATGGTTAGAGGACTGAGGTGGTACTGAGTAGGGCAGTGGTTAGAGGACTGAAGTGGTACTGAGTAGGGCAGTGATAAGAGGACTAAAATGGCACTGTGTAGGGCAGTGGTTAGAGGACTGAAGTGATACTGAGTAGGGCAGTGGTTAGAGGTCTGAAGTGGTACTGAGTAGGGCAGTGGTTAGAGGACTGAAGTGGCACTGAGTAGGGCAGTGGTTAGAGGACTGAAGTGGTACTGAGTAGGGCAGTGGTTAGAGGACTGAAGTGGCACTGAGTAGGGCAGTGGTTAGAGGACTCAAGTGGCACTGAGAGGGCAGTGGCTAGAGGATTGAAGTGGTACTGAGTAGGGCAGTGGTTAGAGGACTGAAGTGGCACTGAGTAGGGCAGTGGTTAGAGGACTGAAATGGTACTGAGTAGGGCAGTGGTTAGAGGACTGAAGTGGTACCGAGTAGGGCAGTGGTTAGAGGATTGGACTCTCAGTCAAGAGATTTTGCCTTCAAATGCTCTTGTTGTCTTTTAGAATCTTGGGCAAGTTCGCAGACATGACATTGCTCCAGTTCACTCAGCTATGTAAATGGGTAATTGGCTATAGATACTGGTGGATATGTGTGTATGAATAGTTGTTATGCATTAATTGCAGTATGGCTGAAAGCTTCTCATAGAAGTCGAGATGGTGTTCGATGAACAGGTCTGCCGGAAGGTTAAGTGCTCTGAACAGTCACAAGGACTGGATATGCTGTATGAGAACATTCCTTTTACAGTGACCTGTGATTAGTTTAGGTAATTACTTTAGGTCACACTAATTATGACAAAACTAAATACTAATAAATAAAATGTTGGATAAACATATCTATTTATTTTTCAATTATTGGAGAAGGGGATTAGATATTTTTTGATTTTTTTCAGGCCAATTACTATCGAGGACATGAAAGAATTGGACCCAACCGTGGGCAAGTGAGTTTCAAACACCATCCCACAACAATACATCCAATTAGTGCATCATTAGCTACAGTACTTCAATTTCTGCGATGTACCTTTCTCTAATTGCATTTCATTGTAGCAAAATTAGTTCATTTCACGTGGTAGCTTTAAAGGGAGGTTGTCGTTCCGTTGGGTCATTATTAGCAGGAAGTTTGCCAAATCAGTTGTACATTGCCCAACTTGTGGTTTGGTGCGTGGGAACCAGGAACATCAAAGGTATTTGTGCGTAGGATGCATGCTTCTGCAATAAGTCCCAATTACTGGCAGTAGCGGCTGTTTAGTACTTTAATATAGTGTTAACAATGTTAAAAATTTGCTGACAAAACATTGAAATTGTGAACATTATTTTGGGCTTATTAAACACAACTTGGTGGCTCATATACCATCATAATGTTTAGTATATTGTTAAGAATAGTATTTAAGTAAATATTAATAAAACAAAGAATGGACATTGTACCTTTAATAGGAATATTGTTTTGTTAGAATAAATGTAAATGCTAGCCAAATAACATGTTGAAGATAAACATACAAACAGGTTTATTCCTTCCCCCTCTTTTTATAAGTATTGTTTTGAAGTACAAAGAAGGTCATTCTTAAATGTTTGTGTGTCTTTCGAAGGAGCCTGGAAGACCTTCTTGCGTATGACCGAGATGACATTGAGGATGTCTTCTGTCTCAACTTCCAAGTGAGTTTGTGTCACCCCATTTGCCCCTTACTTCAGGTGGAATTTCACAAGTAAATACAGAGGATGAACATTCTAGGTTAACCTAATAATGTGTAAGCTATATTTTAAACATAGCTCAGCAACAACAGAAGCTGCAAATTTGTGAAAATGATTGTGAACTGCTCAAGGGAATAGGTCGGGATGCAATTTAACTTAACAGAAAGATTAGTGAGAAGCCGGATGATGTGGGCAGACCACTTGATAAAAATTGACGCAGGCAGACTACAAAAAAGAGCAAAGGAACATCAAGACTGCAGGAGACGTGGACAACAATAGATGAGATGGGAGGACTGCATGAAAATGGGTTTGAGGAAGTAATGAAACGTGGAGGGAGGGAGTGGAGGAAAGGGGATGGAGGGAGGCAGATGGAGGGAGGGGGTGGCGGGAGGCAGATGGAGGAGGCTGCTGATAGGGAGCAGTGGATGGCTACAACAACAATAATTTCAGTATTATTACTGGTATGACTGCCAATGGTTTGTGATCACAGATAATTATTTGAAATTGTATAAGATCTTTTCCCACCCTGTTAGGGATTATCTAAGAACGTTGATCAATGTCCAGTATCAGACGTAATTACTTTCATCTGGCCCTATACCCTCCCCAGACAAAAGTTGTTTGTAAACAGTTTTATGATAATATTAACAGTATCAGTCCGAAGTGTAAAATATCAATGTACGACGCCAGATGAAATTGACTTTGACCCCCAAAACAAAAGTAATTTCATCTGATATCGGATATCAACGTTCTGAGATGATCCCTAACTAGTGGTATGTTGTGACAAACTCCATTTCAGGTGACACATAAGGAGTACGGAGTGGTCACACAGGTTGACCTCGTACCTGACGGAGCCAACATCATGGTCAGCAGAGAGAACAGGTAAAGACGTGACTACAGCACAGCCTGATATCTAGGCTTACAAGATCCAAGCAAATGTTATCAAATTAACGGGAAGTGCTCGTCTGAAAATCAGTACTATTAACTTATATTATATCTCAAAAATTACCCATCTTATCCTGATCAAATTTACGTTGTATGGTGTTTTTATGATAAAAGAACATCACCGTTGACATGCAATTTGCGTGGCCATAACCACACTAACCAGATAATCTTGGACTTTCTGAGATGGGTGGTTTTGCGGAAGGTCCCATAGAAATGAATGAATTTGTCTTACTGTTTGATAAAAGTAATATGTTTGATTATAATTGGATTTAACCATTGGTTTACATTTAAAAAATAATTACAAAAATACAGTTTGCCTCAGAAATATCACTACAAACACTTTTTTGGCATCTGATGATACTTAGAACATGTATATATATATATTTTATTTTTTTATGTCAAATCTTCATTAAAATAAAAAGTTAAAATAAAAAAGGTACGTTCTTCTATAATGCAGTATAATTATTAATGGATAATTGCTATTTCATAGACGTGTCTTGTGTGTGTGTTATTGCAGGCAGCAGTATGTGGATGCTTACCTCAAGTATATGTTCAGTGACTCTGTAGCCGTTCAGTTGAAGGCGTTTTTTGACGGCTTCCACAGAGTGTGCGGTGGTAGAGTCCTGGTAAGTCACGACACTTTAAAATACAGTCCAACCTCGCTTTACGGTCACCTCAGTAATACAGCGACCTCACAGTTAAGGTCATCCTAGGACACTCCGAATTGTGTTTGTAACAGTAAAGCATAGGAAATTAGTCTCACTAATACAGTCACCTCGCTATTCAGGTCACTTTCACCCAGTCCAGAGGGTGACCTCAATAGTGAGGTTTCACTGTGCAGTGAGACACAAAGGTTGAGTAGTTGGTGTTGCAGTGTGAATGTAAACGTTTTCTTACATCCAGGTATTTATCAAGGACATTAATGTGATCATGTCTGTTCAATTACATTTTCTCTCAAGCCAGGTGTGCTAATATTATGAGCTAATAGTATTATCAGTATTCTATGAGCAAATAAAGTTTAGCTCTCACCAAAAGTCAGCCTACCCAAAACTTCGTTTACACAACAGTGGTGTGAAAATTTAACAAAATCGCCATCTGGAGCAGAAAACCTAGATGACCAAGGAAACAATTGGCTTATTGAGAGTCGAACATGATTGTCGCTATGTGTAACCCGCCTTCTCAGATTGTCGGTTTTGTTTTTAAACATTCATCATGCTAGCATTTACTAAATCGGCAAATGATTTGTTCCTTTCTTGTAAAGAGAATGTCTATTTACAGATAGCTCACTTTGACCTCTCCTTCACTTACCTCGAGATCTCTGGTCATTTTGTCTTATTTGATTGTAAAATAAGCTTCTATCAATATTTTCAGAACCATTCAGTATATGAAAATTTTTGTTTGATCTCTCCTTAACCCCCACTTATCTCTACAGTTGTAGAGCCACATTCGTTTAGATTTTGTTCACAGTTAACTGTCTGCACAGTGGTGCAATGGCTAGAGCAACAGGGTCAAATCCAGAATATGAATTCACACATTAATTGCTGCATGGCTTAATGCTTCCCATAGAAGTCGAGATGGTGTTTGATTGAACGGGTCTGCCAGGGAGTAAAGTGTAAAGCGCTTTGAGCAGTCTAAAAGACTGGATACTGTGCTATGTAAGGTGCTATATAAAAACTTGCCTTTACTTTATGCATGTACACATACCCACTGGTTGTGTGTGTTTTCAGGAGTTGTTCCACCCAAAGGAGCTACAAGCTATGGTGGTAGGCAGTGAGAATTATGACTGGGAAGAACTTGAGAAGGTGTGTGTATCAGTTGTTCAGCAATACCTGTAATGGTATTGCTGAACAACTAACATTTTACACTTATTTTTACCTTCCGAGTTATCGTGTTTTTAATCTTGCTGAATTTCCTGTTAATTGTGATTTAGTGGTAACTTTTTAGGTTAAATAATTACATTTACACCGAGTTAGATTTGACCTCTAATGTTTAATTACACGTATACTGTATGTATATGTAATTAGTTTACTTTTAACATCAGTTTTTTAGCATTTATAGTCCATATTTTATTGTACATGGATGGTTTCATATCTTCATTTGCGTATCATTATCATGTGACAAGAAAAGCGTTGTGTAATTATATTGCGTAAATTTGGGTTTTTGTTAACAATAGTTCAACAAAAGAAATGTATCCTTGTGAAATTGTGTTGTGTTCTCTGATGTTGTATGTGTAGACAGTATAGAAATGTTTGACAGCTGACAGAGTACAAGGGGGAATACACCCCCACCCACCCCACCGTTGTGTTCTTCTGGGAAGTCTTCCATGAACTCTCTCTCCAACAGAGGAAGAAGTTCCTCTGTAAGTCGTTGACTTTGTACCTGGCACATTGACGGAACCATCACGTGACCTATTGTCTATCAACAAGGTCTACCAAGCTTATGTGTGATTTTTTTTTACATTTCATGATATATTTTGTTAAAATTCTGGCCCCAAATGGTTTTTTGTTTATGACAAAACGATACGATAGACAATGTTGTCTAAGCGAGACTTGTATGTAGGAAAGATTTATATGGCAGATGTAATGTAATGTATCTAAACATTCTTGGCAAGGCAAAGTTTGACAGATGTGAACGCACATAATTCTCATTGTGGCAGCAGTTTCTGATTCTGTCAGTTATACAACTGTTGAACTATTTATATTTATTCTGTGAGTTTTATTTGTATAATATTGATGCAATTTAACAAGATTTCAGGCTCTTCAAGGCTAGTAGACAAGGAAGCTAATTCTTATTATATTCATTCATCATGATTGGTTCTTGATGTTTCAGTTTTTCTCACCGGGAGTGATCGCATCCCAATACATGGAATGAAAGTGGTCAAGGTGGGTCTGAAAATGAATATTGAAATACCGTATTGACATGGCATATCCCGCAATACATGCACGCACGCACGCACACACACACACATGCACTAGCTAGATATAATTGTGCCCAGGGGACAATGAGGTCGATAATGAGCTCTCAAGTGGAGTGAGGGTGTTGAGCTCATAAGCGGAGTGAGGGTGTTGAGCTCATAAGCGGAGTGAGGGTGTTGAGACCATGAGCGGAGTGAGGGTGTTGAGCTCATAAGTGGAGTGAGGGTGTTGAGCTCATAAGTGGAGTGAGGGTGTAACTGTGTTCACGTCTCTTTGCAGATGTTCATCCAGTCGACAGGTGGGGGGAGCACCTACCTTCCTGTGGCCCACACCTGCTTCAACCTGCTCGACCTGCCCCAGTACACGGACAAGGCAGTCCTCCGAGACAAGCTTCTGCAGGCTATGGAAGAAACGGAAGGCTTCGGCCTTGTCTGAACTCGGAATGTTGTCGAACACATGAACACACAGAATTACAGTTTGATATATGGACATATAGGTCGGGTCACACAATCGGCACAAAAGCTCAAATCGAGTAAAATATAAAATAAACCACCGTAGGATCACTATGGCGCATATATGATCCTTTTAAACATATTTTTCAGTAAGCATCCAATACGTGTATATCAATATTAAAATATGCTATCTCCAGATATCTAGTGTTATTTGTGAGCATTTCCACCATCCACAGCGAGCTAGATTTACTTTTACTCGATTTGACCTTTTAAACTGTGATAAGGATGTGATTTGCTTAGTGCGACCCACAGCAGGTCACCATAGTGCCCCTGATGGTCATATATTGCGTTACAGCTGCACACGACCATCCAGTTTACCCTGTACATCCACGAGAGCATTTAGTTTTGAGTTGCTGTGAATCATGGTTGAACTATGGAGTACCATGAGGAAATTGGTACTGTGGATTTTGGTACCAATATATCCACTACGGATTTTTTATTTTGTATATGTAATTATTATTAATTTGGCTGTGGTAAATCAGTGTGTGGATGTTTGGAAATGGTTGAGGTGACAAGGTTTTCCCGTTTAGCATGATTAACTTTATTAGTGTGTCCCACTGTATCCTAGCATGAGAGCAGACATAGCAGTGGCATGTTTATTGTAATGTCACATTTCCTATGCATGTTTGTGACTAGATTTATGTGTTTTTATTTATTAATTCAAAATAATCACATTGGTGCACAAATGTATACATCTTTACCCAGGGTGCAATATTACAATATGGTGCGCAGGGATATACGTATCTGCCACACCAATTTTATGACAATATTAGCTTCAATGTCGGGATATCATTTCAGGCATGAGTTTTATAACATAATGCTTCCAGGTATTTGCAGTTTCAGTAATAAAAAAATATTAAATAAATCTTCCATGGAGAATGTATGAGACAACGAATGCATGCAAACACATTTTAATCCACTATTTTTGGTTTGTACTACCCGACAATATTGTTGTTCTTTTGTGTAATAAAATATTAATGGCACCGTTCATCAAAAACACAAAAGAGAACAGGAAGTGGTGGACACTGGAACCATTCTGCCGATAGTATAGACCCAGCTGTACTAATCGTAAGCCGGGACATCAGTCTCAGTTGCTACAAACAACACTTCTCTGGACAGAAGTGTCACAAACCTGATCTCTTACTCTTGCATCTAGTTCAAATTTTAAAATACGTTTTTGTAAATAATCTACTTACCTGTCCATTTCCATAAGTGGTTTATATGTTGCATAAGCCCGAGAGATCCGCAACCTATTTAGTGTCCTAAATAAAGTTCCGCTAACATTTGAGATGGTCCCAACACCCCTGGAGCCATCCACGGTACCACTTCCCATGATGCGCCAGTGTAACACGTGCTTTTAATCTTTGCACAATACTGCACAAAGCACATGTGAGCGGGGAAGGTGGGTGGATGCTTTGGTGGAAATGGACAGGTAAGTATGTTATTTCCAAAACGTATTTTAATATTTAAAATTAGATTTTGTTACATAACAATGACTTAGCCTGTCCATTTCCATACGTGGGTAGAACGAAGTTAGGTCGGAGGGTATGTGCATTTTTATTATTAGCAGGGTTTCTGCTGCCACGATAGGTCCTAATTGTAGAAGACCTGCTGACTGTAGGAACAAATCTTTCAAGTAGACGCATAAAAGTGTTATGTGATTTCCAAGAGCCAGCTTGTAGTATTTGTTCCATGGATGCTTGGCGGTGGAATGCTAGAGATGCTGCAACTGATCTCACTTGATGGGCTTTCACCTCATGTTCAACTAACGTGTCTTTATGTGCCAATTCATAGCAGGTGATAATAAGCTTGCGTATCCACGATGAGACTGTAGGAGCAATATCACCCTTATGGCTTCGTTTAAACGAGATGAACAATAGCCGTTTATCTTGTCCCATAGACATGGTGCGTTCTAAGTAGAAACGCAGTACCCTTATAGGGCATGACAACCGATCAGAGGCCATGCCTAGGCTCAGGTGTCTTCGACAGAAATGACAGACCAGCCCGAAGTGTAACCTCTGACCAATCATGTTTCCGTGCTAACCGAGCATGTTCAAATGCATGAATTACACTTCTATTCTCGATCAGAAAGACTGTCTTCCAAGTAAGAAACTTATCTGAAGCTTTACCGAAGGGTTCGAATGGGGACTGTCTCAAAGCATGTAAAACAAAAGGCAGATTCCAGACTGGAAAGGGTGTAGTGATCCTTGCTTGTTCGAGTTGTATGTTTCTACGAAGTGATTTAATAGAATAATTTCTACCAATCTCTACCTGTAGTAGCTCTCAAGGTGTTTGCTATGGTTATTGGATATCCTTCAATTGTAGAAATCGCTAACTTCCTTTCAAAATGTAAGTACAATAAAAAAATCTGCTACTACAAGAAGCTGCGACTGAAGATACTTCCCTTTCGTTACACCAATGAGAGGACTATTTCCACTTCGATTCATATATTGCAAGAGTGGAATCTCGTTGAGCTCTAGCGGCGCATTGGGCAACTGCTTGAGAAAATCTTCTCTTCTGGAGGGATTTCCGGATAATCCCCACGCGTGAAGATTGAGATTTGTTGGGTTCCTGTGAACTATCCTGCCGTTGGCTTGTGTGAGTTGACGGCAGACAATTGGTAGTTGTAGTGGTTGATCTACTGTCAGTTAGAGTAGGGGGGGGGGGGGGGGGGACCAACGAGCTTCCGGCCACAATGGTGCGATCAGTATTAGTTCGCAGGACTCCTGAGCTATTTTCGACAGGACTAGTGGAAGGGTTGCTTCTGGGGGGTATGCGTAAGCCCAAACTTGTTTCCAACTGATGGATAGTGTATTTACTGCCATCGCTATGGGATCTGGTATCGGAGATGCAAATAGGGGAAGTTGTGTGTTCCAGCGTGTAGCAAACAGATCTACCACAGGGCAATCCCAATGTGGTGATAGCCTTGAAAATCTGTAGATTTAAAGTCCATTCTGTTGGGATTAACTGGCCTGGTCTTGAGAGTTGATCTGCCAAGACATTCGATTGGCCTGGGATATGCCGAGCTTGCAACGTGAAATTGTATTTGTGACAAAGCAACAGTAGCGTGCGGACTAGTCGACACAAGTTGATCGACCGTGTCCCACCTTGTTTGATTATGTATGCCACAACTGTTGAATTACTGATAGGCCGAACAATTGACGTAACCAGTGGCATATTGCTAAGTAAATCGCCTGCAATTCCAGAAGGTTGATATGTAAAAGGGACTCCTGGTGTGACCAGGTCCTTGACGTTGTATCCCAATTCCAATGTGCGCCCCATCCCACATTTGATGCAACTGTAAAAATGTTGGCATCGGGTTTCGGAGGAGAACCCTGAAACACATTGTGGGTTGACCTCCACCATGTTAGTTCTTTCCGAGAAGCCTGGTTTAGAAGTATAAATTTGTGGGAACAGCTCGGAATGAAATTCCACTGTTCTGCCAAGCAGAACTGTAGTTCCCTGCAGTGTAGACGGCCCAAAAACACCATCCCGGAATTGTTGTGAATGAACCATGTGTGACTGTCCAAGTTCACAAGAAGTC
The DNA here is from genome assembly GCA_963995525.1 of Escarpia spicata. Lineage (NCBI taxonomy): Eukaryota > Metazoa > Annelida > Polychaeta > Sabellida > Siboglinidae > Escarpia > Escarpia spicata. Next base: position 35,218,391 of record OZ023210.1, read on the forward strand.
CCATTTCCTGACACGGATATACCACCTATAGTGTGTCGTTCAGACACTGGTTGTATGATGGGGCCAGTATCAGCCAGTCGTCAAGTACTGGAAAAGCTTAATTCCTATCCTGTGTACGATTATCTTTATCGGCATCATGACTTTGGTAAAGATCCATGGAGCAGTGGAAATTCCGAATGGGAGTGCACGGAACTGATAGATTTTTCCATGAACCTGGAAGCGGAGATACTTCTTGTCTACTGGATGTATAGGAATGTGGAAATAAGCGTCTTCCAGATCTATGGATGTTGCCCAGTTTCCTACAGGAAGCAACGTTCTGATCCGTTCTGCTGTGTCCATGCGAAATCGGGGAAAAATTAGGAATGGGATCAGGTAAGAGAGATCGATAACTGGTCTCCATTTCCCTGATGTCTTGGGTACCACGAAGAGCCGTAAAACCTTGGAGTTAAGATGTCTCGCACTATCTCTTCGGCCTCTTTCACATGCATCTCGTCCACCAATTTTTTTCCGGACTAATCTCTTGGTATGGGAGAGAGGTTCGGAACAGTGGGTGGAATATCGAGTGAGGGGAGAAGACGAAAGCCTGTTTGTACATAAGAAACGATCCATTGATCGCAAAGTTTCTCTTGCTAAATTTAGCAAATTTGAACAGGTGTACAGTCTGTTCAGCCTCGTGGATACCCGGGTTTTTGTTGTCAAAAAGAAGACTTGGCACCCCTGCCACGTGGAGGGCGATTGCATCCACGGGTAGAAGGAGTGTATCGCTTCTGTATGCGTGTCTTACTCATAATATAAGGTGGACCTCTATGAGGAGTATAAGTTTGGGAAACATTAGAGGTGAAAGAAGGTATCGAGATGGTGAGATATAATGTGGAGTTCTGCTAGTTGACCGGGAAGTAGCAGTGTCAAATAGCACATCATCCTTCCTATCCTGTCTGACTTTCTCTGAAAGTTTTAGAGATTAGACTTGGTCATTAAATATGTCTGGTCCCTTGACAGACGAAGTGCGTAGACACTGTCTGTCTTGAGGTGACAAGAAGGGAGAGGTGTGGTACAACAAAGCATCTCTCTGTGCCAACTGTAATCAATGTAGATTCACAGCTGTGGTACAATCAATCTCCATACCGTGTGTCCAGGAATTACATCAAGTTTCCACCAGCTGGATTGATTCCTGGATCATAATTTTTTATTGTCTGTCTCTGCATTAGGTGCTACCACCGATAAAATTAAAAGATGCTGTAGTGATCGGTGTGTAGATGCTATGATCCAGTCTTGGAAAGATGAGATTCACAGTCGAATAGCTGAATGAAATCTTTGATTAGACATTGGTTCAACATCACAGAACCAAGATTGAGGTTGGAAGACGGGTAGAAAACGAATATGTTGAAAATCCACGTCCAGTTGAGGAACTCCCACATAGAATGGGGAAACGCCATCGGTATCTTGAATCGGCTGGTAAATTTGAAAACGACGAGGTGAATACAGTTTAACAAACCCACCTGTATTATCGTCCACGCGAGTCTGGGGTAAGATCACATTAACATTTTACATAGGCGGCCATTATAACGTTTCCTTCATTTCCTACAAAATTTGTCTTACGATTTTCTTGAAAATTTCACAGCATATTTAACCTCCATTGACACAAGTGCTGTGGAAAACTCGTGAAATTCTCATACCTCATTTTTCAGAAAAATCCACCCAAACTGACACCCCTGCAATTTCGCCCCAATCTGGTGACGGATTTTGAAATATTGGTGCGTGCTGATCTAATGCAGTAGTACATTCAGTATTCATTGGACTAACATGTGCCATGACAAAGTGCTCGAAAAATATTCACACATCACACCAAAACTGTATTTTTAAGGGTACTTTTTCAGTCGGACGAATCCTTAAAGTGGTGTTACCCCGTCTTGCCGACAGAAGTCGGCATTGCCTCCAAGTGGTTGTTAATTCCTGGCGACATTGGGAAACATTCCGGTTAGTCAACCAAAGACGGAGACACCGCGGCCTGTACAAGGCTGGTCTTTCTCATGTTACGAGTGTGACCTAGTCGGAGCCATTTGTGGCAATTTGTCCGCGAGAAAGGAGGTTCCCAACCTGATTTTATCTGTAAACGAAACTGACAGTATCTCATCTCGGAGGAAAGAGTGGTGAGACCCGTAAACAGAGGGATCTGTGTGCGCGGGATAGTTCAGGTAACCATGTAGCCTCGATTATCCAGGCGCCGTAGGGTGGCAGCATTCGCTTGGCCTCTCACTAGGGCCTGGATTTTTAAGCTCCAGCCAATGTTACCGGTAGGAGGCTTTACCCCAGATTCGGGTAGATATGATGATTGGCTCTTAGGCCAACTATGAAATAACAAATTAAATAAGTATACACTTTTATAAGATAATACTATAACAACTATTAAACTTATATTGAAACATGTCACACACAAAATAAACCGACATTAAACTATTTCGTAGTTTAATGCCTTTTAATGCATATTCACTAAATGGTGCTCTCATGGCTGTTGAAGATTCCGTATTGACTTTCTTTGCTTATGCTCGAGCAGAAACAAAAGACTAAGTGTGAATAAGCATGATATAAATACCAAACAAGGACAAATTTAACTAAACAAAGTGCAATAGATGTCTTGCGCAACGGTCGGACTGTTAACTAATATAATGTAGTCGCCAAAGAACAGTCAAAACGTGCTGATCTTGATGGCTAAATCGGTAGCGTGTCGAGCTGCTATTTTCAGGATCCTCGGTTCGAATCCTCGGTTCGGTTTTGCACCAAAATCGATTTCCTCCTGTGTCATTGCCACTGGCATCGGCGTATAATCGATCTGGTGTCCACTGCGTGGTTTTGCACCAACATCGACTTCCTCCTGTGTCATTGGCATTGGCGTATCACGCCGGACATAAGACTGACCCTCGTGCGATGGTCCAGTCCGTATGTCTTTATGGACACGTCGGTGTATTATTGACTGGCGTTGAGAAGGTCGTGTCTTAGCGCGGGCGACGCTAGACAATAGGAGCGATGTCACACCTTCCGTGCGTTGTGTCGGGTAGTCGCGTCGCTTATTGCCGGGCCGAAGCGACGGGCGGGTCCGACTGAACGAGGTGTGTCGTAATAAGTTGTGTCCAGTATGATTGGTGGGGGGAGTAATGACTTCCACTTGTTTGAGAAGTGTACTTATAGGGTGCGTTTAGTATGTACAGTATTAGAAGTCGTCTTGGAATCAGACGGCGAAAATGACTTCGCGGCTGGGGGAGAGAAACCAGCAAAGGATTCGCTTGAAGTGCTAGGTCGCATAGATGTCTTAGCGGAAGAGACGATTAAACCATGATTAGTATCAGAAACTATGGCATCGACATTCTAAATAATCTTCCAACGAGTGTCTGTCCACGCAGAGCAAACATACACCTGTTAGAAGAAGTACAACCTACACATCTAACGCAGGCGCCCACGTGGTTGTCGAAGGAAAGCCGGGGGTGGGCGCAGGCATGACTTTCGTTTGATGTCAAAATTTGGCAATTAAGAGGAAACAAAAATTCGATACAAATAAAGTTATAATATGTGTAAATAATTTAGGGCAAATTTACAAGGTATATTATATGAATTTGTGCTTCCGTGCCACTGTTGAAAGGAGCTTGGGAAAACGCGGCTGTCTCTCGCTATGCGCAACGATTAAAGCATGTGTTACACTAAGGCAATATGGGAAGAGGTACCGGGTGTTGGGTACCATCTCAAATATTAGAGGACTTCTATTTAGGACACTAAATAATAGGTTGCGGATCTATCGGGCTTATGTAACATATAACCCACTTATGGAAATGGACAGGTTAATTCATTGTTATGTAACAAAATAAGTTTTTTTATTTGGTAGAATGGTATTAAAACTTCGGTTGTATGTTATGTTACATGACATGATGCAATAAAAGTGTTACTATGCGTGAATATAATTACAAATCTATTATACTACCGATCGATGCAGATTCATAGATAGCTAAGCGCAAACGGCGGAATTTGACCTTCCAAGGTGACGCACACAGTGACGAAGCTTTTAAAACGTCAAAGCATATCTGTGACGTTATCTATGCGATACAGTGTTATTAAAACTTTGGTTATTATGATATTATTCGTTATGGTACATCAAACTTGTTAAAATGCGTAAATAATATGTAAATAATATTTATAGTTTATATTGTATTTTACGGCAGATTTAATAATAAATACGTCAAATATGGACAATCCAAGACGGCGCACACAACTCCGGTGTAGTAAGCCCAAAACACTACCGTAGAGTTATGAGCGTACTTTCAAGACACTACCGTAGAGTTATGAGCGTACTTTCAAAACACTACCGTAGAGTTATGAGCGTACTTTCAAAACACTACCGTAGTATTTTGAGCGTATCCTCAAAACACTACCCCTACATGTTTTCCCGTTTTACAATTTTTATGTGTTTAGGGCCATCTAAAAAGTACGTATCGCTTTCTGGGAGGCCATGGGGTATCCGGGCAAGCGATACGAAGCTTTATATGGGGTAGGGTTTCTTGGCAATAAGGACTACGTTAAGTTTAAAAACAAAGCTATTGACACCAGACTGATGTTATTAATAGTGGACAGCTCATAACAGACCCTATGGCCCAAGCAAAAGCTCTGAACAACCACTTCCAGGCCGTCTTTGGTGAAGGGACGAAGTATACTATTGAAGAATTCCAAGCCAGGTGCCAGATGAGTTATGGTGAACATTCATCCATGCTGACTGACCTCGCCATCTCAGAGGAGGGCATTTACAAGATTCTCACCAAACTAGATCCCTACAAGGCCTGTGGCCCGGACCACATCAGTCCACGGGTACTCAGAGAACTGGCAACTGAAGCGGCCCCGATTTTGACTACTATCTTCCAGTCCTCTATCAGCACAGGCGAAGTCCTATTGGACTGGAGAGAAGCCAACATAACGCCCGTTTTTAAGAAAGGCGAGCACTATGATCCAGCAAACTACCACTCCCTATTCATCACAAGCGTTCCATGCAAGATCCTAGAACATGTCATCATCAGTGCTCTGATGAATCACCTCGAAACCAATGGAATCCTCAGGCCAGAACAACACGGCTTCCGCAAATTAAGATCCTGTGAAACACAACTACTGGACTTCACTGAAGAACTCGGCGAGAACTTGGAACAAGGCCACCAAGCCGACTTCATAATAATGGACTTTGCGAAAGCCTTCGACCGGGTAAACCACAGTCTCCTACTACATAAGCTACACCACTATGGAGTCCAAGGCAAAGTCAACCAGTGGCTCGGGGCTTTCCTCAGGAATCGGCGGCAAGCAGTAGTGGTTAACAATGCTACCTCAGGCTACGTCAGTGTGCGCTCAGGTGTACCACAGGGGTCAGTTGTCGGCCCAGCACTATTCCTGGCCTACATCAATGACCTCCTAGAACAACTCACTTCGCGGACACGCCTATTTGCTGATGACACCGCTGTCTATCGCCTCTTCTCCACTGACCACGACCAACACCAGCTACAACTCGACCTCCACCGACTGGAAAACTGGGAACAACGATGGGACATGGCTTTCCACCCAGGGAAATGTATGACTCTCACTGTCACCCGCAAGAGGACCACAGCGGAGTGCCAATACCTACTCCATGGCCGTACATTGACAACGGTCACCTCTGCCAAGTACCTCGGCGTTACCATCACCCGAGACATCTGCTGGGACCAGCACATTGACAACACCTGTGCTAAAGCCAACAAGACCCTAGGTTTCTTACGTCGCAACATCAAGATCAGCGCCACCCAGCTGAAGGAGACAGCATACAAGACCTTCGTTCGTCCCATACTGGAGTATGCCTGCTCAGTTTGGGACCCTTACACACAGCGCAACATTGACAAGATCGAGGCAATCCAGAAAAGAGCCGCTCGGTTTGTGGTCAACCAGTACCAGAAGACATCTAGTGTCACCACAATGATCAACGGACTCAAATGGCCTTCCCTCCAGTACTGCAGAAAGGTGGCAAGATTGACCATGTTTCATAAAATCATTAAGAACCAAGCTGTAGTCGATCGCTCCAAACTCCATCCTGCTCCGATCAGACAAAGAAGAGGGCACTCACAGCAGCTCTGCCAGATCCAGTGCAGAACCAAGTACAGACAACATTCTTTCCTCCCCAATACCATCAAAGACTGGAACGATCTGCCTGAAACAGCTGTAGCTGCCAGCATCCTTGACACTTTACTTTAAAGCAAGGGTGCCACAAAACTAGATATTACATAGTTAGACTAGGTATAGGGGTATGGATTTTAATTTTAATTTCATTATTTATTTAATTGTTTTACATTTGATTTAATTTGCATTTTGTTTTTTGTTTTTTATTTGTTTTATTTGGGTTTATTTTATTATTAATTTAAAACTTTTATAGCGATCGAATGTTCTCCATAGGTCTGTCACTCTAGATATTCTTCTCTTGGCAAAATTAAATTCTACCTCCTCGAAACCCCCAAAGAGCGGCAGAATAATCAGCAAGTTGATTGTGGCCGCCAAAAGGATGATGATGAAGAATAAACCTCGTCGTGTCAGCGATAAGTTCACGTGGTGCAAGAGTGCGAGCAGTGTCATTGTATTTTTAGATTGCTTTATCGTCGGCGGGGGAACGTCTGGGGGAAACATCCAGATATGTGCATATTCAAAATATTGTGGGGGGTGGGTGAAGGTAATAGCTGTGGAGATTTGAGGTTCATGTATCGCTTTGTTCCCCCAGAGATCCTAAATACACCACTACAACTTAGTAGACTTAATCATATAATGATGTTAGTGCAATATGACTGGCTGGATAGATCTAGGTCAGTAAAATGAAACAGATACAAATAACGGCCTACAGGGCGGTCGTCGGTGTAATGGTTGGGAGCTTAAACAAACCATAAACAAACCCAGCTATTATCAACCACAACAATAGCTGATTCCAATCACAATTAATTACAATAATAACCTTAACGTTAAATAATAATGAACTTTCACACTAACTATTTAGTCCCGTCATCTGATTGGTTCCAGCTATTACCCTAACCCCAATCATAACTGACTTCAATCATGACTGATAGTACTAATTGTAACCCCCGTAATGAATAATTATATTTCACACTAACGATTTATTCCCGTCATCTAATTGATTCCAGCGATTACCATAACCCAAACCATAGGTGATAATAATAACCTTAACTTAATTAATAAGGATATTTAACACTAACTATTTATTTAATCGTATGATTGCTTATAATGATTATGTGATATGATTATATTGTAATTATTTCTGGCTATCGTAGGCTATGGTGGGTTAGGATTATATATATGTAAATATATATAATATATATATATAATAATGTATATATATATATATATATATATATATATAATTATAACCCACCATAGCTTACGCTAGCCATAAATAATTACAATAATAATAATGCTAACCCATATGAATAATTACAATTAGCAATTTATTCCAGTCGTCTGCTTATCAAACTAACTATTTCCGTCGTCTGACTAGTTCCAACGATTATGCTATAACTAACATTAACCCTAGCAACAACTAAATGAAAACCATAACTAATTATAACTATGGCATTAAACAGAATTAATATGTTATGTCATTCCACACTACCTATTTATTTATATTGTCTAATTGGCTCCAACGATCATGAACTCGGCCCTCTGTATAGGATGATTCCCAATGCTTACTAATGTAATTGGCTGGTAAGATATACTGACGGTAGTGTTTTGGAATTGGGTAGTGTTTTGAGCGTACGTAGGGGTAGTGTTTTGAACTTAACAGTAGTGTCTTGAGGGTACGCTCAAAACACTACCGTAGTGTTTTCAGCGGGGTAGTGTTTTCAGCATCCTACGCCGGCATTTATTATTGTTAACAAGATATTCAGTGGAGTTGATCTCCAATGCAATACACTCCGGGTGGCAACAGTAAGAATAGTTCTTATTTGGCGTGATATCTAATTTATAATTAATCATTGCGCTCACAATATAAAATCATAGTTTGTACTTTATGGCCACATTATTGTCGACTACGTGGTAATTGTTGTAGCACCTAGTATTGTTTGTGATCTGGGCCTCTGGTGATTATACGTCAAGTAGTTCTTTACAATAGTGTGGAGACGCATGTACAAGCGGACTTAATGATTACATGTGTCTTAATAATGTAATTTCAATTTTACAATAATATGAGTACGACAGTGGCAGAAAATTCGATTATTCATACAGTACATGTCCCGAAATCAATACAACTATAACATTCGTGTCCTCCATGGACCATGGCTCGGATATTATACGATATTAAACTAAATTTCATACACAATAACCTGACTTTATTTTGTATGCGTGTGTTTACATAAGACAAGTAGATGACTTTACAATAACATCGTCTACAAGTTGTTCTACCCAACAGCAATATATGAAACAGTACAAACACCTATAACAATCACGGCGTAATTACCAACCTTCCAATATCCTTTCCATGTTGTCGTTTTCTTGTCCGACTAATTGTAGAAGTCGCATTCTGCACCAAAACCAACGTAGCTTAGATCACCTGTTACACAAAGCCTTAGGCGTCAAGCATGCAATGTTTGCTACAGGACAGGCGTAAAAGATGTGATTAAATCGCAAGCCAAACATATGCATGAAAGACGGCTTTGTACATCACAAACGTCGTGTAAACCCCATTCGTACGTAAGTGTTCCTTTTGGTCACGCTACACTCGCCAGTCAACTGTCATGCGCAGCAACACAACATTAGCTCGACAGAGGTAGTTATGCAAGACGAGCTAAATCCAATAACTCCCTACCCAGGTACCGGCGTGCGATCAAGAATACACCATTGTTGTTTGCTGTCGTTTGGCGGTGCTTAGAATAGTCACTGATAATTGAAACAACGTATTCATTGTCGGTGTCGGAGTACGGCAACTGACCATGACAACTATGCCTGTCGTCCGTCCACGGAACGACGTTGCCATGTATGTGAAATACAATAGTTTAATCGCTCATGTCAAATGCAACAATTTTCCAATAGAAGCGATCACCACACCTTGGTGTTTATTGTCAACGCCGTGAATAATAATAAAAATCATTTACTGTTTTTTTCTGCGCCATAAATCTGGCAGTTACTACCATTCAGAGGCGCATTACAATCTTAAAAACAATTAAGATTATTATATAAAATAAAAATATATAAATAAAATAAATAATGCATTAATATATATATTATATATATATATACATATATATATATATGTATATATATATATATGTATATACATATATATATTAATGCATTATTTTTATATTTTATTTATTTTTATATTTTTATTTTATTTAAACAACATTGTTTTGACTAAATACAAGTTATACATTGAGTAATACCCTATTTTGAACTGCAACATTGAAATAACCCTTATATATTAATACAATGTGTAATTCTATCTATTTATTATTGATATGTGTACATATATATATATATATATATAATGTTCTAGTGCACCAAACTGTCAAATGTCAACTGCACTAACGTGGAATAAAATCCCTTTATTGAGGTTCGTTTGCCAAGTTTGGCGTTACATTTTCACTCCAATACGAACAAAGAGACGGCAGAGGCGAGTCATCTCGTGGCAAGGACCTTTTCATCGCCCTGCAGAAAGGTGTCGCACCGTAATTAAGCGCCGCTAAAAGAAAGTGCAAAGAACGGAGTCAAACTGAAATTGCACAACTGGAGAAAGAACGCCCTAGAACACACACAAACATATATATATATATATATATATATATATATATATATATACCTATACATATATATATGTACATATACATATCAATAGTAAATATATAGAATTACGCATAGTATTAATATATAAAGGTTATTTAAATGTTGCAGTTCAAAATAAGGTATGACTCAATGTATAAGTTTGTATTTAGTCAAAACAATGTTGTTGAAGAAACAGTAAAGAAAACTTTTAAAAACTTCCAATAAAACAGTAGTGGTCGTGATGGTATTTCGGCAAAACTTTGAAAATAATTGAACCCACAATCATCAAGTCATTAACCCCACTAATACACCAAGTAATTAATACTGGCATATTCCCTGATATACTTAAACTTAAAAAACTAATTCCTATATGTAAGAAAGATCAATCTGTGTTTAACAATTACATACCTATTTCGCTCCTTTCAACTATTTCAAAAGTGTTGAGCTGTGTCATGGATTATTCGCTGGCCAGCCCATGGCACTGTACAAGATTATGTCAACGGTTTGCTGAATTATGTTAGACACAGTTAGTTAGAGTTACAGTTATACACAAGTGACGTGAACATCATATCTGATCGCTCCAACGACTACAGTACCAAATGTTTTGCAAGATCCTCTCGCGTCGGAAAGTACGCTAATAGACGCCACGAGCTACGGTTTGCTACTCCGCTACCATCCCAGAATGTTGTACTAACAGTTACTGAAAACAAGCTGATCGCCGTTATCTATGATGAGTTACAACAGAAAACGATATATCACAAAGCCAAAGAGATCTTCAAAGGCACTGTAACAAGAAGTGACACAGTTTGTATCAGTGTGTTACGGATGCAAACATAACGAAAGCATGCCAACTGCCATATATGAAAGTGGTTGGCAACGCCAACGTTGAAGTCACTCGCTCCAACATAAGAGGAATTTGAAGTAAACGTGCTCACTTACAAACATGCATATGGAAAACAACCTTGGAGAAAGGATCACCTAACCTAAATCCAACAGACTTCGGTTGGTCGATGGATGATGAAGTGTCGAAGTCACTCTCCCCAGTCACTGTAGCAGGAGTCGCTGCGGCTCCCGCCGACGTTCTGAAAATGATCCGGTGTGGTTGTGTAACAGGGAGTCCCTGGTCTACGGGGCGATGCATGTATGGAACTACCAGTTAGCATGCACCATCCTTTGCAACTGACATGGGCAGGAAAACTGTAACAACCGCTGGACAAAGTATTTTGTCGACAATAATGTTATTATGCTCTTTATAGATCTACATTTTTCAAACTAAAATTAAGCCTTATGTAGATAGCTAAGTAGATAACTACCTATGATATTTTAATATTATACTTTACTTCATCTGATATATAATGTATTTATGCTACTTATGGAAATAGCAGCTGGATTTATGGTGCAAACAAAATGGTTTCATTATTGAATGTTTCTCAGCTTCAATACGTTTCTGTTATCTAAACGTTTCATTAAAACTAAACTTTAAAATATATAGCCAGATGTACCTAGTGAAAAAGATGTGATAGTACCATAGGTGAGATTTCGTATGTTTTTTTTATATTCCAACTAAAACAATGCCAATCATTCAATATGTCACCAATGGCAATGTCATAGGAGTCGCTATGTTCATTCTCCGTTTATTCCACACATTTGTCCTTCTTTTTTTTGCTGAATCTGTGACATAAACAGCAGCTGGTCCAAGTTTCTTTTTGATAATTTTTATCGGTAACGACTCATTGTCGTGGCGGTGGCTAATCCAAACACACACATGTTGATGACGTTTTTCTTGCATCTGTTAAGTCGGCGTAGCTAACCGAAGTCTGACGGACAGTCCCGGATATTCATGAGGAAACTCCGCGTACGCGGAGTTATTTTATCGATGTTTTGTCAGGGTCATTAGTGAATAACAAAACATAATTCTAATGAAAATAAAAACATAGGATTACATGAAATAATCATAATAACAGGACTACTTACATACAGGATTGCGTACATTACAAAGAGACTAAAATTCTCTAACAATCGCCTTAACATAGCTACTCAACTATTCTGTTATTACATACATACCTGTATAATATCTTGGTATGATGCAAAGTGGAAAACTGCACTATCAGTTCATTGTAAACATTGACCTCCAGTGATCAAGTGCTAGTTTACAAATTACACAATATAACACTGCCACGGAACTGTGTATAATGTACGAACTTGGGACATGCAACGATACAAGCTTAGGCTATAGTCATAAACTGCTCACTGCTGTAACCTATCTCGGCCTGTTAAACGACAAGTTTTTATCACGTGGATAATTTGTGTCACATGGTCGGTACAAGACCGGTCGATGTTTTGACATTATGAAATAACAAAACGGTGTGTGTAATGCAAGATCAAGAGATAGTTAAATGACATGGATTATGACAACTTTAGTACTTATCAGAAGATATGGACATAACTGACTATAGTTCTTTCGTGTAAATTTTAATGACGCGTATTTTATATACCTTACCCTAAGGTACCATAAGATGGTTCTGATGGCAGGATCCACTCGGTTCCTCGTTGATCAGAATCTTCAGATTCAGAATCAAATGTTACTAACTCATAATTTCCGATTCCAGTATTTATTGTTGGAGGTGCTTCATAGTCATAAAGAATCGCCTGGGTAAACCAGAATTTGTCTAGACAATGTTTTAATATAATGAGTTTAAAGACTAAGCAAAACGAACTTTTTAAATTCCTAATCTGAATGAAATATACCATAAAAAGTGTCTTGATATTCAAATAATTTTAACCCCCTCCGTCACCCTGTTCAAGGCCCTTTTTAGTTGCGCTTTTCTGCACAGTTTGTTGCGTCACCTAGCGGTCGAGGTGACGTTACTGCAGGTAGCACCGCCAAGCATCTATGGCTATGCGGGTCCGTGTATATATTGTCTTTTTCCTTTTTCGTTTTAATGTAAAACTAGTATTTGAGATTGTACTATTATGTGAAAGTGCTTGAAAATCTACATAATAATAAAGCATATTTGTATGCAACGATTAGTGTTTTGGAAAACATACTCGAACTAAACGTTGCATTCTGAGATCGCCCATATTTTAAGTTAAATACAAAATGTTCAGTGAATCACCATGCCCCATACAATACCATACAATATATATCACTTTCCTCAACTCCATAATGTATAGCCTAGTTCGCGTAATAGGCAATGTTAAGGTAAAACGGCACCAAGGATTAAGTTATATCCGCGTGCCACTTAACACGCTTCATATTTGGCACATGACTTGACAAGAGTATTAAGTTTACATAAAAGTTCCAAACAAAATTACATTTTATTTCACTTACTGTTTAATGTTCTAGCTTCTATTACTGTTTCTGGGAGACTTTTCCATGGTTCTGCCACTCTAAGTTGGAATGCATTTTTCTTAGGTTTAGCTTAGCTCTTTGCGTAAAAAGAAGCCATTAGAAAAATTAAGTATAAACAAATGATGTGGAAGTCATATAGATGTACTGGAAATGATGAAGACTACAACAATTATAAAGAAGCACTTAACCAAGCTACAGCTGAAATTAGAAATTCAAAGAGAAGCTATGAACAACAATTAGCTAGTAATATAAAACATGACAGCAAGAGTTTTTATGCGTATGTCCGAAGCAAACAGAAAGTTCAAGATAAGGTCGGTCCTCTAGAAGATAGTGCTGGAAATATAATATCAGAGGGATTCATAATGGCAGAAGACCTGAATGAGTACTTTAGTTCAGTGTTTACCAGGGAAGATATTAGTTCACTGCCAATACCAGAGGCTAAGTTCAAGGGGGCAGATTCAGACTATTTAGGACAATTAATTGTAACCCCGGAAATGGTAGCTAAGAAAATAAGGGCTATGAAGGAGAATAAATCACCTGGAGTGGATGGTATTCCACCCAAACTACTATTGGAAATTGTAGAACAAATTAGCATACCACTTGCAACAGTTTTCAACTTGTCATTAGAAGAGGGAGTGGTTCCTTTAGAATGGAAAGAAGCAAACAGTATACCGTTATTCAAAAAAGGTTCGAGAAACAAGTCAGAGAACTATAAACCAGTGAGTTTAACATCAGTGATTTGTAAATTATTAGAAAGACTAATTAAAGATCACATGGTGGATTTTCTTGTTAAACAAAACTTGATAAACCCATCTCAACATGGTTTTTTTAAAGCGAGGTCATGCTTAACAAATATGTTATGTTTTTTGGAAGACATCACTAAGTGGGTAGATGAGGGATCACCAGTAGATATCGTCTACTTAGATTTTCAAAAAGCTTTTGACAAAGTACCACATCAAAGATTACTGCTTAAACTAAAGGCCCATGGCATAGGAAATAGTATAATAAACTGGATAGAACAATGGCTGATTGACAGAAGACAACGTGTAGTAGTTGATGGGGAGGCTTCAAACTGGAAATCGGTATTGAGTGGGGTACCACAGGGATCAGTATTAGGTCCTATATTATTCTTAATATACATCAACGATTTGGATGATGAAATAACAAGCAAGGTGTTGAAATTTGCGGATGATACAAAAGTGTTTAGAAGGATTAAAAGTGATGGAGATAGACAGCATTTACAAGATGATCTTGACAGGTTGATCAAATGGTCTGAAAAGTGGCAAATGATGTTCAATTTTGGGAAATGTAAATGCCTCCACATAGGACATGGGAACGAAGAGGTAGAATATACAGTGGGGGTTACTGTACTAAGTACTACTATAAAAGAAAAGGACTTAGGGTTAACCGTTAGTGCTGATATGAAGATTTCAGAGCAGTGCGGAATTGCAGCTTCAAAGGGAAATCAAATCCTTGGATTAATTAGGCGAAACATAACGTATAAGGAAAAAGAGCTAATAATACCGCTGTACAAAACAATAGGTAGGCCTCATTTAGAATATTGTATTCAAGCGTGGAGGCCATATCGCAGGAAGGACATAGATATGCTAGAAAGAGTGCAGAGGAGAGCAACTAAAATGATACCAAATCTGAGAGATCTTAGTTATGAAATACGCCTAAAAAAATGCGGTTTAACAACACTAGAGACCAGGAGATTGAGAGGAGATCAGATAGAAGTGTTTAAAATATTGAAGGGTTATGAAAATATTGATAGAAATATGTTTTTCTCAGTTAAGAAAGATAGAAGGACTAGAGGACATGATCTTGCATTAGCAAAGGAGCAGAGTAGATTGGATATAAGAAAGTTTTCATTTTCACAAAGGACTGTAAATGAATGGAACAGATTACCTGCTGATTGTGTGGGTGCTAGTAGCGTGAATGTTTAAAAATAAAATCGACACATACCTCAGACGGGCGGGATACACATAGATAAAAAGGTCGGACTCTCGATAAGCCAAGGGCTTTCTTGTCCACCTGCTACCTAGAGTTAATTCTCTGGGTGGCAATCTTGTTAAATCTTGTTAAATGATTTGGGAGAGTGTCTGATCTTTGTGAAACTCCATCCCATTCCAGGAGGTTTGGTGCATTCATTATCATACGGGTTGTGCACTATCTTGTACACTTCTACCATGTCTCCTCTTAGTCTTTGGCATGGCAGTGTGGATCATTTTAGTAATGTTAGTCTTTCTATATATGATAGGTCCTATAAGTAATTATGTAGGGGAATTGTAGTAGTGGATCTTCAAAGAACCAATTATTCGGCTAACGCAGGAATGTTGATGGTTTAAATGCGCATGTTCTCTTCTGTTGCGATAGGGGCAGGGACAGGGCCAGTGAGTGAATCACTCAAGACTCAGTGAGTGGGACTGGAGATTTAAACATCTCACGGAGCATCCGCAACGACGCCGACATTTCAACAACAATTCGGTCTTGCGCGCTGTCAACTCCAACCCACACTTCTGATATTAGTCCGTCGTCGCCACAAACACGGCATATTACACTGCTTATTGTGTCAGATAACTTTAATTCTCTAACGTCCTTTTTGGAAGCAGAACGTTGTAATGTTGTGACACAAAACCACGCCGTAGCTTCCCGTTCCTCCAGCACGCATGATTGAGATTGACTTACGCTGATTCGTTGGATCGTAGACAACCAATGAAACGGTGTTTAACATACAATGTTCGATATGATGCGCATATGCTCGAGGAATCGATACAATAAGTTTGTTTCGACATTTCGATAAAAAATAAAGTTCAAAATTGTAATTTTATTTCTATTTTGCCAAAAACAACGTCGGCGGGTCCGTAATCCGAATAATCAAATTGGTGTCGCCTTAACTTGACTTAAATACCTAGGCCAATTTGACCCCTCGCTATGCTCCTGGATGTCACAGCCCAAACATAAGAACATACCATTTAGAGTACATGTCACCATGATTTGACAAGTACAGCGTCACGGTATATTTTAAATATTTTTTCAAACGTAGCTACTATCGGCACAGGGCGCCGCCATCATGCTCCAGGAGCGTGTGGTTGTACATCCGGTTTGATTGGCGAGATGTTTCCCAAAGCTGTATACAGCAATTCGATAGGCGACGCAGCGTAGCTCTCAGAAAAACCGACGAAACGCATACAAACACATAAAAACAGAACAATTTAATGCACTGCGTGGCTACTAGATATACTGTAAGTGTTAGTAAGCAACTTTTCACATACTTCCGCAGAAGGATTCCAACAGAAAAAACAAGTTATAGATGATGAATTTGACGTGTTCGCCGGCGGCAAGATTGACAAAAGTCTGCGGTGGTCACTTTCAAACGCCGATTGCAAGCCTAAATACGAAAGTGATGAGCATAAAAAGACATTGAACATCGAAACATAATTCTTGGTTAAAGTCACAGGTCCATCTTCAGTCGATTTGTTTACATATAACTATGCACCGATGAAGTAAAATTAAACGAAATCGACCTGGAAGCTCGACATTATTGCCTTATTTGGAGGGTGAAGCGGCGCGTAGGAAATAACAAGCCGAAACCAGCTTGTTGTTGCCAAGGTGACTCTGCACTCACGAGTTCCGTCAGGTATCATTACGACCACTATATAGTCCCGCAGTTCTAGTTCAAAGTCTGCATATATACAAATATGACGTATTCAAAATTGAAATGTAATAAGAAATGTGAATGTGATAAAGTACAAATACGTGTGAATACTATGATATAATTGGGAATAATGAGTGCTTGTAATCCGCCGATTTAGTTTACGCCGGCAAGTCGTGCCGGCGTGTTGCTACGTCTGAATACCGCAACGTCTACATCTACGAGTCTATGTTATCGACTTAGTTGCTGGTGGGGGGAATAACCTTCAAAATAATTACAAAAATAAATGTCAGCTACCGTAGCCAGTATAACGTTTTGCGAAATAGTGTCGTCATCTATTAATCAACATTAGTCACAGTCCGGACCAAGCCCTGTCAATCATGTATTGTAGGCAATGTCATTGGAATAGAAATAGTTAAAGTTTTTAAAATCACTTAATAACTCGTCTCTACCAAAATCCTTCGACGTCAACAAAATAAAAATAGTCCCGGTATGCGCGCGCATCTAATATTCTGAACTTTGCTTTGAAAACCCCGCCCCCTTCTGGCAGCTAAAATCTTCGTTCAGGAAGTGTGACTTTAACAACGATTTAATTGGTTATAAATCGTTGCCATTTAATTTCACCTTTTTATTTCGAACGTGTATACAAGTTATTTGTTGACCTATAGAACGCCTATCATGTATAATAGGGCACCATATCTTTGTTTTCGCACAGAAATGTCTACTAATGAAGTAAACCGAAAAACCCCGAAATTTAACATTGATTAGATAGGAGTGAATCAAACCACTCGCTTGGAACAAAGATGGCGATACGCAGTGCTCTATAGCGACGATTTAGGCATAGAACAAAATCGTTTTTTTAGTTTGTCTTATAAATGAGTACGTTTCTGTTAACATTAATGTATACTTATATAGTATATATTTAAATATGTAGCATGAAACAGCTGCATTTCATTTCCCCTTTCGCGGCCTTTCTCGTTTTCGGTGTCCTTTAAAGTCTTCCTTGAAAGCAATTTTATGAGGTTTTCGTTTAGCATTCGGAAGACATGTCCAAAACAAAATCATTCTTTTTGTTTTAATGGTATTGCATGTATTAATATGTTATGTACATAACCGGGTGTTGATGAGAACCAAAATAATATACAACAATGTTCTTTGTGATTTGTCAAGAATATCATAATCGACTGAGACTGAATCCTAAAAATAAAGAAATAAAAATACATGACATTAGCTTATTATTTATTTGTAACCATATTATACCCAAACTGTGAAAACATTTTACAATTTATAAAATATCTTACATCTTACATTACATCTAAACAATATTGAGAAATGCGTTTGCTGTGAAAGTTTTTTTGGTTGTTTTAAGCGATATGTTAAATTGCTTCACTGTTTTCAATCGTAGCATGGGTGGAATTAAAAGACCAATGCAATTCAGTTAAATTATAAAAACGCACGCACACACCCACACACGCACACACACACACACACACACGCAGCACAAACAGCAACTAGCGAGATGCATCACGATATAACCTCGGTTACTCAGCGAAAGTTCCACTTCAATGTGTCTGCACTCGTCGATGTCATTCACGAATAGGCCTGCCGAAATTCCTTCGAACCTGAGAGCAACAGCCGGGTTGTGCTTCACAGCCAAGCATGCGCTCCAGAGTCCGTGGTGGAGACCTTCACGAAGCCTGGTGAACGTGGACCAGGCACAGTACGAGGCATTCCGATTGAACATCATACACGAAAGGAGCACATCATTCAGCACCCGACCAAGAGGGAAGGCTTTTCGCCACCAAAAACGAAGCTGGAGAAAAAGAAAGGCAACCAGCTGTCGAACATCAAGTCGGAGGCAACACTGTTTGGCAAGTTGTACATTGCAAATCAACTCCGCAATAGCGACCACGCAATGAAAGAACCAGCCTTCCGTGTGTCACCGTTTAGGGACGTGAAGAGGGGTACAAAGTCAAACTTGCTTCCACGCATTAATGTTCCCTATAAGTCATTAATTTTATAGACGCAAACGTTTGTGGGTGATCTGTCCTTACTGGCGTGTTGACACCCACAGGCTGTGCAACGTTTCAGGAATACGCCCTGCAAATATTCATTCAAGTTTCTTTGAAAATCAATTCAGACGGAACAGTGTCCGGGAAACATGGTGGTGTGTGTGACAACTGGTGAACGTGTAGCTGCTCATGGGACACTCATGGTTGAGTTATGTTCACACGAGGAGGCGGACACGCGTGTAGTGTATCACTCACGACACGCTCTTCGGCAAGGAGCGGAAAACATTGTGGTGCGCGCTGTACGCTAGATGCGCAAACACACACCCGCACGCACGCACGCACACACATGAACACGCATGCACACGCATGCACACTCATACACACACACACACACACACATACACACACACACACACACACACACACATACAAACACACCAGGAGTTGATATAGGATTTGACCAACGGGAACAGTCGCAGCCACCTATCACCCCTTTGAGGTTCCCCAATACCTATAACTGCGCTCCTTTGGGTCAAAACGGGGGGCTGCACCCCATTCACCCGTGGATCCACACAATACATCCACTGATGCTCGTTCAAGTGAATGCCCCAACTCTCCCTGGATTCACGCCTGCACACACGCACGCACGTACGCATATATAGGTTCCCCCTCTCTATATCTCGTTCCACACCTGTTCACGATCGGTGATGTAGCCGCGTCTGTGTTTGTAAATTTATCTGGGCTTCATTTATACAGTATGTGACACTCCCGTCCCCATAAATATATTCCATGGCCCCCGTGTGCACACTTCTTACGGTAATCATATTATGGATAGCAATTAATGTAGTTGGTTTAGCAGGAACATGGGTGTGCTTTCGAATAGGTTGTTCGTTTCTAGAAGGGGGTTAATACAAAAGAGCTGTATACGAGTGTGCGTGTAGTGTGTGTGTGCATTCATGCAGATCGGATGACTGTTTATTGGTGTAGTGAGTATTCCACAATGTGTCGGCTAAGAGTATAACGAAAATCGATTAATTAACGGATTGAAGCGCAATCGAAACTTTAGTCTGAACACCCCCATCACCAACTGTTGTGCAACTGGTGGAACTCATCAAAGTGAATGTAGCGATAATGGACGGGGCCAACATATCTCTGGTGGTCGTACCCGAAGTTGGAGATGGTTTACTATTTGCTGCCACATTTATTATCAAAGATAGAACCAATTCAAGGTACGATTTCATATGTACGGAAACGACATGGGGCCAAACAAAGAATCCGGTGCCCAGTGGAAATAAATAGAAGTACGCCCTACAGTGTAGTTCCATAAGTACAAAGGCGGATGAGTTTGTTCATGCGGATGCGGGAAATTGAATAGTTCCATATACTGAAGCCTAGCTTTAGAGGTGTGCGGACGTCTGTGTATATGTATGCGTGCATGTATATATGTATGTATGCATGCATGCATGTATGTATGTATGTATGCATGCATGCATGCATGCATGTATGTATGTTTGCATGTATGTTTGTATGTATGTATGTATGTACTATGTATGTATGTATGTATGTACGTACGATGTATGTATGTATGTACTATGTGTATGTATGTATGTGTGTATGTGTGTATGTGTGTATGTGTGTATGTGTGTATGTGTGTATGTGTGTATGTGTGCATGTGTGTATCTGTGCATCTATGTATGTATGTATCTATGTATGTATCTATGTATGCATGTATGTATGTATGTATGTATGTATGTATGTATGTATATATGTATGCGTGCGTTCGTGCGTGCGGTTGTGTGCGGGCTGCTTGCGTGCATGTACGGGCAAATATAATGAAACAGACACGCGGGTTCGACATGCAAGAGTTTATTTCGCAGATCCGAACAAGCAGTGAACGTCCTACAGTCCGTTGACACCCATCCAAGACAGTCCAGATGTTCTCAATGTACACCTGCTTGATTCGGCAGTATCTTGTCGACACAGTTTCTAGGATTCGCCTGATGGTGGGACAGTAACGGGGAAGCCATCACTAGCCGAACGCGTCCGTCACACAAGTTAGGTACATTCGACTGTCATCACCAACGCCAGACTGCGTGATAAATCTGGCATTGCCTCTCACCAATACAATACATCGCGTGCACTCGTACAGTTTGCCCAGCATCAATAACATTGGTGTTAATATTATTCAGTTCTCAGCGTCGTTTTCTTGGCATTGACAACTGGTCGCCTGTCGGCGCAGTCTCGTTGAAGTCTCGTTTTCTCTCGTGACAGACGCGTTCGTTCCAGTGGTTGTGATTACACCAAATAACACGAAAGATCGCAGTCAATAAATATTAAATAGGCCATATCTAAATTATATTAGATAGCATATACATGGAACACAACACAAAATAAGCACTGTTTTCTAATCAGTCAATAGGCAAATGTCATTAATGACGTCGATCTATGCGTCGTCATCCCCGTTGGCGAGTCCTATGTGCCGGGAGGAAGCGTTCAGGGAAGAGTTGGAGCCGTGGAAAGAAGACGAGTTCATGTTGTACGAACCAAAGTTCGTTCGGCCACCGCCGCCAAACTGCAACGCAAAGAGATCCTCTATTAAGCAGAGTATCGTGTCGAACTTCGGTAATACGGCCACCTCGCAATTAAGGTCACGCTAGGATTGTTCCAAATTATTCATGTAAGAGTAGAGTATATGACGTTAGTCTTGCCAATACGGTTGTCGTCATTCATGTCACTTCTGCCCAGTCCCGAGGGTGATCGTAGTAATGACGTTCCACTGAATTTAATTGCCTTGTTATATATTTTGTCACAGACCATGTAGTAAATGTTTTATGTTTAATCATGACATTGACGTCGATGGATATTCTACTTTTAATAGTTATTCTGACCCAACAACCCAATATTTAAGTAGGTGTATGTGAATGACCGTGCATTATGCATTCCACTGAGAGCTGTTCAGCTTGGCAGGAGCAACAGCAACCATTTGAGTACCTAAGGGAAATAAAATAACATCCAAAGCTTGCCCTTAATTGGGCACTGATTTATACAGTTTATTTGGGTAAATAAATTTATATAATGTGATGGAATTATTGTAACCGAAATGCGTTGTATGGAGGTATAGTATTTCTTGCAAATATCGCCATCACGTTTTATTTCAGACACGTCTACTCCATAATTATGCAATGACGAACAAGCGAAGTATATAAATCAAACATGTAGAACAAACTATATATACATATCGTGTTCATACACGTGTCTTGATCAGAACACTGTGGTGCATAGTTATGTTATAAGCTCAGTTTGAATCCATGTCAGCAATTCCCACACACTATAATAGTGTTACAAACAACGAAACATGTGTGTTACGAACGTCATTGCACGTTGAATCACACGAACGTTCCTGTTACGGTCAGTATGAACAACTAGCGAACAGGAAACTTGTTACATAACACTGTTATTGGTTACATGCCTGTAAAACAACGTTCGGCAAATCGTTGTGATCCACTGATAACAAAACAGAACAAAACAGAACATAAGAGTGGTGGTAAGAACTGGAAGAGTGGTGGTAAGAGGCGAACTGGAAGAGTGATGAACAAGAAGATATCTGGCTTTTTCTGCTTCTGCGTCGATGTTGTGGTTAGTAACACGTATTCCGTTAACAGACGGGGTAAAACCAAGCTGAAACTGAGTGTGAGTAGTGGAACGCAGGTGGTAGTTTGTTTGGGTGGAGGTTAGGGGTATGCCGAAGAGGCGGCCATCCACCAACTTACGGTCTACTCAAAGGACGACGAAGACGTCACAACCCTCTTGGTTATGACGGTTGTTGCACCGCCCTTGCAAAAGTGAAAGGTTGGATTTAACGACATGTCTACCGTAGTAATGAACGTAAAGTTGTCAGCAAAACGGCTAGACAACTTCTGCGTTTACTGCTGATACACGTCTTTGGCGTAAGGCCCGTGGGATACCCCCATGGCTCTCCGGCTTACTGCTTGCAGATTTGTTTGAAAGGCAGCCGCTATTCAGCAAACCACCAGACTGAGCGCGGAACATTTTATTTTGGAAATAGTCTACGTGAATTTAGGAACCAATTGTTTAAATACATAACGGTTTCAGTCATGTGTACTGATGTGTTTGACACACAAAAGAAATCACGCAGAATGATCAATTATCGTTAAAAATCCGTTACAAATTTGAACGTTGTTCAGAAATATAGTACAATCTGCAGTTGGTGCAGTATCCCGGGATAGGACCAACGGCGAAGATGCGTAAGACAGAAAACGAGGACGCGATCGATGCAAACGGAATGTGCACGATGCTGTTAAGCTAACCAGGTGCGGCTGCGTTGAAAAGTCATGCATCGTCGCGCAGCTAGGCGCCTTCTTTATGTCGTTACCTTAAAATAAACTAGTCCTTTATTCCTGAGTAGTATCAGAACCTGCGCGGCGCGTAACACGCGGCAGCTGCAAACACAACAACCACATTCATCTGACCGTGTCCAACAATCGTAATAACCCGACCGCGTCGAGTTCCACAGATCGAGGCAACAACAGTGACTTTCTACTGTCCAGAGTAATATACGACGTATATTAGTCCATCGCTAACCATAAGAACAGAGATTACAATAGCGACCACATTTCAAAGCAGAATGAAAGCCTTCCGTCTAAGTTCCTGTTTGCAAAGGGATCAAACTAGAAAAAAACTCCTACACGTTAGATACAGGTAAATGCCTACATTTTCATTCCAATTGATTATAAAATATTTACTTTAAAGTCAACCCCGAATTCCGAAGAGGACAAGCTATTGTTTTAAAAGTACGAAGTCACAACGAGTGGCCTCCAATATTTGTTCAAGTTTTAAAAACTCAACCTGTATCTGTGCCTGCATGCGAAAGATCTGTAGGTCGCTTCAGTAATAACCAAGGAGTTCCTCAAACTACATTTCCTATCAACTCTTATCGATATATAAACGGGCGTTCGCGCAGCTCCTTGGCTGTTTAGGAAACGACCACTAGACCTACTACGATGCTGCTACCCTACCCGGGCTACCTAGGCGTGTTACACTAGCGACGGACAGGTTTGGGACGCGAGGGCATGCCTACCGACGAAGAAGAGGTTCGGCTGGCGGACACGGAGCTGCGGTTCTTGGCACGCAGCTTCGACAGGGTGTTCTCGGCCATGTCAGCGCGCTCCTCGGCGTCTTCCAGTTCGTGTTGCACCTTGCGGTACTTGGCCAGGTTGATGGCGGCGATCTCCTCCTGCAAGAGTCCAGTGCCGCTTCGTATCACCGAATTGTCAAGAACAGAATGTCCTTAATTAATACAAAGTTTCCCGGGATGTATCTGTATCCTACTGGAAGACTTGTCTAATGTGCGATATAAATATTTTATTATTAAAGATGTTATTTCTTCACCTATTATTTTATGTCCATACGAAATGCATGTATACATATAAAGAACGTCAGTCATGTATGCTACGCTCAGATCTTATAGTCCAATTATTTGTTGTAATGCATGGGGTACTCTGGTAGTAGTAAGACCACTACAATGTATTTTTTCTCCAAATATAACTAAGGCTCGCCTTGGAGTAATCAAACAGTAGACACACATGCTTTCTTTATTAATCGTGACATGTGTAGTTTTAGGAGTGGCAATGCGACCTATTTCATTGAACTGCACGTGAGGGTACTCTAATCTGTATTACAATAACGAAACGGAGCCGAGCCGGGAGTGAACTCAACGCGTGCGCACTCACCGCTTCCTCGACCTGGCGCTTGTAGGTCTTGATCTTCTGCTGCAGTTTGTCGATCATGTCCTGCATCCTCTCCTGAGATTTGCGGTCCTCGTCCGACTGGAAGGCGAGCTCCTTCAGACGGCGGTCCTGCTTCCTCATCGACTTCTGCGTCTCGGCGTGGCGGCGCTGCTCGTTGTCGTATTCGACCTCGAGTTCGCGCACGCGCTGCTCCAGCTTCTGGATCATCCTCTTGCCGCCCTTCAGGGAAGAAGCTTCGGCCTCATCCAGACGCACCTGAAATACGAACAATTGTATGGTTATTTCGCTAGTAACACATTACTAGGTGCGTTTATAAAGGCGTGCATGGTGACTATATTTGTGTCAAATCAACATACTGGTTATCATACTTTGTGTAATTATTTAGGGATTAAGTGCGGAAGGTATTGCATTTTTCTACATAAAAATTAATCTTCGTCGATGACGTTTCAATCCAACCCATCGCTAGGTGAGCCAGTGATAATTATATTAAATTTAATCGTACTACAATATTTACAATTGAATAGTTTATTTCATATATCATATTTCTCGTCCAACTTCTCCTGAGAGTGCTTTTGATCTAGATGTTAACAATTGCTAAGTTTCACATCACATAACAACATGCCATCAGGTTTGAATCGAAACAACATGGGACTGAGCGTTCTAGACATGCATCCGAACCACTATGTTGAATGGTTAGATGATTAAACACATCTGCAAGCTACGAAGCTTGAATCGCTGCAAGATGGGACTGAACCTTCCAGATGTATATCCGAGCCACTACCTTGAATGGATAGATGAGTAAACATGTCGACACTGGTGCGAAGGCGCGTGACGTACCTGCAGTTCCTTGACCTGCGACTCGAGAGTGCGACGCATCTTCTCAATGTGCGAGGCGTGGTCCTGCTCCTGACGCAGCTCCTCGGCGAGGCGGGCGGCGTCGGCGCAAGCCTTCTTGCTGTTCTCCTCCACCGATCTCAGCTCGTTCGCCTGGTCTTCAAGATCCGACTGCAACCGATACAATCGTGTCAATAATCATATTTTTCTTACATCCGTTTTTGATATGAGCGATTATGTTTACAGGAAGCAAGTTGTGACGATTTCAAAAAAGGCTTTCCGCATATCGACAGTCCACAATCTGTCAAATAAAGGTTCATTCGGTCACACTTATATTACCGATTTGTGTCAACAGTATTGGACTCTCGATAAGCCGAAGACTTCCTTGTCGTCTTGCTACATGGGTGTCATGCTCTCGATAGCAATCTTGTTAAATCTTGCCAACTTGTCAACGTTAAATATCGTTAGATTTCATTAAATCTCGTTACTCTACACACCTGCATGGCCTGGATGTCGGTCTCGAGCTTCCTCTTGGCGGAGTTCAGGCTCGAGTTAATCTGGCTGAGCTCGGACACGCGCTCGGCTGCTTCATAGCACTCTCCCTCGGCCGACTTGCGGGCGCGCTCCGCTGCCTCCAGCTGCGTCCTTAGCTCCTCAATCTCGGCCGACAGCGAGTTGGCGCGACGCTCGGACTGGTTGAACATCTCGCGGGCCTCGTCGCGGGCGTGCTGCTCCTCCTCCACGCTCTGCTGCACCTCGCGGATCTGCACCTGACAACCAGAGACGGAACGAAGCATGAGTGGGACGGCAGAGAATAGATCCGGCGCGTTCTATTGGACGAATTGTGTTCACGTTTTCTTCTTAAGAAATGATTGTAAATAAATGGAAGTAAGTGTATGCTGATTGTTTAAATGCTAAAGTGAAGATATGTTAAAAATAATATTGATACACCAGGGCGGGTTATACACATATAGAAATGTGTTGGACTCTCTATGAGCGATATTGTAGACTTACTTGTCATACATCTACGGTTTTTGTTTTGGATAGCAATAATGTTAAATATTTTTCAATGTAATGACGTTTCGTTGTTTGTGTAATCCTGACAAGTAGTAATGATGTTTGAAGGCATCTTATTTTGTAGAAATTCACTGTTACGTTTACGTCAAAACAGCGCATAACCACGAGAACATTTCCAGATGATCTCAGAAAGAGCCTTCAGCGAACGCGAGATTCGGTGACCGACAGACGTACCTGGTATCGCTTGATGTTCTTCTCAGCCTCGGCGCGGCCCCTGTTGGCGGCATCGAGAGCGACCTCGAGCTCGTTGATGTCCTGTTCCAGTTTCTTCTTCATGCGCATCGCCTCGGCCTTGCCGCGGGACTCGGCCTCGAGGCTCGCCTGCATGGAATCGAGAGCACGCTGGTGGTTCTTGCTGCAAAGCGGAAGACACGATCCGTTTATTCACAACTGAGGTTTGCGGTGCTTTTTATGTTGCGTTACTATTACACCTTTAGGGGTAAGTTGTGTCGATACAGTCGATACACACAAAGTTAGCTGTTAATGTTAGAATTACTTGATTCGATGCTAAAAGCTGGGCGGGTGTTTTGTTTGAGTAGGTCAAGGAAAAGAGCGCCGCCTACCGAGTGTTGTCGAACTCCTCGTCCTTCTCCGCCAGACGGCGGTCGATCTCCTGGCGGATGGCGGCCATCTCGAGGGTGGCGCGCTGTACCTTCGCTTCCTCCGTCTCCAGGGCAGACTCCGCCTCTTCCAGCGCGGACTGAAATCACAATCGGAAATAGTTCATTTCTAATTTATTTCTGCACCGAGGATGATAAAACAGGAACATATTACCCGGGGAAGTCTACGGCACTTGCGCTACATAAAACATTCTAGTTGTTCCTGTTTCCAGTAGTCGGCTTGTATTGCTCGGCAATACATTGTATTAACTGTATACTCTGTATATTTTCTGGTTAGTTATGGTCTTATGATGACTCGTTCAACTAGTCAGTCTTTTCAGAACAGTTAGCCGAAACGACATTGACATATGAAGTGTATATTGGAGTAGAAACCGAAACTATCGTAGATTAATGTGTTAAATGGTGCCTCGGAAAAACACAATGTCAAATACCAACTGGCGTTGTCAGTGGATCATTTAACGGCAGAATAATGATCACGAGAGAAGAAGACAACTAACAAATGCTCTGTTAAACTGGCGGATTTTAAATCGCATGACAGACGAGATAGACGGATTTAGTCTCTCAACCCTGATGTCCAGAAGCCACAAAAAACTACAGTTATGAACAGCGGACCTGAAGTTCCTCCTTCTCCATCTCGAGACGTTTGCGTGCCTTCTCAAGCTCGTGCACCGAGCGACCGCCGTCCGAAAGCTGGTCGGTCAGGTCGTGGATCTCGTCTGGCGGAAACAAACACCATACGATGTTAGATATTGACATCATCGTTAAAGTTATAGTTATGTGTTTCAATGTGCTTGTAATGCTTTATCCGGACTATCTGCTCCGGCTAATAAAACTTAGGGTCCCTGAAATTTGGTGTTACCGGTTTATAATGATTGGCTCTCATTATAAGGAAAACATTGTGATTTGATCAAACTCTTCCTTATATCCGATATTTCTTATAACGGAACATGATGCGGGGTGTAGCAGCCAGATGGACGTCGACAGATATATTTCGCCCATGCATTTAAGTCACTCTTGAGTGTTTCAATTCATGATACAGGTGTATAACGCAGGTCAGAAGTGGGACTTCGCAGTTGTTCCTCTTATGCGGATGTCCCCCTATAAGAGAAACACACGCTAACGACTGCAATAGGTGGGTACCTGAGAGATTCTTGTTCTCGCGGCGCAGAGCCTCGATGTTGTCGCTGTACTCCTCGAGCTGCGATTTGAGGCGGTACACCTCGGCGGCACTGCCGCGGGACTCGGCGTGGGAGTTGTCCAGCTCGGCCTGCAGGTCGGCGACCTTGCGCTTCCACTCGTCGATCGTCTTGTCGAAGATGCGCTGGCGCTTCTCGGCCTGGCTAGCGATGGCGTTGGCCTGGGTGACGGCGAAAATAGAACAGTTCAGTGCGAGTGTACACAGTGCGAGTACGCAAACAGCTTGTTCCAGTTACGTTGTCGGTTTTGTTACAGTCACGTCACCGGTATTAATCAAATTATGTCAACGGTGTTGTTCCAGTTACGTGATTGGTGTTAATAAAGTTATGTCAACGGTGTTGTTCCAGTTACGTCATCGGTGTTAATCAAGTTATGTCAACGGTGTAGCCAGCAGCGATACAATGTTAACCCAGTACAACATTAGTATACGCGTTATCAGAGATAATTTATGTATACTATTTTTTTATAAAGGACCAGTCGTACCATAGTCAGTTAAGTAGGTAGGGAGATGTTTGCGATACAGGCCACAATCCGCATGAATTTTGTAACACTCGAGCAAGTAATCTCTGAGACAAGTTAACAAAAACGAATCCCTCCAGAAGCATCTTGGTCAATTTCCACAGCAACCGGAAGTAAGAAACACGTCACGTGACGGCCGACGTCACACGCACTCACCCGCTCGACTTCGATGACGACGTCCTCGAGCTCTCCGGCCAGCTTCATCTTTGCCTTCTCGAGCGAGCTGACCTTGGCGAGCGCAGCCTCCATCTGGCTCTCAGCCTCCTGCAGCTTCGCGTTCATCTTGCGCTTCATCTCGTCCATCTCCTCTGAGCGGACTCCGCCTTCGCCGCTCTCGCACTTCTGGCGCCACATCGCAACCTCGTTGGCGCTCTGAAACAACAAGAGTTACGGTAAGTTGTCACACGCGACGTTTTATTTCCTTAGCAGATTAAACAAGGGGAATGTTAGTAGTTTACCCTTTAAAGAGATATATGTACGGTTTTACGTTTTGGTTTACCCAATAATCTGTTGATGTTGTTAGCATCGCTGATTTATTGTAGGCCAACGCTAAATAGTTATGGTTTACTTGACAATTACAGAAGATGGAACAAAATCGAGGAACTACATTGGATGTGGCCCTATACAAAATTTATATTATTATTATCATTTGTATTATCTGGATGGCGATTTTTGTTACAACTTGTTATTTCTAACGTAGTTTCTACATATCTCTGCAAAGCGCTGTTCACTACACTGGATGTGGCGCTAAAATAATAATAATTGTTATTATAAATATAAAACATTATTATATTTAAATAAATAATATTATAAAATAAATATTATTATCATTATCGGATCCGACATCGCTCACGGCCCCGAACCCCGCCTACCTTGGTGAGCAGGCGCTGGAGGTCGGCACGGCCCTCTTGCTCCTCCTCCATTTGCTCGCGCAGCTGGTCGAGGTCGGCCATCATGTTGCGGTTCTCCGACTGCAGCTTGCTGCGGATGCGACTCTCCTCTTCGAGGTTCGCCTTCACCTCCTCGACCTGCTTCGAAAGCATCTGCTTCTGCTTCGTCAGCTGGCTGATCTGGCTCTCCGCCTCCTCCAGCTGTCGCGAGATGTCGGCGTTCTCCGCCTGTAGGCGGCTCTTGGCGCTCTGCAGCTCGTTGATGGCGCGCTGGGCCTCCTCGAGACGGGCGTTCAGCTCAGACAGCTGCGACTCGAGCTGCTTCGACAGCTTGTCGGCGGCAGCCTGCAGCACACAAAGTTGGTTGTTTACGTATTAGGGTACAGTTGAGCCTGGCATTGCAGTCACCTCAGCAATACGGCAACCTCGCAATTCAAGTCATCCTAAGTTGTTTTGTAACAGAAGAATATTCGTATGCTTATAATTTATGCGATCACATCGCTGATCAGGACACTTGCGTAGTCCAGAAGGTGGCATCGGATGAGATATATGATTTTTACACTACATGTAAATAGGGTGTAGGTGAGTACACTATGCTTTTGGCATTCTATTAAGAACTGTATCTTTAAAAACGCCGTAAATAATTGGAAAATAATCAGCACTTATAATCTGTCAGACCAATCATGGTCTGCAGTATATAGTAGCATGTGTCAATTTACATTTTTGTGCAAGAATATCGCTACTATACCAGGTTTCAACCAATATTCCAGTTACTCTTCACGCTCCAACTCTACGAGTTGGTAGTCAGTGTCTAGTCTGCAAACATAAGGCGGGCAAAAGGTAGAGTTAGTAGCATGCAACACACGATACACAGTGTTAGATGTGAGAACTGGTCCAAGTAATATTTGCATTTACCGATCCTCACTCTGCGCGTTGCATGCTCACAATAGGCAGCCGCTGGTACGGTTTACAATGCAGTGCAACAATAGGCAGCCGCTGGTACGGTTTACAATGCAGTGCAACAATAGGCAGCCGCTGTTAGGGTTTACAATGCAGTGCAACAAGGCAAACTGCACAAGTATAGGATCTTTTTTATTAGTAGTCACAGCTAGCATCACACAATGGCATCAGCTACTTAGATTACTTTGGGACAACATGCAGTTATGCGAGAAATGGGTTAGTGTATAAAGTCATGCTTTTGTTATTATTATAATAATAATTGCAAGATTAGTCAAGATGAGGACAAGCCACCTGGTGCGGGTGGATGAAAGTCGTCTACGGGAGAGGGGTGAAGAGGTAAGCGGGCGAGATCGCTGGAGAAGGGGCAGACCATGTTTAAGACGAAGACTGTGTTACAAAGACAGATGGTCGCAGAGGGATGGAAAGCGAGGAAAATAGTTAATGTACAAAACATATTACACCCATTACATTCATTAGAAAGGTACATGTATTTGGGGAAGATTTCACTGCAGTTGTTCATGATAATGTATCAATACTATTAGAAACATGCAATCACTTCTCGAAAACCCAACTGACTGACTCTGTCTGTTCATGCAAAGTTGTCGTGATAGTGAGACAACAATGTTTACCTTGCCCTTGCTGACGTGCTCGAGCTGAGACTGTACGTCATCAAGCTCCGACTTCAGCTGGTTGCGTTCCTTCTCAACCCTGCAATCAAACGACAGTTGTTACCCATGCTGGCTCACTCCGAGTTCTAACTATTAGCACTCCCTTTAGAAAGCAACGAAGTTTACATCATGCGATGGTTCTCACAAAACAACAATGTTATGTAGTTGCAAACGAATGGTTTAGGTGCTGCACCACATCGTTTCGTTTATGTTTTAACTGGTTAAGTTAAAGTGTAAGTACCCGAAGGAGCAACAGTTCGGCAATGTGGCGTTAGGCTTGGTGGATCGTATCAATACCGAACCCTTCCGAATCGATAATAAACGCTGCAGAGAATTTAAAACACAGCAACTACTTACTTGGCTTTGATCTTGGAGACGTGGTCAACCTGTTCCGACAGCTCGTTGACGGCATCCTGCTGCTTCTTGCGCAGACTCTGGATCTGCTGCTCACTCTGGACCTGAGCTTCCTCCAGATCGCGGCGCAGCTTCTGCACTTCCTGTTCGCGCTTCTTGTTGATGTCAACCTGGCGAATCGAATGAGCATTAATTAGTCCTCCTGGTGGGCAAGAAAGAACGAACGTCTGGACGAGTTCGTGAAGTTGTGTGGCAGATTACTTGAATTTGCGTTGAGTTACATCTACGGATTTGTTTTAGAAACTATGTGCCAGTTGCTTAACGGAACGCTTCGGCTACCCTTTAACAAATATAATAATGAACATCCACAAGTCGTAACAGAAATGGTGCTATCTGCTTATGTTAATTTATACACGTTACAATCAACCCTACAATGATCATGCTATTATATTTAACAATAATAGATCCGTAACAATGAATTTGTGACAAGAAAGTGTATCGCACCATAGATGGAAAGCAAGAACACATTGTTTTATGACGACCGTGCGCTATGTTACCGCTGGGATCTTACCTGGGCAGCTGTGGCGCCACCGGCCTCGTCTAGACGTTCTGACAAGTCCTCGAGTTCGCGCTGCAGTTCAGCACGCTGCTTCTCGACCTGCAAGCGACGGACAAGACGCCATTACTACTTCTCACTATCACCATTCGCCGCTCATGCAAACACCGTTAGATATATATTAATTTACACACTCTGATTTTGTCATTGTGTTAGGATAGTGAGTGAGCCATGAAGACTATAGACAATATGTTCACAACTGTCATTATATGTGTTTACCATTTTTCATTTTACATCACTAAAGTTATCCAAAATGTAAGAGTATACATGTTTTGACAGTGAATTAGTATGTACTATTTCAGCTGGATCCAATGAATATTGAATGAGTTGCGAAATCGACATAAATGTAAAGGTTCTTGCATTGTTGTGATCCTAGCCTATGTTTATATGAAAGCGAGTTTCGAATCGAATGACATTAAGAAAAAAGAAGCTCACATATCAATTCCCTGCCACCACAACCAGCTTCTAGGAATGATTCCACGTGTCACTTATGGTTTGTTCGACCACGATAAACATACATCTGTTTTCGATTTTGGTACCTCATGTTGTACAACTGTTAACAGCCAATTTCCAATAATTAGAAGTTCCGAAAACATCTGGATGTGGAAAACATCTCACTCCAAAACTACAAAATTAATTTGTGCCTAGCTGGATTGGAAACATCTGGATATAGAAGATATAAATAAGCAATCTCTCGCGCAAGACTACCGTAAACTATTTTGAAGAGGAACAACATCTGTAAGGTTTAGACATTCCTAGAAGCCGGGTTGTGTGCCATTCAACACGTCCGGAAATCGAAGGCGCCTGTGAGCTGCCATTACATCTTTTTATTGCTTCACTATCGCTGCTAAATATAGTTACATTCCGTAGTCAAGAGTATGTTTACTCTTGAGGTAAGCGTACAGCTGGTGTAAAAATTACGGTAGGATAGTGTGTCAAGTTGGCAAGATCGATTTTGTTTGTTGGAGGCCAGGATGCAGGTTTTATAATTATCCAGACCGCCGCTGTATGGTATAGATGTAGGGCGTGTAAGTAACGAAATTGGAATCAGGTAGATGGAACGGTGTGCGAATAACTTGCTTTATTATGGGATCAAATATTCATATTGGAATCGTCGGGTTTTAACGTTTGGGAGAGTTGGTTGCTTATTATGAGATCTATGTTCAGCCAGAAGCATGAATTAAGCTCACATTACATTTCTGGTGTAACACATTGTGAATTGCTCGGTTGTCCTCACCATACTTCGAAACGAGCGATACCGATTGTAATCAATGGACATATATGAAAGAGTAATTCACTCACCTTAGACCTGGCCTGCCTCTCGGCTTCCAGTTCCTCCTCCAGCTCTTCGATGCGAGCCTGAAATACAACAAAGCAAACATTATCCAAAGGTAATCACTTCAAACAGACTCACATCAGACTCATCAAATCTCAATGTGCACGCGAACGAGGTTTAAAGGGTATATGTACGTCGTAGTTCTGTCTCAGAGCTGGCATTGTGAAACCCAGGTCGTATCCCGAGCGCATCACGCTACGGCTTCGAGCGCTTATGTGTTTGTTCTTCAACGGTTCCGGTCGGTTTCTGAGCACGGTTGGGTGGTTCAGAAGGTGTCCCGTGTAATACGTGTTGGTCCCATCACTAATCAAGGCAGCCTTTTTGAACAACCGCGTTGTATAGTCTAAGTCGCTCTTGTCGCTGGTTTGATAAGATACTTTTGTAGTAGGCGTCTTAATGTGAACGTGGGCTTCAGGCGCATGTTTTGCCGGAGAGTGCGTTGTTTCTTCCACTGATATTGTGACGGGTTCCGGTTCCGGTTCTTTCGCACTAAATTCGGTTTTTGCTGGTGGTTCAGAGGAAGCATCTGTTGGTTCCGGCGGTACGGCACTCAAGACGATCTCCGGCGTTTCCGTAACTGCACTCACCGTGTCGGCCATGTTTGACAAACTGTTGAGACGTCAAGAAGTCTAGCGTAAGAGCGCCAACGAATGGTATTGCAGATAAATAGAATTCGCGTAAGAGCACCAACGAATAGTGATGCAGATAATTAGAATCCGCGTAAGACTGCCAACGAATAGCGACGCAGATATTCAGAGTCCGCCGGAACCGACGAAAGAGCAGAAGTCGCGTGTGATCGAAACGACGAGAAGTCGGGAGCCACGCTAGTGAGCATCTGGCGAGCGAGTGGGCAACAACGAAACTGGCGAGTCATAGAACCGAAGCGGGCCGAGGCTCGGCTCGAGTTACACCGCGATGCTATCCTCCTGTCTGCCGATTCACCCCCGCGGCATCCCGCGTCTGTTGCCACCGCGAGGCCGGCGCGGCTCCCGTAGACGGATGGACCGAATAAAAACCTCGCCTGGAATTACCGCATCCCGACTCCATAAAAGGAAACGCCAATGTGAGAGGATTCGCAGACGGGTTCAGGATCCTATGACGTTAGCTGTTTCGCAGACAGTGCCGTGATGTACGCGAGCTATGACTGACTGTCTCGGAATCTGGTTCAGCGTTTGAAATGTTTCTTATGGTGATATCCAGAGCAGTAGGCTCGGCGAGTGTTTAACGGTGTTGAACATTCTCCCAGATATTGACACTAACTGCGAGTGAATGCAACGTTGAATCATTCACTAGAATCCTACATATTTGGCAAGAGTCGTGCGGCAACGGGAGACCATGGGAAACCAATCCCAAACGGCCTGGGTTTTTGCTATCCAACAAGCCACAGCGAGAGAAGGCGAAGGAGATATTATGTCCAGTATGCTATGTGGTTAAGCCAACATATTTCTATTTTGCGATTACCGAAAAACAAGCAGTATGATTCAAAATACATTGCAAACTGTTGTATCGAAGCGGGAAACTTTCACAGCTACAAGTAATTATATCAATTGCAATATTTTATTTTATTATGTAGATTTTGGTTCTAACTATCTCTTAGCGTAATATAATTACTTCCGTCTGAACCATGTAGTAAAGAACAAATGTAGTAAAGAAATTATATTATGCACATATCATAATTGCAAATTAGGCTAGTTTACAAAGCCACAAAGCCCATTGACTATCGTCGTCAGAAGTAACAATCATAACGACCAGTTAGCAGGTCTGTTTCTTTTGTGTTTGTA
The DNA here is from genome assembly GCA_963995525.1 of Escarpia spicata. Lineage (NCBI taxonomy): Eukaryota > Metazoa > Annelida > Polychaeta > Sabellida > Siboglinidae > Escarpia > Escarpia spicata. The sequence continues at coordinate 35,253,837 of OZ023210.1, forward strand.
TATAATTTCTGACCAACCACGATCAACGTTGTCGTCTTTAACTTAATAAACTTGTTAAGATATGTGAACGTCGCTAGACGGTTTCGATGCGTGCAATGGTAATTACATAACTACTTTACGCCGCGTCCAACGTTTTCGAAGGCGTAACAGGCGAATTTCGGCTACGTGCTTTAACCTTTACGTCTATATATTACCCACAATTCACAGGGCAAGCGACCATGACTGGCGGGAACAACTGCTGCCACCTACCGTGAGTTCCTTGATCTTCTTCTGCAGCTGAGCGACAAGGCTCTGTTCGTCTTCCAGCTTGCCGTTCAGGTTGTTGATCTCCTGGTCCTTCCTGTAAACAAACAGCAATCATATATATTTAATACTGAAGCCGGATAAGTACATTCCGGAGCTGTTCGTTTCAAGGGTGGTATGGCAGCACTCTTGGGAATTTTTAAAGCATAATTAATGTAATTGTTTGTGCCTTAGGGGTAGAGAATGTCTTACTGAGTTACAAACATATTTACTTTTTTCTGCCCGACCCCCCGTTTACATGGTAACAAACAACATGGCCGCCAAATGTAGCATATCTAAAAATTGCTACACTCTGGAAATAATAATTATATGGTAATCTGGTTTGTATTGTTGTGTTCTCCTGGATATTCTCTACAATCTGTAAAAAAAACTTTGAATTTTTTGGAACATTTACATTTTATTTGGAATTTTCCAACTATATAATTGTAAATACAAAAATGTTTGGCACATTTTGCGACATTATTCCAAAGATAAAGAATACATTTTTATACAGATTGTGGAAAATATCCAGGAGTACACAACAATCTAAACCAGATTACTATATCATTTTTAGTTTTGGGGTGTTGTAAGTTTATGTTGTCAAAAAGGAGGTTTGAAATATTTAATAATCGCATCGATTGCTTGAAAGAGCCACATCTCCTCATCCACAAATAAAAGTGTTTTAGAGATATGCAATTGTTATAAAAGTTACCTTTATTAATAATAAAGATACAAACCTAGTGGAATATGGAAGAAACACGCTTTAAGTATTTTTGTCAAACTCCACCATTCTAGCTGCCCCTTAATATTTAAGCCAAATATATACAACTGATTTAACAACCACCACCCCTGCTAATACAGGTCTACAACCGCTGCTAAGTTCGGATAACGGAACGTACAATCTCGCTTTAAATGAGATCGCAATCGCGCCAGTGTTATATTGTTAAAAGGACACCCGTCGTATATGGACCGGGGGAATATATCCCCCGTAAAAATGTAATTTGTGTTATGTTGAGTGAATCCACAATGATCATTTCAATATCTTTTACGGTTATCGACATTATTTTTGTTTTGAGAATTTATTTATACCATTGCTTTTCAGAATAATACATCCTTTACTTACAGACAGCAGTGAACAACGTATCTTTAAATCATTTAACACATAAACAGTTCCATTTTCACAAGGGGAGTCCATATTGAAAGCCATTTTAAATGGACCCCCGATCCGTATACTACGGTAGTCCATTTACAATATGACGCCGGCCCACGTCGTAGCTAGGGTCGAGTGGGAGACAGATGAACCATGTACCTGCGGGCTCCCTCCTCGAGCTCGCGCCTCACACGCTCCAGGTCGTCAACCGTCTCCTGGGTCATCTTGAGGTCGTTCTCCAGCTTGCGCTTTGCCTTCTCAACGTCGGCGCGGTGTTTCTTCTCACGCTCCAAGTTGTCCTCCATCTGCAACCGTGCCACAATTTATTACGGACCGCCACGACAGCCTAACAATGGTCGTCGAGTAACGTTAATTTGTTTTTCTCAACCAAAAAGAATGACATTTGTTGATTGGCCCATACTGGATTAACCGAATCGGTGGTTTGAAACGGAACAATATGCACACACGTGGGTGCCTATGCCTTGTAATATTAATTGTTGACACTGATAATAGAAAAGATTATTACAACAGGATATACGTTTCGCATTGTTTTGAATAGAAAATACTAACGTCATGTTTGTTATGTTGAAGTATTGACAGTATGCCCATTGTTGGACGCTCTACAATTGCCAAATACGGGACGGTTGCCGGACAAATGAACTCGACATAAAACAGAATCGATAGATGATGCGGTTTCTTGGTTGTCAACAGTTGACATAATTACCTCTCAAGAACCTTGTTTTATCGAAATATTAATTTTGAAAAAAAATAGTTGAAACATATTTCAACTACATAAAACAGAGCTAGAAATGCTAAGACAATCGTTGCGATGTGAGACGGGAACGTTACTCACCTCGTCGATGGTTTGCTCGAGTTTCTGCTTGAGCTTGTTGAGGTGGTTGCACTTGTCTTCCTCCGCCTGCAAGGTCTCCGTGAGCGTCTTGTTTGTCTCGTCCATGTTCTTCTTCTCCTTCGACAGCTTCGCGATCTGCTCGTCCTGGCGCGCCATCTCGTCGTTCAGGGTCTTGATCTGGTTGTCTCTTGCCTGCTTCTCCTGTTCGGCCTTCTGCAGCGACGTCTCCATGTCCTCTATGTCCTTCTTCAGGTTGTCGCACTTCTCATCCATCTTGCGCTTGTTCTCCGCCAGCTGCTCGGCGTTGCCCTCCTCCTCGCCGAGGCGCTCCTCCATCTCCTTCAGCTGCGTCTCGAAGTCGGCCTTCTGCGTGAGGAGCTGTTGCACGCGCTCCTCCGAGTCGGCGAGGTTGTCCTGCTCGGCTTGCACCTGCAGGAAGAGGTCGTTCTTCGCCTGCAGCAGCGTCACGTTCTGCTCCTCCAGCTGCTTCTTGACTTTCTCGATCTTCGCCAGCTCCTCCTTCGTCGTCTCCAGCTCTTCTTCCTTCTGCTTCATGTCGTCCTCCTGGCGGGCGATGCTTAGCAGGGGCTTGACGCGGGTGTACAGCTTCCACCACTGCCAGTTCCTCAGGGTGAGCCACTTGCGGATGTTGCGCTGGATGATTGTAAGGCCAATGCTGCGGACAGAGAAGCGCGGACAGGTGAACGACTGTGTTGTGCGAAAGAAGCATGACGGTTTATATATATTATATAAATCAATTAATAAAAATCTAAGAATAATAACAATATCGAAGTTGATGTTATATACGGAGGATGACTGTTTTTTTAATATATATTAAATGCAGCTTGACCCCTTGCTGTCCTCCTGGATGTTTTAGAAGTGTAAAATTCCATTAATAGAAATCTTAAAGTACTAATAATTTCGAAGTTGATGTTAAGAAAGAAGGGTAACTTTTTTTAATTAAATTCATAGGCCAACTTGACTCCTCGGTGTCCTTATGGATGTCAAACGCTTTCATCTTGTACTACTCCCCCAGAAGGATGACAATAGAAAACTAAACTATTTATGAAAATAACCAAACTATCAAGAATTAAGTTACATCATTTAGCAGTGTGAATACGATTGGCAACGCAACTACACGATATTAACATTACGCATCACGACACCGATGTATTTTACCAGCTGGGAATGGCGTTTTCAACGCGGAAACAACTTCACGCAGAGGCGACCACACGATCGTCGTCGTCTCAACCGCGGAGATGACACTTACCGCTGGTCCTGCAGTTTCTTGTAGTTCTTCCTCATCAGGTAGCCGCGGATGTGGGCCTGGAAGAGGGAGATGATCTTGGCGAGACGGTCGTCGCGCATGTCCTCAAGGCTACCGAGCACACCGGCCCTGAAGAAAACCTTGGTGTGACCGAGACGGTAGTCGTTGGCGTCAAGCTGCAGCGAGGCGAGCACCTTCTCCGTCGCAACCTTGCCATCGACGAAGCCCTCGGGGATCGCGTTCGGGGCGAGGATGGAGTATCTGCGGACGACGGATCGGGGAATCATATTATTTTATCGATCAAAGCATATACATGAATAACTAGCATCCACACCATCCCTGCATCCGTAGTTGTATATGTCAGTACATAAGACGAGACGTATCTGTTTGGATACGCGGTTATGACTTTCACAAATATATTTTGAATCAATACATGTTTAAAACAAAAGTTGTATGAAACGCTGAAACCACGTCTGCATATCGACGACATCTCCAAAAGTGGAACAAGTTTTGTAAGCTATGTCCGGGAATGCCATGCTTAGGATACCTATTGTTTATACCCACCCATGAAGCAACAAACCCAGCACATCCAATAGTGTCATTTCGTTGACGCCATCTGGTAATTTTATCATCACTCGGATAGAAGAAAGGGTCCTTAGAAAATTACCAAAGCTGACGTATTCAGATATACAGATGCCACACTGAGTCTGATGCTAGGTAAACAGGACAGACACGAACCTCTGCTTGAACTCAGAATAGATGATCCTGTTGGGGAAGCCCTTGCGGCAGATACGAATGCCCTCAAGCACACCGTTGCACTGCAGCTGGTTCAGTACAAGAGCGGCGTCGATCATACCTGCAAGCGGTCAACGTCTCCTCTTAGACCTGTTCCTGCGCTCGGCAAGACTTCCACATTTTCGCCAACGTGGCGTGATGCCAACATTGCTGTCGTTTATACAGCACAACCTTTTATCTGATAACCCCATTCGTTGTGCATGAGAATGTAACGTTTTCATCATAGTTTATTATACACGTTATTTATTTATACACTGAATTTGGTTACAGAAATAACAACGTTAATATTTTGTTACGATCGTATCGTGGATAAGCGAAGCGATTAGTGGTACGTGGTGATTACTAGCAAAATACAGTATATAGCATTGCTTATTTAGCGGATACCCAGAAAACTGAGTAAGACTGTGGACACAATGTTTCACAAAAATACAGAATCGTAGATGCATATCTGCTTTACACGACACATAGAAATATGTCCCTTTTTCTACCCATTTTGGATAGGGTACGTTCTATCCAATTTTATGTTACTGAATAATGTTACAGAATAATGATCTTCTTTTAGTGCATGCAAATATGGGTGTAGATGTAGACCCTATACATGCGGCATGTGGTTATTCGCTTTATCTATGTCTAAGACTTAGACGCCTTAGTTGCTACATTGATGCTTGTAATTATAGCTAGCAAATAGCTAATAATGTAATAGGTGTTATTGTTCGTAACTATGAATTAAAGATTATTAACTATGAGTTACGCATATTAGATGTAATTAACAAAATTGCGTTTGAGTATATAAGCTAAACAAACTAATATTAATAACAACTAACTACGCATTGTGTAAGCAAATTCGATAATTTTCACGGTGGCTTAGCAAGCTGTTATGAATCGACCGAAAGGAATCGAGAAGAGTAGCTTTTGTGAGCGTTATTCGACAACGGATGAGCAAGCGTCTTCGTTAGACAAGCGCGGCTGATGCATCGAGCACGCGACATGTTACCTGACTCTTTGTTTTCATTCGGGATGATGCATCGCACGAAATGCGGATGTGTCGTCTTCAGGTTAGCCATCAGTTTGTTTAATGACTCCTGCGTACACACGCCAATGGTTATGCACATCACACAGGGAAGAGGTTGTCAACGGGGCTTGCCAGAGGCGGGCAATACGCCAATCATCACTGAGTGCGTTATGGAAATGAAACTGGTCCCTGCTGATACTGCTGGACAGGACGTAATTGCAGATGTAATGTAAACCGAAACGGAAAGTAGAAATCGAAGAAAAGGTACGTGATTTGTTAACAGATATGAGTCAAGAGTCTTGTGCGACATTGTGTCATGAGATATATTAATTGCGGTTAGCGTTTATGTCTACAGTTTTGGTTTCGTTTCAGTTTCTCGGCATTCAGTAATGATCCACACAAGGTGGGTAAGGATAAAGTCGTGGATATCTGCGTCATCGGAATCTGCACAAGAGACCCGCATGAAAACAAGCATGCGGGAAAGGGTTGTATTTGCCTCCGGCATCGACGGATCTATGGAAAAGAGAAAAAACAGGGAAAAGAGGAACACGTGTGGAATGGGAGTGGGGTAGGTTCTTATCTCTGAAAACAAGAGGTGCATGGGAAGAAATGTGAACTCACGGGGTAGGTGGGAGCAATTGTCACACACTGGATTAGCGTTGTGATATTAGTGCATCTTGTACCTGATTGTTTGAGCTCGTTAGGAATGATACACCTCACGAAGCTAGGCATTGTTCTCTTCAGCGTCATCATCAGCCTGTTTAGCTGTTCCTGTTAGTTCCAAACGTTCCCACAGAGAAGTAACGTTAATACAGTCGTGTAGGCAAAAACAATGGATGCATAACACAATGCTGGGTAAGAGGGACATGGGGAGGTCATACACTCCACTGTCTTCGAGGCAACGTCTCGCATGACAACATACGGCAAGGGTGACAAATAACAAACTCCCGGGCAATGTTGGATTTAGTAGTGGCGGGAGGGCGACGGTACGGCGTTGTAGCGCTTCAGTAGAGTCACAACATACAACACATGCACGTGGAACACCAACCCGGAAGTCGCTCCGAGTTTGAGGGTCGAGGGGAGGGGTATCAGGGGAAGGGAAGCATTTCGACGAGACGTTGAGGTTCGTCGTCGTCGTGGCATGGGACACGGGGTACAATCGTCTTCACACTGGAGAGGTGAGAGCATTGCAGTTGGGATGGTGGTATCCGTCAGACGGTTCCACAGCAATTGGAGGAGTGTATCTATACCTGATTGTTTCATTTCGTTAGGAATGATGCAGCGCACGAAGCTGGGGCTCGTTGTATGCAGAGTATGCATTAGTTTTTTGAGCTGCTCCTGTAAAATGTGTGCAAGCCATCGTTATAATGGGCTCCCGACTGCACGCACCGAGGACTTCACCGTGGCAGGTCGTTTAAGCTGTCTAATACTGGGAATAGTTGCTTACACGGTGGAGGCAATGTAATCATTCTTTAAGGCATTCATTTAAAGATGACCGACAAGGCATTGAATACACATCGCTTACAATAATATAATACAGCTTAATTGGAACATTAAATCTGATCAACAACAACATTGACAACACAATTATGGCATAAACAATGTTTGACTACCAGCTATGTAAACATTTATATAGCAACGCAAACGTGTCATACATTCGCGATCTACTCTACCGAACACGGGCATGATCGCACATATGTTTTTTATCAAGTGTAGTGACAGAAAGTGAACATTACGTTACATAAACACTTTGCACATGGTACATATTTACACATTCTATTCGATAGATAATCATCAATATACATTATAATCATATTAATTTTCAATATTATTCCACGAACTCGATAGTATTACAGCATTTACGGTTTAAATTTACGGTTCGTGTATTCCGTGCATCTCTACTGCGAACACAAATAGCCTATGTATTTGTACGAATGAAGCGTCGCAGAATATTAGCTCGTTTAAATACTGCTCCGTGTTTGCTGACAAGTTACTACAGCGTACCTTGTGGGTTCCAGAGATGGTCTGGAAGCCAGATCCCTTCTTCTTCTTCTTGGCACCACCGCCGCCAGCTGCGTCTGGAAGGTGATTTGTATGTATATAGATACGTGGTTTCGAATGGAATTGAAACAAATATGAGAATAACAAAACATCTGTAGAAAAACCACGGTTGTGCAAGGCAATACATGTGAGACCATCGCGGAAGACCGAGAGAGACGGAGAGAAACGGTCAGTAAAGTAGACAAAACGGGTGACATGGACCCGCAAGGGAGAAAGAGGGTGAAAACGAGGTACCAATAACCAGAACACTGTGAATGGTTCAAAGAGACTCGTTTCTCTGTTGAGTGTCACGTGGAAATCTAGGTATGAAGAAAGGCAACTGACCGTCCTTGGGTTCGGCGAAGAAGACGGGAATGAGAAGCTCCTTCGACTCCTTGAACAGGTCAACGACCGTCTGGTTAATGGGATCCTTGTTCTTGCCCAGCCAACCGTCGATGTTGTAGCCGACCTGTATGTGTACACCAATAGTTAAAAGCAGTGCCGCAAAATAACAGCGATTGAAGTCTACAAATCTACATTTTGAATCAAAGTGTATCTACGCACTGATCGTCTTTGTTGACGACTATCTTTACCGGAATAAACTGCGTACGGATAACGACACTGAAGACTACAAATCTACATTGCACAAAGTGAATCTAAACATTGTACGACTTTGTTGGCGACTACTTTTACAGGAATTCACTATTTACGGACAACAACAATGAAGTTGAGCATGTAGATTATAGATAGAGGGACACATCGCTAGATTTTGATGGCAATCTGACAGAAGTATCTACGTCGTCAAAATATCGCCGTTGTCGACTCGAGCTACGAATTTGCTGAACAGTTTACCCTATGCTAACTCTGTAAGGTGCACACAACACTCACCGATCCGGCGTAGTGCTTCAGCTCGAAGTGAGCCTCGAACTTGGACTTCTTGCCGGCCTTCGGCTTGCTGAAGTTGGGCGATTTACCGAGATGGTTTCCGTACAGCTTCTCGAGGAAGGTCTTGTCGGAGGCCTTCGGGAACATGCACTCCTCCTCAAGGATGGAGAGAATACCCATGGGCTGGAAAGAGAGAACGGATTGTCCTCATTTGTGTATCCGCACCGGGCACTCCATCGGCCATTTACAGCATGGATCAATAACTATCATGATAACATCGCGTATCTCTTCATATTAAATAACAATACAAGGTTGTTCCCTTGTGTATTAAAGGTACGACAACCGTTTCTCGTTTATTAACGTATATTTGTATGTTGTTCTTAATACTAGTATAAATATCTTGAAGGTATACTGCCCGCCAAGTTATGTTTCACAAACCCGAAACGGTGTTCGCAATATTAAAGTTGCACCTGCGAAATGTTCAGATTGTGTAATTATTGGCAATTATTGTTTTGAAGTTGACACGTTCCAAAGCTCCTGACCAAATTGAAATAATAGAATATGGAACAGGTAAAACAGCGGAAGTGATGTACAAAAGGGTTACCTTCTCGATGAGTTCGATACAGGCGGCAAGATCCATGCCGAAGTCGATGAAATCCCAGTTGATGCCTTCCTTCTTGTAGATCTCCTGCTCAAGGACGAACATGTGATGGTTGAAGAACTGCTGCAGACGCTCATTCGTGTAGTTGATGCACAGCTGCTCGAACGTGTTGAACTGAAAAGAGACGACAGGGGTCACTAATGGTCCCGTTGAAAACGAGGTGCAGCAGGCGCCATTGCGCCTGCCATCATACGTCACTTGGTTTGGTACGTAAACATATAAGCAGGGCTAATATATTGATACTGCAAGGACACTGATGAGTTTATAAGACCAGAAAAGGGAAACTTAGCTTATTCGATTACCAAGATGCGTTACGTTATGTTTTAAAACAAATTGTTTTGCATTGGATATGATATTGATAGGCCTTTTCAAAAGGAAGGAAGGTAGACGAATTAAGGGCCACGAAACGTTCAATACCTCGAAGATCTCGAAACCGGCGATATCCAGTACGCCGATGAAGAACTGCCTCTTGTTTTTCGTGTCCAGTTGTTTGTTGATGCGGCTGACGAGCCACTTGAACATTCTGTCGTAGATGGACTTCGACATGGCGTTCACACCGAACATCACCTGGGGAGAAACATTGCTCGTTGTAATTACCTCACTAAATAGACACGCCAGTCATAAGGTAAAATGTACGTCGTACAAAGCGCTATGTCCAGTCTTCGGGATTGCGCAAAGCAACAACAAGCGTCAATCACAGCTTACCCATGGGGCATCAGTTACCACCATCACAGTATTTTGATCGTCAAAACTCGTTTTACAGCGGCCAAGAAAGACCCTCTAGAAAAGCACAGTATATGGCAAACACGTGGGTAAATAACGCAGTGTGTTTTGAAATGCATCGCCTATTTTGTAGCTTAATGACCAATGGTCTAAGTAGGCAAATGAACATCGCAAGAGCCGAGCGGACCTCGGCGCCTGGGAGTAGATACTGTTACAAAGCTACAAAGCGTATTTGTAAACGGTTAGCCCAGTTTAGTTGTCACTGTTGCGACACTCACCTGGTCCTTGTTTTGACCCTTGGTCACATACTCGTTTCCGACCTTGACCTTCGGTTGCAACATGGCCTTAAGCAAGTCGGAGCAGTTGACCCCCATGAGGAAGGCAGCCTTCTCGGCCTCGGCGGTGCCGTCAGCCTCAGCCTGCTCCTCGCGAGGCCTCTGCTTGAACTTCATCTCACCGAAGTGCAAAATGGCGGCTGTGGTCTTGTACATGGACATCTTCTCATCGTCGGAGAAGCCCAGAACGGCGAAAGCTTGCTACATGCGGAGAGAACATTAAAGTAAGTACAGCGCATACAACACGTCTAGAGGAGACATCATTTCTAAGTATGAATATGAATTAGAATTAGGAGTGCTCGTGAATATTTGTATTAACAGAAGCATAAAACGTTCTCGAATTAGAATACTAAAATCGGTATTCATAATCGGCATGTGTCATCTATTAAACATATATGTTTTTTTCTCACAGCTCTCCTTTTTGTATTGCCGAATGCAGCAAATTTGTGTTAGTCGGCCGACGAATGTGTTTATTTCATACTGCTGATATGGTTATGTTTACGTGCCTGATTTCCAACTTATCAGAGAACTTTCTGCACTTAATATAACAGTAATAAACCAGCCATTTACAACTCCACGAGAAATGTGTTCTCAAAGTGTACTAACCAATCTTGCAAGCGAGATTCCTAATGCGTCAGCCACCATGCCAAAGGTAAAGGCCAACTACCCGCGCTCATAGAAGCATATGTAACGCATGATCGTTCCAAAATCTAAAATCCTACTCGGGATTAGGGCGGACGAAAACGCCCCGCATTTTAGTAGGGTAAATTGAGAACTGTTTCCGAGTCACGAACGACGCCATTTTACATTTACTCTTTTATCAAATTCGTAAAACAGATTACATATTTTCAGTAGCACGTAAACTGTTATCGTAAGACGAGATGATGTGTCGATGTTTATATAAAAGATTTCACTTTGGAAAAGAATTAAGAGTGATCTATTTTGGGCGACGTGAACGACGATCATGTTTACACAAACCTCTGCTGGGTACCGTAGCAAGGAAACGAAGGAGCTAGGGGTAGGGTTGGGTAGCGATACCTACATCCGAGATCTCCATCTCCTCTTTGTCGTCGATCGTGTCGACAGTCAGGGAACCTTGGTTGATGAAGTGATACAAGCCGGGGTCCGGGTGCAAAAGGATCTTCTCTGGAGAGGGGGCGTGGGAAGGTGAAACAGTACTGGGTAGAAACTCGGGTAGGGAACACGCAGTAGTGGGGTATGACGGGGTCATCACTGGGAAAACCGTGCCTCGCGCAACAGCTTATTTTACTTATTTCCCGAATGATACGAAATATTGATCAAAGAATGCTGCTACGCAATACTTCAAACTGCGCGGCCTCGTGGAAAGAGCCAATTTTGTTCTGTTCGATTTATGTTTTCGTCGACGAACTGAATTTCAAAAATACACATATCCATGTATTGTTGATAGTGTGGCCAGGCATCGGGTTTTCCCATTGATAATTATGCAGATGCCCGGAGAAAAAAGCTAAGCGTTGTCAACCAAACATATTTCCAAATGTCAACAGATTGTGACGACACATGAAGAACATTTGTCAAGTCATGAACTATTTGTTTTGATTTCCATTTCGACAAATAGCTTTTTTCTCCAACCAGACACGGTTAACAGTGTGACAGTGAGCAAGAACAAGACGGTCTGGATGGCGATGACAGTGGCCTGTCACGCGCCGCTGTACACAACACCTCACCACGCACAGCTGCACACAACTCTGACGTCAGATGGAAGAACATGACAAATTAATATGTCCATCGACCGGCCAGGCGGGAAGCGCGTACACGTCGGAAGCTGACGTTGACGAGAGCTCGGAAGTTAAGCCAAGTTAAGAATACATCCGACTTGACCAAGGCTTAGTTGATGTAACTTACATAGGAATCCACGCACGGTTCGTTCGCACTTCCGACGTCTCCATCGCGTCACGCCTGCCCGACGCACGCGCGCAACTATAAACCATTTGGTGGGGGGGGGGGGGGTAATGGGTGGGTGGTCACGCTATACATACGTGGACCAAGTCCATCTCTTCTTTGTCGTCTATGCTGTCGACTGAGAGACAGCCCTGGTTGATGAAGAAGTACAGACCGGGGTCGTGTTGGATGAGCAGCTTCTCTACAGAGAAAGGCGCCATTTACCTGTCTGCTAAAACCTAGTTATGCCGATAGCACGACTGCGCGGGAATCGACTGCAGACGATTAACTTAGAACCTCTTTTAACAAATGTTCTTAAAACTCTAAACGTCCCACTATCCTTCAACAAACTGGTAAGTGTTTAAGTAATACATTTATTTTAATAGTTGGTGTTTGTTTGAAGGTTTTGTGTGTTTGGAAAATGGTTCTTGCGTTTACGTTTCCCCGCAGAAATGCAGTTACCAGTGTTGTTTGAAAAAAACGAGAACATAATCTTATGTTACCATTGATGTCATATACATATATTTTATTATTATTTTTTAATTTATTATTAATTCACGCAAAAGTCCAAGTTTTCAGGGTAAACACGGGAGAAAACAGGAGAGTAGTTTGGAAATAAACCAAACTACTCGTGGAGTCAAACCACAAACGAAAGGTTTGCTCAGGAGTTGGTTCGAGAAGCATGCTGGGTAAACAGCTATAATTCGAAGTTTGTCCAAATCTTCCCCTCCCTCTATTGTTCCAGCGGGTGGGAAGGTTAGGGGAAGGTGTAGCCGGGTAAGTGGGGGTGTTTGGGTGGGGGTTGAAATCGATGGGGTTGGATGGGTGGGTTGGTGGGTGGGTTGTTGCGGAGATTTGGTTCGCGGTACGCGCACTGATCATCAAACAAGGAACAGTACCTTCGCACGGGGAGCGCAGAACATGGTGGGAACGGATTTTACGACGCCATTTTAAACTGTATCGCAACACACCACATGAAACACATTTAATTTCATTCATTGAATGATTTATGAATGTTTATTACTTATAATAAACAGACAAACGATTCATAATCAAACCGTAATTACATGGTTGAAAGAAAAAGTATTGATATGTTCATGCACGTCTTTTTAAATAACCACCTTTAATTTGTGTGTGAACTGTTTGAAATGGCATCACGTTCATGCTAACGCGGTATCCCTAGATATCAGGGTAAGCTAGAAGGAGAATGCATGCAAAAAAGGAATCGACACGAGTCACAATCTGGGATCAAAGTTTGGTGTCGTCGGATCGCGGGTTCGGGCGGGCGCTTGCAGGGGAACACAGTCGATCGCTCGAAACCTTACCAACAAATTCGGGATTGAGGCCGGATGTGAGGAAGTAAAATATATGATAGTTCCGCTCGACACCGGGCTGCTGGTATGTCACACGAGACTTCTCGAGCAGATCTGAAAATTTCCGGGAAGAAGACACGATGTAGCTTGACAACGTAACAAAACATACACCCTACGTTTGCATATGTCTTCTCTCGTCGCTTCCACGAAACCGTTTCGTGTTGAATTTTGTCTAGCTTCTGAAACTAGTTCGGTTGTATCGGTCAAAATATCATTCCACGGTGGAAGTGGTTCTTCGAGAGAAGAGATGTCGCACAGCCAACGATCAATCACCGAGCTTCCTGTCGTGTCCAATGCCGTAGGCATCACACTGAACACGTACAGGAAACGGACGGCCATTTGCAAGACGATGCTCTGGTACGTTTCGGGCAAAAGGGCAACGCACGACAGTACCGGGTTTTCTGAGGAAACATCCGGCTTTGTGCTTGTCATAACAAAAATTCTGAGTCACGCTGGTTTTACTATGGCCGAACAAACAACCGCTAAGCTGACCGGACCGAGAGCATCAGAATAGCAAATGTTCGTCACGGCGCCAGATAGGGCTCTGGTACAGTGACGCTTACCAATAATTTGGGGGTATTTGCCGGATAAAAGCTGGTAGAAGATGTGGTAGTTACGCTCGTTGGTCTGTTGGAACGTTACTCGAGATTTCTCGAGCAGATCTGAAGAAAATGCACTTCAGCTGAATGGTGACGAACCCGAAGAAAATACGAAAAGCCGCGTGACATATTTCCTTGAGTCAGCTATCACACATAGACAATACCCTGGCATGATTTACCATTACATATGCCACGTCGTTTCAGTATCGTCTGCGACGTGAAAGTCTGTCAAATAATCAATATAAGTACACTAATAATATTAGTACGACGGGAAAGGTAGTAGGTTTAAGGATTCCAGCAGACGAATAGTCGTTTGAAATAATTTTCATTTTTTAATATTAAAAAGACAATATAATAGTTGTTTTAAGCGACGTGCAGTACTTGTATAAAATTATTATTTTACCAGTTAAACTACCCGGGCGTGTAATATGCGTGAATACTTACAATGTGCAACCTCCAGATACTCAAACGTTCCTATACGGTATACAATCATACATGTATATCAAATGTGTATTTATAATCCTATAAACGTTCGTAATATTTCGTATGTTCTTATCGATTTTCATCAAATCCTGTGTTGCCATTTCGGTGTAAAATGACAATAGGTTAAACTACGAACTGCTATGCAAAGTCTACCATACTATAGCCAAACAATTGATGATTCTATTCATCAGGATCCGTTTTTCAAGTACAATTGTATCTCCAAAGTTTCGTAAATTCAAACATGGATTCATTATATGTAGGAAAAGAACGTATGCAAGTAACTTACAGGTTTCAATGTCAGCGCCGGCAATCTTTCCGTTGGTTCCGAAGTGGATACGAATGAATTTACCCTGTGTGTGAAGATCAGACAGATGTCAAGACTTGTTATAGTTGGCAGGAATTCACAACTAGTTATTCAACTGACTGCCTTATATATTCATAAATTGTACAAAAATATAAAAAGCCTAATAATCTTTAGAATAACATATCTAAATCTTATAGGAATAGCTGTCAGATTATTGACGTAATCGATAAGGTAAATGATACAAGTGCGTTTTATTAGATAGTGAACCGAACAAACATTACAATATAGGCCGAATGCAACTAGTTGTATTGTACGCCTAACATATTAATTTTGAAATATGATGTCTTTACGGAAACTATAAAGGCATATATTGAGTATGGTTTTGAATTCCAAACCGTTCCCAAAATGATGTTGGACTGCCGAAGATCTTCCGCAGTCAAATGTACCTTAGACGTGACCAACACATACCATGAAATGGAGATACAGTTTGAGTATAATAACAACTTAGCATGACATGGAGATACAGTTTGAGTATAATAATAGCCTTACACACAGGACACTTTGTGTAACATGCTTGATGTAGTGTCAATTGTAAGAGCTGTCCCATTTAAACAATAATAGACACTGCGCAGAAAACACAAAATTAACTCGCTATATTTTGCATCACTTTCTAACTCTCTCCTCGTTCTCTCCGGCGCGTGATGCCACATGGAGAGGGTAAAACCGTTCCTTTCGTTCACGAAGGTAAATTTTTGTTCAGGTATGGAATCATATTATAAGTTCCAACCCTGGTGCATATAAATGGGACAGCCGTAAGACAGAAGAATGGGTAGTTGGGATACTTACAAACCGGGAAGAATTGTTGTTACGCACGGTCTTTGCGTTACCATAAGCCTCCAAAACTGGGTTAGCTTGGATAATCTGGTCTTCCAGGGAGCCAACCTATGTGGGGAGGTACACACAGGGTCAAACAGGAATGCATCAAGGGATGGCGAAGGGGTGGTGTGTGAATGTTAAGATCGATGTCTTATTCGATGCCCTACATCCGGATATGCAGCATAAGTCTTCTTTCATACGTTATTTATCTTAACAAAGCAAGTTTTTTGCGATTCAATCTGGTTTTTAAATACCAGCCTGGCGGCCACGAAATTTGGAACAAGACGTTTGCAGCAGATCCGGATGTCTGGCAACAGGTACCGCCTCCTGTGGAGACGCCATGCAAATTGGGTTGGAGGTTGGAGGTCGGAGGTCGGAGGTCGGAGGTCGGAGGTCGGAGTTCGGGTCTTAACACTGGATTGATCGGCGCACACGTTGACGTCACTCGGGGTCATTTAGACGGAGTACTTACGAAACGAGACGAGTTATTATTTCTCGATGTCTTAGCGTTACCGTACGCCTCGAGCACTGGGTTGGCCTGGACGATCTGGTCTTCGAGTGTGCCCTGTGGGTTTGAGAAGGGGGAGGCACGGAAACGGATAGGGCGAGAAGGGGTGGACGGGAGGTTGTGCGTATTCGAAGGGAACAAGGTGTGAAGTGAGGGTGGTGTGATAAATAGAAAAACAGAACATTGCGTCATTGATCTGCTGGAACAAAATCATGTAATGCAATTGAAATCATCTTAGTAATTAATCTTTAAACCGATGCACGGTCTACATATTGATAACACATCGTTCAATACTATAGCATTTAGTGTAGTTGACGTACTTATTTTACTTTTTCTATTTTCGCATGAATGCACACCCGCAGTTACACACCCGCAGTTACACACCCGCAGTTACACACCCGCAGTTACACACGCGCGCGCGCGCGAACACACACACACTTACGCATTATAAAAAGGTGACCGTCTACTAGTGTAAATGCATAATTGCCATTAATATGATACGATCATTATTCGGCGGTAACATATTGAACAGCAGATATTAATAATATATGTTACATGAACCATTTGTCATAAACCAAACCAATCCCAACTGACGAAGAACGGGGGTTCAGCGGTGGGCAAATACAGTTATAATGTCCAGCGTTTTGTGCAAATACAATCTATTAATTTAGAATGTGGATATTAATATATGCGTTTCCAAAACTTGAATTTATATGACGAATGGTACTAGAGGTTATGTAACTGTGACAGTGCTTACCTGTATTTGCCCCACTAAAGATACAAATCCATCCATTGGGCGTCGGGTAAACCAAATATATCAGTGCGTGAAAACCAAAACCAATCGCGTAATCTAGATGATTCATAAATCTAGAATCTATACATTGCTTGAAAAACGTGGAAAGGATGCATGGGAATAAACTCTGGAAAATGAGCAAACCACAACCACACGCCAGCAAGTGTTCTGGTTCTACTGTCTACAGAATTACAGATAGTGGAATGAGAACTCAGAACAAGAAAACACACTTGTCCTATCTTCATGGAATAGACACACACACGTATAGTAACAATTTAAAAAGTGTTTGTGGGTGATTCAATCCATGCGAGGCAAACATGCAGTATAACTAACTATGACTCTGAGAGAAAAGGCAAATTTTGAAAGTGATAATGTGGTTATATCATCGGGGGGTTATTTGTGTCGCAAAGTACACAATCATTGTTGATTGATAATCGCCAGCAACATCAGGATCCGTTGAGACTCGTGCAGTGAATTTGTCGTTTTACCACGCCGTCCATTACGAATACTGGTTCAGTATGAACAAAGAAAGGTGCGTCGAGGGGGTTAGTGTCGGGGTATAGGAGCAGGTGGGACAGGGGTGGGGCTAGCATCGGGTTGCACTCATTGCTACCTTTCCGGAGTCATCCTCCTTTCCTTTTTGCGTCGCGGCCGCCACAATGGCGAAGTATGAGATTACTTTCTTCGTGTTCTCAGTCTTGCCGGCGCCAGATTCGCCGCTATAGTCGCGTGTAGTAAAGTGAACTAGTTATATACACTGCTACATCAGGTTATACACGACGCCGTAAAACGCTTTTGCGCCGTCCACTAACCGTGATCGGTTTCGAATGTAATCCCGATTTTCAATATGGCGACCACTAGGCCGGCTCACGTTTCAGCGGACAGACGCACCGGCGTTTTACGGCTGTTGACAGAATGGAGCAGGCTTTGCAGCTTTCAAACAAAGCGTACTCCAGTCCAACTATGCAAAACAATCAATCCTGCCGCCGGTTTTAGTTTAATTTAATATTCGACACGATCGAATAATTAGCATGTTCAAACTGCGGTAGGTTATCGTATGCAAAACTACCGACGCAATTTGCAAACATTGTTATTAAAAATACCAAATTGTTTTGCTTAATGTTCACCGGCAAAATTCGACTGTTTCGCACGACAATGACGCCCTTGACACAGCGAAACCGACCGTGTAGCAATCGCACGTGGGTGAGATGCTCTAGTGATAAGAGCCCAATACGTTCAGGACAGGTTATCGTTTCGATTTGTCGCCGCTTTCAAGGACGCCTATGCATAGAAGACATGTTTCGGGGTATCGACGACTTACATTCTGGTTTTCACCGAGCAATCCACGCGGCGTGGCGGCGACCACGGCAAAATACTGAATCACTTTCTTCGTGTTTTCAGTTTTTCCGGCACCCGATTCGCCGCTAGATGGCGGTAGGAGGAGAGTAAAGAACACTCAAAATTGCAAACACACGGTACAGAGACGCCAACTGTAGCAAACTTCTTCGTACTGTTTAGAGACACCAACTGTTACAAAACGTCGCTGTGCTGCTCACAAGTGTGTGTAATTAAGCTGCATTGCATAGCTAGAAGGACATTCCATACCTTTCCATTTACACTACATGCGTTGTGTTCCTACTTCGCTTATTTACACAAAGCAGTTTGTTTTAGTTGGCACATCTGTACGTTCTATAGTTAACAGGCGTAACATTAATTTTAGCGAAAATTGAATATGCACAGTTCTGGAATAAACCATTTTGGAATCGAAATACCTCTTTACCACTCAGCCTCACAAGACCCCGTCTTTTGTATAATTTGACAATTATAATATAACGCGCTTGAGTGAATTATGCCGAATGATTGAACTGTTTTCTCAAAAGAATCAACGAGACTTTGTATTCGTAATAGAAAAGACACTCACGTGATCAACATAGACTGGTTCTCGCGATCTGCAAGAAAAACGGATTGGTTAAAATATTATGGTAATCCTGTATGGAATTCATGGTGGTTACTTAGAAGAAATCTTGCTCTAACATGAGCACACGCGTAACACCGCAAATTTTTGCAAAAATCAAAGATATGGGCCGCGAATTAATGAGATGTAATTTCGAAGATAACAAGTTGTGAAACATGCGCGAGATCATCGGAGGAATGCTAATGAACGGTGACATAATTTATCACAGGTAATGCTAAAAGGCTACAGCAATTATATTTTCCCATACGGTTACCTACCTTGCAACATGTTGTGGTAGGCGTTGTCAGCCACGGAGAACAGATGGGGAGGCATCTCGTTCCTTCGCTTGCCTTTGTACTTCCCAATGACGCTCTCGATGTAGATCGGCAGCCTCTTGTAGGGGTTGATCGCCACGCAGAAGAGACCGGAATAGGTCTGCAAGTTACAAGTACAAGAAACCACAGATTAACGCCGATGTTTTCGTTGCGTCTCGCCGTGTACATAAAGGTGTGTGAATAGATAGTTTGGCCAATAGGTGTTGTTAGTTACTTCGCACAGTGGACGTGAATCTCGCTAATTCTCGGGTTGGTGTTGCGCACCTTCGAGACTAGTTCCGGTAGGATACGTTCACTTCCGGTTATATTCATTTCATTAGCAGTTAACCTTATGAAAGATAAAAACAATAAAACAAAGTTGAGGGAACGAGAATATGTTCTGAGTGTAAACTTATACTCTCACACAGGCATTGGCGAAGTACAATTAAA
This sequence comes from Escarpia spicata, assembly GCA_963995525.1. Classification (NCBI taxonomy): domain Eukaryota; kingdom Metazoa; phylum Annelida; class Polychaeta; order Sabellida; family Siboglinidae; genus Escarpia; species Escarpia spicata. The sequence continues at coordinate 35,273,414 of OZ023210.1, forward strand.
ACATAGGTATATCAGATTATATCTGAAGATTTCATCTCCGAATGTGCGATCACCTGGAAGTAAATATACAAAAATGTCATAATGTTGCATGCGTTTTCATATTTACGAAATCATTTCGGATTTCCAGGTAGGCTGCCGGTTTGCCAATTTCAACCATTAATTTTCACTGTTGCAATAGTGTTCTCGTTACATCAACTTTGACTGAGTATATAAATGTTGTACATTTCTTTTGAGGCAAGACTTTTAATCAATACCACTGCGTGATAACTGAATACACTCGGTTAGGTGAAGTTCAGTTATGATGCAAAACAGGACACTTTCCCACGCCAAACCCCGGTTGATTTTGAAATATATGCTTGTACATTCACGAAGAATTTTTTTAACTGTAGCCCGGATTTTGTAATGCATATATGTACGTTCACGAAGAGGGGTATTTTGACCTCTAGACCGGAAGCCGGAGAGCCGCCAGTGCGCATGTTGGATACGTACGTAGATGAGCATGTTTGAGTAACGGGCCCTCAGGTTGTGCAACACAGATGCTTCGTTCAGGTAGGTCATGTTGGCCATGTCCTCAATCATCTCGAACTTGGGTGGGTTCATCTGCTGAAGGTCATCCTTCTTCACAGTCACCTCCTGCAACAGAAGCGAGCCAACGTCACCACATTATAAAGTAAAGGTAAGTTCTTATACAGCGCAGTATCCAGGACAGCTCAAAGATCTTTAAACTTTACTCCCCGGCAGATCTGTTCAATTGAACACCATCTCGACTTTTCTGGGAAGCATTCAACCACGCTGCAATTGATGCGCGACGACTATTCGTACACAAATATCCACCACTGTCTTTAGCCACGTACTCATTCATACAGCTGACTGAACTGGAGCAACATGGAGTGAACGAATTTACCCAAGGTTCGACACGGCAGCGCAGGTTTCGAACCCGGGTCCTCTCGATTGAGAGTCCGATACTGTATCCACTGCGCCACTGCGCTCCACATTGTTACACTATTTACAGTAGTTTACACCCACCCTTGGAGCAACAAGCCAAAGGCAGAAATCACCACCGTTTCGGTATTCTCATCTTAAAATCAGGTATGCAGCATTTTGGAAAATTCGCACAACACCGATTATTATCTAATCAACAATAAATATCAGTTATAATCAAGGAATCATATAGAACAAATTTAATGATAAACAATATACATCTACCAGTATAATGCAAAGGGTCGTCAACATTCAGATTTGATTTAATAAGTTATATGCTGCTTGGTTGTGTTCTAGTTGCGGCTCGGCTATTTAACGTCAGGCGCTAACTTTAAGCAGCTGCGTCAACGTGGAAAGTTAGCCGTGCGACCCTGTAGCGGTGCCGCAGCAATTCTACGCCCGTTATCGGTATCCGTTTCGGCTGCTTAGTTGGTCTACGGCTCGCTGCTACCACAGCCAAATTTAGATTTCTAGTCGGGCGGTTTCCTTGGCAACTTTTCAGCTTCTGACTGCATCAGGTGCTGTGTACAGCCGACGGCGCCGCTGCCGTCGTCAGTTTATCGACCGTGTTAAATATTTATTTTCGTTGTGCTGGGGCAGGGGGAGAAAACGAGAACGGAAGTTTGGGACCGGAAGGAACTAAAACGATAGGAGTCGCGGTGTGGGAGGTGTATACATGTTAGGGGAAAAGTGAGGCAGACAATGAGAGATGAGAAAACAGGAAGAACACATGAAATGGGGGGAGGAGGAAGGGGAGAAGGAGGGGGAAAGAGAGTATATGGCGGACGGTCAGTGGTGGTCAGACATAGTGACGGAGGGTATGGCGAAGGAGAGGGGGGAAATGATATTCACTATTCAGTGAGTTCAAAATAAGGTCATGGGTCGATTTATGTTGCTATTACGATTCTAAAGGTTGCCTGATCCTCTTTTTTGTATTTATGAAATAATCGCCTAGAATCAATATGCTTAAGACAAATTTCGTTTAACAGACCCGAAACATTGTCCGCAGTTTGAATATTTATCCCGCGAAAAAGTAAATACAACAGTCAGATTGTAAAGAACTATATTGGCAATACAGCGGGCGCCGGATGATCTAGTCGCCAAGTTGTTTTATGTTCTGCATGGTTGCAATTTTCCCAGATTCAAGACATCCAATTCTGCGAATTTCCTGTTCATTATTATCACCCTTGCCTATTCCGGATAACAGTACAGCCAACCAACCTTTAACAACTAACAATAGCAGCACGGTTATACACAATATTGTTATTTCGCCAGTATCTCGTGCTGCGTGTCGTAATGCACAATCAACCGCGCTCGATTTGTCTAATCCAAAACTGCTCGTAGGTGATTTTATACCTGCCAAGGACGCTGCCGGTCACGTAAAGGTGTTTTTCTTCGGTGTTTCGCGAACTGGCTTAATTAAAAAATTTGTATTTGAATATCTCCCGGTTTTATGTTGTAGTAATAGTTCTGTGCGATTTGATTTATCATCAAAACAATAGACGCATGGGAGAAGGTCCCACTGTTCCGATTGAGAGAAACTGGACATTCGTTTACGGTTGAACGAGTGTTAAGAAATGAAAACGGTACAAACAAATTTGTTCTTGTTCAGTCCCGTGTTCGTCCACGTTAAATTGTAATTTGTTAATTTCACGCGTAAATATATTGTGACTCGTGGCGTGACTCTGCCTACCTGCATCGCCTCCGTGAAAATTTTGACGTCATCTCCGGTCGTACTCATGATCTCGCCCTTGACGTAGCCCTCCTTCTCGTCCGGGATCCAGCATGCCTTCTTGCCGTCGAAAGGCTTCGCTTCGGCAATAAGCTTCTTGCGGTCAACTCCCAAGTAACGGAAGTCCGGATCTTGCGGATTCATGGTTGCGGCTTTGTGGGATGACGACTGTAGACGCTGAGAACTGCCGGCAACTTATGCACGCGTAGAACGCCCTGGATCCGGTTAACTGCAACGACAAGACGTGCATTGCCATAAGTCGGGAAGAAGAATGACAGTCACAGACCTACGCAAGCCAGCCATATTGAGAAACTCATGAATTTCGTAACTTCGCCCTTCAGAAATCTATAGATTTGTAAATGAATTTAGATACTTTATATAAATCTACATAGTAAAATATGTCCTAGAAAACAATATAATACTATAGATTCAGTAGACTTATACATACACAATGTTCTATAGAAACATATCCGCAATATTCCTATCGAATAATCTATATGTTTTTTTAGAAAAACAGAATACTATATATCATGTATAATTCTATAGTAGAGAATACTCTATAAAAAAGCAATCCGCAAAAATCTTATAGAAAAATCTGTGCATTCGTTTGCTAAGGGCGACTATGACAGAGGTATGAGGAATAAACTTTGTATCTAGAACATGGTTCCCGGGCAAACATCGCAGCCTCTGCCGGTGAAGCAACTAAAGGCGTATAGTCCACATTGTGTATGCTGAGCCAAACGACCAAGGCTCACGTTTCTTGTTACCGATGTATGTATATCATTGGGAAGGCTGCCGAATGGTCGTTTATGGTGTGGTGTACTCCTGTTTCAGCTTGTAATCCGAGCAGGTCAATCGTCGAATATGTCGCCTTTCCATGTTGGGTTTTGTTTGATAGAAGAAGCTCTTGACAATGAAAATATATATTTTCCAGAACGGCACTTTGACACGGATTTAGAAGTGGTGATGCAGTTGTTAGGAATGATTAAAAACAGTTATATTTAAAAGATTTACATAAATGCCCAGGTTTTGTTTCGTTTGTTCCCATGTGGTAGAGAGCATTTACAGAACAACAATTCTTTTTGTCAATGAATGATTACAAAAACAAAACAAATCTGCTACAGTTCTAGTACAAAGGTAGAACAGTCCTGCAAAGTTCTAATACAAAATCAGAAGAACACAATCATTACGTTTTGACAAACGAAATTTGGTAAGTCATAAATAGTTTGATCGAAGGATCATTAAAAAGTAAAGAAAGCGAATCAAAAAGTAAAGAAAACGAATTAAAAAGTCAAGAAAGCGAATTAGAAAGTCAAGAAAGCGAAATCTGAACAAATTGTCCAACTTATATGTGTGTACGATATATCACTTGTCAGAACCATCTAAATGTCTGAAGCCAGGAGTAGTTGCGGCTTGGCCATCTCCTCCACCCACTTGCCCGCCATAGTGAGTGGGCGTGTCACTTCGCTGCCTGTGCAAATATGGCATTTAGAGCCTCCCTGGAAATCCCGGCAACCGCACAGAAATTCGAGACATCGTCGACAAACACAGCAAACGGTTAATTCAAAAACAAAAAAGAACACCACACACAGGTTAGGGAAAAGGTGATTTCGCCTGCATGTTGGTTCTGTAGATAGGGATGCTGGTCTCTATGTTACCTGTCACCGTCCTACGAAAGTGTCGTGCCGATGCGCCGCGAACGTTGCGGTGTAGCGCGCGCTCGTCGCCCGACAAAAGCAAGGGTAGAGCGGGGTAAAGAAAAGCGGTGGTAACACAGCAAACACACACGATAATCCGAGTTAGCTTCCGATGGTCGTTTGGCATGCATAGACGGCCGAGTTTCACGGGAGTCCGGTCTCCCGGTTAGTGGCCGCCCGGGCCTCCGTGTCGCAAGTCCGCTGCGAATAAATCCACGTTAGAATCGTCGAGATCCGCATCGACATAGCACACAACACACCTGTATATTCGAGTAGGTCTTTACACCGGGGAACGACAAGTGGAAATCACACGCAAGCATATACAAGAGAGGCACACTATATAATCCAAAGCCAACTTACGATCGAAAGCAGTTCTGGCCCTGCCGACTCTGCAGCGAAGTTATATACCTCTTCGGGGTCTATGATTAGTAAAAATGGCTGAGATCCCAACGCGGCTACCGATTGGCTGATCAGCGTAGCCACGAGGTGAACCCGACCAATGGCGTTTGAGCACACGACACAAGCATGGATGGCGTCGCTAATATTAGATAGGACCGCTAGGCTATTCCAGGAATGCATAGCCAAGATGTGGCTACGGATCCGCGCCATTTTCAGAGACCTTGTCCTAACTATAACCCAGCTTTATTAAGACGGGCTCACTATAGATTTAGCTGAGGACGCAAAAGCAAGTGGTTTTTGTTATGTTTCTTTAATGGTACAAATGTTGCATTATATCTACGGTGGCGTCATTGAGCCAAGTACCAAATGAACGTTTTATTATTAACAATCAGAACAACCTGATCGTTCACGGTCAAACGAACGCACGCGAGCGCGCGGTTATGTCGGGGAAAGCACATACACACATACACGCACGCACACGCACACGCACACGCACACGCACACGCACACGCACACGCACACGCACACGCACACGCACACGCACACACTCACACTCACACTCTCACACACACACATGCACACGCACACACACACACACACACACACACACACACACACACACACACACACACACACACACACACACACACACACACACACACGATGGGGGAATTGGAATTGTCGGGGTTCGCGGAATATCGTTCCAATATTCGGCGGTTCCGCAACAATCGGGGAAAACATACGGCCGGATCGCGGCGAGATGTTGATAAATACGACAAGCAGACAACCATACTAAATATGGTGCGGCTGTTCAGCCTTCGTCCACTGACGTCGACGGGGGCGGGGGGCGCGCCTTAATCAGTCGGGCGCCCGGCGCGGTGAGCACGTGGCAGCGGCGAAACCGATACGCCGGCTTATCTATACGAATCCCGCCCGACCACGCTCTTCCTGGAAGCTATTTCCAGGAGTCTTCGCCGCGCTCGGCGAGTCTTGCTGGCGCGGCCGGCAGCCAGCACGGCGATTAAGGAGCTTGTTCTCCACGGCCCGAAACACAACATTTCCATTTCTTACCTCTAATATAGGTCGGCCTTCTCTCTCTCCGCGCTCCAGACCGGCGCTGGTTGATCTCGCAGGGTTAGTGCGATAGTCAGTCTTAGGAGAGCGTCCTGTTGATTTACACTGGTTTAAATGATCTTATAATGCATGCCTAATTGCACCCCCAGTCTAATTAATTACCCCGCCCATTTTTAACTCGCCCCATCACCCATCCTCCCAGTGAACATCACATTTCAACTACATGTAAAATACAGGGTGTAAACAAAATCGTAACATAATCCCTCCCAAATTTGAACAGTTTCAGTGAGGAAGAGAGGTACGTTATTAAAAAAAAACTATGCAAACACTTCGGCAAGCTTATTTTATGTGTATAAAAGGGTAAAGCTACATTTATTACATTTGTCCGGAGAATAAATCTTAACGCTTTTTGTATCAATACTGGCCAACACGTTCATTCCAGCCCTAACTCGACTTCTCGGGAAGTATTCAGATATGCAGCAATGCTAGTGCGATAGCTATTCCTTTTTACAATTCCACTATGGTCTTTTTCCGAGTAGAACCTACCTACTCATTTATTATTTTATACAGCTGAGTGAATCGCATCCGAGTTCCAGATGTCAGTTAGAGAGATATGGTCTACCCCGGGTGTCGACGAGAACATACTCTGTTAACAGCTGCTGCAATCGGCGGTGTTTAACGATGTGACCTAGTACGTACGCACGTACATTCATACGTACATATATACATACGTACATACGTACATACGTACATACGTACATACGTATATACGTACATACACGGAGGGACGGACGCTCGGACGGATGGACGGGCGCACGCACGCACACGCAGACATACATAATACATATATCTACATACATGTCTACATACATATATGGGTAAGTACATACATACGTACATACATACATACATACATACATACACACATACATATATAGATACATACATACATACCTACATACATACATACATACATACATATACATATACATACGTACATACGTACATACGTACATACGTACATACGTACATACGTACATACGTACATACGTACATACGTACGTACATACATACATACATATATGGTACATACATAGATATACAATATTAAACACAGGGCCTATATAATGTTTAATATATATATATACATATACATATATATATATACACTGTATATATAATACTAATTATATACTATATCATTATAAATAATATGTCTACATAATTATATATATATATATATATGTATATATATATATATTATTATTATAAATTACTATTACATAATGGGTGTGCATACATACATACATACCTACATACATACATACATACATACATACATACGTACATTCGTACCGGCGCCAGGTCAATTATGCTGCTTTACCTGGCGAAGGTAACGAAATCTGAAGAATAAATTGGTGGCATTAAAAGTATGTTGTGCTTTCTTCGTTTATTAATTTATTATTGTTGTTAAACATGTTTAATGTATACTGCCTGCCAAAGGGAGTTTGAAAAACATAAAATTCGCAATTTGTATGTTGCGCTTCATAAATGTTTTAACTGTAAATACTAAAGAGCCACTATTGGCACGTGTGGCTTATTGGCACTTGTTGAAGTTGCCTCGTTCTCGTATACTTCATTAAACTGGGGCAAAGTACAGCGCTTTCAGTGAACTTCCTGTCAATAATTAGACGATGGGACATTATAAACTGAGTTGAACGATTCTGGACGAGTTAATCTTTTTAACCAAATAAGCATAATAATGTTTCTCTCCCACATAGAAGTATAGTCGTACTGGTTAATACTGTTTGTATGATTATGTTGCGAGAAGTGAGAACAGTGAAATGCAGAAGACATGCAGTTGTTTCAAAGAAAACGAAAGTGGATGGTATTGTGGCTCGACTACTTAGATTTTTTTAAGTTACACAGCCTGTTTCGCATACCATCCCACGAATATGGCAATATGAAGTAGTTTTTCATACGTAATCGCACGTTTTCTTTTTTGTTATGCATGTGTTAATTCATTGCGAAGATACACGAGAAGATAAGACCGGCAGCGACGAGGAAGTTGACGGGTTGTCCTACCTACGTCATCCCTCATTCGATTAAAAGGAGGTAGTATGGTCCTAGTTTTTTTTATTAATTAATGAATATAATGTTCTTAAGACTATACTAGCTATGTTGAAAGTATAATACCCCTGAAATTGTGTTTAGTAAGCCCATAAAACTGTCGAATCTTGAAGGTACGACCACGGGTACATGCTCAAATAGTAAACAAAACAAGCAATATGGCCGCATCGGGATGAAATTACTGCTATACCCTTTAATGTTAAACTTTCCCACGTTCAACACAACATACGTTCTGTTACAAATTACTACTAACGCTAATTCCGGATAGACGAACAGACTACATTCCTTCCAAAAAAAACGTTTTAGTCTGTCAGCTTGTGTAACAAACTTGAGGTTCTTGTGCATTTTGAAGTATAAATTGTGACCCAAAGAGCGCTTGTTGCCATTGTTATTGGGCCACAATGGTGGTCATTTTTAATTAAAAATGGCTACCGCCATCTACAAAACCGTTTTGATATTGCTATTTTGTTACAAGTACGCTTATGGATACTTGTGGAGTATGTTAACATTTGCATGGATGAATAGTTAAATAATTGTATGCATCCAATAATTATCATTTATGTACAACACTCAGTATTACTAATTAGCAACTGTCTACATACTTGATGTGATCACGCATATTGTTATTATTATGAATATGTCGTTCGTTGCTGTACACCGCCGTTGTTACAAGTATGCTACGATACTTTTGGAGTACGTTAACATTGGCTTGGATCAATCGTTAATTTGCATATATAGTATACATCCAATATGGCCGCTAAAACAGGGATATCAACTGCAGATCTACAATCTTGTGGCTACATCACGTAATCGTTCCGTTGGGGCAATATCTACACCCCTAGCTTGAGGCGGCAATCGTGACAATATATTTTGTATTTTCGTTAAGAAAGTTCCATCTATTAATTTGTTGATGGAGACATCTGACGAATATGTAGTTCTTTGGTGTATACCGCCTAACAGTAGACTACCATCAACGTGCGGAATGCATTATAGTTGTAAAGGTTAGCTACTAGCCACGGTCTGCGTGCAATACATCGTTGACAGCTGTTGTTAGTCGCAATCTGAGTGGAATACAGCAAACAGCAAGATCTCCTTGTTGGATGTGAAGATTATTTGGGAGAACAACAGCTTTTTGCAGCGCAGCACCTCTAGCCAAACCTTTCGTTTCCCGCGAGTTAAGATAACGTTGTGTCTCACAATGGGCGGACACATACCTTGGCATATATTCGGAAGGTATCTATTCTGGACGAACCACTGACAGCACAGCGACGTCGCGGCGCGTTAGGAGAAACCGCGGACAATAGGTCAGCAGAAAGCACCGGCCGACATAGCATGTCGCCGATTTGCCAGGTTATGTTTTGTATTGCTTGTCAACCGGACTGACTACTAGACTCTATAGTCGGTCAGCTTAGAAACGACCGGGTTACGAAACTACATGCAGCCATTTCGGAGATTAGACAATGTATTAAGTATACAATACGTTGCCTCAGTTCACTCATGTTTATGAGTGAGTACCTGCTTATGGACACGTAATGGTGGGCATAGGTGAAGGAATAGTCGGTTCGCTCAGTAATCGTAACGTGGCTAAATGCTTTCTGACGTTGAGTTTGTTTTTGAATGAAATGCACAGGTTTGCCATGGGGCATGAAACGTCTCGAGCAATCCTAACGATAAGAATTACCATACTCTGTGTGCAATCACTACACGATGAACACATGTCATAGTGCGCAACAACTATAACTATTATCGAGCTAACGTGTGTGCGTGTGCGTGTGCGTGTGCGTGTGCGTGTGCGTGTGCGTGTGCGTGTGCGTGTGCGTGTGCGTGTGCGTGTGCGTGTGTGTCTTAACGTTTCCCCCTAAACTGCTTGCAGCAAACTGTCAGGGATTAATCTACGACCCCGCGGAAGAAAAGTAACACCTTTAGTATTTTCGACATTCCCCTTTGTTTAAGGGTTTTGTAACGGTGTTAGGGTTCGTACCGGATGTTAGATGGACATAAATCGATAGGTAACGATGTTATGAGTGGATCTGAGCCACGCGAATGAACCGCCGATGAGTAATGCAGATTATTGGTAACAGGCGTTGCGAATTATATCTAAACAAATAAATTACGAATACTACCGGGAAACCGCTATGGACAAGAGCTCGTGCACACGTCGAGTCAAGTCTTGTGTACGTGCGTGTGTGTGTGCCCGTGTGTGCGCGCGCGTGTGCGTGCGTGCGTGCGTGCATGCATGTCTAATCATTGAACGAATATAATTATATATATATATATCCCCAACATTAAAAACAAAAGGAAATTATGCTTAATTAAGAGTTAGCATAAAATGTTGCACAGCGATGTTACGGTAAGCGTGTTCACTGGCGCCGGAACCGGGGGAGGGGGGCTTTGGGTGAGCCCCCAATATTTTGGTGTGGGGGGCTGGAGATAGGATTAGACCCCAGTATTCAGGGAAGAGGGTGTATTTTGTTTTGGTGGGTGGGTGGCTGGGAATAGGATTAACCATCCCAATATTTAGGGAAGGGTGCATTTTGGGTGCAATTGGGAGGTTTTTGTGAACGTGATTTTTTTGTTTGGCGAGCTTCAGGAGGGTGTAATTGGATAGTTTCCTGAAGCCTGAAGGTGGTTTTGGCGAGTCTCAAAGTGATGCAATGGGGTGCAATAGGAGATGTTTTGGTGAACCTGAAGGTGTATGCAGTTGGAGACTTTTGGTTAGTCCAAACGGGCGTGCAGATAAAGTGTTTTGTTGAGCATCAAAAATATTGAATTTCGCAACAACAAAATGTTCAACAGCCCTCCCCCATCTTCCGATGTCATGATCCGCAGTGGTGTTTGAAGCTCCAGCTCAGCCCGCCCAATATTAGTTTCGTTCCGGCGCCAATGGTGTTAGAGCTGGTGTCGGTGGGCCTATCGTTTCACTGTTGCCGCATTATCAAAGACTACGTCTTGTTATATCCAGACATTCCAGCAGAATGTAGGGCGAACTCATCAAGCTTGGAAGTGGCCCCAGTCGCTAAGCCACGGCGATGAAGGACGTACAGATACAGTTCAGCAGACGAATGTCCTACTTTTAATACGGGCCCGAAAATTTAGTACTGCTACATGTGCATTCGTCCTCGTAATACCGACATCTGGCGGCAACCGGTGTACGGAATATGACATGTACACCAATCATGCACGTGTTTGCCATATATAAGGATACATTGCTATTAAAAATATTATTAAAATTATTAACATCTTCGTTGTCGTGTCGTCGTCTAGATAATTTTCATCGTCTACATATATAATAGTGATCCTAATCGTATAACCGATTCCACATTTTGTTTTTATTATTGGGATCATAGTATTCGATCTCCGTACGTATACATACAATAACATTATATAAATGGAACGTAAGACGCAATCTTCTTGCGTAATAGCAGTCGAATATCTCTAATCGCATTTTGAAAGCGACAACGTAATCAAAGTGTTCCTGGATGTTATAGTCGCATATGTAATTACGACTGTATGGTTCCTACAACTGTTACCAGTACATACTGTTAGTAGGGACATGTTCAAGGAGGCTTTATTTCTGTTTGCCGGTACGAACATACACCCTGTACAGCTGTACAACCAAAGTGACATTGCCAATTCATAGGGGTGCGCACTAGGGCTGTCACAACTGATATAATAACGTCATACTAATAACGTGTCAGTCATGATAACGGTAGTGTGTGTGTGTGTGTGTGTGTGTGTGTGTGTGTGTGTGTGTGTGTGTTTGTGTGTGTGTGTGTGTGTGTGTGTGCGTGCTTGTGTGCGTGCGTCTGTGTGTATGTGCGTGCGTGCGTGCTTTTATACGTGTGTTACAGAGGGACCGACCGTTACGTAACTTGGGTTAATACCACAACCGACAATTAATTAGCAACATTTGAAAACCATTAGCAAAACTATTAGATATGTGTTTATTCATGCATGTGCTCGTTCAAAAATATATATATATGTTGCGGCACGATAAATAACATAAGTCCAATCGCTGTAACAGAACCAATCAATGTACTGACAGAAACAAAATGGGTGCATACCGAGCCCTCGTCTAGCCCTAGACTAGGTTCTGCTGATTATTCGTAGTCCTAGGCTAGTGGCGTTATATTTTAAGTTGTCATGCTTTTAGAATTATTGATCGCTGGTCGTGAACACACAACCTGGGATTGGCGCATGCGTATACTGGAGATCGCAGCGGAAGTTGCGCAGCTGCGCACTGACGTAGACCGGTCTGAGCACCAACGCTTTAGCGAAAAAAGGGCAGTGTATTTTTGAGAAATTATTTTTCACATGCATAAGTGCATTTGAGTAGGCAGATTTCCAGGTGTGATTGTAGAAACTGTTGACAGTAAAATGGTATATTGTTTGCTGATTTTACTGAGCGGAAGGATATTTGGCAGCAATTTGGTTATCTGACCCTTTAGCCGGAGTACTGCCTGCATCCATTCGTAAAAATTGTCGGGTGTAATACATACAGGCATTTTACGAGAGCTCGAAATATCTAGTTTAGACTAAACTCGACCAGCATGTCAATGAGATGATGATAACAGCAGGTATGAAGTTACATAATTTTTGTAGGTCTCGTTTTTTATAATCGTGCAAAACGCTAACAGGGCAACCAATGGGGAAACTAACTGTATACTGACCCCTTTAACAATTGATGAATACCTCATTCCACCCGACAACCAATAAAATGGTATATTGTTTGCTGATTTTACTGAGCGGAAGGATATTTGGCAGCAATTTGGTTATCTGACCCTTTAGCCGGAATACTGCCTGCATCCATTCGTAAAAATTTTCGGGTGTAATACATACAGGCATTTTACGAGAGCTCGAAATATCTAGTTTAGACTAAACTCGACCAGCATGTCAATGAGATGATGATAACAGCAGGTATGAAGTTACATAATTTTTGTAGGTCTCGTTTTTTTATAATCGTGCAAAACGCTAACAGGGCAACCAATGGGGAAACTAACTGTACACTGACCCCTTTAACAATTGATGAATACCTCATTCCACCTGACAACCGGTTGTGAGTACAACGTTGAAGTGGGTGGACGTTTTTCTTGGTGCTGCGTGCGGCAAACGGCCACGACGGCTTAGATATGTGGACTACTGTAACGACGAGACAGACAGGAAGGACTGGTCGCGAACACCGGCGGCAAGATATGTCACATGTGGTTAAGGTTGATGAAGCAGAGGTTTATAAAATACATAGTGACTTTGACATCATTCATATTTATTGGACGTTAAACATTAAGGTGCTGGTCTGCTGAGTCGCTGTAATGAAATTTTTGGTAACCATGATTCGGAGGAAGTTTACGAATTCGTTTTGCGGTTGTGAGCACTGAGTAGATCACACACCTCCTCCCGTCCTCTACAGGGGTGTTGAGGTTGGCGGTGGGTGGCAGGCAGATTCCTTCCATGGCTTACCCGCCGTCTTCAGCTGCAAGTCAGTCATTTTGTTAGGATAATGACCATCTAAAGTAAGTGCTAATTACGACGATGGTGTGTTTCATTATTTCACACACTAGTTCGTAAAACAAGAAAACTAAACAAATATGTGTATTGTTTCTTTCAAATAGTAAGTGAGCGAGGAGATAATAAAAACGAACGAAGCTACAATGGTCGCCATAGTTATATCATCGCATGGGTCAGTACACCGATTGCTGTTCATAGGTTCAATGTTTACCGAAATGCACTGCGCAGCTAAAGCTTCCGTTGTCTGATCCGGCCGTAGCGAACTGCAAAGCAAGTGCCCCACACCACTGTTATATGTGTAGAATTGTGTAATTTAGCGCATGTTCAAAGACGTTTATGATTAATGTTCTCCCGATGTATACCGATGTATGTTTCATCGTGCCTGATACAAAATCGGTCATGTAGTTAAGTTGCAATGACAATGCGGATGGACCACCCCGCCTGCATGAGCACCGCTGTTACATAAGAACATTTACCCTGATTTTTGTTATCAAATGTAGATCATAAATTGACTAATAATAATGTATTACTTCCCTGTGTATTGCTCATTCTGTAGGACCTAGACAGTATATGCCTGACATTTTCGCAAACCCGCATGTAGGTCTATTTGCTATAATAATAAAACACTTGCTTATATCCACCAAACCAAAGGAATACATTATCACCATTACAATATCTTGATCTCGTTTACAGTGGCGTTATCTGGAGAGATGGCCGCTATTTATTAAACACTGGTAGGAGAGAGGACCTCGAAAAAAAGCAATGCATATCGCAAAGACGTAAATAAATCATCCTGACTAAAATTACTAAAACGTCGTTATATTAATACAACACCGATTGGTAGAAAAGAGGTCAATAGTCCAAGGAATCGAATTAACTTACCGAAGAAAAAAGCGAGTGGACCTTGGCGCCTGTGTGGAAATATTGTTAAAATGCTCAAAAAGTTAGCATATCTTAACAATTTGATCACTTTTCAAGGTGTGCATATGCGTTTACATTAGAACATGGGGCTGACACCTGTTCCCTGTTTTCATCTTACTTCATCCGTCACCTTGGCCCAAGTCCCTCTACTTTACACCATAGAATAGGTGTATTGGACCTTTCGGCTTGTCCAGGATGATTCGATGATTACTGATGCAGTCGGGGTGCTTCTCAGGAACTTATCACTGGGCAGTGGTGGCATGTAACGGAGTACAAATACTTCGTTACAATACTTAAGTAGTTTTTTCAAGTAATCGGCATATAACGAAGTACAATTTTAATAAAGTACTTTAACTTGTAACGAAGTAGTTTTATCAAAAGTAACAATACTTTTACTTTGAAGACGACATCGTGAGAGCAGGGAGACAAACGGCAGACAGAGCAGCGTATCGTGGGATCATCTGGGCAGCTACGTCTCGCAGAGATATGCTGAACTGAAGAAGAAGACAGGGGGGTCCTATCGCCGATTCACCGGGCAGGTCGCAATCGTCTTTGCCAGCAAACCTCGCTTTGGAATAACGCGTCAACGCTGGCCTCCATAAATAAGAGATCACTGAGCGGAAATGATTTTTGTTTCGCTATTTATCCGAGCCCACCTAGATTTTGTCGTTATAACAAAATTTTGCCTACATTTGATACACCATTACTAACGTTACTAACACCATTCATCATCATCCCAGGCATATGTTATGTTAAAAAAAATTGCGTTTTACATTTAGTGCACTTATAAGGTTCAAAGTCGCTAAGACGCAATATTTTCGTAACACAGATATGCGTGGGATGATGTTGAATGGTGGATCTAACGCACTGAACTTTCACATTTACGCAGAAGTGTAGTTCTATCGACGAAATTGAGGTGGAGCCGGATACTAAACAAGTGCCCATGTTCGTAACTATACTGTTATTATCTGTATTATACTCCCTTTTACTGGGCAAGACGACTATGGTCCCCTTATTAGCCCTTGGTGTAAACAATGCCTTTTTCATAAAAGAAACCTGAAAAACTTCTGTGAAATAGATCCCTATTGTTCCTACTTCCTACCACTTATTTATTTCATGCTATAGGCCCTACAACCAAATTGTTAGACAAATTGGTTTTAGTGAAATACTTGCAACTTTCGTAAGAGTAAACATGGTGGTGAGTAAACACTGGTATCGACGACTATTGTCCGGCAGTTATTCTCCAGTGAAAAAGACGCTATTATTGTAAATGTGGTTGGATTTTAGTATAGTTCTATCGACGAAGTTGAGGTGGCCCCGGATGCTAAACATGTAGAGTAAATTAAGTAGTTAATTAGTATAGTGAATGTTATTGGGTTAAGGTTCGCGTAGAGTAAAGTACGACTAATTTCAGCCAAGGTTGTCTGCTTGTAATGTTGTTTTAATATAGGGCTTAATGTTTTAATATTGGAATAAAAATACTGCACACATACACACGCACATATATATATATATATATATATATATATATATTGGTGATGTTGGGATGGGCAAATCGATAAACTACAAAACTATTTTATGCTCGGCACGTTCGCGTGGTTTCAAGACAATTAATTATGTGAACTTCCTGCTAATGATTACCGCCATTGGCTAATTCGGGTAACGGAACACACAACATACAACAAACATTTTACGTGCTACACTGGAACAGATCGAATCAATAAATGTTTCGGTTTACAAGAAAAAGTGTTCCTTGTTCGTGTATGCGTGTGTACACGTATGTGCGTGCGTGCGTGTGTGTGTGCGTGTGTGCGTGTGTGCGTGCGTGCGTGTGTGCGTGCGTGCGAACCAAGTTCAAACTAACGTCCGCTCCCGTGTCCCCACAACTACAGTAATTGTTACATGGTTCCGGAATCAGAAGGCTTTGATTTTTGCAACAAAACAAATGAGGAACATGTTGGGAGAATGGTATGCAGGGAAAAATCGACTATCACATGTATGCCGCCCTAAGAATGTAAGTGTGTTTTTATGTAAACATGTCTGCTAAGGAAACATTTGCCGTAAGTCAATTATCTGGATCCGAAATACATAACCGTGTTGGCGACCAATGCTGCAGCGGGGGTTATATGTGGTTGTCATAGAGACGAAGTCAGTCTACTGGTGCACATAGCAGTCGCCCTGGTTGCAGTGATGCTGCTAACATGAATCGGTCGCTCTGTGATTTCTAAAAAAATCCGTTCCCAAAACACACGTGAAGACAAAATCAAATCATGCAGATTGCATATTGACACGTACGGGCCTAGACTGTAGACAATGGTTGATATTTGTATACGACTAGTCTTCGCGCATTGATTGCAGAGCCACCGATGCATGCACATTCACACACGCACACACGTACACTCACATTCACCACTAACACATTCACACACTCACACACGTACACTCACATTCACCACTAACACATTCACACACTCACACACGTACACTCACATTCACCACTAACACATTCACACACTCACACTCACATTCACCACTAACACATTCACACACTCACACACGTACACTCACATTCACCACTAACACATTCACATACTTACACACGTACACTCACATTCACCACTGACACATTCACATACTCACACACGTACACTCACATTCTCCACTCACACACTTACTAACACAATCACGCACTCACCACTAACACACACTCACGCACTTACACACTCACCCATTCACAAATACCAGCGCACACACGCACACGTTCACGTACCCACCCACCCAATCAGTCACGTTCGCCCGCTCTCCCTCCCTTTATCCCTCAGTCACTCCTTCCTTTCCCTCCCTCTACATCGCACGCACGCACCACGCACGCACGCACGCACACATACAAGCACACACACACACACACACACACACACACACACACACACACACACACACACACACACACACACACACACACACACACACACACACACACACACACACACACACACACAATGTCACGCACGCACGCACGCACGCACGCACGCACGCACGCACGCACGCACGCACGCACGCACGCACGCACGCACGCACGCACGCACGCACGCACGCACGCACGCACGCACGCACGCACGCACGCACGCACGCACGCACGGTCGCACTCACGGACGCGCGCGCGCGCGCGCGCGCGCACACACACACACTTACACACTATATAATTGCACTCATATTACAGGCACCATGTTTGCAAGGGTGCAATGACATTATTTAAAATTAGGGTGTTTTTTGTGAGGAAATACAAATGGGAAAAAACCTTATTGGCTTCATGGCAAGGTGTCCTCTTCTGGTACAATGCAAGTGGGCACGACCTTGTGGTGTCACAATCACTAATTCGGACAAGTTAATCCCGCCGAAATAAGAGGGGTGCTCGGGTATACCTGATGAACACCCCATGGATCTATTCGTTGCATTAAATATATTGGCTAGAATTTCAAAATATGTACCAACGCATGATTGTTTGATAATTCCTCAATTCGAATTTTTATAATAATTTATGGGAAGCAAAGAGGTTCTAGTATCTAGACCTAGAATATTGTCAACACCATTTTTACGGTTTTTATGTGTTGACCGTTGGAACATGATGACATTTTTCGACATTTATAGCCATGTTTACTACGACATCCAACTATTTTAGGTACAAAATGACCACTTATGGATACAACACGGACATCCAACAACTGAAATAAGTTTTTTTATGTCACAGTTACGTGTGTCTTGTGATGTCGTCAAATTAATGTGATTTTTTTAGCATTCTGCGTTTGTCTAGTTGAGAAGAAATAAATCCGCTATCAATTCCACTATTTTTCTTTGAGGCTTACTTGGAATTACAATTATATGTGTTTTAAATGCACATGTATGTTCACGATATGAAAACAGTGAATGGAATGTTTTTTTTGGTTCATATACTGGACGTGGTGGTACATATTTAGGTGACCTGTCTAGACGTCGTAGTAGACATGTTTACATCATGTTCACTTTGTCGAAAGATAACGTTCATACAACATATAAACACTTATCTTACAATTTGTAAGCAAACGTTTATTACGGTAACCCAAGAACATAAAAGTGTATGTTGCTATAACATACTATATAATGCATTATGTTGTAAATGCACACGGAAAGGCAAATTGTAACGGCGTCATCACAAACGTTGAACTTACTTTTACAGTAATGTATATATTACGTCTGCACCTGCACTAAATAAAGTAATGATGTAATTATTCAAAACACTCCGACCAATTATAGATTACACGGATATCGTAGTAATCACAATGGGTGTCGTAGTAAACACATGGTATATTATAATAAAAAACTAGTTCTTCGCAATAGGATCAGTTGTACAGCTCGGTAATTAGTACCTTCTTCTTCTTCTCTCACTTTTCCCGTCATCTGGGTGTGACAATACGTATATGAGGCAGATGTCGGGGGATCAATTCCCTGGTTACTCAGCACAGATGGCATCAGGTTCAGTACTCAATAAAATGTGATTTATTACAAATACAAACAGCGAGTTTCGTTACATGATGGCAGCGGTGTTTTTTAATCGAGTCATTGTTGAACTGTGTACTCGGTTATTTAGAACAAAACGCCGTAACAAAGACAATAAAGTCGCATGTTGAGTGAAGTGGGCGATAATGGCAGCGAGTTTCGCATTACCGCCGCCGCAGTCGTTAGAAATAAATGACGTCAATGCGGCTGAAAAATGGCGAAAATTTCATAGTGCATGGTCGAACTATGCCCTAGCCACTGAACTGGCTAACAAACCAGAGCCGGTGCAGGTCGCCACCCTTCTAACAGTCATTGGGGAAGATGCGCGGGAGGTGTTCTCTACGTTCAGGGAGTGGACAACAGACGGCGTCGAACAGCGGATTGGGCCAGTATTGGAGAAGTTTGCCCAGTACTGTCAACCGATGAAAAATGTACCGTTTGAGAGATTCGTTTTCAACAAGCGAAAACAGGAACCCGGCGAGCCATACGAACACTACAGAACGGCACTACGAAAGTTGTCAGAATCCTGCCAATTTGATGTGATTACCCCAAAAGAAATCCTCAGGGACAGGTTGCTCTTCGGTATCACAGACAATGAAGTTAGAGAGCGGTTGCTGAGGGAAACTAACCTGACGTTAGAGAAAAGATAATGGCAGACGGCGATCAGGCAGTGCACGCTGTGAAATCAGAGAGCAAGCGGCAACAACGAGGGCCGGCTGTTAGAGGCAGAAACGGCGCCTCAGCCGGTTACTGCGGGAAGTGCCGGCAGAGACATGACTTGACGGAAGAGACAAACTGCCCCGCATTCGATAAAAAGTGTTTCAAATGTCAGCAGATCGGACATTTTTCGAACAGATGCAGGCATACGACTAAGACTCGATCAGTGCGCGCAGTCGACGATGAGGAAGAGGTCTTTATGCTGAGCGAAGTATCGACGGTTGACGCGGCACAGGTAGTCACCGTCAAACTGGAGTCGGGAAACTACCTGCGGTTCCAGATAGACTCTGGAGCACAGTGCAACGTGATTCCTTTGTCTCTGTACGAGAAAGCGACCAAAGACTATAACAGACGTTTCGTGAGACCAGTGACGTCGTCGATCGTGGCGTATGGTGGGGGTAAGCTTGCTGTCGTGGGTCATGTCACGATTCAGGCAGAGACATTCATTGCAAACTTGAGTGTAAACTCGTCGACAGCGATCAGATCCGTCCTATCCTGGGGCGCAAGGCGTGCATCGGCATGAAACTGATAGAATACCACGACAATGATGAACTCAACCAACCAGAAACACAAGCATCGCCTGTGTACTCTGTGAGCAAAGATGATACGCAGATAAATCGTGAGTCGTTGATCAAGCGATTCCCAAAAGTGTTCGGCGATGGTGTCGGCTGTATGGAAGGTGAATACCACATCAAGGTGGACGAGAGTGTAGATCCGGTGCAACATGCCCCACGACGCGTGCCCGTGGCAATCCGTGCGCGGTTGCAAGACTCGTTGGGATGATCTACAGAGACCAAGACCAAGTGGATAAGCAGTATGGTCGTGGTGCCGAAAAGAGACTCGCAAAGTCTAAGGATCTGTTTGGATCCCAAAGATCTGAATCGCGCCATAGAACGAGAGCATTATCCTCTGCCAACCATTGAGGACGTAGCAACGCGGCTACACGGAGCGAAAGTGTTTTCGCTATTCGACATTCGCAGCAGGTTCTGGCACGTCATGCTGGATGAACCGTCCTCGTTTCTTACGACATTTAACACTCCATTCGGCCGGTACAGATGGAAAAGGCTCCCATTTGGCATATGCTCAGCTCCGGAGGTGTTCCAGCGGAAAATGCACCAACTCGTGGAAGGACTGTCAGGAATCGAAGTCATTGCAGACGATTTTGCAGTCGTTGGTTTCGGAGATAACATTGCGGAGGCACATCGCAGTCATGATACAAATATGATGGCTTTCGTTCAACGGTGCGAGGATAGAGGTGTGAAACTAAACACAAACAAGATGCAACTGCGCATATCTGAGATTCCTTTTATCGGTCACGTCATGACTAGTGAGGGGTTGAAAGTGGATCCCAGAAAAGTGCGGGCAATCTTAGAGATGCCAAGACCCACGGATGTTCCGGCAGTGCAGCGTCTCTTAGGAATGACTCAGTACCTGGCGAAATTCTTGCCGCACTTGTCAGACACAACGAAGGCGTTGCGTGAGCTGACATTGAAAGAGACAGACTTCCAGTGGGACGAACCACAACAGAAGGCGTTTGAGGCGATCAAATCGGCAGTAACGAGCACACCGGTACTCAGGTACTATAACCTAGACGAGGAAGTGACACTGCAGTGCGATGCATCGCAATTGGGTTTAGGAGCGGCGCTGTTGCAGGCGGGTCAACCGGTGGCTTATGCGTCTAGGGCCCTAACGCCAACAGAAGAGCGTTACGCGCAGATAGAGAAAGAACTGTTGGCTGTTGTGTTTGCATGCCAACGGTTCGACGCTTACGTTTATGGTCGAGCAAATGTGAACGTCGAAAGTGATCATAAGCCTCTCGAAATCATCATGCGGAAAAAACTCGATTCGGCACCCAAAAGACTGCAGCGGATGCTTCTTGCTATCCAGAAGTACGACATCAACCTGAAATACAAGCGTGGCGACACCATGTATTTGGCGGACACCCTGAGCCGAGCTTATCTACCAGAAGTGTGCGCGTGTGAGATAGCGAAGGAGTGCGAGACGATAGACCACAGAACGACTCTGCCTGTGACAGACAAGAGATGGCAGCAGTTGCAGTTGGCTTCGGAGCAGGATAGAGTCTTGCAGAAGCTGCGAGATGTCATTCGGCGAGGATGGCCGTCGACGAAGTCGGGGGTACCCGATTGTGTGCGGCCGTATTTCGATTCACGAGATGAACTAACGGTACAGGATGCGCTAGTTTTCAAGCGCGATTTACTGGTGGTGCCGACGTCAATGCGCAGAGAGTTGATGACGGTGGCCCATACGACTCATATGGGTATAGAGGGTTGTTTGCGCCGAATGCGCGACACGCTCTACTGGCCACGTATGGCGGCAGAGGTTCGAGCCTACGTGTCGGCGTGTGAGATCTGCCTGTCGATGCGAGACGCGCCGGGCAAGGAACCTCTGATGCAACACGAAGTCATTGCGAGACCTTGGTCGAAAGTCGCGGTCGATCTGTGTGAAAGCAATGGGCGTACACTCCTCGTTATCGTCGACTACTACAGCAATTTCGTCGAGGTTGCGCGGCTGGGGTCGGTGACATCACGCAGTGTCATCCATGAGATGGCGCAGCAATTCGCACGTCACGGCATACCGGATATGGTGATGAGCGACAACGGGCCGCAATTCGCATCTGCTGAGTTTGCGGTATTCGCAGCAAAGTGGCGTTTCGAGCATGTTACGTCATCACAGCGATATCCGACTTCAAATGGAAAAGCCGAAAATGCGGCGAAAACGGTCAAACGACTGTTCGCGAAATGTCGTGACTCCAACGAATCCGAGTTTCTGGCGCTGTTAGACTTGAGGAACACACCTACTGAGGGTGTCGGCACCAGTCCTGCGCAACGTTTGATGGGACGTCGGTGTAAGACGTTACTACCAGCGGCGGGCACGTTACTGATGCCGCGACACTCTACCGAGGACGAGACGCGGGGGCTGATGGGCGCAAAACGACGACAGAAATTCTACGCAGACCAACACGCGAAGCCGCTGTCATCGCTTGAGCCTGGTGACACCGTTCGTATGCGGTTACCGGGCCAGAAGCGATGGAGTGTCGGCACCTGCATACGCCAAGTAGCTCCAAGGAGTTACAAAGTCGACGTGGATGGCGTTACGTATCGGCGAAATCGTCGTCAGCTCGTGTCTGCTGGCGAACCACCCGTGAGGGACTCGATGGAATATAATGGGTCTCCTCATGATGACAAGCCAACGGTCGAGGGCAACGGTGCAGCTGAGTCAGTGCAGTGTGATGCGCAGGTGAATGGTCAACCACCTCAGC
This sequence comes from Escarpia spicata, assembly GCA_963995525.1. Taxonomy (NCBI): domain Eukaryota; kingdom Metazoa; phylum Annelida; class Polychaeta; order Sabellida; family Siboglinidae; genus Escarpia; species Escarpia spicata. Next base: position 35,296,383 of record OZ023210.1, read on the forward strand.
CGGCAGTGTGGCAAAGCTTTCGGCAGTGTGATGCTCAGGTGAATGGTCAAGCACCTCAGCAGGCAGTGGTGCACAGCCCTCGATCATGTCGGGCCACACGCAGGCCCAGCCATCTACATGATTACGTGTGACTACATCATGCGAATGATTAGATCGATATCGATTCACATCATATCAACTGTTGCCATGTTCTAGTTTTGACTGTTCTAGTTGTGTTCACTGTTCAAGTTTTTTTAGAGGAGAGATGTGACAATACGTATATGAGGCAGATGTCGGGGGATCAATTCCCTGGTTACTCACACCGATGGCATCAGGTTCAGTACTCAATAAAATGTGATTTATTACAAATACAAACAGCGAGTTTCGTTACACTGGGGTCGTCGGTATGGCTGGCATTTTTCTTTCCCCATGTCGCCCTGTCCATTACTCAGACCCACGATTTCCATGTCTATTCTCCATGTGTCTTTCCATCTGGTCTTCGGTCGTCCTCTCCTTCTTCCTGGTATCTCTGCATTTAGCACTCTTTTCACTATGTGCTCCTCTTCCCTTCTCATCACATGCCCTTCCATTTCAGTCGTTTCTCTATTATCTTTTGGACGCTTGTGTCACTCTCGTTGCTCCTCTAATATATTCGTTTCGGATCTTATTTTTCTTTGTTACTCCACACGTCCACCTTAGCATCCTCATCTCATTCGTCTCTATCCTTGCTTCTTGTCCTTTCGTTGTTGCCCAGGCCTCTGCCCCGTACAACATTGCTGGCCTGACTACTGTTTTGTAGATCTTCCCCTTCAATATCACTGGCATCCTCCTGTCGCACAACACTCCACTGCATTTCTTCCAATTCTCCAAGCTGCCCCCTCTCTCTTTTTGATCTCCGTTTCCATGCCTCCTTTCTCTTCCACGACTGACCCTAGATATTTGAAGTGTGTCACTTTTTCCAGCTCGTCTCCCAGTATCTTTACAGTTAGTCTGTCTATCTCATCATTCCGTTCGAACCTGAAGTCCATGAATTGGGTTTTCGGTCGACTACCCCTCATTCCCCCCTCTTCCAGTGCCTTATTATACGTCTCCAGGTACTCTACCATGTCTACCTCCTTTCCTCCACACAGCATAATGTCATCTGCGAACATCATTGATTCTGGTGCATCTTTTCTCTCCTTCTCCGTCAAGACGTCCATCAATATGAGGAACAGGTATGGACTCAGTACAGATCCTTGGTGCAACCCAACCTCTACGACAAAGTTGCTGCTTTCACCGTTGTCTCACACCCCCAGTACATATCCTATATCAGTCTGATACATTTTCCCGGTACATTCCTTTCTCTCGCCCATGTCCATATCTCCTCCCTTGGTATCGATCATATGTTTTCTTCAGGTCTATAAATACCACTCTGATGTCCTTCTATCCCTCCCTCCCTGTGTTTCTCTATTATTTGTTTGATAATGAAAATCGCATCTGTGGTACTCCTGCCTGGCATAAACCCAAACTGACTTTCATGTATGTCTGTGCATTCTCGATCATTGGTATATTGTCAATAATTTTCAATTAGGATTAATCATGACCCACATAACACATGCCAACTAGTAGTAGATATTCTAACAAGTTTTCTAGGACGGACCAGTGTGCACCACGGTTAAGCTAAATCTTGACAAAATAAAGTCCCGTTTCAACATTACGTTACTCACACACTCATAGGTCGTAGTCTGTTGTAAACGTGACGTTATGAAATGAAAACGTAGATGTTGCAATAAACATCGTTATTTGACAAACCCACGAAGTCTTAATTAACACATGTTACGTCCTCTTAAAAATGAGATGTTGTACATTAGGATCTCTCCAACACGCATATGTCTAACAACCATCGTTATTTATTCAGTACCATGGCGTCATTACATGGACTCCTGTAGGAAATCTTGAAGCTTTTTACCCGTTTCGCTGATAAGATAAACACGACCAGATCGACCTTGTCTTGGGTTTAAGTATTTTCAAACAGACGTTTTCTTCTTCAACCCAAAATCTCGCCAGATTTGAAGGAGTGTATTTTATATATTTCTCTGACCATGAAAGAGGTCAAGTACTCTCTATCTTCGTTATCGATGTCTTTCACCTCACCCCTATACGGCTTGTTGTCGTAAAGAACAGCCACATATAGACACTAAATGACTATTTCTTCAGATGTGGTATCGTCCACCTTCCTAAAGAGCTGCTAAACAGCGTCGTATATGTTTGTTTCACTCCGCGAGGTGAGAGGGGGAAGTGTTGTGGTCGGATGCATCATCCATCCAAAGCATGCCCGGCGTAACTTTCCGTTTATGAAGCAACATTCTTTGCGACAAGATGTCTTTCATATGAATTCCTGTCACGCACCTTCAGGCATTACTCTGGGTAGATGTGCCAGGAATTTGCATTACATTGGAGGTTTTCATTTCGTACTGGGCCTCTGCCACCTCACACACGGTTACCATCAAGTATGTCGTCTTTGAATTGGTTTATTAAAGTCAAACCACCTGAAGGTTTCTGCGCTGTGAACTGCGAGACACCGCTTAAATGCCAAGCGTGCATTTCCATTGGCAGTCCCTCCTATTCCGACGCACGGTCCTTTTCAACTGCCTGTCACGAAATATTTCTATTTGACGGCGACATCAAACAAAAATTTGTGATGAACAGTGAGGTTAATAGTATGTTTGTTCCGAAACTGCCTGGTGAGGGAATCGGTAAGATAGTGTACCAATGTGACATTTCGAACCAGCTGTTTGATCTCCGATATCACGTTTTGATAAAGGTGTACGTTGTTGGTGTTGCATGGCTGCGCTCAGCACTTACCCCAACATAACTTATGTAATATAGTGGGCCATCACCTGTCGATAATGAACAACCAGGCTTACGTGAAGCGTGATCTGTTCTTTATTGTAGTATGCACTTTGAACTTCCTCGCCATAGTTAAACCGTAATTTTCGGCGTAGTCTATTTAAATAAAAAGTGACGTGCCATCAATTCAGGGACCTTCATCCGAGCTTTCTCATTTTCGTCAAGACGTTTTTGTGCTGAGGTACATATTGCTGATTAACACGTATCGCTTCCTTCTTTTTATGACCAGTTCTCTGCTTATTACGTCATTTCTTGCAGTTTACAGCATTGTGTGTACCTACATTGCGTGGCTGCAATGACATTTGTTATACGTATATTCATTATCATCATCCAGCCAGTAATATGGTTGGCATGTTTTGCGTACACGTAAATGTAATTAAAAACATAACACAATGCATTGATACAGTATCTCATTTCCAGGTAGTATTATGATGTATGCATCTGTTTGACGTTAACTAAGCACATTCATCATCTTAAATTAACTTTCAGAAAAGTAAACTGTCGTAGTAAACATATTAAGTTTTAAACTTCACTGCCATTTTTTAAATGGTGCTGTGGACATTGTTTTTTTGGCTACTTGGTTGTAATATAGGGTCTATAAATCTTAAATTATAGCCCAAGTACATATATAATCATATATAATATTCTTCTGCACAGAGGTAACCACAAGACTGTGAAGAAGAAGAATCCCTTATGTTCATTACTTTTCGGCGCAATGATGCCACCTAGCGTCGATCTACGGAACAAACTGAATGCGCCATTTCTTGAGATAACGCCATCTGCGTGCTTGACCGGTGTAGCCTTGAGGCTTGATAATGTTAGTGTACTCGCTTTAAGTTTAGACATGTAGTGATGTACGCGACGTGTAGGAGTTGATCTTAGCGATGTTAATAGCTTTCTTACATCGTTACATTTTTATCGGACGCGCTGCGGTCGCAGAAATAGTAGGGAAATAGAAACTGTGACTGTCGTCTGTCGACAGTGTTAGTGACAGTGTCGTCTGCTGTCGCGTCCGCCACGTTCTGGCAAATCGTAGCATGACGCCACGTCGACGATAGTCTGCCTTTGGTTCAAGACGAATTGCTTAAGTTTTAGTTTAATGAAAAACAGTGTGGTTTCATGAAACAGGGATAGTTTGGTAAATATACACACACAGGTGCCCCATCTAAGTTGAGTTAAAAAAAAGTATCGGACCATTTCAAATGGCATTTGATTTGATATCTCCGTACTAGCTTGTCGAGTAGTATCCGGGCCCACCTCGATTTCATTATTGTATTTAACTACATTGTTGCCTAAATTTGTTAGCGTAGACGCCGTAGTGGGTTTACTTCCATCCTTCCACATAAATTATCCCAGGCATATTTATGTTACGTGTCGACATTTCTTATTTTCTTTTCGAACCTCTTATTTTATTAATATTTTTTTATATAACTACATTTTATGTCTCTGAGTCTGAACTTGGCTGTTAAGTGGAACCAGGTCTTGGGGCTGGGTAAAGCCTAAAGGTGTGTTTTAATTACGTTGAGCATGAGTCTCATGAGTGAGTGACTGACTGCGTGCAATCTGTAGCCAGTAGAGACGTCCTCTCTTTCTGTCGTGTTTATACTCATTGCTATGTGGCAATCGCTGATAGAAAAGTTGGAAGAAGCGAGAATAAAATTCAGAATGGATTTATTCATAAATGATTAATCACGCAGCATATTAACAAGATTGTGATCAATTGAATACTTTGATCGGATGCATGAGCCATGAACCAATGAATTGTCAACAAAATTGGTTAACTGGAACATCAATAAAGTAAAAGTAATACTTATATAGTTCAGTTGATTAAATAATTTAGAAGCTGTCTTACCCAAAATAACTTCTCGTTGCCTGTCCCCAACCAATTTGTTTAATGTTTGGTGTACAGATATTTTTTTACGATATAGAAACCACGATTGTGAAGTGTATTAATAGTCAAACAGCCTGTTGTTTTGGAGAGACCTCCAGTGTTGTTTTTGACTGAACTATCTGTTATCTTTAGTATTTCTCCCACATATTTGCACTACCAGGTGTTAATAATAAGCAGCGTGTGCATGCATGTGTGCGTCTGAATATAACATTGTACTTATTTAGGATTTATGCTGACTAAGATGGACACTGAAGCAGCGAAGCTGGAGTTATTCACAGAGAGTCACAGAGACCATGATGAGAGATGGACGGTGCACACATCGGATGTTGACGTCACATGCTTCGCCTGTCTCTTGGAGTTGCTGCAGGACCAGGATGTACTTCTCGTCAAGAAGAAGTTTGTGTTGTCCGAGCTACTGCGATTCCTGAGTTACCACACAGAATACCTGCTAGAGGTGCTGTCGGAGGACTTCCGGGTCATAGTTCATGCCACTGTGATATTATTGGGTAAATATAGCTTTACATGGAACGGCATGTAGGGTACAGTGGCATAGTGTACAGAATCACACTCTCAATCGAGAGAACCTGGGTTCGAATCCTGTGCTGCGATGTTGAACCTAGGGCAAGTTAGTTCATTCTACGTTGCTCCAATTCACTCGGCTGTATGAATGAGTACCTGGCAATAGACACTGGTGGATATTTGTGTATGAGTAGTCTTCATGCTTTCATTGCAGTATGGATGAATGCTTCCCAGAGAAGTCTAGATGGTGTTCGAATGAATAAGTTTGCCAGGGAGTAAAGTGTAAAGCGCTTTGAGCAGTACTAAAGACTGAATACTGTGGTTTAAAAGAACTTACCTTTTAATATCTTTTTAACGGTTTTAGTGAACACAAAGTGGTGTAGATTTTATTTTTAAAGTGTTGAAATTTTTTATGTATAAACTGTTCACTGTGTGACACATGCACAACTTAAATTTCAAAGTAAATCACTTGTCTTTTGAAACAGTAAAAATTTTTATTTTTTATACTTGTTAAATTATGCCTTCCTTGGTTCATTGTGTACTTTCTTTCTAGACTTGATGGAAGAGGGTGATGAGACATTTGCGTCTATGGCAGCGGAAGGTATATACTTACACGTCTGTTTATCTATGATGTCCGTTTGTCTATGTTTACTTATTATATTAGTTTTTCAGTGAAAATCTGGCCTTGTTTTTTGTTGCAACCTTTACTTGTGATTGTGTAAATACTGCAAGAAATATGAACATTCTTCTGTTTGAGATGACACAATAGAAGAAAGGATGTGCACCACACTCTCTCTATATATATATATATATACACATAGAAGATAGGGCAGTGTACGTCATACCCTATCAAGCTATTGCGTCATCCACCACATGTTTAGTTCAGCAAAGAAAGATTGTGCCTGGCATATATGATAACTGCTGCCATTTTATCTTGTTTATATTTTAATTGTTTCATGTGAAATTGGTAACATTTTAGCAAATATAACTGCTACTGCAGTTTCAGACGTGGTAAGACTGTATATAACAGATGTGATTGTTTTAATAATGACATTTACTCCCTTATGAATGGCATAATTTATATAACCTGTCATTTTAAAAGGAGGATTACTAGGAATACCCATGGAATAACTCCTTGTCATACGTGATACCTATGGTACAAAGACATTCTATTCAATTGCAAAGATCTCGTAGTGCATGTTAAATGGCATTTACGGTACTAGTTACCCAAAAGCCATATCGCTCGTCAATCCTATGTATCGTAATTAATTTACCACAAGTATTTCTGGTGGGTGTTTTAGGTATCCTAAAGTTGGTGATGTCAGTTAAAGTGGATGACCTAATTTGTGGACTTATAGACAGTGCATCTGAAAAGGTGATTATTAATTATGCACTAAAATGTATTTACCTAATTGTTCATATATTGCAACAACAAAAATTGTAGTGAACTTTATTTTGCAACAGAAGTTTAACTTTAATACTTTTTCATAAATGTAGCATGCATTACTGTTGAAATGCACACTTCAGCTAAGTACAAAACTATGTAAATTTGTTTTTAACTCCCTGATATTATTATAATTCTTTTCTCACTAAACTTGATGTTTTCTTGTTTTATGACTAGTCAGGCAGTACCATTGCACAAATGTTCAGATACTACGATGAGCATGTATAGCACTGCTAATTTAAGTAGGGTGTACATGTGCTCATTTTTGACTGCATTGTACTGTATAATGCTAAATTTATTTAAGATGGGTTTCCATAACAAAGAAATCATAATCAATGTGTGGGGAAATTGTACATTTAATTAAGATAATTAACATATAGTAAACAATAAAAAAAATAGTATAAATTATCTGTAACAAAAAGTAAATATTGTTTGTTTTACTGTCACTATGGATCTGGGAGAATCCCAGTTGATTCCTATGTTCTTAGTTATATATGTATGGAATGATTATAGTTGATCATGAGACTGTCGTAGGTCATCTTGGTTCTGTTTGTGGCAGTGTCTGAAGGCATGCAACTACAAGAAGAATGTGCCACTGTTTAACCTGGTAGGGAAACTGCTGCAGGCATCGCCCCCACTCGCTGCACACCTCCTACACGTCTACGGTAACAGATCAGGTTCTCTTTGGCAAGGCTTCCTCAGTTGTTATTGGCAGGTTTGCAGATACAGTTACAGCACAGGGATGTTATAGCCAGACAGTTTCTGTTAACACTTCACCTGTCAATGTGCAGTTGATATGGGCTGGCAATGCCCACTTCATTCAATGTGCATTCTCAAGTTGAAATTCTACAGTTAAACTTAAACACAAGTTGAAATTCAAATCAGTTTCAACAGTTGAAGACTAGGTAAAATGTAACTTCATTTCTAAAGTTGGACACGAAGTTGAAATTCAAACGAAATTCAACTGTTGAACACCAGGTAAAACCAAACTCAATCATTTGCACATGATATTTTCAAATGGTTCATTTACATACACAATTGAAACTCGCCTCAAGCCCAACATCTGTGAAATTTCCAACTGTCGGTTAGTTAAAATTAAACAAAGGTTTAGATTTCTGATTGAAAGTCCTATATATGTATAATTTGTTGGGGAAGTTGTAACTCTACAAGCTGTTGCATTTAAATATGTGAAGACTGACATAAATAAATTTACCCAAACTGAATTAATTAACCTTTGTGCCAAACATAATTACAACTGTATTTCTGAAATCTGCAATGATTCACTTCAGGCATATACATTATGTCCTGGCAAAAACATGTACATTTGTAAATGTTAGTGTGTGCGGTGACTGGAATGGTGTAAAAAAAGCCTGCTGTACAAGCGGGAGTGGTGGTGGGATGGGTGCCCTTGCTGCTATGCGGTGGGCCGGTCAAGTACTAACCTTTAACCTATGACCTTCACTTTAAGGTCACTGATACTCTCTTAATCCACGAACAGAGTTTTGGACAATCACCCTTGCGCTTTCACATAATTATCCACATGATTAAACATGGAATTTAATTGTTACTTGCTAAACTAGTAACTTTACTGTCACCCATTAATGTTGGCTAAACTAGTAATTACCTATACAGCTGTACTAAATGCTTACTGGCAGAGACAGGCAAGGAATAGCTTGCCTACAATATCCTCCCCTCCAGGCATTGCCAGGAACTCTAGCTGTAGTACAAAGCATGCGTTATGTAATGCATGTACTGGGCTATGTGTGCAATTAATACCACCCATGTGTTAAGTGTCGATTTTATTTGTGTGGTGTCAGACCAATGAAAGTGATGAATCCAGCCCATATATTAAAAATATAAATGGAAAAAATGTTAACTACACTAAAAATAATGCAAAATTGTTGGCAGACTTGTTGCTCAACACTGTTTTAATGCTTATTTTGAAACTAAATATACTATTAAAAATTGACACAATATTAAGTTTATGCTGTTGACTTAACTCTGGGTGACTAGTGAGGCATTGGTGCCAGGCATGCAGCATATTGGGAATAATTTGATAAGTTTGATTTGTTTACAAATTGTATAATTCTATCTGAAAGATTTGCAAGATTGCTATTATCCATAGTATTTAAATCGTTGACTGAACCTTCACTTATGAGATGCCAAAAATCTCTATATACAATCAGCAGTATTCCAATAACAACACCTATGTGCTGTCTAGCCTCCTATGTGACAACAAGCCACAGATCTATGCATCTAGCAGAGAATGCAAGCGGCAGTATTTTGGGAGAAGACATACCAATTTGTAATCGCTGAGCAGTGTCACTTGCTGACAGAACAAGAAAGCATTGGTGCTGTGTTATTATTGGGTTGGCCTCCCAGCTGAAGACACTACATTAAGATGCAAGCCAGATGTATGGCTTCCTTGCTGGTTGGAGGCGCCCATTTGGAAAGCAAGAGGCCGTATTTCATTGGAACCAAATGGAAATCACCGCAGTCTGCAGTCTGTGGCTCTTTGTTTTCTTAAGTTTCTTAATTCAGACTTAGTTGTACTGCGTTGTCTTGTGATATTATTATTATTGAGATGTGGGCTTATTTCTGAGATGGATTTTATTCTTAATTGGTTGTCCAGGGGTTCAGTATTAAGACATAGCCGAAGAGACTGATGAAATATGTTGCATCTCTGATATACTATGGTCTTTATACAAAGGTGGCCATTATACAGGGGTGGACATAGTATTGGGCTGGTCGTAATAACAGGAAGGTGAATGGTGAAAGAAACGTGAGCCTTGGGAAGAGCTGGATTAATGGTGGATATATATAGGCAGGTTGGGTTAGGGATGATCTCATAAATATGCAGTCCAAAAAATACAGGGCCTATCTAGCATTATATAAGGGTTGGAGGTGACAATTAGGTCATCACTATATGTATTGGTGAGAAAATAATTCGCGATTGGTCGACACTGTTGTGGATATGAGAACTAAGCAGTGTGGTGGGTACTGAATGTCTTGGCACCTCATTTGAATGCGGCAGGTATTGGCTGTGGCTTTAGGAGCCGTTTCGGATTGCTCAAAATAGCAAGTCTCTCGCCATGTATTGGTGGGGTGGGAGGTGGTTTGATACAATGTGAAATGTTTTTAGGGATCATTTCAGAACATTAATATGCAATATATCAGACAAAATTATACTTCAGTTTGTGGGGGGGTCAGATGCAGTTACATCTGGTGTCAGACATCATTATTTTTGTGGTTCGTTACTGTTATCATCATATCAATGTTTACAAACTTTCATCTGAGGATGGGAGGTGGGGCGTGAAAGTAATTTTGTCTGATATTCAACATCAGCGTTCTGACATGATCCCTTATGGAGTGAGAATTTATGAGACGACCCCTTATTGGCCGGCAGCTCAGTGGAGTGATGCACACAAATGGTGAGCCTGCCTTTGTGAATGAATGAATGAATGAATGAATGAACTTTATTTCGGTTACAAATACAAATTAGTGAACACATGTACAATGGATTATAAAAAACTGAAGAAAAAAACAAATATTGCAACCGTGGAGATCTTCTAGAAACCCTAGGGGCTTATAGCGAGGACCACCAGAAATAATAATTTAACAATAGTTTCCTTGTACCATAAAATTAAAGCATAAAAGTAGGAAAGTAAGTTCTTCTGGAACTAAGTGAATAAATCTTCTCATAGATGCAGTTAATGTATACACATACACATACATTACTTATAATACATAAATAGAACAGGTTGACTACTAATTAAATTGCACTCATAACATAATAGTATATAAAGAATAAATTCAGTAATTTTCAAGTAAAACATGAATACAAACTTAATCATTTATACCATGATAAAATGATGGTATCCATATGGTTAATTTATAAGGTATGATATTTAAACAAATTATAAGAAGAATTAATGATATTTTGACAATAACGGCTCTGAGTTTCTTCTTAAATTGATTGATGGATACAATTAGTTGTAAGTTTCGAGGTAGTGCATTCCACAATATTGGTCCTGAATAATTTGTTGTGAATTTCCTTGTGTTTGTTCTTATTTGTTGGATGTAATATGCATTATGGTTTCTCAGCTTGTGTTTATGTACATTATCAGTTCGCAGTAACATTGATGACATATTATCTGGGAGTTGTTTATTTGTTGCTTTATACATAAAAATACCTAACTGATGTTTGTATATATCATCCAATTTTTATAGTTTTAACTTCGCAAACAGTGGATTTGAGTGTGCAATATATTGGGATAATGTGATTATCCGAATAGCTTTCTTCTGTAGTATTTTTAGTTTTCTTAGATTTGTGCTATATGAATTTGTCCATAGTAGAGTACAATATTGTAAATGTGATGAAATTAATGCAGTGTAAATAGTTTTCTTGTGAGTGGCTGTTCACAGTGACATCAGCTCACCCATGTGGCGTCTAAACCAGGGACGTGCAAGTGTGACCACGTTACCGTTTCACTAAGATTCCCGGAGTTTAAAGCGATGTCTCTGTTCAATTACCGGGAATTATTCTCTCAAACCATGGTGGTGATTTGTTAAATTGTACTTTGTTCCACTTGATTGTCTTGGTTTTGGGAACTAGGTGCATATGCTGAACATAACATTCTTCTGTTGACCGAGGGGACGGTGGTTCAGTTCCACCTGCCACCATTTCAAGACTAAGGCAATTCTATTCACCTTATGTTGTCTGTATCTTTTGGAAGAGACTAATACTAGCCGTTGGTCCCTTCTAACTGGTGTCTATGCCAGGGGAAGTAAAAGATCCCACACAGGGGGTAAATGTGTAACCTGTCGTGGACTGACAGAGTGGTGGTCTCTGTCTCTATCCCACTGGATCTTGCTCCCAGTGGCCAGAGTTGCTCTATGGTTGGAAGATGACATCTAGCTCCTCCATGTGTCATCAAACTCGTCAGACGGATACAGGCAGTTAGGGAAAAGGGCGGATTTGAAGTTTGCAACTAGTTGAAGTCTAAAGGGTTAAAAGGCTGTTCCTTACATAGTGACTCCTTACAGCGATTGGCCACTGTCGTGTGAAAAAAGAAGATCTGTTGACTGTTATCATCCCCTAATCACTGCAGTGCTGGCTTGTCAGTTGGAAGGTCTCCAACACTGGGACAGATTGCTCGGGAATTTGCCTACAGCCATTTAGACTCTGGCTTGGCACTGTAAGGGAATTAACATCCCACATTGGTGAACATTATCTCTCTTCACCACTTCCCATTGTAGCATGGATTCAAGCAACATCTAAACATTTCTCCCAGGACAGTGTGGTTGGCAAAACTAGTTGAGGAAGCAGCTTTAATTAGGTTCAAATTTACTTGCAACCATCTCAAAGCTTGGATACTTGCCTCTTTTCAGTCAAGCTCTATATAAATAAGTACTTTGTATGGTAATGGATATCTGTGTAAACAGGTAATCTTTTAGCAGTAATTCTAACATGGCTGACTGCTTGCCAGAGAAGTCAAATGGTGTTTAAATATACTTATCTGTGAAAGGATGAGTGTAATGCACTTTTAGTGTTCTGGGACTGGATTCTGGGCTAAGAACTTAAATACAATAGAGGGGTATTACCTTTAAAATATATTTGAAATTCCACCAGCAACCTAATTATCTGACATAGAAGTTTTAGAATTAAATAGGGAAATGTGGACTGTTCAACAATAGGAAAATTATTAAAGGACTGGGGGGAGGAACATATTTAAAAAAAATAGTGTATATACTTGTGGTGTAATCATATTTGGCAAGCACTCGTTTGCTAGTGGTTTTTAAAACAATTATAAATAGTTCTACATATAAAAACATGGCTACTTTAGTTAGTATATTCCAACTGATAAGTTTTTGTCATACTAAATGTACACTTTAAAGGTTTCAAAAAGAAATGTAATATTGTAGCATTTGCACCTATGTGAACAAAGAACGTATCTGGAAATAATATTATAAGTGTATGTTCTGTTTCTAGGACAAATCAACAACACATAATAATTACCCATGATGCAGTTAATCATGTCAGTCCTATCGACGATTGCATTTGCTTGTAATAAATATGTGTTTTCGTTGGCTGGATTTGCATCTATCTGTTGTTGACTGCTGGCCAGAGTTTAGATGTTGATATATGGAGAGAGGCAGGTTGTTTTGAGGAAATAAAAGTGTGATTGCGGCTACTACGCAGTGATGGTTAGCAGGCATTAATCAGACTCACGAGGAAGCATTAAAATGTTGTAGGGCGACGATATATTAGGGCGAAAGAATGGATATTGAATGGTCAGGCATATCAAATATCTGTCATCTGACAAGTTCACTGCCTATAAAACTTTGTTTAGGAAAGTATAATTATGTAATTATTTTGTAATTGATAAAATTCACTCCTTTATGCTCAAGGTTCATAGTGTCCTATCATACGACACTAATGATTACTGAGCTCCAAGGCTATATACAATTAATGCAATTTTATTATATAAACATGTGCTAAAGAAAAACTTTGGGGATAAATTAGTGGGGATACCAATACTAATACCAACTCAATCTTGGATAATTGTGAGGGTAAAATAAATGGTTGTTTCATTTTTTGTAGAAGTCTTAAGTTTGTAGTGTTAAATTTAGATACATGAAGTTTACTTGTGGTATCACAAATACTGTAGTTATACATTAATTTTATACATCTCATCTGGTAAACAGGTCAAGTGGCAATTGACTGATTGTTAATTAGTGATTGGTGTAATTCAGACTGCATAATGCTTCTATCACAACACAGGAATTATTCTGAGAACACAAACTGTTTCTTTATGAATGCATAAAAACAACCCTGTCTGTCATTTCTCAGAAACTCCAGGAGTGGTGATTGTTAACAGGAAGTTTGTTGAAACAAATGTCTTGAATGTGGACCCGCACAAACATGCCATACTGCTAGTAGAGGGGGTTTAATATTTTAATGTTTTATCAAATCAAATTTATTTATACACCACATACCTACAAAGCAGATTCAGGGGTGTTTACAAACTAAAACATGAGGTAAGAAAACATTACGTTGTCTTTATATTATTACAATACATGGGTTACATATGCTAACACAACTACACATTTTGATTATTATGTGGGCCATATCTAACATTAAGATGAACATGTATGTATTTAAAAATACAATAAATTATGAAAAAGCCTGATTAAAGAGAACTGTTTTCGGGTCTCTCCTAAAACATCCAGATTCACGTTGACTTCTTAGCTCTAGTGGAAGAGAGTTCCAGAGAGTGGGACTGTACATGAAAATGCGTGTCGGCCGTACTGTTCCAGGTTAACTCTAGGAACAACCATGAGAAACTGGTCGGCCGAGCGAAGAGTATGACAGGGAACATATGCACATATATACAAGATACTGTGGAGTGTTTTCATACACAGCGCTGTGCATCAAAATCAACAGTTTAAATTGAAATCGCTGCGCCACAAGTAGCCAATGCAGCTGTCATAGTGCCGCCGTCTTTCTGTGTTTGTCACACCGACGTAAACAGAGGACGACACACGCAGCTGATCGCTGGACCATCTCTAGTCAGTGCAAGAAGGTTCCAGTAATACCGTACAGGGCCGCGTTTCCGAAGTGAAATCGCGACGTGACTAGCACGTGTACAAGTAACTTGCACGCTGAAAGCAGGAGAGATGATCGTATTCGCGCTATGCCACGTAGTTGGGCATAGGCAGCCCGACAGGTACGGCTAATGTGTGCGGCCATTGACATCGTGGATTCGAGCTGTACTCCAATGTTGGTAGAAGTGCTGACGTTGCAACCGCAGACATCGTTGGGAAGAGGCGGTGGCTGTGGAACATGGTTGTTTGGTGCTGCAAACAGTATCGCCTGTCTTCGCCTCGTTCAAAAGCAGGTAGCGCAGACCATTTGATCAACCTTTCAAGATCATTGTGTAAATGCTGTCTATCTCCATCACGTTTAATCTAATAATATTGGTTCCAGTACTGATCCCTGTGGTACCCCACTCAAAACTGATTTCCAGTTTGAAGCCTCCCCATCAATCAGCCATTTTTCTATCCAGTTAATTATACCATTTCCTATGCCATGGGCCTTTAGTTTAAGCAGTAATCTTTGATGTGGCACTTTGTCGAAAGCTTTCTGAAAATCTAAGTAGATGATATCTATTGGTGATCCCTCGTCTACCCACTTAGTGATATCTTCCAACGGTTGCAAATGGTATGCTAATTTGTTCTACAATTTCCAATAGTAGTTTGAGTGGAAACCCATCCACTCCAGGTGATTTATTATCTTTCATAGCCCTTATTTTCTCAGCTACCAATTCCGGGGTTACAATTAACTGTCCTAAATAGTCTGATTCCACCCCCTTGAACTTAACCTTTGGTACTGGCAGTGAACTAATTAATATCTTCCCTAGTAATACCAAACTAAAATACTCATTCAGGTCTTCTGCCAGAATCCCTCTAATGTTACATTTCCAGCACTATCTTCTAGAGAACAGACCTTATCCTGAACTTTCTGTTTGCTCCGAACATATGCATAAACACTCTTGCTGTCATGTTCTATAATACAAGCTAATTTTTGTTCATAGGTTCTCTTTGAATTTCTAATTTCAATCGTAGCGTGATTAAGTGCTTCTTTATGAATGTTGTAGTCTTCTTCATTTCCAGTACATCTATATGACTTCCACGTCATTTGTTTGTACTTAATTTTTCTAATGGCTTCTTTTGAAAAATGTTTTTTTTACCATTTCCCTTGTTTTTTCAAAGGATCGTATTTATCGACGATGCACTCAATTTCACTCTAAGATATTCCAGCATGCTGTTGTTGTCTTCACTGTGTTGTTCCAATCTATCTTTGCCAAATATTTCCTTGTGTCCATATATCTTCCTTTGTGGAAATTTTTCCTGTAGTGCTTTTTACTATTCCTTTCTGAATTTACTTTGATGGTAAAATGTATCTGGTTGTGATCACTACTTCCCAGTGGCTCACATATTTTGACATTGTCAACTAATTCATTCTGTGATGATAAAAACTATGTCTAACACATTCTTACCCCTGGTTGGTTCTAGCACATGTTGAGAAAGGAAACTATCTTGTACTAAAATTAAAAACTTGTGGTCCTCAGTCCCCGTACTCTGTAGAGATTTCTATTGTATATGACCATGGTTAAAATCCCCCATAACAATACAGTCCCGTTTGTTAACTTCCCTTATAGCATTTTGTACATTTCCATTCTCTTCTATGCTTAATGCTTATGTTTGGACTTTGATAAACTAACCCAACCGTTAATCTTCCCTTCCAACAAAGTATCCCCATAAACCTATGAATCCCACCCCCTCTTCTTCACACATCTGCTCAGCTAGTGCATTGATAGCCATCTTCTTGCAGTTTATATATGTTGGCCCCCTTCCTCCCATTACTGGTAAAATTCCTGAGCGAATAATGTGTTGAATTCTTGTCTTCTTTAAGTTCCCCACTAAATGTCTGTACTATCCCAGTCTGCATTATTTGTCCCTACATGTACTAGTATTGACCCTCCCTTGCCATGCCCCAATACCATCTCTACCCTTTCAGTCACATGTTCTATCCTAGCCCCCGGTAAACAAACAATGACATCCTCTCCCCAACTTAGTGTCTTATCTGTCTTTCTCACAATAGAATCGCCCATGAACTCTTCTCATTGCCCCTCAATCACTGCCTCAGCATAGCTCCTCCAGTTTGCATCTGTCTGGTTGTTGTCTTCCCCCCCTTTCCATTCCATTCTTTCCTGTCGATTTTTCTCTTGTGACCTTTCCTCCTGTCATCATCCCTTGTATCAACTTCTCTTCTGTCACATTAACTCTCACTTCTTTTCGTCCCATCAACTTTTTTCCCATCACATTTTCTTCTCTCTCCTCCCGTCCCATTTTCTCCCCGGCACCTTTACACTTGTCACATTTCATGCAGTCAATTCTTAAATTTCTTTCCCTCCAATCACCTTCCTCAGCATAGCTCCTCTGGTTTGCATCTGTCTGGTTATTGTCTTTCCCCCCTGTGGTCTTCTAGTATCTGCCCATGACTTAATTCCCACAGCTGGACAAGGCAAAATCCACCCAGCTGTGGCAGTCATCCCACACCAAGTGTCCCTTTGCCTTGACTTGGTGCTTGCAAGGTGCCATATCAGAATTTATTTAATAATAACGATAATAATCTAATTAGCTGTTCAGAATAGTTTATGCCTTTCTACATAGTCTTTAGAACGACTGTTTCCTCCATATAATATATACCAGAATGACTAAGTCTAAGATAAGTGGCCTTCTACTACAACATAACTATATATTTACATGTGTGTATGTTTAACCAATTCGCACTGGTTCATGAGTCAAATTTAAAATAAGTTGTTATGATATTTGGCAGATAATTCTTTGTGTGTGGTCTATATACTCCAAATAACTTATTCTCATATATTCAATAATGTAAACAATACTCTCAATTAGACTGACCTATCACCTAGTGCCCAACTATCCTATGCTAGACATACGCTATGTGCCCCCTAGCAAATGGTCGTAACACTATGATTTATCAACAAACCTAATATCGCTCACGAAAGTTAAGGTAGTCTAAAATACTTTCTGTGACTAATGTTTAGCTATAATCGTTTCTTAATATGTCTACAGGTAATATATGAATAATACTGATGCAAAATTATACTTATATGATCAATATTTCCACTGCTTTTCTGATTTTTACTGCATCGCAAAATCGCAATGATCCAGTCCCTAGATTTCCCCATGTAGGATGCTTTTGTGGATATGAGAACTGGGCAGTGTGGTGAGTAATGTCTTGGTAACTATGTCGCACGAGTTGAATTTGGTGTACATTGGCTGTGGTTTTGGAATAAATTTTGGATCATCCCAATTCTGAGTTAATTCCCACAGTGTCCCTTTGCCTTGACTTGCCACTTGCAAGGCGCCATATAGAATTTATTTAATAATTATAATAATCTAATTAGCTATTCAAAATAGTTTATGCCTTTCTACATAGTCTTATGAAAGAGTCTTTCCTCCATATGATGTATACCAGAATGACTAAGTCTAAGTTAAGTGGCCTTTTGCTACAATATAACCATATATTTACATGTTTGTATGTTGAACCAGTTCGCACGGGTTCATGAGCCAAATTGAAACTAAGTTATGATATTTGGCAGATAAATCTTTGTGTGTATTCTATATACTCCAAATGAGTTATTCTCATATATATTCAATAATGTAAACAACACTCTGAATTAGATTGACCTGTCACCTAGTGCCCAACTATTCTATGCTAGATAAACGCTATGTGCCCCCTAGCAAATGGGCATACGATTTATCAACAAACCTAATATCGCTCAAGAATGCCAAGGTAGTCTAAAATACTTCCTCTGACTAACGTTTAGCTATAATTGTTTCTTAATATGTCTATAGGTAGTTTATGAATAATACTGATGCAAAATTATACTTATCTGATCAATATTTCCACTGCTTTTCCGATTTTTCCTGCACCGCAAAATCTCAATGATCCAGTCCCAAGATTTTCCCGCCAAGACGAGAAGATTATATTAAAAATGAGGAGCGCTCGGTAGAGGTAAATTTAAATGTATCTATATGTTGAGTCTGCCATTTGATGCACGCTGTTGTAAGTACACTGACAGCAGTTGATGCCAATGAGTGAAAGCTTGAGCATGTTTATGCTAAGTAGGTAGCAGCTGATTAACAGATACAGTTACACACATTAACAGTTTCTAATCATGCCTTGCAGGCAAATTGCATACTTAAGTAAGCAAACTGAATTTATGCTGCAGAACTATTTCATTACCCCAAACTTGGGCAAAAATTGGCTGGTTCTTAGCTCAACATTTACCAGTGCAGATACAAGGCGCTTTATTTTACCAGGGTACCTATGGCTATGGTCATGATATATTATAGGTTGACCCCCAGGATAGCAGCTGTTCATTTCACTTATTTAGACACCTGAATGAACTAAGGTAATGAGTACTGGAAGACATTGACAATACTTTTCAAAGCACTTGCCAGCTGATTACTGGTAGTAGAAGCCGGGAAGGGCCATTTCCCTAATAACAAGAGTTGGGTTTTAAGAGCAGCTTTGGTGTGATCGCAGAAGTTTGCAATGCCTCAAAAACTTACATAGCATTAAGTTTGGATGAGTGATGGTTTGATCATCGCCAGGCATCATGAGGAATATAAATCGTTGCTGTCATGACATGTATCGAGTTGAAACTTGAGACATCCCCTTAAACACATAAATGAACTTAAAGACAATGATTACTGAAAAATGTTACCAAGCTTTCTAGCGTTTGCCTGCAGATCTGTAGCGGCAAAAGGACAGTTCTGTGGTATCAACAATCTGACTAGTGAGGCAGCTTCAATTATTTAACAAATAAAATTCAGATAATCTTCCTTTCAAAGTTTTAAATACATTTTACAGAAACACATTGATGATTTTAAAAGATAAAAATCAGCATGATGCAATTAAACTGCCACTGAAAAAGTAACAAGTCTTTTCACCAGTACCAATTACATTTTCATTGATTCTGTTACTGTTAAACTATATATGATTGCAATTCTAGAATTCTAATTGGAAGTGGAATTCATATTACAACATAATAGACACTAAATGTGATGGCAGTGGGGTAACCTCATTTGCTGAATTGCATTGAATTGTTACATATATCTAGATTTAATGCCCAGAAAACTGTGTAACTATCATTGTGAGAATTTATTTAATGCTAACATGCTGGCTTCAGGTTGTACTTCAAGATTTGGTACCAGCAAGATATTCACACTTTTTTATGGCTACCAGATGTGCAGGGTTATGTACTGCCCCCTCACAGGCACAGGATAAGGCCCAAGTATGCTCATTGAGTGGGTGTGAGCTATGTGTACACATGAACCCAGCAGTTTGGATTACCTAGTACAGTGCAACTAGATCTAGGTGTGAATTTCCTAGGTGAAGATCATTAGAAATTCTAGTATTCTTGACTTAATTTGCACCATTTTGATAGTTATTTCTTTCAGATTATTTAAATTTAGCATTTGTTATTTATTGTTATTTAAAAAATGGTGTAAATTAATTATTTATGTGATTTTAGTTTTTAAATATACATTCATTTATGTATCTGATTTTATCATTTTCAAATATTTATGTTTGTTAAACAAATATTTTATATCATAACAATTATTTTTAGATTTGATGAAACATTGTAAAGTGCCTCAGCACAATTAGTTGGATGTGGCTCTATGTAAGACATTTATTATTATTAGAAAGAATAATATGAAGATTCTCAAATTCAAAAAGTGATGCAATTGGCACTTTTTTTTAAATGGAGGCAATCTGGTCATTTTTATCAGAAATTCATGTCATACAATATTTAACTTACTGACTGCCCAAATAAACTTTAATTAATTTTGCTGTTGGAATAAATATTGCTGTGTACCATACATAACAAGATTTTTGTAATAAAAATGCATTTTTAATGCCTACATCTGCACACTGTCACACTTGTGCATTTTGTAACAGCCAGGAAATGGAAAAATACTGATAAGATTGTTTTATAAGCTAAAACATTCAGCGTTGTGAAAAAGCAACCAGGCACGTAACACTTAATATGTAGGCAGACTAAACAGTTTGCATATGGCAAGAAGTGTAGTCCGGTGTTCGAGCATAAACAGTGGAGCCCTCGGTGCCCTGCTGTTGATTCTTCATACTTGCCACCAACAGGCTCTCGATTTACTGCAGCTGCCCCTTGCACCCTCCCACTGTAGCCACTCCTTTTTTGGGGTGCTTAATATGATTACACTCTGGTTACCATGGCAACGTGTGCCACCACTGCCGGCTGGTCGTTATCCAGGAATAATTTCCAGGAGGTGCCATTGGCAGTGAGATGCCGACCAGCTGTATGCACTGCTAAATTAGTGGTTACACCCGTCAACCCTGACCAGTCCCCATCTCACCTGTAGGCCGTAACTTTGATGTACGGCAACCGGGATACCTGTGTCTGCCTACCCATTTGATACGCCTACTCCTAACTGGCTCGGCCAAAGTGCCATTAGGGTGGTCAGTAACCTCTCCTTCCATCTCCTGCTTTAGTTCATTTGAGGATGTCCAGTCGTACCTAAATAACTGTGTTGACGTTGATATTGTACAACAAACAGGCCACTTACTCGCTGAAGCTGTTATGCCTATATCTATGACATCAGTCTAGCAGACGATGCCAGTGTTCGTCAGTCCTATCAGATGATGACATTGTTGAATGTCAACAATGGCTGGCTACTGACATATAATGTGCTTCTTGTCCTGCCTTGAAGTTGAAGATTGACAGCTTTTGGAGTAGCTTTCATGCAGTAAACTAAAAATTTATTTTAAGTACACTAAACTTGCAGACATTGTTTGTAAAATTGACATAGCCAAGGAAATGTTTCTTGCAACTATTTTCAGGTGTATCGGTCTTAATGGAGTATGATAATAATTAATAAAAATAAATATATTTTGACTGTGACTACTGATTTGACACTAACATATGCTCCAAGCATGGATGTAAGTTGGTTATAAGACACCTTGATTCCATATATTTCACCATGTTGGACATACTTAACAGAAATTCTGCACTAAACACTGTTGGCTGGTGAAAGCCCAGCAGAAGCCAGATACTGTTGGACTGTTGCTATTTCTGTAGGGAGCATTAGCTTTTTGGCAGTGGTCATCATTTTATGTTCTTTTTTATAGGAAACTCAACTAAAATGTATTATTTGCAAAATTATTCCTATAACCTTTAATTTGTTATGGTGACATGTTCTGATGGTTGTACAATACTCCCAAGATACCCTGACATTTGCAGAATTATTTATTTCCACCCAACAAAATGCAATGTAGAGCATATCAAGAGCTAGGACTAATTCAAATAGAAACAAGTCACATGGATTTGATGGACCCAAACAAACATTGTAATGGGATAAACTAACTGAATACTCTGAAAATAGGATTTAAATGGTAACCAGTAACCAGAGAAATAGATGTATATATATCTTTGAAGTATACAACACTAGAACCAATGCAGGTACATGTATGCATAACTAGGTACTGGAATGGACAGTTACATAACTGATGAATTCAAGACTCATTTATTTTGGTGTTTGATCCCCTACAATTCCTTTAAAACCTTTCTGTGTCCTTTGAAATTCTTATAAGTCCTTTTCATTTAAATCCTTTATAAAGACTAAAACAGTTACTTCACATTCCTTTATTTTGTTGGTGTATGACAGCTACAGTCCTACATGTTGAATGAAAAATGAGAGACAAAACACTAGCCTAATAACTACTTTTGTAGCAGTTTTTAAGATGCCAAAGGCAGTTTGTACCTGTGTGCTATGTCCATATTGTACGCTGTGGGCCATCAGAATCGGTTCAAACTGCCCTGGTTTGATCTAGCTTGTACTATGTACATCAGAGCCATGCCTGACTTGTGCACATGATAGCTTCAAGACGGCATCCCATGGCCAGTGGTGCAGAAGACTAACGCAGGCAGCTGTTAACTCACTACCTTAACCAGCCAGGAAAGGTCACTGGTTTCATGGGGCATTTAGGTGACTACACTAAGGCACTGCCCTTGCTTTCTGTTGCTAGTCAACTCACAGACATGCTGAGTGTCATGTTTGCTAGATCACACGAGAGCTGCATGAAGATTTGTTCAGGTTTTCATATTTCCAGCGAGTTACTTTTTACCAATGTTAAGGTGTCTCCCATGTTAGCAACATTCTATGTTTCAATGGAAGTCTTCGTCTTGACTTCCTTACGTATGTGAATTATTTCTGTTTGTAATTTGAATATCTGGTCAAAATAAATATGTCTGTCTGTCTGTCTGTCTGTCTGTCTGTCTGTCTTATCTTTCTTTGTTTATTATAGTAAACATTTGTATGTATAAAGTGGAGGAAATCATAGATATCTGATTTCTCTAGTAAAGTTGGTGCTAAACATGTGATATATGAAATGTGTTATCAGAGTAATTACCTTATCTGTTGCTGTATGCTGTTGTGTCCCAGACATAATTTGTACCATTTTAAATTTAAATCTGTACAACAGGTCAGTATTCACACAGCAACACAATTTGTTGATAGAATAGTTGTAACATGTCATTTCTATTTGGTGAAAATTAATCAAATTAATTTGTTGTTGTTCTTGTCATAGGCCCTAAAGGGGAAGGCTGGCGTCAGTTGTTACCGATCGAGTGTCTTTTTTCATTCTTCCATCACTGACCCCATTTCATTGGCCCACCTGATTCCACTCCTTCAATCTCTCGCTCGCATTATCCACTCCCCTTCGTCCCAATCCTACTACAGGGTACATCTCTCTTCTCCCATCTCAGTCTTCTCCTACCCTTCACGTTGAGGACATCCGCTCTCTTTGTTAACCTTATGTTCAACACTAGAATACCCTAGCTGCTCTATGTTTCATTGTTAGACCCTGTCTTCAACACTACAATACCCTAGCTGCTCTGTGTTTCATTGTTAGACCCTGTCTTCAACACTAGAATACCCTGGTTGCTCTGTGTTTCATTGTTAGACCCTGTCTTCAACACTAGAATACCCTGGCTGCTCTATGTTTCATTGTTAGACCCTGTCTTCAACACTAGAATGTCCTAGCTGCTTTTAATAGCACATCTAGGTTTCGTTGTTAGACCCCGTTTTCAACACTAGAATGTCCTAGCTGCTTTTAATAGCGTATCTAGGTTTCGTTGTTAGACCTTGATTTCAACACTAGAATGTCCTAGCTGCTTTTAATAGCGTATCTAGGTTTCGTTGTTAGACCTTGATTTCAACATTAGAATGTCCTAGCTGCTTTTAATAGTGTATCTAGGTTTCGTTGTTAGACCTTGATTTCAACACTAGAATGTCCTAGCTGCTTTTAATAGCGTATCTAGGTTTCATTGTTAGACCTTGATTTCAACACTAGAATGTCCTAGCTGCTTTTAATAGCGTATCTAGGTTTCGTTGTTAGACCCTGTTTTCAACACTAGAATGTCCTAGCTGCTTTTAATAGCGTATCTAGGTTTCGTTGTTAGACCCTGTTTTCAACACTAGAATGCCCTAGCTGCTTTTAATCGCGTATCTAGGTTTCGTTGTTAGACCCTGTTTTCAACACTAGAATGCCCTAGCTGCTTTTAATAGCGTATCTAGGTTTCGTTGTTAGACCCTGTTTTCAACACTAGAATGTCCTAGCTGCTTTTAATAGCGTATCTAGGTTTCGTTGTTAGACCCTGTTTTCAACACTAGAATGTCCTAGCTGCTTTTAATAGCGTATCTAGGTTTCGTTGTTAGACCTTGATTTCAACACTAGAATGTCCTAGCTGCTTTTAATAGCGTATCTAGGTTTCGTTGTTAGACCCTGTTTTCAACACTAGAATGTCCTAGCTGCTTTTAATAGCGTATCTAGGTTTCGTTGTTAGACCTTGATTTCAACACTAGAATGTCCTAGCTGCTTTTAATAGCGTATCTAGGTTTCGTTGTTAGACCCTGTTTTCAACACTAGAATGTCCTAGCTGCTTTTAATAGCGTATCTAGGTTTCGTTGTTAGACCCTGTTTTCAACACTAGAATGCCCTAGCTGCTTTTAATAGCGTATCTAGGTTTCGTTGTTAGACCCTGTTTTCAACACTAGAATGCCCTAGCTGCTCTTAGTGCCATATCTGACACATGATGCATTTACAAGCTCTAAAATGGCAGCTGTCAGACTAATTGCAATGGGAGTAAGGCACCCAAAATAATGGTCATAATCTCCTGGTGCATCTTTGTGATTACCGGTCTACAAAAATATGAAGATTTATTGCCTAATGTCAGTAAGTGCTTTCCACAGCTATCCTTGAGAAGAAATAAAATATGTGATTCAGCAGTTTGTGCAATGAGTACATGTTCAGTCTCCCAGATTCGCCGGGATTCTCCCATAAATTTACCATATCTCCTGATCTTCCGGAGAGAAGCAATCTCCCGGATTTCTATGCCAATGAAACAAAGGAAATTCTTTGTGGCCTTATAAAGCCAGTGAGTTAATTGCAATCGGAGCTCAAATAATCATTGGGTCAATGAGAGAAACCAATCGTGGACCAATAAATAAGTCCTGGTTTAATTTGAATGGTCCAATGAGATTTGCTAGCTGGGTTGCCTGTAGTTGATATCCCATATAAGCTTTAGAGACGAGCATCGTGAACTGCACTTGCGGCCGCAGGATCCCTATTATCGCCCACCATAAACTTGCCAATCTTGTAGACCAAAATATAATCCGTTTCAATCTATACGCAAATAATGTTAATCGATTTATCTACGCTATATACACACACATTATTTAAACCATGTATATCTGTAAATGTTACAACTGGAACACATTATAAATGAAAAGAAGTATTTTATAACATTAAATGCTTTATCAACAAGGCCAAAGGTCACAAATAATAAATTAATCACTCATGCTCCCGTCACCCAGGCTGTGGTGACGACCTTTGAAGAAAATACAATGCTACGTTCTGGCTCTTATACCTGTGAATATTTTATCAGCTTGTAATAACATAATATAATATTTGTAATAAAAAAGATGTATTTGCTGCCTATATGCAAGGTTCTTTGCACCATAAAAATATATATTTAATGTATAAACACTCATGCCTATAACACAAATTAATAAACTTCTTTCTACCATACCTATAAAGCCACAGACAGTTTAGTTTACTTGTCCACATATTATGTATTTAATGTAACACATTAAATAGAACATGCTGTTATGTGCCATTGATTTAAGAGCACATGTGTAATGCATTTGGAAATAAAGCTGATCTGTGGGACGTTGTAAGCTAGTAATGATAAGTATGTATATAGTGCTTGTTCAGTTCTTTGGTTTGTTCAAATTAGGTGCCATACAACAGTTTATTTTCTCTATATTTGTTGTCAATTTACTTGGTGTAGTCAATTTATAAAAGGTGTCTTGAGCGCTGTCTTAAAAGAAGCAGTCTGAAAGACAGGAGATTTCCAAACATCAGGTGCAGCTTTAGAGAAGGCACAGTCTCCGAATGTCTCGAGGCATGGAGTGAGCACAATTTGATCATCTAGCGAGCACATGTGAAACAGTTTACATTGACCAGATCTTGCTGATGGAATGCCACAAGCACTAAGGGGTGATCTCATAAGTTTGCAGAGTCCAAAAATATAGTGTTTGATATATTGGTTCAAGCCACCATCCACCCACCCCTCAATAACCAATATGTATATGTGTGGGTGGCTTCCCAAACCACAGCCAGTAGTCGCTGGATCCAACTGTCGTGACATAGTTGCCAAGACATTGCCCACCACTCTGCCTGCGTCATTGTGCATTAATATCTGTTCCACTGAGTAGATGGCACCACTATACCGATTTATGTTCCCGTGATACGTGGTGACGACCAAACCACCACTCACCCATACGTAGAGCTAACAAATGTCATGCCTTTGGTGTGTGTGATATTCATACATTTTGGGTTCATCTAACGCAATAAACACTAAATCTCGCATATATTGACCATTTCAAAATATATTAATATAAACAGGCTTATTTTCATGCACACATTGATATATTTATTCATATGTACTGGCGGACAGTGCACAACATCCATTGAATCCGCGAGGTTATTTTTATCATAGTCAATGATGCTGGTAAACTGTTCTTAAGACAAAAAAGTGCTGCCACCTGGTGTCCTGTTGGGAAACCCGAATGCTGCCACTTGGTGTCCCAATGGGGAACTGAATCTTGCACATATTTTCTGACACACCTTGGCAGCTCTGGTAATGCAGTATGTTTTCTGAACTGTGCAGACTTACTCGACCTCCCCTAGCACATGCTATGAACAATGGCAGAAGTCATGACATGTATAATGAGAAAGCCACGTGATCTGGGAAGGTTTGTGGGGCATCAGTTGCCCGATGTTGACTCCACCGAGATTGAGGCAGCCGCAGCCATCCACTTTATCTGACACTGCGCCACCAATCAAGCCAGCAGCTGAGTTTGTAACCTTTACACAGGCTTTACACCCCCATGGAGCAGCAAAGTGCAGCAGTTAGCACTGTTACAGTACTTTGATCTTAAACTCATTCCTGCTGACCATTTAATTTCTGCTGTCATCAATTATGGCATTGGATGCCACAGATAATAATTTCCTGATAAATCGAACATAACTCCACTGTGGCACCTCCTGGGAATGGCTGACCACTTAATTTGTCCACTGAAAAAAGCAACTCAAAATAACTACCTTTGTTTTATGCAAATACATTTAGTAGAACAGAGTCCAATGGTTCAAGGACAGGTGTGAACATAGAAAGAAGGAAGTGGACTGTGGCACCTCGGAGTTGATACACTTACAGTGCCTCCAAGTTAATATATTAATAACATTATATAGAATCAGATAATACAATATACTTTTTTAAGGATGAGGGTATGATTCTAACAATGAACTAGTCTGTTCATCTGCCCAGAATTAGCGGACATAGTAATTAATTTGGAAGAAGAAGTCTGCTATGTTGAACGTGGGAAAGTTGAACATCAGATGTTATAGCAGTTAACTCTGCCTGGTTTGGCCGTACTGCCAATAAAGCTTGTTTTGAAACTGGATGTTTTGTTTACTATTTGAACATGCATCCTCGGTCGTACCTTCAAATTACGACCATTGTTGCGGGCTTACTAAACACAATTTGGCGGGCAGTATACTTTCAACATACCATAGTCTTTAGAACATTATATTAATTAATCAATGAAAAACTAGGAATGCACTACCTCCTTTTAAGTGTTATATTATTTAACATGAAGCTGTAAAAGGAGTCTAATATTTTTGGTAGAAAGTGAAACATACATACGGCTCACACTGGGAATCTATGCCAAAAACGACATAGGCATGCAGTAACATACGAAGGTCTGCCTATTTCGTGGACAGATAGATTTACTTCTTATCAAGGAAGCATTCCTCCTGCTCCATATCGCATGTATTAGTAACTAGTTTTTGTGTACATATCTTTTACCGGGAAGTGGTATCCTAATATTATCGGACGTCGTCAGGTCTGTCTGCTACAACCCCTGGTGGACAACCTAGACATTAGTATAAGTTCTTACAGTAGGTATCTTAGGCTCAGGGTGATTTACAGTCTTTGCCCCATCAAACCAGTTTGTTCGAACTACATCTCAACTTCTCTGGGAAACATTCAGCCATGCTGCAATTACTGCACAGACTATTTTCATCAGAAATATCTGCTATTTGTAGCCAGGTACTCGTTTATACAGATGTATAAACTAAGGCAAAGTGGAATGAATGAAATTGTTGAAGCAGCAAGAAAAGGCAGCAGGAGGATTTTACCCCAGATTCTGTCGACTGAGAGGTCGGCGGTCTAACCAAGAAATTTTTTTCAATCTGAATTTTGTGCACACAAAATGTACACACAACATTCAGTGTCTAGACATGCAGCTCTTACGGAAACATGCAATGCTAACCACAAGTTCATGGAATTTGGGTGCATGTTATTGTTTCCCATGACTTCAGATGATGATTCTGGGTTACAGAACAGACTAGGTTATTTTGATACTAATATTACCCAACCAGCAAGTCATTTCTTGGTTAAAAGCAATCGCGTGGCAAAGGTTCCAAAGTGCAACACAGATGTTACGGTAGTTGCCAATAAGAATAGAAATGGAAAAACTCACCTCTTTAGTGTAGAATTCAACATATAGCCTCGTATGTGAAGCCAAAAATAACATAGAGTAATTTATTATCATTTAACTAACTTAATTATGTCTTACAATGCTCATAGTATGTCACATTTTAATTAATGGTATCTCCACTTATCACACAATCTTGTTTGCCTATGCATTATGCCCCAAGGTTTTAGCAATTTATCATTTATTTAACTAGCTAGTTTTAGCATTCATATATTAATGTATTTTAGCGCCTCTGGGTGGACTTTTATCTATGTTTATGGTGCTCTACAAGATGACTTATTATCAGTAGAATTATGGCCCATCCCCTCCCTGTTGACTGGTCTCTCTTGTTGCAGGTTCCTTTGTTGACTTCCTGTGTGCCGGTTTAACCTATCCTGATGCCAGTGTACACATCTCCCTCAGCTACATATTCATCTGTCTCTATGCGCCACAGAGCCGCGCTCTCATCTCTGCACAGCTCAGCCAACAGGTGGCGACACATGTCCTTGAAGTGCTCAACAATAACACCCTCGAGCACGATTCGATTATGAATATTTTGGGTGAGTGCATTTAATGTGTTAATAATATCTTTATTTTGTACAATAAAAAATGGTAATTTTACATATTTAAAATGCAATTATTCCGGTAATTATATAGTTAACATGCATCATCATGATTTCGCACTCTACAAGACCATTTCTAATTTCTATAATTTCAGATAGAATACTCACATATGATATTCTTTCATCATGGTCATGCGCACCTACCATATGTAGCCACATGACAGGCTGACACATCATCAATTTATCGAACATATTGGTTGATTAAAATGTTTGTTTATGTAATACAGTTGTTTTGTATAAAATATGCAGGCTTATTTGATATTCTAAATGCTCAGTTATGTTTTTGAAATCTATACATGTATATATACTTTATATTTTGGTGAATACAATTGATTGAGTACTAGTACTGTACTTGCCATTTCAAAAACCCAAGCACAAGTACTG
The DNA here is from genome assembly GCA_963995525.1 of Escarpia spicata. Lineage (NCBI taxonomy): Eukaryota > Metazoa > Annelida > Polychaeta > Sabellida > Siboglinidae > Escarpia > Escarpia spicata. Next base: position 35,325,853 of record OZ023210.1, read on the forward strand.
AAAAGATCTATTTAAGTACAAGTATAACTAAGTATGTGACGTCAAACCTGTTCCCAACACTACTTAACAAGATTTAACAAGATTGCCATCCAGAAAATTACTCTGGATGGCAGTTGGACAAGGAAGCCTTTTGGCTTATCGAGAGTCCAATACTTTTTATCTACATGTATCCCGCCTTTTTAAGGTGTGTGTCGATTTTATTTTTAAACATTCACGCTACAAGCACCAACACAATCAGGAGATAATCTGTTCCATTCATTTACAGTCCTTTGTGAGAATGAGAACTTTCTTATATCTAATCTACACTGCTCCTTTACTAATGTAGCTTCATGTCCTCTGGTCCTTCTATCTTTCTTAACTGAGAAAAAAATGTTTCTATCAATATTTTCATAACCATTCAATATTTTAAACACTTCTATGTGATCTCCTCTCAATCTCCTGGTCTCTAGTGTTGTTAAACCACATTCTTTTAGGCGTATTTCGTAACTAAGATCCCTCAGATTTGGTATCATTTTAGTCGCTCTCCTCTGTACTCTTTCTAGCATATCTATGTCCTTCTTGCGATATGGCCTCCATGCTTGTATACAATATTCTAAATGAGGCCTCACTATTGTTTTGTACAGCGGTACTATTAATTCTTTTTTCTTATACGCTATATTTCGCCTAATTAATCCAAGGATTTGATTTCCCTTTGACGCTGCAATTCCGCACTGCTCTGAAACCTTCATATCAGCACTAATGGTTAACCCTAAGTCCTTTTCTTTTACAGTAGTACTTAGAACAGTACCCCTCATTTTATATTTTACCTCTTCATTCCCATGACCTGTGTGGAGGCATTTACATTTCCCAAAATTGAACAGCATTTGCCACTTTTCAGACCATTTGATCAACCTATCAAGATCATCTTGTAAATGCTGTCTGTCTCCATCACTTTTAATCCTTCTAAACACTTTTGTATCATCCGCAAATTTCAACACCTTGCTTGTTATATCATCGTCCAAATCGTTGATATATATTAAGAATAATATAGGTCCTAGTACTGATCCCTGTGGTACCCCACTCAATACCGATTTCCAGTTTGAAGCCTCCCCATCAACTACTACACGTTGTCTTCTGTCATTCAGCCATTTTTCTATCCAGTTTATTATACCATTTCCTATGCCATGGGCCTTTAGCTTAAGGAGTAATCTTTGATGTGGTACTTTGTCGAAAGCTTTTTGAAAATCTAAATAGATGATATCTACTGGTGATCCCTCATCTACCCACCTAGTGATGTCTTCCAAAAAACATAACATATTTGTTAAGCATGACCTCGCTTTTAAAAACCCATGTTGAGATGGGTTTATCAAGTTATGTTTAACAAGAAAATCCACCATGTGATCTTTAATTAGTCTTTCTAATAATTTGCAAATCACTGATGTTAAACTCACTGGTCTATAGTTCTCTGACTTGTTTCTCGAACCTTTTTTAAATAACGGTATAATGTTTGCCTCTTTCCATTCTACTGCCTCGGTGTAGGTATAGTGAATGTTGTCTCTGACAGGTCTCATGAGAGTGATGTTGGAAGGTGACAGTCTTATGTCTCTGACAGGTCTCATGAGGGTGATGTTGGAGGGTGACAGTCTCGTGACAGTCTACACCTCCCAGGAGGGGCTGTGTTCAGCCCTCAAGAAAGTCCTCCTAGGTCGTGACCAGATGTTGCAGATCGCCGCCGTACAGTGCCTTGTTGCCATCATTGCCAAGGCACGTGCACACATGGAGATGTTTCTTGACAAGGACATGGCAGGTACAGTAGTAACTTAGTATAGTAACTACTTTCAGTATATCCTGCGTTTGTGGACACTTGTCAGTAATGGAGACCTGTCAGTAATGGGTATTTTTAAATGTCCTGATTGACTAGTTTGCATTGTCCACTACCTGTCTTTATAGTGGTAACCTGTCCGTAATGGACATATTACACAGACCTGAAGATGTCCACTATAGATATATTTTACTCCACTTTTTAATTAGACTCTGGCTGTGCTGGGCATCTATTCTACTCATTTTGTTGATGTTTTTCACATGTTGTTATTTAGTTTTGCTGCATTTCCATTCAGATGAAATTCTACATGACAGATGTGACAAAAACATGGAAAACATTATGGAAACAACATTTCTCTTAACATACCTGGTGAAAATTGTAAAACATCTCATGTAATGTACACAGTAATTAAAACATTGGACTCTCAATTGAGAGAATCCAGGTTGGAATCTGCTTGCTGCCATTTCAAAGCTTGGCCAGTTTCGTTCATTCCACACAGCGCGAGTTCACCCAGCTGCATAAATGAGTACCTTGTTGTAGAGTAGTAGTCTTCTCGCAGTAATTGAAACATAGCTGAATACTTCCTAGATAAGTTGATACAGTGTTCGAGTGAACAGACCTGCAGAGGTTGATGTGCAAATCATTCAGACGGGGTTAATGTTGCGCAATATAAGAACTTACCTTTTTATTTATATACAAATGACGGGAATTCAACATTTGGACAGTCAACAAATCTGTTGAATGTCTGAAAGCCAATTTAGATGAATATAAAAAATGCAAATGCAGTTACGGACAGGAAACTAATGCCCCTTGACAAGGCACTACCCTATCACACACAATTCGATAGCCCCGTAAAGTAGATAATGTCCTGGGCCAAGGATCTGTGTACATCTATGAGCAACTTAAAGTGTGTCTGACATTAGGCTCCAGGTATTTCCTCTCCCAGATTACTGCAGTGATAATGTTGTATTTATAATACCTACCACATGTGCATGGCCAATTAGAAGTACCCCGTGTAAATAGGGGTTATAAGTTAACAGAGCCCCCAAAATGTATAGCATGACGTCTGGGTGGGTGGTGGTTTGGTTGTCACCACGTATTCCGGGTGAAGTCAATCACTACAGTAGTGCCACCTATCAAGGGGAACAGATATTAAGTCACATTGATGCTATTGTGGATATCAGAACTGGGCAACATATTGGGAGTTATCTTGAAATTAAACCATATCATGTCAGTTGAATTATGTGGCTAATATTTGGCTGTGGGTTTGTAAACCATTTTGATCACTCAAAACCTTTAAGTCCCACAGATACTGGAGGGACAGGTGGTGGTTTGGACAAACTCTAAACACATTGTTTTTGGACTTTGCTGGCTTAAAGGTTCTTAATCAATTGGTTTTGCCATCGCCAACCCAGTTCTTTTAGGTCCAGATTTGTAATGTGTGAATAGTTTAACTAATGTGCTGCCTGTTTAATAAAAAATGCGTACTTGTTTTTTTAATCATAAAAAAAAGAGTTGTCATTACACCGGGTATAGCTGGCGAAAGCCAATTGCGTTGTCGACCTCCTGCACCATTTCGGTCAAGTGCTTTACGCGAGATCGGCATCCCAAGCATACAAAATAATAACAACACACATGTGCTTTGGCATATCAAGGTGAAGATTCCAAAGTGGTTGTACGAAGGTACGTATTACACTATTACAGTTAGAAGCAACAACGCGTAGCCGTGTATTAATTCAACAAGAATTACCAAATAATTGAGACAGTGAATTGTACGAGTACGACATCACTGCCACTGCAACTGATGAATGTCTACACTCGACTCGAGTCTGACTCTAAGACGTCACCGTACCAGCCAGAGATTCAGTCAGAGAGCGACAACGAGCATACTATTTGATATGTATTGTATTTGCTTACGCTTATTGTGACAATGCATATTATTACGAGAGTAGATGACGTGAAGGTGCGAAATGACAAGTAACAGTACTAACAATGGTTTGGCAGTAGGCCCCTGTTGATCGTGCAAGTAACTTAGTCAGGCAGCATCCGTAATTTCGTGCAACAGAACGTCAAACACGGGAGTGTTATATTGGTGATTGTAATTATTAAAACATTTTGGTATTATCACTGCAGAATGGTGTTGATTTGCATTGTATTTGAATCATGCAAAATAATTAAGATTTTTATATGACAACCATGATGCCTGGCTATGGTCTGTGTAATGCATGGAAGGTGAGAAAAACCTGAAAATAATCTCAGATGTTATTACTTACCGTGTTAGAATGGCTTTAACCCTAACCCATTAAAAACAAACGGCTTACAGCGCCCTCCACCACGAACCCCAGCTAGAAAGCACTTGCAGCACTAATACCGTGTCCTGCTCATACCTTGTCCCGCTCATACCTTGTCCCGCTCATGCCTTGTCCCGCTCGTGCCTTGTCCCGCTCGTGCCTTGTCCCGCTCGTGCCTTGTCCCGCTCGTGCCTTGTCCCGCTCGTACCTTGTCCTGCTGGTACCTTTCCCCGCTCGATCTCGTAAATTTTCAGCTGTTTTAATCAAATGTCAGTCTCATCCCTGAGGTTGATTTCTGCACTTGCAAATTATACCCACAAACATGTTAATATACCTTTAAAAAGTATTTATCTTATGGCGATGACTCAGAAATAAGTTTATAAAATAAATTATTCATTCTTGAATTATTCATTCTTGAAATACTAAAACAAATTATTCATTCTTGAAGAAGGTAGACACACATATTATGAACCTTTGAATGCTTGGTGAGGAAAATACACTGTTAGCATCACAATAACACCTCGATCATTTTGCCATTTGCAACATTCACCATGACCATTTAACCTTGAGGTTCAGGCAGAACCTTAAAATGTCAAACGTGAATATGTGTACTAGTTACACTGGCAGACACTGACATATACTGAAAACAAAACAAAAAATAAATGCGCTTTACTGATGCTTTACTGATTAGCAAAATTCAAATCAGTATAATATTGACTAAGATCAGGCGTCACTGTAATGAAATTGAACAATTTTAAATTCATGTAATTACAATGTCATACATGAAACATTATTTTATATTTACTGATTATGACAATGAACACTCCATAATTATTTACTCCCAGTACTACTATGATGCCTGTTTTTGCTTACTGAATATATGCTTTTCTTTACAGGAATTTAAATAGTGACTTAGAACCACTAGTTCTCCAAGTTAATATGGCATATTGGGCAATTGTATTTGTCAGGGATCTCGGACAAGATTCTACAGCCATGCAGCATGCTGCATATTAACGGTTTGTCATGTGAATGTCCACCGAATGATCCCAATTGTGTCGTGTGTTGCATCCGTGACAGATTCCCCAGTGCCGATGAGGTATACACTGGCTTCCAGGTCAGTCATTTAGCTCGACTGACTGGAAACCAATGTAGAATGCAGGTTGCTCGGCATTTGAGTGCACAAACTACAATTTGAATTTGATATCATTTTGATGTTTTTTTAACAAAGCATCATAATACACTTTTTTTATATATCTACATATTACATTTGTTCAACTAAACAGCTTCTTAAGTAATTTTAAAGTTGTATTTTTTCTCATTGGTTAACATTTTATGGGCATGTAATACTAAAAACACACAATTGTTTAGTCACTAATTTTGTGAGTTGTAAACATACAAGGCATGTACAAACTACAACTAGCATTTGATATCACACATACTGGTGTTATTTTTTGTAACAAAGAATCGTGATAAAAGTAACTGTTTTTTTTTTTATATGTACCTGACATTTTTTCAACCTCTTCCTAATTTTGGTTTCTATTGTTGCTTTGTGTTTTATGTGCATGTGATGTGTATGTGATATTAAAAATGATTACATTATACGTATCAAGTGCAGTGATTGTACCTGTATTTGTATTGTGGTTTTCATTATTTTGTAGTCGATCAAATATCAAAGAGTTTCAGTAAAATGTTTTTATTTTACAATGTCTTTATTTTAATTCACAGGTATTTCTAACAACAATATGCAATTTAACAAGGACACCCATTACTACAAAATCCTCATGCAGAAAACAACACTCACACATTTGTCTATTGCTTGTATTTATAATTTTGATAAAAGGTTTGGTGACAGAATAATGTGTACCACAACACTCGTTTACCTGTAGGTAAAGAGCTTGGCCACAAACATATCTGCATGTGGTGATGACCTTGAGTTCTGAAAATTTGGTACATGTATTAATAGTCTGCACTGATTGCTTCTAACTATCATTTTAATGTACTTGGAAAAGTTGCAATGCAATGAATGACCACCTGCCAAATGAAACCAATGCCCACATAAATCGATTAAATGCTATCTATGCATGTTATTGGCATTAATTTTCACAGTATTGAGGGGCACTGGTTTTCTGAACATAACAAAAAACTTACTCAAGGGGCAATCCAAAAACCTGGTGAAACTACTGGAATATTCTTTTCCTTGTAAATAATTAAATAACCAGACTGCATATAATTACAATTCGATCTGCAACTCTTGATGTTAATTGTTATGTCGTGTGACTGATCCCACGGTCACGGCCGTGGCTACAGTACACTGGCACTGTCTCCAACCATTATGTTTACTTTGTTTCATTTCATAATTTTTTCCCAAATAGAAATACACCTTTATACGCCGATACTGTCTTTGTCTGTCTAATTTAGCCCATTTTACTGAGTTGGTGGCATATGTAAAAAAAAATTGTATTCCATAGCATCAATAGTGTCAAATTGTGGGGTCAAAGGCCAGTGTCGCCCACAGAATGCAGTCGCAATCCACGTGAATGTTGTGTTCCAAGCTGACGCGATATTCGGTTAGGCCTAACCGAATTTAATGTATAGTTTGTTAATTTCACTAAAATGAAGTAATACATACACACAAGTGAACTAGTACATTATCATAGTGAATACTTGGTAAGTTTACTTTTTGGGGAAATTAGTTTGAAACATGAGCAAAACAATCGAAATGATTGGGCATTTTTAATTATGAGACCATCCTTTAGTTCAGATAAAACCTAATTACCAGATATATAACGTTATTTATGGCAGTTCCACTGGTGTTTCTACTAAGATGCATGCCTCACCTTATATATATTTGTGCATTTATCCACGTGTATTCACAACGTTTTGAAATTCATGTAGTTATTGTGCATTTAATTGAATGCAGGGCCTTGTATTCTGTTCCCAGAATTCCTTTTCGAAGCCCTGAGCACTTGCAACGAACTACTGATCAGGTAAGATTAGTTATTTTTATTCACTAATTTGCAGGCCTAGTTGCCATATGCACAAAAGAGTTTGTTAAATCTTATTTTAATTACATTGATCTACACATTATTTCTCCAATTTGCGTAATATTCTTTTAACAATTTCTCTTTGAGACAGTCACAGCTTTCATGAACAGTTTAAATACTTTTAAATTGCATAACAATTGCTACTATTTCAGATTTTTCCAGCTAACATTTGACATCATCCAGTTAACATTTGGTAGCATCCAGCTAACATTTAAATTTTGACAATATCCAGCTAATATTTGATAGACCCCAGCTAACATTTGATAGCACCCAGCTAATATTTCACGGCATCCAGCTAACATTTCACGGCATCCAACTAACATTTGACAACATCGAACTAATATTTGACAACATCCAGCTAACATATGACAGCATCCAGCTAACATTTGACAGCATTTAGCTACTATTTGATAGCATCCTAACATTTGACAACATTCAGCTAAAATGTAATCGCATGTATCTAATAATTAACAGCATTCAGCTAACATTTGACATCATCCAGTTAATATTTGACAGCATCCAGTTAATATTTGACAGCATCCAGCTAACATTTGACAACTTTCAGCTAATAGTTGACAGCATCCAGCTAATATTTAACAGCATGTAGCTAATATTTGACAGCATCCAGCTAACATTTGACAGTATCCAGCTAATATTTGACAGCATTTATTTAATATTTGACATCATCCAGCTAACATTTGACAGCATCCCGCAAACATTTGACTGCATTTACCTAATAGTTGACAGCATCCAGCTAACATTTGACAACATTCAGCTAACATGACAGTATACAGCTAATATTTGACAGCATCCAGCTACAGTTGACAGCATTCAGCTAATAGTTCACAGCATCCAGCTAACATTTGACAGCATCTAGCTAACATTTGACAGCATTCAGCTAACATGACAGTATCCAGCTAATATTTGACAGCATCCAGCTACAGTTGACAGCATTCAGCTAACATTTGACAGCATCCCGCTAACATTTGACAGCATCCAGCTAACATTTGACAGCATCCAGCTAACATTTGGCAGCATTCAGCTAACAGTTGACAGCATCCAGCTAACATTTGACAGCATCCCGCTAAATGTGTTTTGACTGTTGTTTTCCTCTTTCAGTTCGCTCTTCTGCTGCCTCGTCTTATTCACAGACTCTGACGCATTCTTCAGTAGATGTCACGCTGTTTATGGTATTACATACTTGAATAAGTGCATTTTAATATCAAACTTCACTTCTGTGAATTGCGGGCAGCTTTAATAATACAAAATGGTGGCCTATTGTAGAACATTAATAATCAGACAAGGTCACAGGCCGCTTCTCATTATTTGTGCTGCTACGTTGCCGTTGAATACAATTACAACGGAATTCATGATGCAAAGCCACCATTTGATATTTATGTCACACTCCTAAGTTGCGTTTTCTGTTTTTCGAGTCATTTGACATTCGGTTTTAAAACAATTGAAATGTTAGTCTGCCATTACATATACGATGATGTAAACAATAGTTTCATCATCATTGCATATATCATTTTGAATGTGTCATGACATAAAGAAATAGGACGGTTATAATGTATGATTATGAAATCAGAACTGCATACATGCCCATATTGAAGAGAGCGTTTTGCACGTGTATGTAATAAAGTATAATAAATACAGTGAGGTTTATTTTGACTCCACGTGTCTACAAAAATCGATTCAGGGGTGTATACAAATGAAAAAATAATACACCATCCTCGTGAGCCAAGGATGGTGGTAAAACTATCCTACAACTGGTATTTATTGTATTCAGTGTGTGCTGTCCTCATCCCACGATTCAGGGAATCAGCTTAACTTCAAAGAACAATAAGATAATGCTTGTTTCCCATCGGTCCAGTGATTTCCTTTTTTTCATTTGGTATCATTTGAGATGTAAATGGAACATTTTGAAATTATATATTTTGGAATGAGCACTGGTTGATAAGTTCATGGAAGACCCATTGAAGGAGGACCGATCAGTGTTCATGGAAGGAAAATACATGAGTGTTCATGGAAGGACAATCCATGAGTGTTCATGGAACGAGAATCCATCGGTGTTCATGGAAGGACAATCCATCAGTGTTCATGGAAGGACAGTCCATCGGTGTTCATGGAACGAGAATCCATCAGTGTTCATGGAAAGAGAATCCATCGGTGTTAATAGAAGGACAATCCATCAGTGTTCATGGAAGGAGAATCCACGAGTGTTCATGGAAAGAGAATCCATGAGTGTTCATGGAAGGACAATCCATGAGTGTTCATGGAAGGACAGTCCATTAGTGTTCATGGAAGGACAATCGATGAGTGTCCATTGAAGGACAATCCATCAGTGTTCATGGCAGGACAATCCATCAGTGTTCATGGAAGTACAGTCAATCCATGAGTGTCTATGGAAGGACAATCTAACAGTATTCATGGAAGGAAAATCTATCAGTATTCATGGATTACCTGGTCACTTGCTGTTTTAGTGGTGCCACCTTGTGGCTGCTGTTTCTACTTTGTCCTCAGTCAGTTTTAGTAACAAGAGTACGACACAAGACTTGATTCTGCCTGCTGCATGTGTTATACCTGCCAATAAGATATGCAGTGAAACAAATTCTTAATGAACTGATCTATTTATTTGACATTCAGTAAACTGTTCAGTTAGTTATTTATGATGATAAAGCATCACCCCAGATACCTGGATTATACTAAGGTGTCTCATGATATTTGGGTAATTAAGCAGGTGTGCTAATTATAGTAGTTGCATGTTCTAGCAGTTCCACTAATGATCAATCTTAAATATATGATCTTGTGTTTTATGGCTTTGAAACGGTCTTAAGAAAGAATTTAAAAAAAAGATATGGTCGTACATTTGATTTCAGCAATGTGTGCATATTTGCTTGAGAAGTACGTATATAATTGATATACGTCTTTAATCAACTGATGCCATTTTTGTTCGCACGGTCGTTTGTAATTTATAGCAGTTCTGTGGTGCTCCTTCCACACTTTTTCACAGACTATTATTTTTATTCTCTGTCATCCTCTGGATGTTTTCCTTATATCTTTCTTGTTGTTACTATATGTTCTAACTTTTTCTTTCTCATGATATGGTCTATAAATCATGCTTGTTGTGTTTATCTAATTTTTTATGATCTTTCTTTTTGATTTGGCTGTCCTAAGGATGACTTCATTGCTTTGCTTTGCAGCCCATGGCACTCGCAGCATTGTTCTTAAGAACCACATTTCAGTGGCGTCTATGGTTTTTGTGTGAACTTTTGGTTATTGTCCAGGATTCACATCCATATGGCAATATGGGCTCTATATGTAGCATTGCAGTTCACGTTTTCTCACTTCAAGTGATATATTTTTGTTTGTTAAAATGTTTTTCATGTTGTGAAAAGCTGCTTTGGCCTGTGCAATTCGTCTCCTGATCTATATATCGTTGCATCGACCGTCGGATGATATTAGTGATCCCAGATAGTTAAACGTTCGGACTTGCTTCAAGACAGTGCCATATGTTACTACAATGTATGTTGCATGTTGGAGAGTAATATTTTTCTTTGACATGACCATGGTTTCTGTTTTCTTTTTGTTCAGGGACATACCTTTTTTCTCACCTTCCCTTATTACTGTATCTAGCATCTGTTGTAGATCTATTTCGTTCTCGGCAATCAGTACCGTGTCGTCTGCATATCGTAAATGATTCATGTTGTATCCCCCTACTTGAATACCTGGCATATATGTTCTAATGTATGCAAGATGATCTCACTGTATAATGAAAAGTGATCTGAGGATAGGACACACCCTTGTCTTACACCACGTTTTGTTTCTTGAAAGTTACTGGTGTCATTTTCTATTCGTATTGCTTCCCAATACAGATTTCTAACAACTCTCAGATCTTTCCCATCATTGTTCAAACTCTCCAGTATTGATATGATTTCTTCATGACGAACTCTATCAAATGTGTTTGTGTAATGAATAAAACATGTATATTGCATTACTTGTACCTTCTACAAATCCACATTGTTCTTAAGCAATTTCCGGCTTTATTTTGTTTCTCATCCTGGCCATAATAATTTTAAGCAACATCTTGGTGAAGTGGCTCATAAGACTAATTATACGGTGTAGTTCACATTCAATTGTGCCTGGTTTCTTTGGTATTGCTACAAAAATGGATCTGGATAAAACAGTTGGGATTCTTCCGCTGTCATATATTTTGTTCAAGAAGTCTGTTACTATATCAATACCAAATTCCTCTAAACACTCAATTCTTTCAATTGTGATATTATCTGGTCCAGCAGCTTTTCCCTTTTTCATTGATCTGATGACTTTTCGAACCTCGTCCTTCAATATAGGAGGACCATCAAAGTTTGTCTTAATTGATGGTTTTCACCCAATTCATCATTGTAAAGTTCACCAATATAATATTCTGACCATCTCTCAAGTATTTTGTCTTTGTTCATTATTATGTTTACTTCTTTAGATTTCAGGCAACGTGTAGCTGAGCATGTTCTTTTCTCTGTGATTGATTTCTCTTAGTCTAGCATGCATGGATTTTGTGTCATGCTTTTGCTTCTGTTCAATTTCTTTGCATTGTTCGTTAAGCCACTTCTCTTTCGCTAGATTACATTTGGCCATCACATCTTTGTTCATTGTTACATTCTTTGCTTTTCTGCACTGCCTAGGAATAGTTTCTTCTGCAGCCTGCGATTGATTCCTTCATTTGTTCCCACTGGTCGTCAACATCTTGAATGTCATTCAGAACATTGAATCTGTTTTGAACTGCTACGTTGAATTTCTCTTTGATCGCTTGATCCAGTTTATTGTTCCGTGTTGCTCTTTTCTTTTTCTTCAGTTTCAGTTGGAATGTGGCTGGCACTGGCACATGATCAGAATTCCAGTCTGCCCCGGAAAAGGTCTTTGCCACCAGTAGGGCATTTCTAAACCTTTTATTGACTAAGATGTAATCAGTTTGGTTCCGTGTTTGGTCTCCTGGCCATTGCCAAGTCCAAAGTCTTCTTAGGTGTTGTTGGAACCAGGTGTTTCCTACAATCATGTCATGAGATTTTACCCACTCTATTTTTTTATCTCCTCTCTCATTTCTGCTCCCCAGTCCATGTGGTCCAACTATGTCTTCACATCTTTCCCCACCAAATTTAGCATTAAAGTCTTCCACAACTATTGCAATCTCCTGTGATTTGCCATGCGATTTTTCCAATTCAAGATCATTATAAAAAGTCTTGTGTTCTTCATCAGATTTGTCTGCGGTTGATGCATATGCTTGTATGATGTTAATGTTAAATGGTTTGCCACCGTGTTTCACCAAGAGGATGCGATCCGATATGGTCCAGTATCCTAATAAGCATTTTGCTCTTTCTTCATCCAACAGAATTACAATTCTTCTTTCATGTTAATCGACTCCTGAGGAAATGATTGTGTAATTATCTGATGTCATCAGTCCTGCACCTGTCCATCAAACTTCACACATTCCCATTATATTTTGTATTGTCGCTTCTTGTTTTGTGTTATCTAGTTTTCCTTTCTGATATATAGTTCTTACGCTACATGTAGCAACATTTAAAATCTTCCTGTTGTGCACTGTAGATGGATGACCATCTGGTGTCACCTGTCGCACATGACTATCCCTACCGAGTGAGGTGGTCCTGTCAATACTGTCAGAATAACCGTTCACACCGTTAACATTATTTTTTGTGGGTCGTGATTATCTTGGGCAACATACAGCAGTGGTTTCTCATTGCCTTCTGCCGGTCTTTGATTTGATTTACTCCAAAGAACAGTAGCTCGTACTGAACTGTGCTCGCCGCCGTTATCCTTACAACTGGATCTTCCGCCGCCGGAACTGAGGGGACATGCTGTCCATCACACCCTCTGCTTTGCTATTTGCCCCATAGCTGGAACATGATTCGTGGGGGTCGGGATGTTTCGCTGGTGGGCCCTGCATCCTGCACATATCAGGCTAATCCTGCTTCACCAAGGTTTTTCATGGCTGGACCACTAGATCCCATGCAGGTTTAGCCTGGAGCCCCAAGGTGTCCAGTTACAGTATGGTGTCGCATTGAGGCACTGCATGAGTCTTCATTGAGGAGAGGCTATAAACCAGAAGGAGGCTATATGGCAGCTGAAAGCAGGAGGTCAGAAGCAAGCTACTAACCACTACACTATGTTACAGCACTAGGCGCATCACCCAACCCTTGTGACAGAGTCACACGCCACACAGATCTAGTACATTGCCTACAAAATAATGTGCATGACCTCCATCATGCTTTTTCTCAAAGCAAAACACTTGGAGCCAGGATTTCAACAAAATATTCAAAAGAATATATGAAAGCTATGCATATTCACGGCATCCATTTTTTAGCTTGATGGAATTTTTGCCAGGCAACAGGTTATGTATCAAATGTCTTGCATTGCATTGCATTGCATTGGTCCTAAAAAGGCCTTAAAGGGAGCCAGTCAGTTTCTCTCCCCGGAATTAGCGGATGTAGTAATTTGTAATAGGTCTGCTATGTTGAACGTGCTCTGGGGTCGTACCTTCCAAATTGCAAAAATTGTTATGGGCTTACTAAACTCAATTTGGTGGGCAGTATACATATATTCAACATAGTTAGCATAGTCTTAAGAACATTATATTAATTAATAAATGAAAAACTAGGAACAGACTCCTCCTTTCAAATCTGCCCAGCTCAGATCCAATGTGGTGATTAATATGTCTGCTTGTCTATGTTGTCTGTGGCAGGAATGGAGGCAATCCTGAGAGCTCTGGAGCAAACAATGAGGCAGAAGAACCCAGACTGCATCCAGCACGGCATGCAGCTGCTCGCTATTATATTGGAGAGGTCTGTTTTTATGATGCCATTTCCGCTAGCTTGTAGTCTCACACACAGCATTGATAGTTTGTCACTGCCAACCTCCACTAAGTTTATCTCTGTCTCTAGCCAGTTAATGATTTGTCTTCTGAGCTGTTTGGGATGAGAGAAGGAAGGAGGTTAACATTTAGTGTGTGTGTGTGTACACGTGTGTGTGTGTACACGTGTGTGTGTGTGTGTGTGTGTGTGTGTGTGTGTGTGTGTGTGTGTGTGTGTGTGTGTGTGTGTGTGTGTGTGTGTGTGTGTGTGTGTGTGTACGTCTGCATGTACATTTGTATGTGCCTGTGTGTGTAGGTTGGGGTAAGTTTGTTATTTATTTATATATATATATATATGCAGTGCTGGGATGTAACAAAGTACAAGTACTTCTACAAGTACTTGAGTAACAAAGTACATTTTTAGGAGTACTTTTACTTGTAACGAAGTACAAATGTGTGTACTTTTCATAAATGTAACGAAGTATCCATAATTTATGCGTTACAAATTTGGAGCTCCAAAAATATTAGTAAAGAACGATAATGCCTGAAGCCTGGAACTGGTTTCCGCCAGCATATATATATATATAAATAGATGTCCAAGCTCAACAAGGTGCCTCTCACTGTATCCTGCTGAAGATCCTGTCCTGTTCAATAAAGTGTTTGTTTTGCACACTACTGAATTTTCTTGTTTGTTTGTGCTGGGTGACAATGTCAAAAGTTGTTTAGAAAAGTACTTTTGCATTTACTTCAAGTACATTTGTTTACTTTTTACTTTCACTCAAGTACAAAATAAATGTACTTGTTACAGCTCTGTATATATATATATATATATATATATATATACATGTATGTGCAGTGTGTAGGGTGAGAAATCTTCAGTTGTAAAGTCGGTTAACCATACTTCATCATACATCAACTCACAAATCATTGTTACAAGCGTCCGCTTTTATGGTGATAAATTAGGGACTGACTATACATTAGTTTACTTCATTCTAAAAGCAAGACAGTAATACTTGCATACACTAGCTTGATTATAGTTAGACTGGACACGTAGCAGGGTTCTGTTACACTTCGTTTGTGGCGCGCAGTATGCGGCTCGATCAATGGATTCTTAATCGAGAGAAGCTGGGTTCGAATCCTGTGCGGCTGTGTTGAACCTCAGGCAAGTTTGTTTACTTGATGTAGCTCCAGTTCACTTTTTGTATGACGTCTGAGCGTTAACTGCAGTGTGGCTGAATGCTTCCCAGAGAAGTGTAGATGGTGTTCAATTGAACTTGTCTGCCAGGGAATTAAGTGTAAAGCACCTTGAGCAGTCCTGAGGACTGGATACTGCGCTATATAAGAACTTATCTTTACTTTACTTTATTCTTGCGCAGACACACAGGAGACATTCGTCTGTTTACCTGTGCGTCCATGGTGAGACAGTGTCTGTCTCTGATCAATGCAGGCATCCTACATCACAACTTCCAGCTGTCTGACCACGCCATTACTGCACTCATTCATATACTTAGGTAGGTGATTTTGTATTGGAACAGAACATTCCAATCGGTAATATGATTGCATAATGGAGCAATTTCTTTAGCCCTATACTTGCAAAACTGACAGAGATATGCTCGGACATACAAAACAACAGAGAGTCACACTTTGTTTTATTATAGAGATAATTGGTGAGGCTGAGCTTGACGGAAGTCTCGTGCATTATTTTGATTGTGGCGTAGTCAAACTGCAACACACTTGATCCATAAGGTACATTGACAAATGCACACACTTCTGCCTGATTGGTTAAACACTGAGGAATACATATCTCCACATTGAATGACTACAAATTTGACTTTGCAGAAGAGAGCACATGCCGTCACCTGTGCCCTACGAGGCACTGCTAACACCCATCCACAGCCTGCTGGTGAAGGTAGACAGGTGTCCCAGAATGCACTGCCCGCCTGTCAAACCAAGCCTGTCGAAGAGTCGGAAGGGTAGCGAAGCTGGGGTGACTTCGTGGCGCAGCGAACAGAAGATCAGAGCCGCTCTCACCGTTGTTAACAAAGCATGCAAGTTAGTCGTGACTTCAGCGTCACTGTGTAAATGATTCCCGCTTGAATACCATTTGTATGAAAATGGCATGCGGATGTGGTATGCAGCAAAACTGTGGAAATAGTCCCAAGTGGAAATTAATAGGAGTGACTCAGTGTTAACAGATGCGGATTGTTTTGTCACGCGGGTGTGGAAAATCAAACCACTCCACATGTAGTGGGGTTCGAATCACATCATCGCAGGAATCGGATAGGGAATTCCCAGAAGTAATGTCACTGCAGGGGTATTTCCCACTCTGCATGGCATTCCCATACATATGGAATCCTAGTTTTTGTCAGATACCCCTGCTGTCAAAATCTACCAGAATGCACATTTAATTTTTTTTTCTTCTAGAGTGGTATGTTAGGTGTGGCCTGCTTGCATCAGCCTGACTGTGTTGTGTGTGACTAACCCATGTGTAGTGGTGGTGTGTTAAGTGTGGCCTGCTTGTTTCAGCCTGGCTGTGTGGTGTGTGGCCACCCGATGTGTAGTGGTGGTGTGTGTGGCCTGGTTGCTTCAGCTTGGTCATGCTGTGTGTGGCCAACCCACAGCCCATGTGTAGTGGTGGTGTGTTAAGTGTGGCCTGCTTGTTTCAGCCTGTCCGTGTGGTGTGTGGCCACCCGATGTGTAGTGGTGGTGTGTGTGTTAAGTGTGGCCTGGTTGCTTCAGCTTGGTCATGCTGTGTGTGGCCAACCCACAGCCCATGTGTAGTGATGGTGTGTTATGTGTGACTTGCTTGCTTAAGCCTGGCCATTTTATGTGTGGCCAACCCATGTGTAGTGGTGGTGTGTTCAGTGTGGCCTGCTTGCTTCAGCCTGGCTGTGTGGTGTGTGGCCAACCCATGTGTAGTGGTGGTGTGTTAATTGTGGCCTGCTTGCTTCAGCCTGGCTGTGATGTGTGGCCAACCCATGTGTAGTGGTGGTGTGTTAATTGTGGCCTGCTTGCTTCAGCCTGGCTGTGATGTGTGGCCAACCCATGTATAGTGGTGGTGTGTTAAGTGTGGCCTGCTTGCTTCAGCCTGGCTGTGATGTGTGGCCAACCCATGTGTAGTGGTGGTGTGTTAAGTGTGGCCTGCTTGCTTCAGCCTGGCCGTGTTGTGTGTGAGCCAACCCATATGTAGTGGTGGTGTGAGAAGCAAGGCTTGCTTCAGCCTGGCCGTATTGTGTGAGGCCACCCCAAGTGTATTGGTAGTGTGTTAAGTGTGGCCTTCTTCATCCTGGCTGTGTTGTGTGTGACCAACCCATGTGTAGTGGTGGTGTGTTAAGTGTAGCCTGCTTCATCCTGGCCATGTTCTGTGTGGCCAACCCATGTGTACTGGTGGTGTGTTAAGTGTGGCCTGCTTGCTTCAGCCTGTCCGTGTAGTGTGTGGCCAACCCATGTTTAGTGGTGGTGTGTTAAGTGTGGCCTGCTTCATCCTGGCAGTGTTGTGTGTGGCCAACCCATGTGTAGTGTGGTGTGTTAAGCATGGCTTGCTTCATCCTGACCGTGTTGTGTTTGACCACGTCATGTGTAGTGGTGGTGTGTAAAATGTGGCCTGCTTGCTTCAGCCTGGCCATGTTGCATGTAGATAGCAAGTAATCAAATCCACTATGCAATCTTTGATGGCCATTTTCTCAACAACAAAAATTCTCAAACTTAATAAAGTATTTATGCTATACAAATAAGGTGTTTCGATGTTGCAATCAGCAAACTGCTATGTGAAATGATCAGACACTTTTTGTAAAATCTTCAATAGTTTAAAAGATATACGCATATTTCTTGCCAAGAACGAAGTTTTTTCTCACTTTACAAAAAATTCATAAAAAAAATTAAAACAAAACATTGAAAAATGCTCCGAGCAGTTCACGAAAGAATGTATACAGAACATGGATTTGCAAAAATGTTAAATTATATATGTGCTCAAGAAAGAATGGCAGTGTTTCTAAATTTGCCAGTTCAATTGACAGCCTGGCCGTGTTGTGTGTGGCCGACCCATATGCCAATGAGGAGACGTTCACAGCCCCTTCACAACAACAACAACGTGGTGATGAAGTAACAACAACAACAGGTTCACTTCATCAGTTCATCTTCTCCCTCCTGAAGATCATAGATGAGAGTTGTGTTCCTGTCTTTATGGTAATCAGTAAACTGTTGTAATTTAAGCTTTAAGCCAGATATCACAGGAAGATGTTTACGCAAAGTTTCTGAGAAGAAACCAGCCCATATTGTTATGTGGTACCGTTTGCAGAACATACTCTGTAAAGGTTGTAGTAATAGTAGTAAAAGCTTTGTTTTTATGGTGGTGCCTATGTTACGTTTACAGCGTAATTCTCAGTGGGTCATCAGAAACACACCTCCACATTTATGTAGCTTTAGTTAATATACAACAACATATATTAAACAAATAAAAATAGTAAATAAAATCAAAAAAGCAAATAAATATATATATAACAATTTCACAAAAGAAAAAATAAAGACAATTTATTATAAATAATTTATCGGTAAATATCACCAGTTAAGTTGTTTAAATCTTTATTTTGGGTAACATTCTGGCAGCATATGTTACGCCTCGTGCATTTGTTCACTTACAGTGCTTCTTTCCGTGTGTGTACACAGGCGAACTACGAGTATCTGCAAGAGCCAGAAGTCTTCAGTTCATTGCTCTCTCTGCTCTCTCACATCTTTGGGTTGTGGCTTGAGGCTGCAGACTCCCTTGTTAGAAAGCTCGTGTTTGCTGGCATTGTTTGCCTCACTCTCGATGTCTCCACTAAGTATGGGTACGGTTACACACTAGTACACATCTGTCCTTTGATTACTGAATATTTGGTTTTCAGCACAGTTCTATGTCAATTCAAAATATTAAATTTTGGCATATCCAAATGGTATTTTTACCTGGTAAACTTCTTCTGTACCTGTGATGCTGTATGTGTCTTCATATACGTGAGGCAGATCGTAATTGCCCTCGTCTCAGTAGATGTATTCTGGTCTTTCTTATCCAGATGGCTTCCTTGATGTGTTGAATTCTTCAGTTGGGTTCCTTATCTACTATTTGTATACCCTCCCAGTCTACGATGTGTAATAGACAAGGAAGCAAACGGAAGAATTTGACACATCAAAGAAGCCATCTGGATTAGAAAGACCAGAACACCTATCTACTGAGATGAGGGCAATTACGATCTGCCTCGTGTGTATGATGACAATCGTCATTCAGGGTCAGTACTAAGGTAGTGAAGAAATCGACAAACGCCTTTACTAGGTAAAAATACTGTTTGGATATGCCAAAATGAAATATTTTGAATTACAACTCTGTCCAGTTTGCTCACTGGCAGTGTGTCTGGGTGGTGTGTTCCTAATATAATACCACAAATACTGTTGAACCTTCGGTTATATAGCCACATCACAATTATGGTCATCCTAGGACAACCACAAATTATTTCTGTAAAGCTAAAGTATAGGAGACTAGTCTTGCAAATGCACCGTTTCAAGTCACTTGGGTCTAATCCCGATTGTGTACACACCAATATGTGAGGGTTTGTGATACAGGTACTTTATTTATTACTGTACTCAATATTGCACATGTTGTGAGCTGGATGCACAAGCTACTGTAATTTTTGTAAAAATAGTAAAAATTTATTGTCAACTTAAACACATGAGTAGAACTAGAAATATGTGTCATACCCGCCTTAAAATCATCGATTAATTCTGCCAGCTACCATGTCAGGGGAAGTGAAACTTTGTAGGCCCTAATCTGTCATTGCCATATTACCTCTACAAATAAATAGTAAAACCAGATACATCCAGCTCATGTAGTTCTACTATACACATAAGGACATGAATATATTATGAAAAGAAAATTTATATAGTGAAATAGTTAAACAAAAGTTTATTCCTGAAACAAAAATTACTCCATATACATATTTAAATATTGAAAAGATGCACTGTGCTTAAGCCATATTTGTAGAAATGTTGAAGTGACTTTTAGTGTGTGCTACATATAAGTGGCTAATGTTTAATTGGGATGCATCAGGCACATGATTATCCTTTACTACCAAAGTTTAATCAATAGTGACAACACATTTCATAAGTTGGAACTTGTGCATGAAAAATGCACTTGTTTGTAATGCTGTATATATATTAATATGCATATACCCAGTGACTACATTTTGTAGCATTCGATCACCATGTTGCAGGCAAGAAGTGAAGAACTGCGCCATAACATTCCTTTGTCATTTATTGAATCATTTTATGGATCAAGAGAAAGGCTGTGTATCTGACAGCCTTAAACATGACCTCCACACTGGCGTTAGCGAATTAATTGGTAAGTATGCACTGATAATTTTCAGCATATTCATTATTGATACATACCTCTTGATTTTATGGTAGATGATATTTAGTATTGTTTTTCCCACCAGAAGGCAGTCCACATTTATATACATTCCCATCAAGAGAGCAGTTATGCATGATGTATTTTATAATCTTACTACAATTTTTTTTTATGTAGGTCTCTTTCAAAGTGAGATCTCTAAGGTGAACTATGGTCATCTGGTGAACTAATCACCACACAATTCTTTATGAATAAAGGTAAAGGTAAGTTCTTATATAGCACAGTATCCAGTCCTCAGGACTGCTCAAAACGCTTTACGCTTGACTCCCTGGCAGACCTGTTCAATCGAACACCATCTCGACTTCGCTGGGAACCATTCAGCCATGCTGCAATTAATGCGCAAAGAATATTCATACACAAATATCCACCACTGTCTATAGCCAGGTACTCATTCATACAGCTGAGTGAACTGAAGCAATGTAGAATAAACGAACTTGCCCAAGGTTCGACACCGCTGCACAGGATTCAAACCCGCGTTCTTTTAGTTGAGAGTCCGGAGCTCTTACCGATGCGCTACTGCGCTCCATGAATAGATAGCATAGCAAAAACATGTAAGTAAATAACCGTCGTCATATTTTCTGAAATACATTGCCAATGCAGTTGTTTCATGAGAGGCAAGTACTACAAGGAAAAAATAAGTTAATAGCGCATAAAACAATACATATTTTAAAATACTAATGTGCTAAGCTATGCAATCAATACTATTAAATAAAATAAATTATATTGTCTTTAAAAATAAATAAACACATGTATGCAAGCTATTAAAACAATAACAAAATATTAATTATAATAATAAATAATTAAAACAAATGTATGAATAATTAATTAAGATCGTTGAATGTTAAAATAAATTATAAACAGATGCGTCTTGCACTTTAAATTGGCCAACACTTTTTATTGTTCTGTATTCAGAGTCGTACAGCAGTGACATAGTACGTGTGCTGCAACTGTCTGTCGTTGAGAGTGCAGACACCCGCCTCCAATGTGTCCACTATGCAGCCCTTGCACTGCTCTACCTCGCTTACACACATGAAGACAGGTCTGTAGCTAGCTGTATTTTTCATTCCATTATACGACAAACATAATTTTGTTGCTGATTCTGTTGTAGAGTTTTTTAGAATGATACCTCGGCTAAATGAATCCACGAAGGTTTTTTCCATTTCCCGGTGTGGGATTTTTACTTCCCCTGGCATAGACACCAGATAGAAAGGACCAATGGTTTATAGCGCCTCTTCCTAAAGACAGGCAAAGTAGGGTGAACAAAATTGTCCAACTTTCGAAACGGAGGCTGAACCAGTACCGAACCACCGCCAAGCCGGCACCAGAGTTTGAATCCCAGTTCCTCCAAACAACAGTACTTATGCCCATTGTCCCTCCTGGGGCATAGGCCGTCGACAACAGCTCTCCAGAGTCCTCTGTCCTGGGCTCTTATTTCAAGCTGCCTCCAAGTTTGTCCTGTCTTCTTGGTGTCCGCCTGGAGGTTCCTTCGCCACGTGTTCTGTGGATAGCCTCTTTTTCTCCTGCTTTGTAGGTTCCATGTCAGAGCCTGTCTGGTGATATTTGATGCTGGTTTCCGGAGCGTGTGACCAATCCATCCCCATTGTCTTCTTCTTATTTCATCTACGGCAGACAGTTGGTGTGTCCTCCTCCACAAGTCAATGTTGCTGGTGGTGTCTGGCCAATGGATATGGACGATTCTTCTTAGACAGTTGTTGATAAAAGTCTATTCTTTCTTGATGGTGGTGTTGGTTGTTCTCCATGTCTCTGCTCCATACAGTAGGACTGACTTCACGTTGGAGTTAAACAGTTGGATCTTCGTGTGTAATGACAACACTTTGGAACTCCAGATGTTCTTGAGCTGCATAAATGCTGCTCTCACCTTGCCAATCCTTGCTTTAACATCCGCATCTGTGCCACCCTGTTTGTCAATGACACTACCCAGGTATGTGAGGGCCTCTACCTCTTCAAGTGCCCTCCCTTCCAGTGTAACTGGCTCAGTGCTGGCTGTATTAACTTTGGGGACCTTTGTCTTTCCTTTATGTATGTTGAGGCCCACTTGTGAGGAGATGGCTGCCAGTTCTGTGGTCTTCTCCTGCATCTGTGGGACAACAGTGCCAGATCGTCGGCAAAGTCCAAGTCCTCCACGGTGTCCACTGGATTTAATTTCTTCCCTGTGTTGTGCACGTCTTCATTATCCAATCGATGGCCAGGAGAGAGAGGAACGGGGACAGCAGGCAGCCTTGTCTGACTCCGGTCTTCACTTCGACCTGGTTCGTTAGCTGTCCTCCATGGAGTACGCTGCAGCTTGTTCCTTCATAATTGTTCTTAATCAGGTTGACCAGTTTGGTTGGTATGCCATAGTGTCATACTAGTTTCCAGAGAGTCTCCCTGTCTATGCTGTCAAATGCCTTTTTCGTAGTCAACGAAGCTGATGTAGAGCGAGGAGTTCCACTCCAAGGATTGCTCTACTATGATGTGCAGTGTTGCGATCTGATCCAAGCATGATCTGTTCGGGCGGAATCCAGCTTGCTGATCTCTCAGCAGTGGGTCGACTGCATCTTTCATTCATTCCAAGATGATCCTGTTGAACACTTTTCCTGGCACTGACAGAAGTGTGATTCCTCTTTTGTTAGAAGTTGTGGTTGTAGTTGCTAAGGTCTCCTTTCTTGGTGAGTTTTATGAGGTATCCCTCTCTCTAGTCTGATGACACCGCTTCCTTTTCCCAGATCTTTCCAAAGAGAGGGTACAGTAGTTCCACAGAGGTGTCTATATCTGCCTTGAGTGCTTCTGCCGGAATCTCGTCCGGTCCTGCTGCTTTGTTATTCTTCAGATGCTTTATGGCCCTCCTGATTTCTTCTCCTTCCGCACTTGGATCCTGCACAAGGTTTAGTTTCTTCAGGCCAACCACTTCTTGGCAAGTTGATGTCAGTGTCTTTTTGGTGTTGTGCCACTGGCTGTTCAGGTCGGATTCTTCTTCATGCAGATCTTGTAGCACTTGGAATTTGTTAGCAGGGTTCAGCTTGTATTCTTCTCTTGTCTGTGGATCTTTCAGGAGGCCGACATTGTATTTTCGTCTCTTTGTTGCTCTCTCCATCCAATTTTTCTTCAGCTTGAGTTTCAGTCTAGCAACCAGCAGGTGGTGGTCGGATGCAATGTCAGCTTGATCCCCTCTTCACTTTTACATCTTGAAATGACCTCCTGAATCTCTTGCCTACGCAGATGTGATCTATATGGTTCTCTGTCACGTGGTTTGGTGACACCCATGTAGTCTTGTATAGCCTTTTGTGTGTGAAAATGCTGCCCCCAATGACAATCTTGTTCAGTGCACATTTGTCCGCAAATCTGTCTTCATTCCCGTTCATCTCTCCAACATCATGGGTTCCCATCACTTCTTCATATCCGTTTTTGTCCATTCAAATCTTTGCATTGAAATCTCCCATAAGCATATTCACATCCTTCTCTAGGCACTTGTCCAGGATGCTTTGTAGTCTGCTGTAGAACTGGTCTTTGGTTTCTACATCACTGTCGCTCGTTGGTGCATAGCACTGGATGACATCTTGTTTTTCTTTGTTCTGAAGGATGCTGTGTGCTGCTGCTTCTCATCCATGCGCTTCCCATCCTATCAACGCCCTCTGTTTCATAAGTTTATGAGTCTATCCCTTACGGGTTGTTTCATAAGTTTATGAATCTATCCGTTACAGGTTGTTTCATAAGTTTATGAGTCTATCCCTTACGGGTTGTTTCATAAGTTTATGAATCTATCCCTTACGGGTTGTTTCATAAGTTTATGAGTCTGTCCCTTACGGGTTATTTCATAACTTTATGAATCTATCCCTTACGGGTTGTTTCATAAGTTTATGTTTTAATTAAAATTGTTGAAGAACAACCAGTACTTGTAGCCATATTGTAAAAGTAATTGTGTGTAATTGTGACCTGTGTACATGTTAATAAGTTAGCTATATTGTAATCACGTGTAACTGTAGCTGCCGTACAGGTGTGCCTATTTTCAGAGTGGCACCCGAGGAGAATGTATGTGAAGCCATCCAGACTTATATCTGTCTACATTCGCCACTAGACAGACTGCCACATCCTGTCTTCAAGTACCTCGTGCTTCTGCTGGCTGTAAGTCAGATGTATCATAATGTATTCGGACACATACAAATATTTTAATTATTAACGCTCCAAAAACAAAGTACAGAAAAAAAATCAGACATGCTGTCTGAAAATTGTCAGATGTAATCAAGCCTTGCTTTTAATAAGGATATATATTGATGGTACTTGTCAGAAATATGAATAATTGGTATACGATTACGTAGGAACAAAAACTAATAATTTTTTACAGAAGTGTCCGAAAACTTAAGACACACAATTTTTTTTATTTTGTATGTTTTTAGGGTGGCTGAAAAAATACAGTATGGTAGTTTTAAATGTAGATGTAAGATTAATAACATATTTTATTAAAGTGGATGCTTGCTATAAGGATATTATTGGGACATGATCAAACAGTTCCATCCAATGTTCTTAAGTATGTGGATAAATAAAATGGTATAATTCAGGGATTTCAGAATTGTTCTTGATAAGCAGATGTTACTTTTTACAAGCTTCCACTGTGTATCAAAGTTGTACATTTACCTGGTTGAAAAAGTACTCAACGAGTATATGATTATGACCTTTAGAGTATTCCTGAAATTGTTTGGTTCACGGTCATGCAGATTTCCGTTTCCACACGTACTTTTCCCACTAGCCAATAATCTTGCAGGGAGAAGTTAAATGTATGTTTGTGCAAGTTAACATTCCACACTCTTTTTTTAATCATGCAACACTGCCGTAGTTATATTCGTTCTAATTCATAGGCCACTATGAATATTTCTTTGCAGGGCAATTGTGTGAATGCAGGAAAGCAAGCCATACCCGAAGGTATAGCAGAATAAAGCATTTGTTTGTTCATAAGTTTCTCAGTTGTACATTTACAATTCCATACATTACCTGATGCTTTTTGGGAACTGTTTTGATTTATACTGCCACCTAGTGATTACTTTGCTCACTGTATGTGCTGCCACCTGGTGATTACTATACAAGATACTTTGTTCATTTAACTTACCATATTGATAATACAACACACATTTAAAAACATGCACACAGTGCTCATCATGTAAATTATTGATGGGTAGTGCTGCATGTAGTATGTATGGGTAGCTGTAATTCATGTAAATAACCGTTACCAACATTGTTGGCAAAGGCAAAGCATGACGGAGCTCACGTGCAAAAATTTGATTATGACATAGGTAAACCTCGACATACTGGATACATCAATTTAAAAGGCAGCTTACAATGATGCTGACAAAGGGCCCATATAATACGATATAGTTTGAAAACTCTGTTCAGCCAGAATCAGGTGTCCTTGAGTGTGATGGAATGTCTGTCTACAGTGACACAGAGTGTTGTGGAACGAGTGGGTCTGTGTGAGGACACAGCCTTCTGGTGCTCAAGAGATCCAGTCCTACTCCGCTGGTGTTTCTCCTGTGAACTCACTGCAGAAAGCTTCGGTGCACAACTGGTAGTTACTCTCCTTCTTCCTGTAGTCTGGGGTGAGAACGGTGTCGATACTGTTTGTTTTGTTGCTGTCTCAGTACCCTCTTACCTGATATTAGATACAATGGATGTTCCATATTTTTGCTGCATTATCATTATGCAATTTTCCATGCTTTACTTTTGAAAGGGGATATTTCTGGTATATACTAACTGTAGCAGGGAAAACTAAATGATATTGCTTAATATGTATGTAAAGATAACATATATATGTGTATATATACATACGTGTTGATGGGTGTGTACTTGAGTGTATGAGTGCTCACATCTGTGCTTGAGTGTGTGTGTTTGTGTATAAACTGTGCAATCTGTTATTGGTAGGTTCAGTTCTGGATGTCATTGGAAGATGGAGAGAAAGTGCAAGAGGATGAGAGTAGACAGCCGTCTCAGACCTTACTGGAAATAGCTCAAGGCAGCACTATTTGTGTGAAAATGTTCATGGTAAACTGGCTTTGCTTCTTGTGTGTCCATTGGCACATCCTGCTGTTTCCCATCACACATGTGTTTGTCATTTGGACGTTAATCATGACCTCTAGTTGTTGTCTATTATTCCCCTCCTCTAACATAACCAGACTTCCAACTGCCTTTCCACATACAAATGGATGTACACCTGATGTCAATCATGTCAAAAGTACTTTCAACGTAACCCTAACGCTAACCTTCATCCTAACCATAACCCTAAACTCAATCTTTTTTCCATATAAAACCAACCATAAAAAGGCATTTATATACAGAGTGGTAACAGCAAGGTCTCTCCAACATAACCAGTGCTATATGGCTCAAAGGCCTCTCGATCAACACCAGATGTTTTCCCTCTGCATCTTTTGTCAATAATTTAGGCAAACATTATTGGATATTTGTCTCATTGTTTATAATTATAAGAAATGTCTGTGCATGAAATGTGTATGAATGGTTCTATTATGTAGACTATGTTGGTTGACGGGCCACAGGACTGCATCTTGAAGGTTGCCTTATGTCTGCGATCACTTCTCAGATCAAAACAGGTTTGTTCTGATTTGTTGCCTTTCTTAATGGTTGTCCTTTTAATGAGGATAAATTCTTGTAAGATTGCCAATAAATTCACACAGGCATACATATCCATGCAACCTTTTTGTGTGAAGCTGTGGGGAGAGGCATAATTGTTATAATACGGATGGAATGGATTAATATTATGCTTTCTTTTCACTTTGTTCCAGTATGAAAGGCAGTGTTGTGTTAATTACCAAGCTATAATGGTCTCATTTAGTTTAAAAGGTAAGTTCTTTTACAGCGCAGTATCCAGTCGTCAGAAGTGCTCAAAGTGCTTTATACTTTACTCCCTGGCAGACCTGTTCTCTGGGAAGCATCCTCCCAAAATTAAGGGAGCATCTGGAGCAATCACTGTTTATTGTGAAGATGAGCAGGCTTTGCTCCATGTGGAGCCTTCACACTGTGGCTGACTATCTGTGGATTTCAATTTTTGGTTTATGATAATATTAGGTAAGGGATATAATTACGGTCAATTGGTTGTGGGACTGCTCATATGTATTCTTACGCAGATGATAATTAACACAGTTTGATTTAAATTGTTATAGGAAGGAAGAACATTAGAGAGTGCTGCGTTAATCAAACACTTTTTGCCTGATATTCTCCAGAGGTGTTTATTGAATTTCAGTAGAAGCCGTGATGGTGAGTACATTAGTAAGATGTACTTTCATATTTAGGAATACTAAAACATTAAAAACTACATAAAAATATGTGAATTAATTAATGCATCAAAATTATTTTCAACTACAGCTATATGCAGTTACTTGATCAATTTCGACACATTTGCATGAACGCATGCACATCAGTTAGTACTTTGTGCCATATAGTGAAGCACCAATGCACCAATATTTTATGCGATTTTGAATATTATTTTTCTTCTGTTGAACCAGTATTCCATCTTCAATAACAGACAATCCTTAAAGCTTCCAAACTAGGTAATGGTCACCGAATTTAAATGAAAAGACAACATTTTATATATTGGTGGCGCCTTTGTGTAGACAAAACACACTTCCATGCAGAGTGCACGTCTGCTAGAACAAATTGCATAAGTCATGCCTAATCTACTCACCTCTTGGGAGTGATTCAGGAAACGGCATACATCTTGGCATCACGATATAAAGCTGCATACCATACTGTAAAAATTGATTGTCATATATTGCGTACTACAGTCGAATCTTGCTTTACGGTCAACCCGGTAATACAGCCACTTAGCAATTAAGGTCACCCTAAAATAGTCCTAAATAATTGTCATACATAGTGTTCAAAATTAGTCCCTCTAATATGGCTACCTTGTTGTTGACGTCACTTTTGGCCAAGGGTCACTTTAATAATGAGGTTCTACTGTTACATATTGTATATACTGCACAAAGCCATTTGATACATGTGTGCCAGTATAAATAAATATTTAAATAAAGTACTACATTATGGAGAGTCTGCATGCAGATAACCCTGTCATTGTCTTGGCCGAGTTCAGACTTTATTGTTGATGTGACTGTCACCAGCCCTAACTGTGGGTGTGCTGATGGACCTGTATGCAGAAGTGAAACATCAGACGCCCTCTGAACCCCTCACCCCTGGCGACCTCTCACTCGCTTATCATGGTAAACATTTCAATAGTAGCCCACCTCATTTCAGATTTTTTTAAAGAAGCGTTCATATGACAGCAATAAGCTGACTTGGTTTTGGGAATTATAGATTGTTTAATTGTCAAATTCCAGTTTGTTGATCGTTTAACATCTACCTATTTACGTAAGTGATAAGAAGTTTGGTTTGTCAAAACTGTAAACGGTCGATAAATATCATCTACTTACTCAATACATTGTTTGCCTTCCAGTGTGTAGTCTGCTGACAATGATGCTGAAAGAACAGCAGCAACAACAGCAGCAACAACAACAGCAGATGCCGCAACAGCAGCAACAACAACAGCAGCAGCAACAACAACAGCAGCAGCAGCAGATGCAGCAACAACAAAAATCGCTGAAGCAGAGTTCCTTTCAGTTCCTGAATAGTTTACTTGTCCAGTCAGTGTACCATGATGACAACAGAGGTAAGGTTTTATTATCAAAATAACCAACACCTAAAAAAGTTATCATGTTTTCCTTCAGAAGATCAACACAATAAATTAAAATGTTCGCATAATATTGTAAAAGGTGACCACCCCTTACCCTGTAGACCCCACAACGTTTCTTAATTAAATGAACTTGATTCGCTACAGTGCTCACACATTCAGTGAGATATGTTTTCGTAAAAAGGGCACCAAGTTGCCACCAACGCACAAATTTCAAACCAAAGCCATACAGCAATTACACCTAGTGTATAACAAATATACTAAGCTTTAAAAGACAGTATGCAATTATCCAGTTGACGGCATCACGCATTAGGCGGTGAAGTTCACCATACCTTATGTCAAATACATACGTGTACTATCCCAATTATATCGTTCACATGTAAGTACAACTGAAGCCATTATGTTTGTGCCATGTTTCAGTGGGCACTCTGCTGTGCTCCAAGACCAGTCTGTTGATTCTGGTGGAGTTGGACATGGAGGAGTCGTCTGGCGGCAGTGGCAACCAACTTCTCACACTACTGCTCTTGCAACACGCCACACCACAGGTACGTCTAATTGGTGGGTGCATGTGTTCGTAACAGACCTGCCTACCATTCCGGATTGTCCGGAATCATTTCGGAAAGTCACCTCAAATTACGGTATTACGGCGAGGGATGACAATATTACGGACTGTCACCATGTTCACTAATCACTTCCATGCTCCTCAAATTTAGCTTCCACTATATTCAACAGGTGGCAGCATATGTATGCAGCATGTTGTGACATGGTTTTTCATTCGCTGAGTCTGGTCGTAATCTAACCAATTATAACTGGAAACTGGAAACAGCGTAATGACAAATTCGCATTTCCGCGATCAAACAAAACGAAGTCACGTGGCACGAAATGATGGCTGACAGCGAAACGACGCCACCGCCAATCAAAAAGAAACGTGTAATGCAAAAATGTTGTGAGTGTTGTACTTGTAGTGTTAGGCCAACTGACTGTACTAAGACTAAGTTAGTGTATTTATTGAGTTTAGTTTATCATTTACAGCCTATCATACAGTCACTAGAGTCTAGGCGATGTTGATGACTAGCGTAACGTAATGGTTCTGCCGTCCTTACCCCCCCCCCGTCTATCATTTACAGCCTATAATACAGGGATAGGCTTATATACTAGAATTGAGTAGATTTGTCACTAGAGTCTAGGCGATGTCGATGACTAGTGTAACGTAATAACGTAATGATTTTGCCGTCTCTACCCCCCCCCCCCGTGACAATATCTGACACGGTTCTGAACAATTACTGACAGGAAGCCTATATTCCTGAAAATCAGTGTAAATGGAAAATCAGTGTAAATGGGAAATTTATTTTATGCAGTTGTGATTGACCATAAGTTTGATGTCAATAAATCTATGAACAATGGATGTCAAGTCTCCCATGTTATTTTTATGCCATTGGAAAAGTGCCTAATAGAAATTGGCACCAATAAAAAACTTGTCTTATAAACGTTGTAACATTTATACATCTTTCTGATATGTCTTAATGACCAAAGAACGACAGCTAAAAGATGGTGTGTGCCCCTTGGATAGCATGGTAACCTCCACCTAGACTGGTGGTGCTTACCATCTACAGGTCTGCTCCCCTCCAGGTAGATCACACCGTCCACATAGATGTGACAACGAGGCTTCAGTCGCTGCTGACCTCCGACCCTGCCCTGGTCACTTCCACCCTGATGTTCTGGTCAGCCTACCTGGACACTGCCCATGTGACACCGGCACTGGTGACACTGTATGAGAGAGGACAGCGGGTACGGCTACTGGAGACAGAGGATGTCAAGCTGGGCATGGACACCAACCACGTGAGACTGCTGTTTATTTACATACAGCAACACCTGGTACAGGTGAGCACAGGTAACATGGGGTGGGCAAAAATGGTATATTTGTACGTCTATAAGACATCAAAATTATGTTGCCAGTGAAAGTCTAAATTGTATCTCATTTTTAGTCCTTTGGCCGAAGGTCCAAGGGACTATTGCCATCACTCTGCGTCCTCTGTCTGCCGTCTGCCGTTAGCTGCCATACCTCAGAAACCGTTCAGCAACTTTTTCTCTAATTTTGCATAGACATATCTTAGGGCACTGCCACTATGCACAAGAAATCTGTATTTGATTGAATCATTCTAAGAGGTCCCCAAAGTGCAAATGTTTTACATTATCTAGTGATGTGGTTTTGAGAAGGGCCCTTGAGACCACCCCCAACAGTAGATTTTGTTTATTGTGCCACAAAGTCAACACCAAGACTAATCTCTGCAGCCTAGTGCTACTGTTCCACTGAGACCTTGACTAATCTTTAATTGGTCACAGTGCCCAGGCAGAGTACACACACTTGACCCCTGTTAGACTGAACAGTTGCCTAACACTTTTTATCTTCAAAACTATTGATTTTCTATAATTGAAAGTTGTGTTTATTTTGATGTTCATTTAATTATTATAATATGGTGTGACTGTGGTGTTTATTGGTTAAAGATGTACTGTCTGTAGAAACATAGAAAATTAATATTCTGTCACCTGTAGGTGACAAACATAGAAAATTAATATTCTGGACAACTATAGAGTGAAATATCCTACACTTTATTGATATCAAATGCATTCTACTGTTCTGTTTACGCTTGCCATGCCTTGTGTAGACATGGTACTGTGTACATCAATTGTATCAATATAGACTAATAATTACAGATTCACAATATAGTTGACACCTGAAACAACCAAATGTCAACCATTAGAAGAGTTGACATAGTTCCGCTATACACAAGCAAGAAATATGTATTTGATTGAATCATTCTAGTGTCATCAGCATATAGTAGAACATACATTTTCTACATCATCATCACTAAGGTTGTAAATTTAACCAGCTGCCATGTCAAGTCCGTTATAATTGTGACTAACAGTGTTCAAAATGATTCAGGTAAATAGCAAATAACAAAGGACACAAGT
Organism: Escarpia spicata; assembly: GCA_963995525.1. NCBI lineage: Eukaryota > Metazoa > Annelida > Polychaeta > Sabellida > Siboglinidae > Escarpia > Escarpia spicata. Next base: position 35,357,940 of record OZ023210.1, read on the forward strand.
TTTCTCCTTGCCATACTTACCATACATCACATGAGAAGAAGGCTGACACAGCCTGGCCCTGATTTATACATGATTTAGCATTTTTGTATATGTTGTATATAACTTTCAACACAATACCATTAATACCGCATGAAATTATCTTAGACCACAGGGAGGACCGGTCTACTGAATCAAATGCTTTCTTATAATCGATGAAGGCACAATAAAGCCTTTTGCATCGAGACAAATACTATTCAACCGATACCCCTATTTGAACACTGCCTGTTCTTCACCTATTACATTCGCTTTGTTTAGGTATGTGGTCAGTCTGGTGTTCTGAACAATCACTAAGGATTAATGAACACTTGTGCAGAATGTCACCCACTTGGCAGGTTTAATTGATCTATTCAGCAATGAGGACACTGCTTAGGCCTCACTCTGGACACTGTCACTCACAGTGTTGTGTATTGTCTTAGTTGGTGCCTTGAGCTAATCTACTTGACCATGAATCAGTGGTGGATCTGGTTGTGTATTACACCCAGCTGTGGAGCTAAGATTCTCTGTCTGCTATTGTTTGATGGAAACTGTGACTAATGTGTAATTGTTCACTGGCAGTAGCTTGTGTCAACAGACAGCATTAAGCCACTAGACCCCTGTTAAACTGGACAGTTGCCTGTAGGTTTTAAACTGTGTCAAACAGTGAGTCTACCTTTTGTATTTGTATCTGTATTTTGACTGGCAAAATGTCCTATGGACACATCACGCCAGTGCGCACGGTGGCTCTTATGGATAAATTTTTTACATGTTGGGCTAGACTAATCTGGAATGAATTCAGTGATGTACTTGATACAATGCTTGGAGGTAGGGAATTCCACTCTTTTTGCTCTCAAATAATCTGTCCTCTTAGTTTTACACATGAAGACATAATCTGGCATAACTTGATAAGTCTTTGTAGCAACACATTTGTACTTCCAGTGTATCATTGCAACATAACATACATATTACATACTGTGTGCCACGTTTGTATGTTGTGCATGTAATATTTCCATGCAATCCATTTGCATATATAATGTAAAACTTCAACAGCCGTTTTCTTCATTTTCACTTTTTGATCCCTACCATGTTCAATGCTCCATAACTTTGCCAATTTTTGTAGCAGTCATATTTTTTGAAACCATGTAAAGCACCTTACCAAACCTTTACAAGGATGTAAGAAAACAATGTTCCAATTTTTCCGACGTATCACTCATTTGGTCAGCCGGGTTCACATATAGACGTATTAGTCCAAAGGACTTCAGGGCCACTTGGCCCATTTTTTACGTTTAATGTTTAGATGTCTTTTAGGCATCATAAAAAGACTTCCAGTTAATGTGAAGAAAACTAATAGATGTTGTTTTATGTAATTTTGAGATGTTGCCCGCATGACCAAAAACGACTGCTAAAAGACGTCATGTGCCCACTGGGTATTGTGGAGGATAGTTTTACTGCGAGAGTTGAGTATTATGAAAGCTATACTTGTAAGTATTAACAAAGATTCCCATCGTTCGGATGGCACAATACGTACAGATGCAGAAGACATTTGCCTTGTAATACGTTGTACAGTATGCAGTCTTGAAAACCTGAACAGAAATGTTGTCTGTTGGACCTTCAACTATGAAAGTGTCGGTCCGACTAAAAACATTGATGGTTCAGCTATTTCGAAGCCTGTGCTAAAAAGTTGGTAGTCCACTGGGCCTTCTACATTGTAAAATTGACAGTCCGTCTCAAAGGTTACCAGTCAGGCAAGCATTCATTGTGAATGATGCTTGTATGAGAGGGTATATAGATTGTAACTGGAAGGTTATAGTACAGGTAAATAGGTTTACATGCTAAGTGTAAAGATGTATTAATGGGAGTGTGTATTTAACATTAGTTATTGTTTTTGTCTTTCCAGGATCACAAATTGGTTCAGGAAGTGTGTCTCACATGCCTCGAAAGTCTATTCAAGTACATTCAAGAGGCTGATGCTGTGTGTAAGCAGCAAATTACATATGTCCAAATTATTTTAATTCCTTAAAAAGAAGTTACATAATACATCTTTTTCTTTTATGTTAAACCTAAAAATATGCATTCATGATCATATGTTACACACTATGTATGTATGCATTAATTTTGTTACTTGGCATCTTTTGCAAATACGATATAGCATTAGTTGTTGTTCTCCTCTTGTTTCCCTGTCATCAGGGGTGAGGCTGACCTCGATTCTCATCCTTGATTTCAGTTGTCTTTTTTCTTTTCCCTCACTGATCTTGCACTGCTCTCTCCACCAACTGTCTCCATTCCCCTGTATCTTTTGCTCTTGTTTTCCACTCCTCTCCCAATCCATCCAAGTCTGTCTTTACACAGTCCTCTCACAGTCGAGGGCTTCAATCCTTGCCTCCTTTTCCTCTCCAGGCGTCTTCTTTCTTTGTTAACCGTTCTCCTCCAATTCTCCCCACATGTCCAGTTCAGTCGACTCCTTACCACCTTCTTAAAGCTTTCTATAACTCCAACCTCCTGTCTCGGCTCCTCCATTCTTTACTTATCACTTCTTTTCAGTCCATTTAGTATAACAAATATATTGGTCAGGGGTCAGTCAACCTTATAGATAAGCATTACACTTGTGTTCACCCCTTTCTAACACACAAACCACTGGTTACTTTATTTCCTTAATCCTTATACAAGGTGTAGTTTAATTCTATACGTTGAATACCTTGTGTTGTGTTCTGTTATTATTATTAACATTGTAATAACATAATTAGAAATGACAATGACACTACATTATTGTCCCTTTGAGGGAATTCATGTAATATAAAATATTGATTGATTGAAGATATTCCTTTTTGTTTAAGTGAAATGTTGGACCCTCACAAGCAATGGTGCAGTGAAGTAAAGGCTGTTAGAAGTGTGTTTTATTATTATCTGTCCTCTCAAAGCTTCCTTTATTATCTAATGTCTGGGAGGTATATATTATATTTATGTGTACAAATTCTGATTACCAAAATTCATAGTCCTATTTCTGCCGTAGGTAAACATCTGACACAGCAGCCATGGACGGAGTTCATACTAGATGTTGCATTCTTACAGCACCAGGGAGCAGCACAATTGCCTCGTTGGCTGTGGCGTTTTTCAGACATTGTAAGTTCTGTGCCGTGTAAAAGTTTCCTGGTAAAATGTGCATTTCTTTCCTTCTTTTTTACTTAAAAGTCCGGTGCGTATTGTACATGCTGCTAGCACTAAACAACATTTTCTCCCACTGGTATATAAGCACCAGAAATACATGCTCCGTGATATGTAGCTTCTTAGACAAAGCATAGAAAACATCACCACTCATTTTAAGAAATTTATTATGCGTCTTACATGCATGTTTCATAACAGACTGTTTACTTTGGTGGTAAAATGTATCTGGTTGTGATCACTACTCCCCAGTGACATTGTCAACTAATTCATTCTATGAGGACAAAACTATGTCTAACACATTTTCAGCCCAGGTTGGTTCTACCACGTGTTGAGAAAGGACACTATTTTGTACTAAAACAAAAAACTTGTGGTCCTCACTCCCTGTACTTTAGAGATTTCCATTGCATGTGACCATGGTTAAAATCCCCCATAATAACACAGTCCCATTTGCTCATTTCCCTTATAGCGGTTTGTACTTTTTCATTCTCTTCAATGCTTATGTTTGGACTTCGACAAACTAACTCCACCGTTAACATTGAGTTTCCTATAAGTATGTTACACCAAACAGATTCTTCGCAATCTACTTCTCTTTCTAATTTTATTTCATAAGTCTGGATAGATTCTTTAATATGTAACGGGGGATTTACCATGAAGACAGATCAACACATTAATGATGAGTATCATTTATTTTGTGAAATCTAAAATACAAAATAAACCTGCAACATATAAATATGATTACTACATGTGCAACAATAGATACAAAGGATCATTCAACAACAGCATTAAATATAATATTCCTTGCATAACATTGATACAGTTAAATTGCATGTAGATCATCTCAGATGCCAAATAGCAGGCTAGCACCTGTGATATTTGTAACTAGATATCCAAACGGCAATACTCCTTGATGGATTTACTATCAATAACTATATATCAATAAATCTATATTAGTTTAAACACTGTGTTCCCAAATCGAGAAATACATTCAAATGCATCCTAAGTATCATTAACACAGTATCAAATCAGTGGAAAATGTCCATAAAGTATATACTCAGATAGTAATAATTCTACAATTAAACACATGTATATGATGTGCTCCTCTATGCATAACATAGCATCAGGATGTATACGTGACATCCCTTGTAATCATACAACGATTATATAATACTAATTCATGAATCAGTACTAAAACACATCTACTTGCCTTGTTTCTAATTCCATAATACCGACTGTATATAACTATTAGACTAATTGTTTCTAACACATTAATAATACACCATGACATTAAAGGTAACAATGCTCACCCCAACTGGGAACTGCAGTCTAATTAACACAGCTCCTGAGCACTGTTCAGTGCAATCACACTGCTGTAAATAAACAAGCAGGTATAATGTAATACTGCACAACATTGCACTAACTAACAAGATTCAGTAACTGATACACAATCAATCATCAGTTATAAATTAATAACCCAAATAATGACTAAACCTATATCATAATATGTATGCTGACATAACGATTCCCTTTAAAATGCACTAAAATAGCATCATTCTACTTTGAGAACACCTGCTAACTGTCTAGCTTTGCAAGTAAGTGTAATTGCTAACAACAATCAGAAATCAACTTATTTCGTAAAGCATTGATTAAACACTCTTCTCTTCTGCCAGTCAGTGTCTTATTAACCTATAAGTTACCCACTACACTGTGGTTAAAAGCCCTTCAGTAGAAACTCATTACTACCCTACTAAACCCAGTGGACAGTCTGTCTATCCACTGACAGTCAACATGCTGTCCCTTCTCCCTAAGGAATAGCATACTGGACACAACTACAGACACTGAAGCATCACACAGCCTACTGTGCCAACATCTCAGCAGGGAACATATCAACACAATGATCTCCTGTTGAGTATGACTTGCACTAATTACTAGATTAGGAACCATGCAGTTGTGTAGATAGTGCTTCCTTGTTCCAAAACTGGAACTTAACTTGTGTATATCATAATACACAACATCTGTAAGTGCTGGGGGAATTCTGCCCACACTGTCAACACATACCAACTAGTGGACCTTCCCACGGGGAAATTTAAAAGTTAATTTACATTTAATTTACATTATTGGGAGATAATTACATAAAAATCTGCTGTTAGTTAAATCCTGGTAAATCCACCCACCTTATATCTTGATTTGTGTTGTTCTTTCTGTCAAAACACAAAACCTTGTGGGAAAATACTGGATCATTACTTCTGTCCAGCTTCTACCAGAAACTCTGTGATGGCTTCTCTTGCATAACCCTGGCTTAGTGACCAAAGTATGACCCTCCCATGATGACTGCTGGGGAAACTGACAAGGCAGGGGTAGCTGACTTATAGGCTTCTCCAGGCCATAGATGTTACACTGGTGAAATGGGGTCTACAGACTTAGCACATTAAAAGGAATGAGAACAAAGAGTACTTGAAGTTTGGGAATAATGGAAATAAATAATTAACTAATTCGTCAGTAACCCTGCCGTTTACAAATATATAACAACCCCACCTCCCCTTCTTCCTATTCTATCTTTCCTAAACATTCCTTAGCCTTTCAGTCCCAATTCAGCATCTGATATATAAGTGATGGCCCATGATTCGGTTATACCTATTATGTGAGGGTCAATATTTTCTACCATAATGTTTAGTTAACTTCTTTTGTTTACTATGCTCCTTGCATTTAAACAAACGCATTTATATCCTGATTCAGAACAGTTTTCCATGCTGTTCTTTGCTGATATATTTGTGCTGTCTTTATCTATGCCTCCAGTTTCAGGCTTCTCTGTGAATCCCCCTGCTCATCTAGTTTAAATAGATGCAACTTGTCCCACTGTCAACATATCGCAGTAGGTTCTCTGAGAATACTGCTGCCCTCTTTCCACTTTGATGGAGGTCATCTCTCATGTACATATCTTCCCTCCCAACAAAATATCCCCATAAATCAATGAATCCCACCCCCTCTTCTTCACACATCTGCTCAACTAATGCGTTGATCGCCATCCTTTTACAGTTTCTATATGTTGGCCCCCTTCCTCCCATTACTTGCAAAATTCCTGAGAGAATAATCTGTTCAACTTTTGTTTTCTAGTTCCTCACTAAATGTCTGTACTTCTGTACTATCCCAGTTGTTCCGTCCCTGTCTGCATTATTTGTCCCTAAGTGTACTAGTATAGACCCTCCCTCGCCATGCCCCCAATACGTTCTCTACCGTTTCAGTCACATGTTCTATCTTAGCCCTAAACAAACAACGACATCCTCTCCCTCACTTAGTGTCTTATCTGTCTTTCTCACAATAGAACCGCCCATGAACTCTTCTCATTGCCCCTCAATCACTGCCTCAGAGTAGCTCCTTCTCCGGTTTGCATCTGTCTGGTTGTCTTTTCCCCCTGTCGTCTTCTCTCCTGTCACATTCTCTTCCGTTCCATTCTTTCCTGTCGATTTTTCTCTTGTCACCTTTCCTCCTGTCTTCGTCCCTTTTATCAACTTCTCTTCTGTCACATTTATTCTCACTTCCTTTCATCCCGTCAACTTTCCTCCCATCACATTTTCTTCTCTCCTCTCCCATCCCATTTCCCCTCCTACCTCCTTCTCTACGGTCACTTTCTCTCCTATCCCCTTCATGCCTGTCACGTTTCCTGCTGTCGATTCTCCAATTTCTTCCCCTCCAATCACCTTCCCTCCTCTCAGTTTCCTGAGTGACCAGTGACCACTTGTATACTTATTACTTACTTGACTGACCAACTTGACCATGGTGCTGTCCACTTGCCACTACTTTGCTCCTTCAGTCTCACACTATTCCCAACTTTCTCCCTGTTATCTCTCCATTCCACCTGTCTCCTTGCTCATCTCCATCCCCTTCACAATATCTGTCAACCTAACTACCTCCTTCTGCAGACGTTCCACCTTCCAACACCCCACACACTGAAAGGTGATTCCCTCTTCCTTAGTATCTGCCCCATGACTTCCCACGGCCGGACGAGGCAAAATCCACCCAGCTGTGGCAGTCATCCCACACCAAGTGTCCCTTTGCCTTGACTTGGTGCTTGCAAGGTGCCATATCAGAATGTATTTAATAATAACAATAATAATCTAATTAGCTGTTCAAAATAGTTTATGCCTTTCTACATAGTCTTTAGAACGACTGTTTCCTCCATATAATGTATACCAGAATGACTAAGTCTAAGTTAAGTGGCCTTTTTCTACAACATAACTATATATTTATATGTGTGTATGTTGAATCAGTTCGCACTGGTTCATGAGTCAAATTTAAACTAAGTTGTTATGATATTTGGCAGATAATTCTTTGTGTGTAGTCATTATACTCCAAATAACTTATTCTCATATATTCAATAACATAAACAATACTCTCAATTAGACTGACCTATCACCTAGTGCCCAACTATCCTATGCTAGACATACGCTATGTGCCCCCTAGCAAATGGTCGTAACACTAAGATTTATCAACAAACCTAATATCGCTCACGAAAGTTAAGGTAGTCTAAATTACTTTCAGTGACTAACGTTTAGCTATAATCATTTCTTAATATGTCTACAGTTAGTATATGAATAATACCGATGCAAAATTATACTTATATGATCAACATTTCCACTGCTTTTCTGATTTTTCCTGCATCGCAAAATCGCAATGATCCAGTCCCAAGATTTCCCCATATAGGATGCTTTTGTGGATATGAGAACTGGGCAGTGTGGTGAGTAATGTCTTGGTAACTATGTCGCACGAGTTGAATTTTGTGTATATTAGCTGCGGTTTTGGAATCAATTTTGGATCATCCCAATTCTGAGGTCCCACATAACTTATTGATGGTGGTGGGTGATGGTTTGAATCAATAAAGTTCTTATACAGCACTGTATTCAGTGATAATTGGACTGGCCAAAGTGCTTTACACTTTACTCCCTGGCAGACCTGTTCAATCGAACACCATCTCGACTTCTCTGGGAAGCATTCAGCCACACTGCAATTAATGTGCGAAGACAATTCATACACAAATATCAACCACTGTCTATAGCCAGGTACTCATTATTCATACAGTGGAGTGAGCTGGAGCAACATATAGTGAACAAACTTGCCCATGGTAAAAAACAGCAACAACAAGAGTCGACCGGAATCACTTGACTGAGAGTCTGACTCTAAAAGTAAGACACTTCACCACATGAAACACTACACATCCACATGAAACATACAGCCATAAAAAACACTACACATCCACATGAAACATAATACAGCCATACAAAACATTACCCATCCACATGAAACATTACACAGCCATACAAAACATTACCCATCCACATGAAACATTACACAGCCAGAAACACTACACATCCACATGAAACATTATACAGCCATACAAAACACTACACATCCACAGGAAACATATACAGCTATACAAAACACTACACATCCACATGAAACATTATACAGCCATACAAAAAACTACACATCCACAGGAAACATTATACAGCCATACAAAACACTACACATCCACATGAAACATTATACAGCCATACAAAACACTACACATCCACAGGAAACATAATACAGCTATACAAAACACTACACATGAAACATTATACAGCCATACAAAACACTACACATCCACAGGAAACATAATACAGCTATACAAAACACTACACATTCACATGAAACATTATACAGCCATACAAAAAACTACACATCCACAGGAAACATTATATATCCATACAAAACACTATACATCCACATTAAACACTACCCATCCACATGAAATATTATACAACTATTCAAAACACTACACATCCACATGAAACATACAGCCATACAAAACACTACACGTCCACATGAAACATTATGCAGCCATACAAAACACTACACGTCCACATGAAACATTATACAGCCATACAAAACACTACACATCCACAGGAAACATATACAGCTATACAAAACACTACACATCCACATGAAACATTATACAGCCATACAAAAAACTACACATCCACAGGAAACATTATACAGCCATACAAAACACTACACATCCACATGAAACATTATACAGCCATACAAAACACTACACATCCACAGGAAACATAATACAGCTATACAAAACACTACACATGAAACATTATACAGCCATACAAAACACTACACATCCACAGGAAACATAATACAGCTATACAAAACACTACACATTCACATGAAACATTATACAGCCATACAAAAAACTACACATCCACAGGAAACATTATATATCCATACAAAACACTATACATCCACATTAAACACTACCCATCCACATGAAATATTATACAACTATTCAAAACACTACACATCCACATGAAACATACAGCCATACAAAACACTACACGTCCACATGAAACATTATGCAGCCATACAAAACACTACACGTCCACATGAAACATTATACAGCCATACAAAACACCACACATCCACATGAAACATACAGCCATACGAAACACTACACATCCACATGAAACATACAGCCATACAAAAAACTACACATCCACATGAAACATACAGCCATACAAAACACTACACATCCACATGAAACATACAGCCATACAAAACACTACACATCCACATGAAACATACAGCCATACGAAACACTACAAGTCCACATGAAACGTAATACAGCCATACAAAACACTACACATCCACATGAAACATTACACAGCCATAGAAAACACTACACATCCACATGAAACATTACACAGCCATAGAAAACACTACACATCCACATGAAACATTACACAGCCATACAAAACACTACACATCCACATGAAACATTACACAGCCATAGAAAACACTACCCATCCATATGAAACATTATACAGCCATAGAAAACACTACACATCCACATGAAACATTACACAGCCATACAAAACACTACACATCCACATGAAACATTACACAGCCATAGAAAACACTACACATCCACATGAAACATTACACAGCCATAGAAAACACTACCCATCCATATGAAACATTACACAGCCAAAAACACAACACATCCACATTAAACATTATACAGCATTACAAAACACTACACATCCACATGAAACATTATACAGCCATAGAAAACACTACCCATCCATATGAAACATTACACAGCCAAAAACACTACACATCCACATGAAACATGCAGCCATACAAAACACTACACGTCCACATGAAACACAGCCATACAAAACACTACACGTCCACATGAAACATTATACAGCCATACAAACACTACACATCCACATGAAACATACAGCCATACAAAACACTACACATCCACATGAAACATACAGCCATACAAAACACTACACGTGCACATGAAACATTATACAGCAATACAAAACACTACACGTCCACATGAAACATACAGCCATACAAAACGCTACACGTCCACATGAAACATTATACAGCCATACAAAACACTACACATCCACATGAAACATACAGCCATACAAAACACTACACGTCCACATGAAACATACAGCCATACAAAACACTACATATCCACATGAAACATTCTACAGCAAAACGAAACACTACTCATCCACATGAAACCTACAGCCATACAAAACACTACACATCCACATGAAACATTATATAGCCATACAAAACACTACACATCCACATGAAACATAATACAGCCATACAAAACACTACACATCCACATGAAACATTATACAGCCATACAAAACACTACACATCCACATGAAACATAATACAGCCATACAAAACACTACACATCCACATGAAACATACAGCCATACAAAACACTACACATCCACATGAAACATTATATAGCCATACAAAACACTACACATCCACATGAAAAATTATACAGCCATACAAAACACTACACATCCACATGAAACATTCTACAGCAATACGAAACACTACTCATCCACATGAAACCTACAGCCATACAAAACACTACACACCCACATGAAACATTATACAGCCATACAAAACATTACCCATCCACATGAAACATTACACAGCCATACAAAACACTACACACCCACATGAAGCATACAGCCATACAAAACACTACACATCCACATGAAACCTACAGCCATACAAAACATTACACCTCCACATGAAACATAATACAGCCATACAAAACACTACACATCCACATGAAACATAATACAGCCATACAAAACACTACACATCCACATGAAACATTATTCAGCCATACAAAACATTACACATCCACATGAAACATTATTCAGCCATACAAAACACTACACACCCATATGAAACATACAGCCATACAAAACACTACACATCCACATGTAACATTATTCAGCCATACAAAACATTACACATCCACATGAAACATTATTCAGCCATACAAAACACTACACACCCATATGAAACATACAGCCATACAAAACACTACACATCCACATGTAACATTATTCAGCCATACAAAACACTACACATCCACATGAAACATAATACAGCCATACAAAACACTACACATCCACATGAAACATTATTCAGCCATACAAAACACTACACATCCACATGAAACATTATTCAGCCATACAAAACACTACACACCCATATGAAACATACAGCCATACAAAACACTACACATCCACATGTAACATTATTCAGCCATACAAAACACTACACATCCACATGAAACATAATACAGCCATACAAAACACTACACATCCACATGTAACATTATTCAGCCATACAAAACACTACACATCCACATGAAACATAATACAGCCATACAAAACACTACACATCCACATGAAACATAATACAGCCATACAAAACACTACACATCCACATGAAACATTATTCAGCCATACAAAACATTACACATCCACATGAAACATTATTCAGCCATACAAAACACTACACACCCATATGAAACATACAGCCATACAAAACACTACACATCCACATGTAACATTATTCAGCCATACAAAACATTACACATCCACATGAAACATTATTCAGCCATACAAAACACTACACACCCATATGAAACATACAGCCATACAAAACACTACACATCCACATGTAACATTATTCAGCCATACAAAACACTACACATCCACATGAAACATAATACAGCCATACAAAACACTACACATCCACATGAAACATTATTCAGCCATACAAAACACTACACACCCATATGAAACATACAGCCATACAAAACACTACACATCCACATGAAACCTACAGCCATACAAAATACTACACATCCACATGAAACATTATTCAGCCATACAAAACACTACACATCCACATGAAACATAATACAGCCATACAAAACACTACACACCCATATGAAACATACAGCCATACAAAACACTACACATCCACATGAAACCTACAGCCATACAAAACACTACACCGCCACATGAAACATACAGCCATACAAAACACTACACATCCACATGTAACATTATTCAGCCATACAAAACATTACACATCCACATGAAACATTATACAACCATAAAAAACACTACCCGTCCACATAAAATACTAAACATCCACAGGTCTGCCAGGGAGTAAAGCGCTTTGGGCAGTCCCGAGGACTAGATACTGAGTTATATAAGAACTTACCTTTAACTTTTACCTTTCAGTTGTTGAGGTACCAGGTGTCCTCTCTCTCCTCCAAACACCTGGTCTTGCTGGTGAACTGCTTCATAGAATGTGAGGAGGATGCAGTGGACAGCACCATGGTCAAGTTGGTCAGTCAAGTAAGTAATAAGTATACAGGTGGTCATAGCCAGGTGTCTCTCTAGGTCTGTAGTAGACAGGATGGAAATATGTGCTGAGGAAATATTTTAATACTAGTTTCTAGGCAATGGTGACTGCATCGTGGGCAGTGTAAGGAGGGATCAAATAGAAGTTTTTAATATATTGAACGGGTGTGAAAATGTTCATACACATTTTTTCTTAATTAAGAAAGACGGATGGACTATCATAAACAGTGGTGAAGGGACGATGCAGATTATGTATCAGACAGTATTCATTCTCACACAGGAATAACAATGAATGAAACAGATTATCTACTGATTGTTTAAATGCTAGCAGCGTGACTTAAACAAACTGACAAATATCTCAGAATGGTATACATAGATACAAAACACGTTGGTCTTTCAATATGCCAAAGGCTTTCTTGTCTACTTGCCACCAAGGGTTTTTGCATTGGATGGCAATGTTGTTTAATCTTTAAAATAGTTTTGGTCACAGAAATTTATTTTAAAAGTCTGAAGTATTTCCAGTAGAGTATGATGCTGATATTAATGAGATGCTGTTTTCAGGTGCTCAATAAGAACCTGGTGAGATTGGAAGGTGGCAGTGTGAACATTGCTAAGAGTAAGCTGCAGGCCTGTGCCAGCAAGAGGACCAGTGACAACATCTGCACAAGGCAGGCACTCACGATGGCAGCGTATCCTTTCATCTCAACAACTTGTCTCTTTTTACCCATTATACAACTGCCTGTAAAAGGCAAGTGTCTACTGTTTGGTATGTGATGAATAATGGGGTGTATCTTTCTATCCCACCTCTCCTAGGTTGATGGTCTGAGTTTGTCACTGCGCCAACCAGGTGGCAGTAGACAGTAATGGGGTGTATCTTTCTATCCCACCCTCTCCTAGGTTGATGGTCTGAGTTTGTCACTGCGCCAACCACGTGGCAGTAGACAGTAATGGGATGTATCTTTCTATCCCACCTCTCCTAGGTTGATGGTCTGAGTTTGTCAGTGCGCCAACCACGTGGCAGTAGACAGTAATGGGGTGTATCTTCCTATCCCACCTCTCCTAGGTTGATGGTCTGAGTTTGTCACTGCGCCAACCAGGTGGCAGTAGACAGTAATGGGGTGTATCTTTCTATCCCACCCTCTCCTAGGTTGATGGTCTGAGTTTGTCACTGCGCCAACCACGTGGCAGTAGACAGTAATGGGATGTATCTTTCTATCCCACCTCTCCTAGGTTGATGGTCTGAGTTTGTCAGTGCGCCAACCACGTGGCAGTAGACAGTAATGGGGTGTATCTTTCTATCCCACCTCTCCTAGGTTGATGGTCTGAGTTTGTCAGTGCGCCAACCACGTGGCAGTAGACAGTAATGGGGTGTATCTTTCTATCCCACCTCTCCTAGGTTGATGGTCTGAGTTTGTCACTGCGCCAACCAGGTGGCAGTAGACAGTAATGGGGTGTATCTTTCTATCCCACCTCTCCTAGGTTGATGGTCTGAGTTTGTCAGTGCGCCAACCACGTGGCAGTAGACAGTAATGGGGTGTATCTTTCTATCCCACCTCTCCTAGGTTGATGGTCTGAGTTTGTCACTGCGCCAACCAGGTGGCAGTAGACAGTAATGGGGTGTATCTTTCTATCCCACCCTCTCCTAGGTTGATGGTCTGAGTTTGTCACTGCGCCAACCAGGTGGCAGTAGACAGTAATGGGGTGTATCTTTCAATCCCACCTCTCCTAAGTTGATGGTCTGAGTTTGTCACTGCGCCAACCAGGTGGCAGTAGACAGTAATGGGGTGTATCTTTCAATCCCACCTCTCCTAAGTTGATGGTCTGAGTTTGTCACTGCGCCAACCAGGTGGCAGTAGACAGTAATGGGGTGTATCTTTCTATCCCACCCTCTCCTAGGTTGATGGTCTGAGTTTGTCACTGCGCCAACCAGGTGGCAGTAGACAGTAATGGGGTGTATCTTTCTATCCCACCCTCTCCTAGGTTGATGGTCTGAGTTTGTCACTGCGCCAACCAGGTGGCAGTAGACAGTAATGGGGTGTATCTTTCAATCCCACCTCTCCTAAGTTGATGGTCTGAGTTTGTCACTGCGCCAACCAGGTGGCAGTAGACAGTAATGGGGTGTATCTTTCTATCCCACCCTCTCCTAGGTTGATGGTCTGAGTTTGTCACTGCGCCAACCAGGTGGCAGTAGACAGTAATGGGGTGTATCTTTCTATCCCACCCTCTCCTAGGTTGATGGTCTGAGTTTGTCACTGCACCAACCACGTGGCAGTAGACAGTGATGGGGTGTATCTTTCTATCCCACCCTCTCCTAGGTTGATGGTCTGAGTTTGTCAGTGCGCCAACCACGTGGCAGTAGACAGTAATGGGGTGTATCTTTCTATCCCACCCTCTCCCAGGTTGATGGTCTGAGTTTGTCATTGCGCCAACCACGTGGCAGTAGACAGTAATGTGGTGTATCTTTCTATCCCACCCTCTCCTAGGTTGATGGTCTGAATTTGTCACTGCACCAACCACGTGGCAGTAGACGGTAATAGTTGTTCTCATTGCTGCAATGATACTGTTTCTCAGATATGTAAAGTAACTTTACAATGGTACAGACGCGGCGCAGTAGCATCACTAAAAGAATTCTACAAGGCGCGTGAAAGAAAACAGTGAAGGCTGAGGAATAGGTGGTTTGCCAAGATAAAAGAATGTATGGAGTGGCCACTCAACGTCTTGAGGCAACAGGGGACTGAGACCCGTAATGATGGGGAGTTAATGAAGCCACAGAAGCACCCTACATGCACCCCGACAGTCTGTCATGGGTTGACTGAATGGACTTATTTGAGAAATACTCAACAATGCTGCAGTGTTGGTGTTTGAATAGGTTAACTTAGAGATCATCTCAGAATGCTGATGTCGGGTATTAGATGAAATTATTTCCATCTGGCCTCAGACAAAAGTTTGTAAACATCGATATAATATCAATATATTAACAGCATTGGTCCGAAGCGTAAAATATCTATGTGTGATGCCAGACGAAAACTGCCTCTGAACCCCCTCCCCAAATGAAAGTAATTTTGTCTGATATCAGACATTGACGTTCTGAGCTGATCCCTTAAGCAATGTTTAAATCACTCATCAATTATTGTACCCTTTTATATATAAACAACTGGTCAACAGAGATGCATTTTCCTTTACATATTTTCAGTATTTGCTCTTTAACCAAAACCGATGGACTTGTCTGAGTGCTGATAATGTACTGTGACGTGACCAGAAAACGTATACACTGGGAATAACAGTTTTTACGTGATAGCAACGCCACACATTCCAGTAGTAATAATTTATTACATTGTTGCGCACATTACAATTACTGTATATACACCACATAATGATCACGTCCGAGTACTACACATATACTACAAATATACAACCAGTGCAAGCTAGAGGTTAACCTGTCATTGAATCAACCAGATTTGTAATATCATATTATATGTTGCAGAACATTCCAACGTACATCACATTTGTTACTGTGAGATAGCCAATTTATACCGATTAAAAATTAAACGTGCATTTGAACCACTCAAATGGTAATTTGTGTGTTGTATTATAGTCGAGCAACTAGTTATAAATGATTACGATGACTTGGAAAAGTCAAGAAAAACTGTAGAGCTAATTGAATAAGCCTGCTATAGGTGAATAACAAAGTACTTATTGTCATTGCATAGGCTGCAGTGATCATACTTTAGTCTGACTTATACAGTGGCCAGGCTAAACAATACATCATGCCTAATTATAGCAAATATGTGAACGTGTGTGTGCATGCATTTGTTTGTGCACATGTGTTCATGCGGTGCTATTGCAGTTCTAGAAAGTTGAGCCAGATAGAAGACGAACACATATTTATACACGATCCGGAGAACCATATGACAATACACACTGGTAGATTTCCCATCTTCCATAGCTTCTGGGATAGTCACAGCTGATGAAATATATGAAGAAGTAAAACTAGGCAATTTGGCATCATCTTGGATCACCAGCACGTACACTATCAATGACATACATAACAAGTTGCTAAACAACATCACGAATAAATAATAATGCTGGCTATCACAAGCACGCCCAATTACGATTTTGTTTACAAACAATACTTTAGAAGCGTAATTATGCTGTCGTAGATTGAATGAACACACTTCCAACAGCAGATGTTGCCACTGCAACCTGTTTTCACTGACAACAAACGTGTTTGTTTCTCCTTGCAAACACAGCTGTAAGTGAAGTTAACTATGGCTGCAAATGTAACATCCATTTATAAAAGGAAACAAAGAGCAGCTGTGTGACTGTTATGTATCCAAGCCATGCACACAAACAATACAAGAAATGAAGTAGTTGAAACTTAACCCCGATGATTCCTTTTCTCCGAGGACCATCAACATCCATATAACAAAAAGACATATAACACAAGCTGTGTAATTGAGTCGTCAACGTTTCCTCTAATTAACAAGATGCAATACACTTGTCACACTGTCCCTTTATTTTCATACACTCACGCAATGGACATGATGTTTTTTAACTTGATAGTTGTTGACATTTTCTCAGTTCCTATAAGGGGTGGTCGCATCAGTTTGCAATGTCTGAAAAACATCACATACGAGTAGGGGTGGGTTTGTTGTCACAAATAAGTTGCTACATATGGGCATAATGACAATATCTGTACAGTTACACTTACATATTTTACCATGAATGTTACTGGACTGTTAAAGATTTAAATTTGACGTGAATTCATATATAAAGTTGCTTTTTTCACTATTGTTGATATCGTAATAAGGGTAATGTGGTGGGTAATGGTATCTGATGTTTGTGAACTTATGAGACCACCCCCTTAGTATTCACCCTTGTGGGGGTGAATCGGTGCACATTTACTGCATCTTTTTCATCTTCTCTGAGTAGGGTGGGGGAGGTCCTTCTGGCGGGTATCCATTTTGTGCCCCATTGGGATATCCATTCTGTGCCCCATTAGGGTACCCATTCTGCACCTCAGTGGGGTAGCCTGGATGCTGGAACTGTGGCGGTGCTGACGGGACGGCACCGTTGTTGTAGTTTGGGGGTACGAACCCTGGTGGGGGTGGTGCACTGTTGTTGGCATTGGGGTTGCCAGGCTGCACGAAGGAGGGTGCACCACCATTAAAGGGTGGGTGCTGGGGCACATAGACGTTTTGTGGGTTGTTGGGATCGAAGAAGGCTTGTCCAGCTTGATGTCCAACTACAAAACAATAGTTCATGTGCGTTATTAGGGGTATAACAATACATTGAACTAATTCAGTTATCACCTCAATAGAAAAACTATCCCCAATAGTCACCTCTATACATTATACACATAGTCCAGTGTTCTGCCTAGGTTGAATTTGCATGGGGTTATGCCCTGCCCTTCTTCACGCCCTGGTACCAAGAAAAGGCAAAAACAACGCCCTGCCTTTTTTATACAACGCCCTGCTATATTTGCATCGTAACCCTACTTGTGGCTACAGACAGGTACACGATGAATATTAATTTGAGAGTGTCTGCAAGCGCCCCGATCTTGTAACACATCCCTATACCAATTGTGCCACGTGTACGGTTCAATTTTTCAATAATCCAACAGCGCAAAGAGGATACAAAGTCGAAATCGGGCCGCTTGCAAACATCACGCCACGTGCTCAGTTCAATTGTTCAGGCGCTCATATCTCGACACCTGTCCCGATCGCCGTTAAATTCTTAATCGTGTATGCCAACAAATATTAAATATTTTCGCGCAACTCCTCGATTATACATATCGTCAGACAGTCCTTATTTTATTCATATCTTCAAAAGTCTGATCGTCAGGAGACTTCTACCGTTAAATTTGCCTGAAATTCTTTCTCATGTGTGCAAAATTATTAAAATAATTTTTGATCTGAGGTGGCCTTTGCAAGTCAGTAGACCCTGTTCGTGCAACGCCTCGACTACATATATCACCAAGTAGACCTTATTTTGTTCGTATCTTCAAAACTTAAGGTCTGATCACCTGGAGATTTCTACAGTTAGATCTGTCATTTAATTGTGAAGTGTGCAAAAATTATTAAAATACGTTTTGATCTGAGGGGCCGCCAAACTGCAAGTCGATAGACCAGAGCATGTTCGCGACAGACTGTCGCAAAGCGCCAGCAGGACCTTAGCCGGCATGTATGATTAGAAAAATGTTTTATTCATACACTATTTATACATGTGACCTCCCACAGCAGTTCTCATAGCGAGAGTCCTCTGTATTCTATACATGTGACCTCCCACAACAGTTCTTATAGCGAGTCCTCTGTATTCTATACATGTGACCTCCCACAGCAGTTCTTATAGCGAGAGTCCTCTGTATTCTATACATGTGACCTCCCACAGCAGTTCTCATAGCGAGAGTCCTCTATTCTATACATGTGACCTCCCACAACAGTTCTTATAACGAGTCCTCTGTATTCTATACATGTGACCTCCCACAGCAGTTCTTATAGCGAGAGTCCTTTGTATTCTATACATGTGACCTCCCACAGCAGTTCTTATAACAAGAGTCCTCTGTATTCTATACATGTGACCTCCCACAGCAGTTCTTATAGCGAGAGTCCTCTGTATTCTATACATGTGACCTCCCACAGCAGTTCTTATAGCGAGAGTCCTCTGTATTCTATACATGTGACCTCCCACAGCAGTTCTTACAACAAGAGTCCTCTGTATTCTATACATGTGACCTCCCACAACAGTTCTTACAACAAGAGTCCTCTGTATTCTATACATGTGACCTCCCACAGCAGTTCTTACAACAAGAGTCCTCTGTATTCTATACATGTGACCTCCCACAGCAGTTCTTATAGCGAGAGTCCTTTGTATTCTATACATGTGACCTCCCACAGCAGTTCTTATAACAAGAGTCCTCTGTATTCTATACATGTGACCTCCCACAGCAGTTCTTATAGCGAGTCCTCTGTATTCTATACATGTGACCTCCCACAGCAGTTCTTATAGCGAGAGTCCTCTGTATTCTATACATGTGACCTCCCACAGCAGTTCTCATAGCGAGAGTCCTCTGTATTCTATACATGTGACCTCCCACAACAGTTCTTATAACGAGTCCTCTGTATTCTATACATGTGACCTCCCACAGCAGTTCTTATAGCGAGAGTCCTTTGTATTCTATACATGTGACCTCCCACAGCAGTTCTTATAACAAGAGTCCTCTGTATTCTATACATGTGACCTGCCACAGCAGTTCTTATAGCGAGAGTCCTCTGTATTCTATACATGTGACCTCCCACAGCAGTTCTTATAACGAGTCCTCTGTATTCTATACATGTGACCTCCCACAACAGTTCTTACAACAAGAGTCCTCTGTATTCTATACATGTGACCTCCCACAACAGTTCTTACAACAAGAGTCCTCTGTATTCTATACATGTGACCTCCCACAACAGTTCTTACAAGAGTCCTCTGTATTCTATACATGTGACCTATTTTTGGCTCGTGTGCAGAATAGGCCAGTGTCACTTAATACCCGGTTCACTGGGGCAGGTCACGTATTATATGGTTTTCTTACCTCCTGGTGAGTATGTCAGATTGGGGTCGATACCCGGGTAGGGTGGGGGTGCACTGGTGGAATAAACACTGCCGGCTACAAAGGAACAATAACGTGACTGTCAACAAACTGCTGCTAATACACTTTATGACCATTTCAATCAATCTTGACAACTGTAATCTATTTTGGTGTCCGAGGGTCAAGTGTTAGTTTATTTTCTCTATAAAATGTAGGAAGAGTTTCATACGGAATATCGGCATTATAGATTTGCGAGGCTCCTTCAGTGGGGACCATTTGTTTGGCTTAGCATGTCTCCCGTCATACAGCAAACATTATTTTTTATTTGCTGGTTATTTATTTGTACAGTTTTCAACTATTTGTATAATCATGTATTTATCACTACATAAATTGTCTTATTCTCAGTGTTAATAATTAATGGCTTGGTATTAGGAGAAATACCTTAGCGTTCATATTCGCGTACCTGGTGGTGGGGTGGCAAATGTTTGGTAGGGTACGAACGAGTAGAGCGGCTCCTGGGGTGGACTGTAGGCAGGAGGTGGGGCCTTGTAGTAGGGCCCTGCTGGTGGAGTGTACGGGGGTGGATGCTGCGGGACATACTGCTGCGCTGAAACACAAACACACAACACTCGTCTACAACACGCACAATTAGACCTTTAGATTTTAAGATCAATAACATTTTTATGTATAATGGATCTTTGCCTGTTATACTGATGTTTGTATTGTGTAGTTTTTAGATCCTCGTTGTTCTTCGTACTGGTTTTATTGTTTTATTATTTATACATAGTGTATCAGTTCTTTTACTGGGTCCACTGAAAATGAATAAATACACTACAGAAAAAAAATACATTGCAATAGAGCCAGGCATACTTACCAAGTTACAGTGTAATGCAAAATTTTTCCACTGGATTTTAATCTCCAGCAAATATAAATTGGCACATGTAGAAGTTTAAAAGGTCGGTTCTTCCACACAAAATCTGCAATAATTTGTTCCTATAACATGCTTCCAAACCCATATTCCCTGTTACGTTAAAATTTCCTCCAGCAAATGTATTTTTGCATATGTTGAACATAAAATACATTATAGCACACAAATACGTTATATGTAACATTTGTTATTAGATTGTATTTACAAGTAATCTCTATAGGAAAAATGTATTAAAATTAGGTTAAAACTGCTGATAATGTTTTTGATAAACTTGTTCTGTCAGTATTCTGTTGATTATAAAACTTAGCACTGAACTAACCAAGTCGGCCGGCTTGCAACATTGTCTCGGCAAACTCTATCGCTCCTCCCTTACTGAACCACATCTTCCACTTGCCAACACCGTCCCAGTTGCCTGCAAGAACATCATGGCTATAACAATACAATGATCTAAAGTAAAGGTAAGTTCTTATACAAATACATCTATTTCGGGTAAAACCCATAAACCGGCACATACAAACACGTATAAAATACAAGTTTTTTTTTAAATTAATAAGTAAGTAATATATATGGGTAAAAAAATAAAAAGGTTATTGAAGAGATAAATAAGTTATTAAAAGTATGAGAAATAAATATGTAAAAATAGGATAGTTATAATTTTACAAGAGTGATTTTGACAAGCCAGTCCATGTGGGCCCATTAACAATATCTGTACAACTACACTTATATTTGTTATCATGTTATTGGACTGTTAAAGATTTTGATTAATTTCAATTTGATGTGAATTCATTATACATATATATATGAATTCACATAGACATGTATACATATATAAGTGTAAACATATATATTATATAGTGTGAAGATTGTGAACACATGGTTTGTAACCTATGTATGTTAATAGGGCAATAGTCGTACCTCCCTGTTCAGCCTTCACCTGCCCCTTGATGTAGTTTGCACCAAAGACAGGCTGTTCGATCTCGACGTTACGCAGGGTGTAGAAGGGCATACTGAAGGACTGCAGAGTGTCTTTTGGATTCTTGTTGTTGAAGATCACCTGGATAGAACAGCAAAACACTGCTTCAGACAGTATTCCGACTGCTCTCCACGTGAGGGGAGAGAATAGTCGGAATGAGGTGCGTATTATACATGGGGGTGTATTATACACGAAAACTTACGGTAAAGCACTGTATCAATATTTACCAAAATAGCCACTTTTTTCTGCATGCATGTGTTATGTGGAAAAAAAGGAAAGAACTACGCTAGTCTATTTTAACAGGGTGGGTCCTTTATATATATTATATATATATATAGAAATCGACTATATATATATATAGTCGATTCTAACAAAACCTGGACACATTGTCGATTTGGCGACTTCCATATATCGTTTTCATTTTTTAATATGATAAAGTAGACATGTAGAAGATTTTAAAGGGATTGCACATAAATTATTCATATGTACATATGGTTGATTCCCACGAAATGCTGACAAACAGGTTCCAGGGATATAACTCATTTAATAAACTAGTTGGAAGGCTGGAATGATGTACATATGCATCTTCTTTGGGGCTTTCTGAGGAACCCTACTTTTGTATAAAATATTACGTACCATGGAATCTCATTATTGATCCAAAAATTTAAACTAGGTCAAAAGCCTGATTTCTCCTGATTATTTTCATGTTGGGGAAATTTTCTGAAACCGTCTGTCTGCAGTCATTCATATAAGAAAATACAGTACAACAGTTCATTAAATACCACAGATTTCACACTCAACTTGATGCCACAGCTGGATACGTAGGTCCTGTGCTGTTTTAAATCAAAAGTGTTGCTAATAAATTGTGTTGAGCGACGAAACCGATTTGGGGAAGTTTTTCATGAAACCGTATGTCACAAGTTTGAATGTGCTGTCGCGCTTACATTTATCCGGGCATTAAATAATATCCGGGTGACATTTCTGTGCATGCGCGTATCTAGGGGAATGTATTTAGCACGAGCTATAACTGTCACGCTTTCATTTATCCGGGCATTATGTATGTTTATGTCTGTGGGAAGCAAATATTTTATAATTTATGTATATCTATATAGAAAGTTATATGTCTATATATATACATAAATTATAAAATGTTTGCTTCCCAGACATAAACAATTTCTGTCGTAAAACAGTTTCCTCTCCACGCAAACGTCACGTGACTTACTCTTATACTTGGTCATAAATCTGAAACAGCAAATTATAATTATGTACTCTAACTATAACGCTCGTATTACGACAACAAACGAAACATTTAACTACTGGATAATATTTATCACTATGTGATCTACTAGTGCCATATTATGCCTTACTATGCAAATAAATATCACCCGGATAAAATTTAATGCCCGGATAAATGTAAGCGCAACAACGCATTGTAAGCAGAGATTTGTAGATTAGTAAGAAATATTAACTGGTCATAAATAACATATAAATTTGTTTAACAAGGTAACTATATGACAAAATTGTAATTTGTAGATACATTTCCCTTCGATTTATTTTTGCTTTTACAGGGCTTTGTAACCGTACGTCTCCAGAAACTGTACGTCGGCTCTAACTGCCGGTTGGTTCATTGGCCCCGTCTATCGTTATTTTCATGAACCAGATAACGCCACGCCAAGCGAAAACTAAAGTTCGGTATCGAACATGGCAAGCCCAAGGTGTTGAACCCAAGGGCAGAGTCTTCAAGAATGTGAAACTGACCCAAGTTATACAAAGTACAAGAGACTTCACAGACCAACTCATATCCATCATGGCCGAGTTCCATGAGCACTGTCACCGGGTGACCATCCAATATCACCAGATCCGCATCTTGGTGGAAAAGAAGGTGGCAATGGTCCAGATAGACTGCTGAAAATTGGGTATGCAGATACCAGGACGAAATAACGGCAGCGTACTATGACAAGTCCCAGATGACCATCCAATGGTGGTACACTTCAAGCAGGACGGCAAGCTTTGTGTCAAGAGCTATGTGGGGATTACAAGTGTCACTGCTCACACTGTGTCGACAACTTTTGCTTTCATCAAAGCGCTGATGAAGGAAGTCATGGAAATCCTTCCAGAACTGTCGACATCATTGACTCATCAACTTCGCCGTACCGGAACTGCACAGCATGTGCCCTAGTAGCAAAATTTCCATCACTGTTCGGTCTTAGAGCTTCATGGACCTGGTTGGAGGCTGGCAACGGGAAAGGCCCCTTTGACGGAGTGGGTGGTGGCATGAAAAGGAAGGCTGACAACCTGGTGAAGGCTGGAAGAGTAATCACCACGAGGTAAGAGTTCTGCCACGCAATTCGTGTTAGAGACATGACCATGACCCTCCTGGAGGTAACCCCCGAAGTCATCCAGGATTGCAAGGATGAGATAGAAACCAGAAGTCTGTGGCATAATGCCTGCCCATGCTGTTGTGGTTCCGGGCCCAGCCGTGAAAATCTGCAGTACTTCCTGCTTCAAGGATTGCTGCTACACGAAGGGTGGAGTGTTCCATCCAACATGTTCTGTTTGGGAGAGCACGCAACTGGCGCTGGAGAGGGGGAGGATGAGATGGATGACATATAGGTGGTGGTGGAAAGAGTAGAGAGGCAGGCAGTGGAGGAGAGGGGAGACACAAGTGGTGGTGGAAATGGTAGAGAGACAGGTGGTGGAAGAGAGGGGAGACACAAGTGGTGGTGGAAAGGGTCGAGAGACAGGTGGTGGAGGAGAGGGGAGACACAAGTGGTGGTGGAAAGGGTCGAGATACAGGTGGTGGAGGAGAGACACAAGTGGTGGTGGAAAGGGTCGAGAGACAGGTGGTGGAGGAGAGGGGAGACACAAGTGGTGGTGGAAAGGGTCGAGAGACAGGTGGTGGAGGAGAGGGAGACACAAGTGGTGGTGGAAAGGGTCGAGAGACAGGTGGTGAAGGAGAGGGGAGACACAAGTGGTGGTGGAAAGGGTCGAGAGACAGGTGGTAGAGGAGAGTTGTACAACCAATTTTAATACTTACATCATGACTTTTTGACAGTTAAAGGAAATAAAAATAAGGCATTAGCTAAAATCCTTTTTCCATGTGTACACAAAGTTTAACATTGTGTGTAACATTTGACAACATTAAACAAATACAGAAAAATACATTTGTAGCATAAATTCGATTTTAAGCCCGTCTGTGAAGCGATTCCCGCGGAAAATTAAATTTTAATGAGCTAGGCGATCACATGGTATCGTGACGTCACTTATGACACACACTCGCATCAGGCCGACCCTATCCATGCATTCAGAGCATGTTTACAAGGATAGCTTTTGGGTCGAAACGAGCATCAGAATGAGTTATTGTGCAATATTCTGACGTAATATAAACACTAGTCATCATAGAGGAACAAGCAGTTATCTTAAGGTCCACATGAATCCAATTTAATTCAAAACAATGAATGCGAATGGGCCTACAAGTCGACTAGGTTTCGCCGAGCTTGGGCTTGTTTTCAGAATAATTATATCGAATGCAACCAACGGGAGATAATCTACACCAATAAACATACATAGCAAACATAGATTGTATCCAGCTACATAAAGTAACGTGTATAATATCAGTAGAATATCGATATATGAAGGAGTCGTACAATTTATCATAACAACTTAAATCAGTCAGAGAGTTTCCGCTGGTCCCGGTAGCTCAGTGGGTAAGCGTGTTGGATACTTGTCGTTTATTTTACAATCGGGCGACGCCAGTTCAATCCTGACAGCATGCAAACTTTTGATTTTCTTTACACTTTTTTGTTTATGTTTTCACGAAGTAATATAAACAAAATCATTTTATACTATAATGCAATGTTTGTAAATATTTTTGTAGTAATTATTTATTCGTCACAAAAATGAAAATATGGTCATTATACATAACGATGTTTGTAAATTGTATTTATCCAAACAAATCTCAATCTGTTTTCACATATATAATTACAATATATTACCGTACAATATATTTACAATTAATAAATTATATATCCATTACATTATATTTGTTTGGATAAATAAAATTTAGAAACATCGTTATGTATAATGACCATATTTTCATTTTTGTGGCGAATAAATAATGACTACAAAAATATTATTACATATTGTTTGCCTACATTTATTGTACATCATATGGCGTATTAGTTGTCCTATTGTTTGAATGGCAGGACATTAAATTAAGACAAATGTGTCCAGGTTTCGTGAGAATTGACCATATATATATATGACACTTGTGGCGAAAGAATTTGTATTGTAAATCAGAAACAAATTATTATTTGACATACCCTGTATAACTACTAGAACTAACATACCCTGTATAACTACTAGAAGTAACATACCCTGTATAACTACTAGTACTGACATACACTGTATAACTACTAGAAGTAACATACCCTGTATAACTACTAGAACTGACATACCCAATATAACTACTAGAACTGACATACCCTGTATAACTACTAGAACTGACATACCCAGTATAACTACTAGAACTAACATACCCTGTGTGTAGTCAGGTAAGCTCGCCCCTTTTTTGTTCCCTTGAAGTGTGGCAAAGGGTTGTCCATATCAAACGCCATCTCAACGCCATCATAGAAGATCAGAATTCTGAAACATAATTAATTTTGAACATGTTTGGTGGTGAAATTTGGTCTTTTTTATTCTTCGGTCAGAGGGGAGGCATGCCGCTATCAGAAATTAAGTTGTATACAGGTGCATAGGCACTTCGAACGAATCGGCTCACTGCGTTTTTTGTGTGTGCTGCAGCTGTTCAGCGCAGCTGTCTCATTTAAGCAGCACCTGGGTAGCGTTCTGTTTTAACTCTCGGATTCATGCACTTTTTTTCTGTAATTGATGTCATGGGTTGCTGTTTTTTTTTCTTTTCAAATTTGACTAAAATTAAGGTAGATTTAATCGATTTTACAACATCGCTAAGTTTCATTCAATATATTCGAATGATTATGTTTTTTGTTGGAGTGAACGCCGGTGAAATGTTTTTTGCGCCATTCATAACATGTGATATTTGACAGATTTGCATCTGTGAGACAGACAGTGCATCACTGGAGCGAGACCATGGGGCTAAATCGTGACATGATCAATTTCTCTGCATTTAAATTACTACAAAACCAACATCATCTGTTTTACGTTATATGTATGTCTAAACTACTTAAGTTAAAGTCAAAATAACAGTGTGCTGTAAAAAGTGTAATAAAACGTGTCAATACATCATTTGCAACAATTAACTAACTCTTATTAGTTGATCATGAAAATATGTTGATGCTTCAGCACATGATGTCTAATGTCACTGATGAGTCATACTGACATTGACACTTTGGAACTGGAGTTTGGTCCAGCTTGCTGTATCGCTCTTCCAACGAGGTACGCTTCTTGCAACAGTTATAATTATATATTGTTTTCTTCAATTTTAATTGATTGTTGGCGCCTCATAACATATGTAAAATGACCTAACTACTTCCATGACCCGCCCAAATTGAAACGCCACACCCTCAAATCGGTTGCACCACACGGCAACAGTTTGTCAACAATGCGACGTTCCATCTGCAAATGCCAAATACTGAAATAGTTCTATTCTCATCGACGATTAAATTTAATTAATATAATTATATAATACTTTACAGTACAACAAATTCGTGCAGGCAGCACCCTGGTTGTCTTAACTCACCGTTCTCCGTTGAAAATCAGTACGCCGCCGTTTGCGTGTGCTGTATTTAGAGACATCTTGGTGGGTCTTTCTGGAGTGTTCTTGTTTACTTCCGAAGATGGCGTTGAAAATAAAGTGAAAATGTTAACGTCGGTGTCGCCATCTCATACACACGTGAAACACTGCGTAGTTTGTTGTAAGCTAAATGCGATGGTGCCGCACCCTTGTGCGACGTTTTAATACTAATATTCCATAATAGGCAGGGATGACCGGATGCATTTTATTCATAGGCTCGGGAACAGGGGGGGCTCCCCCTGGAATTTCTCCGGGGGGAAAGACATGTGGTTCTGCCCCCAATAAATGTGAGCGTGAATGTTTGTTTTTGTGGCGAACGTCAATGGCGGGTAGAAATCTAAATTTTATGAGACGATTCGATGTGTATTTTTGTTGACTGTGAAAGGTTTGTGCAATTGGAGGGCAGACATGGTTTTCTCCCCCCACCCCACGTCTCCGGATGTCATAATTTCAACCGAGATAGCGGAGAGAAGCTGGAGAAGGTAAATTGACAGCAGAGGCGTGTCGTAAAAAATATTTTTTTAGCAGCACTGTCCCCCCGGTGTTCGGATGTCATGCGTTACAGCCGAGACAGCGAGAAGCTGAAGTTACAGCGGCGCCGCAACAGCACCCCCACCCCACCCGCCCGTCTTCCGACGTCACAGACAGCCACACGGTGAAGGAAGATGTGAAGATATGCGGCGGCGCGGCGGCGACAATTTTTCAGTGGTAGCCCCCTCGATATGAATTTCGTTCGAACGAATGCAAATAAAATTATATTGGGGTGATTTGGAGAATACAATGGCGTCAATTCGGCGTTTGAAGCGTAAACAACAAGATCAGCCGAGCAACCAGTTGGATCGCTATGATATGATGCATTAGGATTATATTAGGATTGATAGTAACAGTAATTAAGTTCTTATATAGCGCAGTATCCAATTCAGTAATTAAGTTCTTATATAGCGCAGTATCCAATCCTCAGGACTGTTCAAAGCGCTTTACACTTGACTCCCTGGCACACCATTAATTGGGACCTATCTATAGGTCGGTTTGGTGATAATGTTCTGAAAAATGCTGACTATAGATGAATGAGACCTCATAAGACCATTACATTGTAACCACAATACTACAGACTAGACAGACTGGAAACAACTAGAACTAGGACTCCTTTGAGAGAAGAAGACAACTCCCCTCCCTCCTCATAATGTATATGATCCAAAACCAACATATTGTTATCAATTTAATTGTAGCCACTACTTTGCTCCAACCTCGCGCACGGCGTGGGCGCTGCTGATTACCCCAGTCCGCTTCATCAGTCTCAGTACCCCCCTGGCCCCTGACAGATCGCTTGCTGAAACTCGGAATATAAGCTCAGCCAATGATATCGCTTGTCGGTAAATTCCAGTGGTCTTCTGTATGGTCTTCATGCATGGACTGTTTGGGCAGTAGACGTAATTATTTTAATACACAATACCACTCAGCGGCTCGTGAGAATTGTGGAATGGGTAATATATTACATACTGGAACTGGGACACGAGTTGGGCAGTCAATTATGAGTTTGATTTAGCTAACTTCCATATAATGTGTAGGAGATATGCCAGGGGTAATATACGTAGTCATGCACACCCCTGGCTTGCAAATATACCTTGCCCCAGTGCTTTTCACCTGTACAAGATATTATCATCAACATAAATATAAGATTACCCAGCTCGCATCCATGTCTACAGCAATCCTTTCTTCCCACGCACTGTCTTCTGGTGGAACGCCCTCCCCGGGAATATGTTGGTAGCCCCAACCATCCAGGCCTTCGATCAGGGAGCGGTTGTTTCACACTTCAAAGTAGTGGTCTGTGTTTTACTTGCACATCATACATACTTTACACGCACTTTTTATGTACATAGGCGCCGGAACGAAATAACTTTTAGGTGAGCTGACCCGTAGCTTCAGCACCAATCCGCAGTTGTCGATTCATGTTTTTCGGCGATGTTCAACATCTTTTTAGCTTATCTCCGGTTAAACCCCCCGAGGCTCGCCAAAAACCCACTTTCAGGCTTTCAAAAAACTTCGATCTGCACCCTCTATAAATTGCTTGCCAAAACACCTTCAAGTTCTACATAAACCTCAATTTTCATCGTCCTTGAGGTTCGCCAAAAAGCACCTCCACAATCACCAAAAACACCAAACTGCACTCACAAATGCACCCCTTCCCTAAATATTTGGGGGCTAATCTTTTCTCCAGCTCTCCTAAAAGATATTGAGGGCTGACCCCCTGGTTCCGGCGCCTATGTATACATTTAATCTTCGACGCTTCGATCATCAACCCACTCCACCTTTTCCGAGTTGTACGGAGCTGAAACGTCATATTCAACGTCTGAATGTCAGCGAAAAGTTGATGAAAATTACATATATACGGACACCAGCATCGCAATGAATGTAATTGCCGATCTTACTTTAGATGTGGTGTCCCCATCTCATGGTCCAGCAGGTGCTAAAAACTTCTTGACCTGTCGTTTGAATACACAAGCCAAAGTCAAAGACGCCCACAAATGTTGACAAGACATTTAGTCGTAGCCGATGTGGCTCACAACTTTAGCGTGTGTTCCTAAGGGCCATGGGTTAATTATCAGCATTTTTAACTGTGATTTACTAAACGTAATGTCATCCACTAGGTTGTGGCAGGTTATACCAAGTCATGACAATTACTGTGTCAATTTGGTACGAAATGAAATGCTTTCAGAGTTGATTTGGTTGTAAACAATTTTAACAGTACATGATCGTGTACTTGGGTGGGTTCACAAATGGAAAGATAGTTTACTTCAAGGTGAATTTGTTTTGTAGAACAATTTGATATCGTATTTACAGTTGTTTGATTACATTAAACCTGTGAATGCAGGACATGCCTCGTGATCGCAAAGACAGTTTTAATGCAATCAGACTACTTCAATAATGATTTTGAGGTGCTAAAGTTTCAAAAAAGTTAACTATTCACAAAGTGAGCTAACTTGCCTATATTAACGTGAGCCCCTAAAGTGCATTTATCAAATATTCTTTCTACAGCTCGAATATTAAAACAAATTACTTACGTACTCCTATTCATGCCCACTGGCTCATAGGGCGGAAACAAGGGTCCTCCACTTCTTCCTGTCTGCAGCTATCTTTGCGGCTTAGCTTCAGCTTAGATGTAGTTCTTTGGGTTCCCTTTCTGTCTACAGTCTTCGTCCAGGTTTGTTTTGGTCGTCGACGTTTTCTTTTTCCTTCAGGTTTTCATCTAAGTGCTATTTTGGAGATGCTGTCGTATTTCTTCCTCAAGATATGACCGATCCACCTCCACCTTCTTGTGGCGAGTTTGTTTTTCGTATTGTTTTGTCTGGTAATTTTGAGCAGTTGCTTGTTAGATATTTGTATGGCCAGAATATTCTCATTGTATTTCGAAGGCATTTTATGTGGAATGTAGAAAGGTGTTTAAGATCAAGTTCTGTCATACGCCAGCATTCTGAGCCATATAGAAGAGTGGATAGGATACTGCTTTGGTATAGTCTCAGCTTTGTTCTCCTATAATGTATTGTTGATCTCCAAATGGGTTTCAGTCTGAAGAATTTCTTTTGTTTATCTTTAGTCCTAATTTTTGGCTGGTGTCATTGAGTGTGTTTGTCTTTTCCTGCATGCCATGTCGCGTATGAGTCAGGAGTGCTACATCATCAGCGAAGTCGACGTCAACAATAAATGAGAACATTGTCAATCGTATCCTTTTTATTTGTTCTTCTATTGTTTTCTTCCTAAATCAGTCTATGACCAAGTTGAATAGAACTACTGACTCACATATCCTTGCCTGATCCCTGATGTTATCTTGAATGCAATATCTGACAGTTGCATGTATAGTTCTCGTAGAAAAGCTTGATGAGGTCAACAATATGTAATGAAATTCCATATGCACGTAGTATCCTCCATAGGCTGTCTCTGTGAATGCTATGAAAAGCTTTTTCCAAGTCTACAAAGCTTATACACAGTTATCTCTACCATTCTGTGCACTACTCTGGATGTTTAGACCCTTGGAAATGTGCCCCCTTTTTTCTACACCATTTCGTTCGGCCACCAGTGGAGGTTTTTGTGCCCTCTTCCCCAGACTACCCTCTCTGGATCCGCCCCTGCCGGTGTCCCAATTCCGTCACAAACTTACAACATTTAGACAAGAATAACTTTCATATTTTGTACATTTAAAAAGTAACATTATTACACAATATCTTCGGATGAAATGTCGTCTGGTTAAACAACGACGGGAAGTGACGTAATAATTTAAACCGCTAAAATGTAATAAAAAGTCAGGAATTGGGTCAGCGCTCTACGTCATAGTAACATGAGTTTATAAATGGCGCACTTTGTCACTACAGCGTAAATAACACGAAAAGAGTCAGTAGTCTGCCACCACGAAATGTGTACGGCGGCAACCAATCAGGCTGTGCGAATGAGCCACCTGCATACGCAAGGCCACTGCTGCGACAGCCCGGAACACACGGAAGCGTTGGGTCACTACCAGAACGTCGTCAAGCACCAGATCGAAAAGATCCGCAATGCGTTCCTCGGCCGCCCGATGGTATTGTCCCCGGTGGCGTCGATGACGCCGTCGGCCGTCACGTCGGTCGCGCCCTCGGGTGATTCTGGGCGTCGTGCCGACAACGAGCTGAAGCACCTGATCGACGCTCTCATGCGGCTCATCGAACGCTTCGCCAACTGGGACGAGGCGGCCGACGAACTCGTCGAGATCCGGGCCCGACTCGACCGTTACGGCGCCGAGATGCGTCGGAAGGTGAGCACGCGTCCATGTAAAGTAAACTGTTTGCAAGTTCTTATATACTATAGCGCAGTATCCACTCATCAGGACTGCTCAAAGCGCTTTTACACTTTATTCCCTGGCAGACCTGTTCAATCGAACATTGTCATCTCGACTTCTCTGGGAAGCATCCAGCCACGCTGCAAATAAGACTATTCGTACACTAATATCACCACTGCCTGTAGCTGGATACTCATTCATACAACTGAGTGAACTGGAACAACGTAGAGTGAACAAACGTGCCCGAGGTTCGACACCGCAGCACATGATTCGAATCCGGGTTCTCTCGGTCAAGAGTCCGAAGCTCTAGCCACTGCACCACTGCGCTCCGCTCAACGTTGCTTTTCTGTGCTGCCGTTTCGAACCTTGTGCAAGTTCGTTCACGCGACGGTACTCCAGTTAAGACAGCTGTGTGAATGAGTACCTGGCTATAAACAGCGGTGAATATGTGTGCATAAATAATCATCGCGCATTAATTGCAACGTTGCGGAATACTTCCCAGAGAAGTCGAGATGCTGTTCGGTTGAATAGATCTGCCAGGGAGTAAAATGTAAAGCGTTTTCAGCAATCCTAAAGATTGGATATTGTGTAAGAACTTACTATAATTGTGTACCGTATGGCTCTACACGGTATACGGTACGTACCGTGTATTTTATGCGGTACGATATACGGTTTTTTAATAATAATTCCATGCTTTAGTTCGACTTTTAGGCGGCATCGTAAGTGAAGACGCTTGCTTCGTAAGAGAAGACACTGGCAGACGACAATTAGCGTAACAGATAGACTAAATCAATCGATAATTTGATGCGTTAAGTGTGACAAACTTCGTGTAGGCCTAAGTTTCAATTTTTTTTTATTGTCTAGCATATCCAATTAATTATACACATATTAATAGGCATGCAAAACAACGAGGATGCTGGAAATTTATTTATCGGTAGCCAAAAAGTGCTATGAGGTGCGTTTGCTTGAAAGCAATCTGATTCTCGTATCATTCCCTAGAGGTGTTCCGCAAGGTATGCATATGAAACGTAATAGTGGCGCCACATTGTGGCTTGGTGGGAAAACGCCATTGATCGTCTTGTACCATCTGCTCTTCCGGACATGCGCATTTCGGACGCATGGGAACACCAAGACGCGTTGAACGTCGACTTGTCGTTCATTTGTTATGAGTTTTACATGGTTATGGAAGATTCAAAAGTATTGTCAGGTGGCGGTGTAACATACCGTATGGAATACCGGTTTTGCTGAATAAAAAACGGTTTCAAAACCGTATAAAAAATACCAGTTTAACGGTATACCGGTATACCATACATAACTTTAGAACTTACTTTTAGTTTATCACTGACAACCATATCCGAGCTCCAACTCGAGCCACAAGTAATTCCACCGTCTGTAGACCTACAGTCGATTATGTATTACTTGTTGCATTTGCTTCACAGAAATGAAGACACGGCAGATAACAAACTCAGTATTCTGTTTCGCGAAGATACCACGTAATGTTATTCTCCTCGTACTCTCTGTAGTCCTGGTGAGGTTGGCCCCGATAAAGTCCACTGTTAGAAGATTGGTTCCCTTCTTTTCTTTTCCCGTAATTGCTCCAGCACTTCCGACTTCCTCTTGATTGCCACTCCCCTGCCAATCCTGCAAATCTATCTTTATGCAATCCTCCCATCTCCGTTGTGGTTTTCCTCTTATCATTCATCTTCCACTGCCGTCAACGATGACATTATACAACATTATAACAAATGCACGGCCGATATTTGTACGGGTAAACCCTACTAGACGATCGGCGGATGGATAAAAGTTGCAATAGGTATAATCAGATGCCTCCACGATAGATGGACAAAAATACGCTTGGTGGCAGCATGATTCCTTAGATATATCACTATCCCATTGTAGATGGCTATCCAATTACGCCCGGGTTTCCTCTTCGTACCTAGGTACAACGACGCAAGCAGCGCTACAAGCTCGCCAAGGCGATCATCGATCGCCAGTTCGAGGCTGTGCGTCACAAACTGCACCTGCGCGAGACGGGCGGTGGCGGCTACTGCGGCGGAAGTGACGCAGACGACGTCGATCGCGAGCTGGACAAGCTGCGCGGCATGATGCACGAGATGTCACTGTTGGCCGAAAGTATCGGCTCGGCGCAGAAGGAATGCCTTCTCGTCGAGACGGTACAGCACGTGACCGGATACATGCGGCACCTCGGCGAAATGGCGCCGGCCGCGCACGCGCACGAGTGGACCGGATACGGATCGCACCCAGTCGGTGAGCAGTCCGACATCAATGAGCTGTTGAACTTGGTGCGACAAAACGCCGAGTCGATTAACGAGGTACGAGGGTGTTTAACCCGACATTCTCTGTTCCACATTAGTAGTAATAGAGGTGGTGTACCGGGGATGGTTGGCGCGCTCAGAAGGAAATCCCTATCTATTAACATGGGGATTTCCTTCCAGACCGCTCCCGGGTTAAAGATAGGGATTTTTAACATGGGAAAGATCGGGGTTCCTCCAAAACTTGTAAACGACAACGACGGATTTTCCTTCAGACCGGCCCCGGTTTAAAGGTAGGGATTTTTAACATGGGAGAGATAGGGGTTGCACCAAAACTTGTAAACGACGGAATCTCGTTTACAAGTTTACACAAGGTTTCCTCCAAAAATGGTTTTCGAGATTCGGTTGAACGGCCGGGTTAAAGATAGGGATTTTTAACATGGGCGAGATAGTGATTCTACGAAAGTAGTAGCAAAACGGTTTTCGAGATTCGGCTGAACGACCGGGTTAAAGATAGGGATTTTTAACATGGGGGAGATAGGGATTCTACGAAAGTAGTAGCAAAATGGTTTTCGAGATATGGATTTTGCACCAGTGAACGACCGGGTTAAAGCATAGGGAATTTTAACCCCATGTTAAAGCATAGGCCATTTTATCGCAAAGGTATCCGACCACTTTTCGAATTTTTCCCCATGTTAAAGCATAGGCCATTTTGTATCCCATGTTAAAGCATAGGGATTTTATCGCACATGTATACGAACACTTTTTGAATAAAATAACATATACCGAACAGCATTTAGAATATGCTACTCACGAGATTGCTTGATTCGGAGGCCGAGGCTCTGCCTAGGGACCGACCCGTTATTTGTTTGACGACGACGTGTCCAATATGTGGTGTTGTAGTAAGGCGTTATGTATAACAAAAAGATTATAAATTCAGCGGAGACCGTTTTGTCTGAAGTAATGTATACGAAATGTACATTACATATAGGACTATGTTACATCAGAGCCTATAGCCTCGTTTTTTCGAACAGAGTGACCATTTTGGAATTAGACCTTTGGTGTCTCTTATAAAACCCATACTCGACACTGCAACAGGGCAAAGAAAAGGCTTGTGCAAGCACGCGCACCCTGTATGACGTCATGGTACGCGCAGTAATTATATACGTGATGTGAGTTGGTTAAGCAGGTAGTGACAAGGCTCTGTGTTGAAAAAACATCCGTGTATTTGTCCCGTGTTAAGGCATAGGGAATTATACGAACTTATCTGTTGAAACATTCAAACTACCAGCTATCTGTGTAATATTTTGGTCAAACTGTTTGTCATGTAACAGTATTTGTCATACGAGATTTGTACTTACTGATGGTCACAGTTGAAAGCCTGCATACAAACTGGTTTCAAACTGGTGTCAAACTGTTTTGAAGAGGTATTCCTTGTTCAAGTCTCATCTGTATTTCGTCTGTGCCTAGAGACCAACAATACTGTTTCAGCATGTTATCATGCTGGTGTTCTTAACCTATACGTGTGTACGTATGTACGTATGTGTATAATTGCGTTCAACATTATTATTAAATAAATAAACACGCTATGTGCGATGCACAATGTCGACTCGATCGCCTTGACGCCAAAGAGCATATATCAATGCAAGACGGCGCAGTGCTCACTATCTACATTGTTCGAGGAAAGTGAAGCGTCATGTTAGAACAGTACAGGCACATAATAACCTCCCAGATAAGATGTACCAGTATTTATATAGTTTACCGTATTAAGGGTCAAGCTGTATATGTTGTGTGTGTTGTGTGTGTTGTGTGTTTTGTGTGTGTTGTGTGTGTTGTGTGTGTTGTGTGTGTTGTGTGTGTTGTGTGTGTTGTGTGTGTTGTGTGTGTTTTGTATGTTGTGTGTGTGTTGTGTGTATGTTGTGTGTGTGTTGTGTGTGTTGTATGTGTTGTGTGTTGGGTATGTTGTGTGTGTGTTGTGTGGTGTGTGTCGGGTATGTTATGTGTGTTGTGTAAATTGTGTGTTGTGTATGTGCTGTGTGTGTGTGTATTGTGTGTGTTATGTATGTGTTGTGTGTTGTGTATGTTGTGTGTGTTGTGTATGTTGTGTGTTGTATATGATGTGTGTGTGTTGTGTATGTTGTATATGTGTGTGTTGTGTGTGTTGTATGTGTTGTGTGTGTTGTGTGTGTTGTGTGTGTTGTGTGTGTTGTGTGTGTTGCGTGTGTTGCGTGTGTTGCGTGTGTTGCGTGTGTTGCGTGTGTTGCGTGTGTTGTGTGCGTTGTGTGCGTTGTGTGTGTATGTTGTGTGTTGTATATGTTGTGTGTGTGTTGTGTATATTATGTGTGTTGTGTGTATGTTGTGTGTTGTGTTTGTTGTGTGTGTTGTGTGTGTTGTGTATGTGTGTGTGTGTGTGTCTTGTGTGTTGTGTGTATGTTGTGTGCGTGTGTTGTGTGTGTTGTGTGTGTTGTGTGTGTTGTGTGTGTTGTGTGTGTGTTGTGTGTGTTGTGTATGTTGTGTGTGTTTTGTGTAAATTGTGTGTTGTGTATGTTGTGTGTTGCGTGTGTTGCGTGTGTTGTGTATGTTGTGTAAGTTGTGTATGTTGTGTGTGTTGTGTATGTTGTGTGTGTTGTGTGTGTGTGTTGTGTGTGTTGTGTGTGTTGTGTGTGTTGTGTGTGTGTTGTGTATGTTGTGTATTTTCCTGAAAAAGGAAGGAATTGACGCGATAACACGTCTATTTTCCTGAAAAAGGAAGGAATTGACGCGATAATACGTATTTTTTCCTGAAAAAGGAAAGAATTGACGCGATAACACGTCTATTTTCCTGAAAAAGGAAGGAATTGACGCGATAACACGTCTATTTTCCTGAAAAAGGAAGGAATTGACGCGATAACACGTCTATTTTCCTGAAAAAGGAAGGAATTGACGCGATAACACGTCTATTTGCTTTGCTTTGCTTCCTTTTGAGGGATCTCACAGTCTTTCACCATCTAGTTGGTCTGAGTTCATGTGCGTGTTGTGTGTTTATTTCTTCACTTTCCTCGAACAATGTAGATAGTGAGCACTGCGCCGTCTTGCATTGATATATGCTCTTTGACGTCAAGGCGATCGAGTCGACATTGTGCATCGCACATAGCGTGTTTATTTATTTAATAATAATGTTGAACGCAATTATACACATACGTACATACGTACACACGTATAGGTTAAGAACACCAGCATGATAACATGCTGAAACAGTATTGTTGGTCTCTAGGCACAGATGAAATACAGATGAGACTTGAACAAGGAATACCTCTTCAAAACAGTTTGACACCAGTTTGAAACCAGTTTGTATGCAGGCTTTCAACTGTGACCGTCAGTAAGTACAAATCTCGTATGATAAATACTGTTACATGACAAACAGTTTGACCAAAATATTACACAGATAGCTGGTAGTTTGAATGTTTCAACAGATAAGTTCGTATAATTCCCTATGCCTTAACACGGGACAAATACACGGATGTTTTTTCAACACAGAGCCTTGTCACTACCTGCTTAACCAACTCACATCACGTATATAATTACTGCGCGTACCATGACGTCATACAGGGTGCGCGTGCTTGCACAAGCCTTTTCTTTGCCCTGTTGCAGTGTCGAGTACGGGATTTATAAGAGACACCAAAGGTGTAATTCCAAAATGGTCACTCTGTTCGAAAAAACGAGGCTATAGGCTCTGATGTAACATAGTCCTATATGTAATGTACATTTCGTATACATTACTTCAGACAAAACGGTCTCCGCTGAATTTATAATCCTTTTGTTATACATAACGCCTTACTTCAACACCACATATTGGACACGTCGTCGTCAAACAAATAACGGGTCGGTCCCTAGGCAGAGCCTCGGCCTCCGAATCAAGCAATCTCGTGAGTAGCATATTCTAAATGCTGTTCGGTATATGTTATTTTATTCAAAAAGTGTTCGTATACATGTGCGATAAAATCCCTATGCTTTAACATGGGATACAAAATGGCCTATGCTTTAACATGGGGAAAAATTCGAAAAGTGGTCGGATACCTTTGCAATAAAATGGCCTATGCTTTAACATGGGATAAATTCAAAATGTGTTCGTATACCTTTACTATAATAGCTCGTATCCTTTAACATGGGATAAAAACCCAAAAAGTGGTCGGATACCTTTACGATAATAGCTCGTATCCATCAACATGGGATAAAAATGGCCTATCCTTTAACATGGGGTTAAAATTCCCTATACTTTAACATGGGGTTAAAATTCACTATACTTTAACATGGGGTTAAAATTCGAAAAGTGGTCGGATACCTTTGCGATAAAATGGCCTATGCTTTAACATGGGGTTAAAATTCCCTATGCTTTAACCCGGTCGTTCACTGGTTCAAAATCCATATCTCGAAAACCATTTTGCTACTACTTTCGTAGAATCCCTATCTCGCCCATGTTAGAAATCCCTATCTTTAACCCGGTCGTTCAGCCGAATCTCGAAAACCGTTTTGCTACTACTTTCGTAGAATCCCTATCTCGCCCATGTTAAAAATCCCTATCTTTAACCCGGCCGTTCAACCGAATCTCGAAAACCATTTTTGGAGGAAACCTTGTGTAAACTTGTAAACGAGATTCCGTCGTTTACAAATTTTGGTGCAACCCCTATCTCTCCCATGTTAAAAATCCCTATCTTTAACCCGGGGGCGGTCTGAAGGAAAATCCGTCGTTGTCGTTTATAAGTTTTGGAGGAACCCCTATCTCTCCCATGTTAAAAACCCCTATCTTTAACCCGGGAGAGGTCTGGAAGGAAATCCCTTTGTTAATAGATAGGGATTTCCTTCTGAGCGCGCCAAACATCCACGGTACATCACCTCTATTACTACTCACATTTATGAATACTAAGCCTATAAAGTGATTCTCTCTTTAGACCAAACATAATGGAGGCACAGTGGGTACTGCCTGCTAAATTGCATTTGATAAGGCCGAAGCGGTTCTCGTAGTGTCAGTGTTTCTCCAAGGAAACATTGAAGTTGTAAATACTAGAAATAGTAGAGGGAGTCGTAGCTATAACCTCAAGTCCTTTGACATTGGATGTGCGCATCCACAATCAAGACAGCAAGTGGGTCGAAGTAGGCCTACAACTGATTCACCAAACGTCTTCTTAATGCTATAATACCACTCTAACTGTACATAGATTTTGGATAAAGGAACAATGCCAATGTTCATGCTGTTCTCCTGCTAAATTGCGATTAATAAGCCGTACCATTACTTTCGCAGTTATTCGTTTTCACCCGCAAACAAAATAACGAAGTCCTTTGGTGTATAGGTTGGCTATCTTTTACTTTCTGGCGTAATCATGTAAACGACCAAATGCAACTGAAGCCGTCAAACGTATCAACTAAAGCCGTCAAACGTATATATATATATATATATATATATGTGTGTGTGTGTGTGTGTGTGTGTGTGTGTGTGTGTGTGTGTGTGTGTGTGTGTGTGTGTGTGTGTGTGTGTGTGTGTGTGTGTGTATATATATATTTATATGCATACATTTACACACGCTACGTTATTACATAATTACAATTAGGCCTTACAAGGCTTAAACCATCTGCAAGATAAGAATCCTTAAATCGTAATGTTTATCTGCAGACGAAATAAGTGGCGTTGTAAAACGCACGTGGAGGGTTTGCACTGAAAAGCCGAAGTTTGATACGACTGCATTTATGTCATATAAATTACTCAATACATTAACAATTTAACTTTGCTGCCAAAATGACTTATTTATCATAGGCCTTACTATCTAATCAATGATATTCACTTATATATTTGTGAACACGTGTTTTATAGTGTAAATGATTCCTGAGACATTAGAGCTCAAACAATTGGCACTTGCGTAGAGCGCAGTGACGCAGTCGCTAGAACATCGGACTCTCAATCGAGAGAACCCGAGTTCGAATCCGGTGCTGCGGTGTCGAACCTGGCTGTATAAATGACAGTGGTGGATATTTGTGTACGCGTATTAATTGCAGCGTGGCTGGGTGTTTCCCAGAGAAATCACGAGTGCTCGATTGAACAGGTCTTCCATGGAATAAAGTGTAAAGCGCTTTGCGCAGTCCAAAGGATAGGATGCCGCGCTGTATAAAACTTACATTTTTATGTCAATTACCCAATACATTACAAATTACTCTTTGCTGTCTAATCAATTACACTCACTTACCTGTTCGTGAACACATATTTCCTAATGTAAATGATTACTGAGGCAATAGAATTATATAGCAATTGGCATATATTTCTTGAATGCGGAAGACTACCGATTTGTTGCAGGTGCGCTTCGCGGACGACGACGCCGGCGAACCGAATCACAGCACAACCCTGCTGCACATGGCGACCATGTCGGGGATGCTGAACTCACATCCGGGCGCTAAGAAGTGTCGTCATCTCTGCTGTCAGATGTGCATGGAGCGGCCCCCGATGTGCACCAGTTGTGACCAGAGCACGAGTCCAATAGCAGTGCCACAATGTCCCAGCGTTGGTGATGCCGAAGGCGTAGACTGTGTCGACGTCGTGTCCGGCGATCACGTACCACACCCACATCCACACCCACACGACCCGGAAGCACACGGCAGCCCGGCTTGTCACCCCGGACACACCCCTACGCCACGGAACGACGAGTGCCGGCAAACCCCCGTACGGGACCTGGAGTGCCCCCACAACACCCCGACGGAGAAGGTAGAATGTCGTCATACACCTATACACGGCGAGGACAGCCATCACCTCCACACGCCAACCGCGCACAACCAATCTCCCTGCAGCCCGCTACGGCACTTCCGGCATACCCACACCCCGTTAGGTGGCGCGCTGTTGCCGCACACGCCAGTACGTGACGTCGCAAGTCCACTCGTGCGCAGCGTCGGTTGTTGCCGTACCCCTACACGTGACGCCGATGTACCCCAGTCGACACGGTCTATCTGTACTCAAGTATGCAACAGTCCGAGTCCCAGACCGCGCGCTGCCGTCTGCCACTCAAGGTCTCTCCATTCGCCGGTGAGTCCATTCAGCAACGCTTGTTTGCCGACTCGTCACGTAGCCTGTTCTCCCATGGTTCCCCGTGGCGTCACAAACTGCCACTCTGGCACAGATTACGCGGGCACGCCGCCTGCTGACTGGGAACATTCGCATTCTCCGTGTCGCGTTCACGATTCCCCGTGTGGCACACCCAAGTGTCGGCAAACGCCAGCCCATCGTGACGTGTGTTGTAAAACGCCCGACCGAAACGTGGGGCAGGCGCGCGACGTGGCGTGCGGCCAGACACCGACACCGTTTGCCGAGTGTCCCCACTGTCACCTACCGGGGCGCGACTTCTGTCGTCACGCGCCCACGTGCGGGGTCACGTGTCAACACGGACTGTGCAGGATGCTCGCGCCACCTGCGTGTCACGATCACCCGACAGTAACCGACAGAGCGTGCAGTCCTTGCGACGTCGTGACCGTCGACCGGCTGGGTAGTCCGGCGCCGGGCGTAGATCGATCGTGCAGTCCGACGCTAGTCGTAGAACGAGCATGCAGTCCATGCCGCGAGCTCATAGAACAAACAGTGACAACGGGAACAACAACAGTTGTGTACGACACGACAGATGTCGCCACCAGTCGCAACCCGAGCGCCGGTAGGGTAGACGAATCGACGAGCCGCGGCTCCTTCCGGCGCGTGGACGCTACCACCAGTCGCGTCCCGTTTGACGTACATAAATCTGTTAGTGGCATCCCTTTCAGGGAAGCTGACGCATCGACAAGTGGTGCCCTCTTCCTGGGAGTAGACGCAGCCACAAGTCGAGGTTCGTTCCGACGATTAGATGCGGCAACCAGCCGCTCTCCTTGCGGCCACAAAACTATCTCCACTAGCCGCGGTCCCAGCGCTATCTTCCGCGGAGTCGACACAGCCACGAGTCGTGGCACCTTCAATGTAGATGCTTCGACGAGTCGTGCTTTTAAAGCAATAGACGCGGCAACCAGTCGCTGCTCCCCAAACGGGTACAAAACCATCGCAACTAGTCGTGGTCCCAGCGCAATCTTCCGCGGCGTAGACACATCCACGAGCCGTGGCACCTTCAACGTAGATGCTTCGACGAGTCGCGCGTTTAAAGCGGTGGACGCCAACACCAGCAGGGCGCCCAGCGTCACGTTTCAAATGCTAGACGCCGCCACAAGCCGTTGCTCCTGCCGAGAGGTGAACGCAGCCACAAACACTACCCACA
The DNA here is from genome assembly GCA_963995525.1 of Escarpia spicata. NCBI lineage: Eukaryota > Metazoa > Annelida > Polychaeta > Sabellida > Siboglinidae > Escarpia > Escarpia spicata. The sequence continues at coordinate 35,401,463 of OZ023210.1, forward strand.
CGGCAGACATGGCGACTCATCCCTACAACGGACCCGTGGACCGTGGTGTCAGCAATATGTCCACAAACATTAGAAACAAGATTCAGGTTTGCGCATTTCCTTGTTTCTGTGAGAGCGAATATGAGAGGGAATGTATTTATCCTTGCATAATTAATATGTCCAACCTTAAAAAACTATGTTAGAAACGATTAATGTTAAGGCCGGGATACACTGGCACTTTTCGCCCGACCAGACCAGACCAGACGACACCGACTAACCCAGACTACTATCGACATAGTAGACATTTTCAAGTTGACGTGATTTTGACGGCACACCGGCTTCGCGTATAGCGCAGTCGGTGTCTGTCTGTATTGTGGATACACTGCAGTAGAGGGAGTTCGATGTGGGCTGGTCTGGTCTGGCCGAGTCGGGCAAAAGGTACCAGTGTATTCCGACCATTACAGTTTATCAAGGACTGTCGTTAGAAGGAAAATGTTAGGACTTGCTAGAACGGTTCCATATTATTACATCCGATGTTATTTATATTCAAGGGTGCCCAGAACAGTGCATATCAGAACGGGGATGTTCCTTTTAAGCGGATATATCTTACACAGAAAGTCCTTGTATCAAGACTCCGCTGCATATAGGAAGAACTGTACAATACCAGCTGGTGTTTGAGTGTAATTATACACAGTTTGTGTTGTTGTTGTCGTTGTCGTTGTTGTTAATAACTGTTGTCGTGGTGAACCTTCTGGAACAACCGTTTGCACTGCCATGTTGGCTATACGCGCTAACTTCAAGAACAATCCTCACTTCTTCTTCTTCCCTCCCTTGCTCCCTTGTGGGGGGACCATGTCACCCAGTACCTTCTTCTGCTTTTCTTGTTATTTCCCTCCTCTGTCTGTTGTCCGCAATGACCTTCCATTCTTGGCTGTTCACACCTGCCCTCCTACGGTCCCTTTTCAAGTTGTCGGTCCATCTCAGTCTTCCTCTTCGTCGTTTGCCGCCCTCTTCTGCTTCAAGATCAATCCATGTCACTACAGTCCGTGTCACTGCATGGGCGTGCCTATACCCACGTGTTGCTCTCTGTCCACCTTCAGAGAGGCTTAAACCAGGCGACTAGCGCGATGCGACAGATGTTTGACCAGGGCACGAGTCCCTGTGACCCTCCAGTCCACAAGGCCACGAGCGCCCTGCCTCTTCGCCGGAACGTCGAGGCCGTGACCACCTCCTACAGGCGAGTACATGTGATGACGAGTTGTGTTCTAGTGACGAATGGCCGTGATTGGAGATAGGATACCTTACCATAGACGTCGGAACCGGGGGGAGGGGGCTTGCCCCAGATGACTGACCAATAAGAGCCGAGCTTATATTTGGCGTACGCACGGCTGTGACGCGCAGAATTCTCGCTTTGTTCGACTTGTATAGAGTCTATGAATGTGCCTGCTCATCTATTTATTGGTTTCACATATCGCAAAAACATATTTACGTGCAAGTGACAGTGCAACACATTACAGCAAACACATTCATATTGAACAGTAAAGTTTTGAAATTATATATGCAGTGACCTTCATCAAGGATCTTAATCGATTTTCTTGGTAACATTTTAAGGATCATCTCAGAACATCGATGTTAGATATCAGACGAAATTATTTTCAACTTGCCTCGGCCCCCACCCCCCATCCCACCCCTCAAACGAAAGTTTGTAAACATTGATATGACGATATCATTATTGGTCTGAAGCGTAAAATATCGATGTCTGTCGCCGGATGACACTGCCTCAAACGAATGTAATTTCGTCTGATATCGGACATCGACGTTCTGAGATGATACCGTTGTCTCAGGCGTAATCGTTGGTGGTTGTTTACAGCGCCTTCGACCGCGGCTTGAGCGAGGAGAACAAGTCGATGGCGTGTGCCGTCGACGAGGCGTTCAGCTCCCTCCACGACAGCGTCGACGAGAGCTCTCAGACGGCGTCCTTCCACCAGGGCGTCGCCACCGCCTCTGCCAACGTCGTGCGGGCGGTCGACCGGGCCCTTAGCAACATCCGGGTCCTCGCCTACTCAGTTGCCGCGCAACCGGTCGACCGGGCGACGAGCGCGCTGCATCACGGGATCGATAGCGCCATTAGCACCATCTACCTGGCCATGGACAAGGCGGCGAATGACATCCACGTCATCGCGAGGACAGTCCCCGAGCAGGCGACGCAGCGAGGCGCCAGCGTCATTCACCTTGGCGTCGAGGAGGCGACGGGGGCCATCTACCGGGCGGTGGAGCGCTCCGTGAGTTGCATGCACGAGCTGGCGAACACTGTGCTCGTCGACCGCGACACGAGTCCGGCGCTGGACGATGTGGTAGATCAGGCGACGAGCGCCATCTTCCAGGCTGTAGAACGCGCCGTCAGCAACATACACGAGCTAGTGCCGGGAGACGCCATCGTGGACGAGGAGACGTGCACGTATCACGACGGCGTCGAGGAGGCGACTAGTGCCATCTACGTGGCCGTGGAGCGAGGGGGGAGCAACATGCACGGACTGCTGTCGACATTGCGCAGGCAGCCGGCAGATATCCCCACCATCGCGCTTCACCAGGTGCGTGCTCGCCATATGGCATCGTTCGTGTTTTTAGCATTCGGCTAATTTGTAGTATCGATAATAATTGGCAGTGTTGTCTTTACGATGACATAGAAAATAGATAAGTTCCGCGATTGCAACTTTAGGTATAGGCTTTTGAAATGTTGAGCCCCACGATTCCCTTCCCACCAGACCCCGGGTGCAATTCGAGAACGAGACTCTACGAACCACCCAATGGTCCCTAGTATGCCTACACATTTTCGGCTCTATACATGTAAAACTGACGGAGATATGTTGTTGTCGGGTGGACGGACGGATGTACGGACAGACGGACATGTGTACTGACGGAGACACAAAGTGATTTATAATAGGTCCTAGCCACATTACAGAGGCATTCCGATATATATTTTCCTCGATGTACTCGATGACAACAAACGTAACGGCCTCCCGTGTCATAGCTGTATTCTACTCATCTACTGTTTCATGATAATTATCTTATCAATGCTTCCCTTGACCTTCCGTATAACGCAAATCGTTTCATTAACACGTGATAGGGCCTATACTAACGCTGCAAGTTGTTGTCGTTAGACGGCGCTCTGAACGCGAATAGTTTGCTGTCCATTCCGTCGGCAGGGTGTCAAAGCGACGACGAGTGACATACTGTCAGCAGTTAACCAGGCTGTTGGTGACGTTCACACGTTGGTCGATTCGCTCGCGGAAAGGCCAACAGATTGCGCCACCGTCGCCTTGCACGAGGGCGTCGAAGCGGCGTCGAGCGACATCTACCGGATAGTCGACGAGGCTGCCAGCAAAGTGCGCGAGGCTATTGAAGCCCAGCGCCAGGTACGGGATATACAAGTTGTAACATAATAGGACAACATAAATGTCTTACCCCGGCGTTCCAACAAATTGCAAAACAACATATCCAAACACGTATATACAAGCAAATACACTTTATCATAAATCGGCAAGTATGTACGCGCATGTGGCGCTGGATCACATATATTCCTGAACAGTTTAGTTGAATATAAAGTATAAGTAGTTTGATAATGGGATATCGTTTTCATTACTTTCATTTCCAAACATGCGACGGTCGTAAGTTGAACACTGCTTCAAAAATCGAATCCGACTATTGTAGAAGTGGAACCGATTCAACTTCCATGTCACTGTCGAAAACATAAATTGGCCCTGCAAATCGATCTAGAGCGGGTGTTTACACGAGCGATGTTGGTCCGATGGTGATGCACAACATAATCGGATAAAATCGAAACAGCATTGTTTGTTTGAAAGGGCCGTTTCACCTCACGTGAGGCCTAGTAATTTTGATATATGTAATACTAGGACGACCAAAAGTTCGTGATAACGAAGTTGTTTACATTTACGACTCCATTATTGTAGGACCTGCGTTACCGTTTATACAATTTCCAACAACAACCTCACATATAAACTTAGAGAATATTGACATCATAGTACAGAGGTCTACTCTTAGATCCATTTACTACCACTACGAAATAGCTCAAAGAATGAGTTTACTTTAAACGCATTGGAAATTTACTAAATACATAAATATAAACTGCAAGAGAACAATATTCTCCTGGTAACTAATAACATTTATTTTGTTGTAACTCACAGATAAGCAATACAATATTAGTTATGCGAACTGAATCATCAGACGAGCAATCATGCACATAAAGTTAATTTGGCTACCCGAAATAATCCGTGGTAGTTTCAGTGGATACTCTAAGAATAATTTGTTGACAAATCGCAGCTTCAAAACATGAACTATGCAATGCGGTTATACACTAGAGATAATGAGACGAATGTACATGTACGCAGTTAGAACACGTGTTGTGTGATTGACGTAAATGGTGTATGAATGGCTCGGCCATCAGAAATAGTGAAAACTAAGTATGTCACCGAGTAGAAATAAAATTGTCAATCAATCAATCAATCAATCAATCAATCAATCAGTCAGTTAATCAATCAATCAATCATATCTCTCACTGTTACTTCAGCGAACACGTGGTAAGGAGCGTGCGATTTTGAGCGATCCAAAATGTCGACAGTAGTGTCAGTGAACTCTAGTAGACATTACTATTACGTGTAGGCCCTTTACACGCTACGTATATAACATGCAGGGAGCGGCTATATTACACCCCCCTCTCTACCTTGATTAGTCACATTTGTTAATTAAAGGAACATTGAACTGCAATCAATTTTGTGACATGGATTCCTAATAGGTGTTCGTTGTGAAAACAGATGAACGCACAAACATGACATGTTATTTAACTGAACACTTAACTAGATAACGGATATGAAGGGCAGCGATCCGCCTACACCCTTATAACGTGCAACTAACTATATCTAGAACGGGCAGCGATCCGCCTACACTTAATTTCTAGATTTGCTAGATTAAGCGCTGTCGCTTCTTTCGAGCTGGTTGTGGACGGACAGCTTGCAGAGCAGGTGGCTTAAGCACCTCTTCGTATTTCGTCTGGACTTTTTTGCTTTGGTGGCGTGACGATTTGCGACACCCACTCAGTAGGTCATGTGACCTTCTCAGTAACGTCTGCACGTTCAGACTTGTCAAGCTCTTTGGTGACCTTGTCTCGCAGATGGAATGGCACTCAGCTGTGTTTGCGAGCTACCGGTGTAACAGACGTACAAAATGTGCAGCTTGACGGTGACTTTTTTTAGATTGCCTATACCCGTGGCAATGCCCGGATATTTGGCAATGACCTTGTCTGCTGTTTGTCGGTCTGACACAAAGTTGACTCCCACTCTCAGGGCCCTGCCCAGCAGTGAAGGCGAATCTCCATGAACCAGAAGAAATTATGCGATTGTTGACTTGTCACCAATGTGCACGTCACACGTGACGAGCTCACGCGCCACAATTGGCGGCGATCCATACGGATGTATGGTCCGTTTGCATGCTTCAAAGTGCTCGCCTCGCTCTCGCAGCTGCGTGACTACAGTAGAGTTGATTATGTTGCATGATGCACCCGAGTCAATGATCATGTCAACCGGTCCATCTGCAATGCTTGCTGTGATCATGCCAGATTGAGGCGTCAAGGTAAATGCGTACTCATTTTCGCTGTTGTCACTATGGGCAACTGATTCTGCAATGTATCGTATTGGATTGACTGGCTGTGCACGTTTCTTTTGCCTCGTCTGTGAGCTGCGCTGTGACTGCTGCCTTGGTTTGCTTCGGCACATGACAGCGGAATGTCCACGCACTCCACATTTGTGACACTCTTTATCACGTGTGCACTTGCATTCGTCACTTGTATGGCCCTGTAAGCCACAGCGAGTACACCGATCGTGACGTTGCTGAGTGTTAGAATGTCTGAGTACATCAGAGCTCGTAGTCTCGCCTCTTTCGAGACAACAATGGTAATCACGTCGATAGTCAGTTACCTTTCAAGTATAGTCATTTGCAAATTTCAGAAACGTATGGAACACAGCTGATGTGCAGACATCAACCGTCAGTTGTGTGATATCACTGTCCAATTCGTATGCAATTACGGATGCCTTAATTTGTTGGCGAAGATGCTGAAATGCGTTATTATTATGATCGTTCTCGTCGACGCACCGTCAGTTATATGGAATCACTCTCCAACGAGTATGCAATTATGTTTACCTGGATATGGATATGCAAAGGTGATCGTGGTTCATTAGTGGTTAATTAGCCAACAGAATGAATGAGCTTTTTGTATATGTAAGTGAACATTTACTTCGTTTAAATAAAGACAATCAATTATTCGCAGTGAATGAGGAATTGCGAAACCAGTATGTTATCAGTGTTATGACAACTCTCAAAGTATTACAGAATGTTAAGGTGAACAAAGCTACAGGGCCTGGTAGCATTCCTACTTGGATGTTAAGAAATCTCCCAGACGTTCCCGTTCCTACATTAACTGCTATTTGTAATAAATTACTGCGAGACAGAGAACTTCCTATGGAATGGAAAATTACGAAGGCAATCCCGTTGCCAAAAGTAAACACATCTATTTCGATTGAAAACGACATTAGACCAGTATCACTAACTCCAATAACCGCTAAGGTGTTTGAGTCGATCGTAATGAAATGGGTGGATGAAAAAAATGAAGGAAAATATATTCTAGTCAGTTTGGTGGAATTGGCGAAACATCTACAACAGACGTTCTCGTCGAAATGGTACATATGTGGTATGAGGCGACTGATCAACTGGATTCTTATGTCCGAGTTGTCATGCTACATCTTAGCAAAGCATTTGACCTCATCACGTGTTACTTGAAAAGCTACAATTGTACGATTTGCCCACACACATTATAAGGTGGGTAGCAAAAGTTTTACTAGACAGATCTCAACAAGTAACAATCATCACCATTGTGCAGCCGTAGTGTCCCGTGGCTGGGCGAAGGCCTCAGCATGTCGTTTCCAAATCTGTCTGTCTTGCGCTATCCTCTGTCAGATGGTGACCTTCCAGTACTCGTCTAGTTCGTTTCTCCACCGTCTCGTCGGTCTTCCTCTAGATCATTTCCCTTCGTAAGGTCTCCAGGTTGTGACACGCGATGTCCATCGGCTATCTCATAGTCTGCTGATGTGCACTGCCCAGGTCCAATTCTGTCTTCTGGTTTGTTCTATCATGACTATGACCTTTGTGTTCTTTCTTACCCAGATGTTTGTTTTTCTCTCCCAGTATGTGATGTTTAACCCACCTCTGTCCATCTTTGTTTGTGCGGCTGCTAGCTTGTTCTTTGCCTGGATGGTGAGTGCCCAAGTTTCCGCGCCGTATATAATCGGTGGAAGTATGCATGAGTTGTAGACTTGTCTCTTCAAACAGTTTCCAAAGTTACCCTTGAAGATGTCATGGTGTTTGGCGAATGCTGTCCAGCCGGCGGTACGTGATTCTTCTTTGGATCTCCTTGTCTTGGGTTTTGTCTCTGATGCTGTATCGGTGTCCCAGACAGACGTAGCTTTCAACGTTCTCTATATACGTGGTGTTGGTATATATTGGTGTGTCATTTTATTGTATCATTTTTGTCTTCGAAATGTTCATCTTCAGACCTTATTTGTCACTTTTATCAGCTAGCTCCTGTAGCATTTTTTTGTAGTTCTTGTTGTGTAGTAGCACGTATGAGTATGTCGTCGGCGAAGCGAAGATGACTGAGATATTCTCCGTCTATCCTCAAGCCTCTGGTTTCAGGTTTCTAAGGTCAGTCTTCAGAATATGCTTTCAAGTGTTGCCGTAAACAGCCTGGGCGATATGATGTCACCCTGTCGTACTCCTCTCTTGGTGTTGATCTTGTTGCTCTTTTTATGTGGGTGGACTGTCACTGAGCTGTTGGTGTAGATGTCTTTCGGGAGTTCGATATACGTCTTCTATCCCTTCGTCTTGAAGGGATGTCAGTATTGCTTGAATTTGCACCGAGTCGGAAGCGTTCTCCTAGTTGACGAAAGCAGAGCGGGATATTATATTCTCGGTACTTCTCTTTCGGTTGGTTTACGACGTATATGTGATCTGTCGTTGAGTACCTGCTTCTGAATCCTGCTTGTTCTCGTGGTTGCTTTTCATCGAGTGTCTTCCATAGCCTATTCGTTAGTATCTTTGTGAGTAATTTGTAGATGTTTGAAAACATACATATCGGTCTATCGTTCTTTACGTCTTTCTTATTTCCCTTCTTGAAGATTATCACCAACTTTGCGTTCTTCCATGCGGTGTTTCGTTCTTCCATGCGGTGGATATTCGTCTCTTTGATAAGCATTTAGTATACAGCTTAGTCAGTGTCCTTGAGATGGTATCTTCTCCTGCTTTTAATGTTTCAATGTTTATGGTGTATATTGATGTAACGGATACCGCCAACCTCATGTGTAGTTGATTACTATTCGTAATATGTCTCCTTAAACATGCAAACTCCACAATATACAACAGTGGCGACGAGAAAACGAACTTAAGCATGTCGGGGAAGAGCGCCCGCTTCGAGCCGTATGTGGAAGAGAAGGAAAGGTTCGAAAACTACGTTGAGCGGTTCAAGTTCTTCGTGATCAGTAACGGCGTATCCGCAGATGTCAAAAAGAGCATTTTCCTGTCAAACGTTGGCGCTGAATGCTACGCGAAGTTGAAGATGCAACTGAAGCCGGAGACACCGGCAAATGCGGACTACGATGAGGTAATTCGTGCGGCGACCACGGTTTACAAACAGCAACTAACAATCATAGGTTTGAGAAACAAATTCATGAACAGACGGCGTAGGCCTTCAGAAACAGTGGCGCAGTTTGCGCTGGCGTTGCGTGAGTTATCCGGTGAATGTGAGTACCCACGTGATTATCATGATGAGGCTCTGAGAGACATGTTCGTAAAGGGCCTGAACTTGACGGCGGTACAAGCGAAGTTAATGCTCAGAGACAATTCGCTAACGTTCAATGAGGCTTATCAGACGGCGATCGCCGAGGAAATGGCCGCGAAGAGCTCAGCGGAGTTCAATGAAACGCCCGAAGATACTCCATCGGCGACGGCAGCGGTGCATCACGTGACTAGTCGGGGATCACCAAGACAGAAGCAGACGATGGTACCGGCCGACCGAGAGTGCTTCCGATGCGGCAGACACCACTCTGCTGCTAAATGCAAATTCATTGATCAAAAATGTTACTTGTGTGGTAAAATTGGTCATGTAGCAAAAATGTGCAAGTCAAAAGGCCGAAGGGAGATCAGTGTAGGCAGAGAGGTTTCTAATGTTGATGACGATGTTGATGAGGCTACTGATGTTTATGGCAGTCAAAGTGACCTAGGTCTACATGGAGTGTACACAGCTAGCGAGGTTAAGAGAGGCATACATGTTAACATGGAGTTAAATGAACACAATGTGTCAATGCTTGTAGATACTGGGGCGGCGGTGTCTATTGTACCGGAGAATGTGTTCAAAAATGTCTTGCATAGCTTTCCACTAGAACAAACCGGTCTGAAGCTAAGGTCATACACCGGAGAACTAATCCCATTGGCAGGTAAAGTGTGTGTGCCTGTCAGATATCGTGGTAACAAGCATTCACTGCAGGTGTTTGTGGCGAAAGGGTCAGCATTGATGGGGCGGGATTGGTTAAAGCAGATACCACTTAACTGGGGTGTAATTTTCAGTGTCAATCCCCAGATCGCTACAGAAGTAGACCAGTTGTTGATGGATATCGAAGACTGTGTCCGAAACTGTCGGGAATGCAGCCAGGTAGCGAGCACGCCGAAGGTATCACCACTGGTTCCATGGCCGTGGGCTACGGGACCATGGGAACGTATCCATGTGGATTTTGCAGAAAAAGACGGAAAAAACTTCCTTGTCGTGGTGGATGGTCATTCAAAGTGGCTGGAAGTGGTCTCAATGTCTCACACTACTGCAAGCAAGACGATAGTGCAACTGAGAAGCATTCGCTTACGGATAAAACGCCGTCGGAGTTGTTCCTGAACTGACCGCCACGCACCAGACTTGCGATGACGAAACCCAGTCTCGAAGCAAAAGTGCAAGATCGGCAATTAAACAGAAACAACAGCATGATGAAGCTCATTCACGCATTCGCAAGTTCGACGTCTACCAGAGAGTGAGAGTCAGAAACATGAGAGGAGGAATGGAGAAGTGGACACTGGGAACGGTGGTCAGAGTTTTAGGGCCACTAACATATTTGCCAGGAAACAGGAGGCGATCCGTTCATGTGGACCACATGGTCGCGAATGATGACCACCCAGCTACACCAGAAGGTTGGAGCGATGTCGCGATTGCACCTCCCATTGTCGTGACATCCGAGCCAGAGCCTGTAGTGGTCGATCCGGTTGATCCGGTCGATCCAGTAGGTCATGGAGGGCAAACAGAACAAGCACCTAAGGCACCTAACGGGTTAGGGTCACCAACACCGATTGTCCTTCAGTCGCCAGCTGCTGTCAGGCGTTCATCACGAGCTATCAAACCTGTTGTTAAGTTGAATTTGTTATTATTCACCCAGTTACTCTTAGTATAAGCTTGCTATATTAGTCGCAGATGGTTCTTTAGAATAGTTATATTTTAAGGTGGAGAAATGTTGTATATTGATGTAACGGGTACTAGTTGTAAGTGTCCGTCCGTGTTTTGTACCGTTTCTGCTATACATACCAGAGGCACTCTGGGATACCGCCAACCTCATGTGTAGTTGATTACTATTCGTTATGTCTCCTTAAACATACAAACTCCACAATACACAACAGTTTACAGGTCGTTGCCAGATGTCTTCACATTCTTCACATTCTTCACATTCTTCACATCTCTTAGCTCTGCGTCCACTTCCCATGTTGTTTTTTCTGGTACCTCTTTCGGGTCAGTATGAATTATGGTACTCTGTTCACTGTCGTATTGCTCGGTGTAGAATTCTTTCTTCTATTCGTTCCATGAGCATATCTTGGTCTTGTATTTCTCTACCCTGCTTGTCTCTCTTTGATGCCATAATAGTTTCTTTATGATCTCGTTTGTACTTCCTGATGTCCTGCTTCGCTTTCTTTTTGATTGTCTTGTTTATTTCTGCGTACTCTATTTATTTTTTTAAGGTCGCCCGTTATACACCATTTCTCGTCGTTTCTTAATCAGTGCTCGTGTCGGTGACGGTATTCTCGTCACTACATGCCTGTTGATTGCTTTGGCTACACTTGTTGCACTTAGTTGGATCATCTCAGTGATGTGTTCGCTCATGGTGTCGATGTCATCTAGTTCTTGTAGTGTATCGAAACGATTCCGCAGTTCGAGTTGGAATTCGATTTTTTTGTTCCTATTTGTGTGGTGTCTACACTTGGTGGTCTCTTGTTTATAAACTTCTTCCTTTCAGCCTTGACGTCCAGTCTGATGTTGCTCATTACCATTCTGTGGTCATTTCCGCCGGTGTTGAAGACAGTTACATCAGTGACCATGTGTTGCCTGTTTGTCAGGATGTAGTCAATGTCGTTCTTTGTTTCTCCACTTGGGCTTTTTCCATGTCCATCTCCTCCCTGCTTTATTCTGGAACATGGTATTCATGATTTTGTACGTTATTGATGTTGCCCATTGTACCAAGGTGTCGTCTCTTTCGTTTTTCACACTTAGGCCAGATTTGCCTGTTGCCGTTTCCGAAATGTTTGTTCGTTTCCCTACTTGCGCATTAAAGTCTCCAATAACTATCATGTTGGCGTTTCTAAGGTCTCATCCACGTCGTTGTAGAAGTTGTCTGTGTCTTCTTCTGAGTATGCTGTTGTTGGTGCATATATCTGTACTATCTTCAGTTTGTAGCGCTTTGTTATGCATAGAACAAGTTCTGCTACTCTGGGGCTGATGGTGTTAACCCTCACTATATTGTCTTTCCATTTCTTGTTTACGAGAAAGCCTACTCCTACTCCTGTCATTGTTCACCGTGGAATGGTATAGTAGGTGGCCGTTTTGTAAGGTAGTGAAGCATTCCTCTCTTCTTCTGACTTCTCCGATCCCGATCACATCCCATACCAACCTAGTTTCCCCAAGTTCTTCCTTTAGTTCTTGTATCTCTTCATCTTTTACTAGTGTTCTTACGTTATATGTTGCTATCTTCAGTCTACTTACCTTCACTCGGCGGCTCTTCTTGACCCACATATTCTTAGCACCCCCTGCACGTAGCCCTAGTTGACCCGTACCGCCTCCTTGGTCCCAAACTCTGTCGATGCTGCTGGGGACTGGGGGCCTTGGCTTCATTGTACTTTGCATGCTGTTGTTGTTGGCCTACCGTACGACGCTGGCCGGTGCGGGTTGGAATACGAACCCCGGTCCCTCCGGTTGACAGTCCGGCACTTTAACCACTCGGCCACTGCGCCCCACATTAATAAAAAATGTTTGCTAACCAATACCTACAAGTCCTACATGTATTACCAACCATCAGTACTAACTATCTCACGACACTATACATCTGTATATTTACAATTGACACCGTATCGGCGGGGGTCACTCCGCCACCAGGTCACCTGAAATCAAATGTGACCGACCCCCACTGCTGGAATATAGCCATTAAACAACACCACCACTGCTGGAATGTAGCCATTAAACAACACCACCTCTGCTGGAATGTAGCCATTAAACAACACCACCACTGCGGGAATGTAGCCATTAAACAACACCACCACTGCTGGAATGTAGCCATTAAACAACACCACCACTGCTGGAATATAGCCATTAAACAACACCACCACTGCTGGAATGTAGCCATTAAACAACACCACCACTGCTGGAATGTAGCCATTAAACAACACCACCACTGCTGGAATGTAGCCATTAAACTGATTTCATAAAGCTACATACGTAAGATACCGCTGCTGTCCCCGCCACTGTCAGAGACTTGGGTATATCTTAAACGCTACCATCTAGCTAAGATACCGCTGCCGTCCCCGCCACTGTCAGAGACTTGGGTATATCTTAAACGCTACCATCTAGCTAAGATACCGCTGCCGTCCCCGCCACTGTCAGAGACTTGGGTATGTCTTAAACGCTACCATCTAGCTAAGATACCGCTGCCGTCCACGCCACTGTCAGAGACTTGGGTATGTCTTAAACGCTACCACCTAGCTAAGATACCGCTGCCGTCCCCGCCACTGTCAGAGACTTGGGTATGTCTTAAACGTTACCACCTAGCTAAGATACCACTGCCGTCCCCACCACTGTCAGAGACTTGGGTATGTCTTAAACGCTACTACCTAGCTAAGATACCGCTGCCGTCCCCGCCACTGTCAGAGACTTGGGTATATCTTAAACGCTACCACCTAGCTAAGATACCGCTGCCGTCCCCGCCACTGTCAGAGACTTGGGTATATCTTAAACGCTACCACCTAGCTAAGATACCCCTGCCGTCCCCGCCACTGTCAGAGACTTGGGTATATCTTAAACGCTACCACCTAGCTAAGATACCGCTGCCGTCCCCGCCACTGTCAGAGACTTGGGTATATCTTAAACGCTACCACCTAGCTAAGATACCGCTGCCGTCCCTGCCACTGTCAGAGACTTGGGTATATCTTAAACGCTACCACCTAGCTAAGATACCCCTGCCGTCCCCGCCACTGTCAGAGACTTGGGTATATCTTAAACGCTACCACCTAGCTAAGATACCGCTGCCGTCCCCGCCACTGTCAGAGACTTGGGTATATCTTAAACGCTACCACCTAGCTAAGATACCGCTGCCGTCCCCGCCACTGTCAGAGACTTGGGTATATCTTAAACGCTACCACCTAGCTAAGATACCGCTGCCGTCTCCGCCACTGTCAGTGGCGGAGACGGCAACACTGCCCCATCTATAGTCCCCCCCCCCTAACTAATCACGCTATCCTAATATATTTCCTGAATGCGTCCGAAGCCCAACAACCTGCTGCTCTAATATGTGCATCAGACTCACCCCTTAATGCTGCCGATGATGCAGCACCTATCCAGAAGCTATGCCCCTTAAAAACTGTACTGCTAAGACCGCAAAATTCCAGCAAACACAAAGCGAAGAATCAAATTCCCTGCACAACATCGGCGTCCCATCCATATATGCAAATAACGGGGCCTGTACTGTCCCCCTAGCCTGCTGAAATTCACCAAGCCACCTAGCTGGGTGAATGGGTGTGCCTGGGACACAACCTCCGCTAACCTGCAATGACTGCGGGCCCCGTCTACCAATGTGCTTAACATGTCTAAAAGAGACAGTTATCAGTTCCCCATTCACCGTGCCATCCTGAAACTGGAGACAACCCTGCACCATCCTACTAGTTCGTGGAACCATTTCCCCCACCCATAAATACGCCTTAAATGCCAGTACCATCATAGCTCGCAGCACCACACGCTTGTAGTGAGAAGTGATCACCAATGGCAATGCCCTAATTAACTGTGTGAGGATTGGCAGCGTCACCGGCAACCGTATATCCGATATTGTCCTTAAAGGCCATATCCTGGGGGAAAAAATTGCTACTAAATATAAAAATATGCATGTACATATGTGTTCTGCAATATAATGACAAACCAGAAACCACACGTTTGCTGAAACATTTCTAAAATTGACATTAAATGGGACCTGTCCTGGCGCAGGCTTCGAAGTCTGTTTTCCGAAAATGCCGCGAGAGGCAAAATCGTAACGTTAGTTGTGGAAAACATTCCCGGGATCGCAAGCGTTCTCGGCGGCTGGATTTCTTTGGTGGATATTTGAACTGGTATACATTCATTCACATATAGAAATGGTGAACAAATGTGTTGTTGGAAACTGCAACAATTCGAATCTGACTGGCCATTCTGTGCACGAATTTCCCAAAGTCAAAGAGCCAGTTACTCGGCAGAAATGGAAACGTTTTGTTCGAAACAACAGGGCCGACTGGACCCATACTACGGCAACTAGCATTATTTGTGGTTCGCATTTCGTTGCGCCTGGCGACTTCGAAGGCTTCGTACAATGGTAGATGGGTTTCAGGCGTAAGTTAGATGTAAAGAAATCTGCCGTTCCTTCGACGAACACAACAGAGGCGAAGGCGATTCGGTTACCGGCGAATCTGCGCAAGAGGGCCCGGTCAGTTGTCGGAGCTTCTTCATTGGTTCGTGTCTATACGGTGCCACACTAACTGGCTAACATCAACATTGTCGATCTCGGCAATGCCATCCTCACTGTCTCCGAAATATATATGATCAAACGTTTCGTGATCCGCGTCAAAATTGATATCGCTCTCTGAACTACTCGAGTAAGCCACCATTTGTATCGAGTTTACATGACACCGCGCGACTGCGCAGCGCCACAGGCGTGAAGCCGCTGCACTAACTGACGGCGGAACCACGACTGACGTCACGTTTCAGCAACAAATGCAAACCCGGCATCGCTCGGGAGTTTCCGTAAAATGGCAAATTTAAAGGCTCTTTTTATGTCGTATGTTCATATACCATATTTAAACATTTTGGCAATATCATCATTTGAAAGGGCATAAACCATTTGTTATTAAGGAAAAGAGCACATTTTATTCCACGATATGGCCTTTAAATTCTTAGCTCCTGGCAAAAGTTTTGAAATAATGAAATTCTTTGCCGGGTCCTGAAAGCCATTGATCTTATAGAAGTATGAAACCGCTGACACTGTGGTAATTATGGATGCTGGTGCAAAACCCTCATTATGCAAATGAGCAATAAAACCCATCATCACAGAGATTGACACTGGCAATACTGGAACTATGTTTAGCGATTGACAAAATCCTACCAGTTTCGCCCAAGCCCTCTCATACTGTGTTCTGAATGACGGTGCCAGTGACGCATGCAGGAGCATCTCTACAGTGTCCCCAAGGCCGCTGGAGAGATGTGTGATGGCAGTTCTGCAGGTTTGCGGTTGGCCCATGGAGCTAGCGCCAGGAACTCGTCTATGTGACAACGTGACAATTTGTCAGCTAAGCTATTCTCTCGATCAGGTACATGTCTAGCTATTACTATTATTATAATTAATATTATAGCGCAAGCATGTCAGAATCAACTTACGTAGCAACACCATGACTGACGGTTCCTTGGACGACTGCTTATTAGTTACAGATACCAAGGACTCGTTATCCGTGAAAAAAGACACGCTACTGTTCACCCAGGCCGCTCCCCACATCTCCACGGCAGCCATGATGGGATACAACACCAACACTGTTATGTTAAGCATTTGTCACAACAGGGGCCATTAATCAAAAAACCATTACGGCCTACATACTGCCCCATAACCTATGCCCCATGAGGCATCTGTGAACAATTGTAGATAATCCCCTGTCATAAAATCATCATCTATAAAGAAGGATTTGCCATTAAACTCCTCCAGAAATTCTTGCCATACTACCAGATCTAACTTGACTTGCTTTGTCAGCCTAATATGATGATTCGGTTGACTTTTTCCGAGCGTTATATCGATCAATCAACGCAGAAAATCCCTCGCGAATCGTATGACACAAGACATGACCTGGAGTACCCCGACTAAACACTGTACTTCTCTGAGTGTTACTTTGTGCCTGCCCAAAAATGAACGTAAAAGCAATCTGCCTATGTCTAACTTGTCTTCCGGTAAGCGGGCCTCCATAGACACTGTATCAAGTGTAATTCCTAAAAACTGTATCGTTGTACAAGGACCCACGGTCTTTCCCGGTGCTAACGGCACTCCTAGTTGTCTACACATATCCACGAATGCCTGCAAATCCGCCTCACACTTCTCCATTGATTAAGCTAACACGAGAAAATCATCAAGGACGTGTGTTACCTGTGTCATTCCAAGCTCAACAGAGGCGTGTCCTTCGGTGCCACCGGAATGATTTTGAAAGCTGACTCGATGTCTACTTTAGCCATGAAAACTATTGACTGGGCTGATTTGACAAATGAAATGGCGTCCTGAACTGTTGCATATTGCACCGTAGCTAAATCGGTTGGTATGTAATCATTCACTGAGGACCCCTCTGGGTATGATAGGTTATGGATCATATGGAATTCCCCTGGCAATTTCTTAGGAACAACCCCAAGATGTGACATTCGGAATGTAGGATTAGCTGGCGGTATATCAAAGGGGCCTAAAATCCGCTGTAGTGACTTTAATTATCATCTATCACATGTGGGAACTCAAACGCGGATTTCATGTTTACCACCTTGTCACTTTTCTGCCCTGGAATTCCTAAGCAATGCATTTCAAACCTTACCGTAAAACGGTTAACCAGATATTTATTCGTCACATCATCGCGCCGTTGCAACATATGTTTAAGCATTGCAGGCGACACTGGCGAAGGCACGACTCCTTCATGGCATGAACCCCTTACGCTGGTTTGTGAACGGTCTACGTTTGATCTGTGTAGTACACCTGACCCCTGGATGGCCTCTCCCCGCATCACTTGCAAAGATGTCTGTAGTTACAGGAATTAAAAGCACACTGACCAGATGAGTTGAAGGTGAAGCAGAGACCCGCTCCTCGTTGCCCATGCTAAGAAAGGGAGGCCTCACCTGCGACACCCCTTTTGTTGCTGGCTGTTGTGCTGACATAAGCCAAAGCTGTGCTGCATTTGTTCTCACTCCCATCCCTCTACTGACCTCAGAGCATTTAGTCCCACTCCCATCCCTCTACTGACCTCAGAGCGTTTGGTCCCACTCCCACCCCTCTACTGACCTCAGAGCGTTTGGTCCCACTCCCACCCCTCTACTGACCTCAGAGCATTTGGTCCCACTCCCACCCCTCTACTGACCTCAGAGCATTTGGTCCCACTCCCACCCCTCTACTGACCTCAGAGCATTTGGTCCCACTCCCACCCCTCTACTGACCTCAGAGCGTTTGGTCCCACTCCCACCCCTCTACTGACTTCAGAGCATTTGGTCCCACTCCCACCCCTCTACTGACCTCAGAGCATTTGGTCCCACTCCCACCCCTCTACTGACCTCAGAGCGTTTGGTCCCACTCCCACCCCTCTACTGACCTCAGAGCATTTGGTCCCACTCCCATCCCTCTACTGACTTCAGAGCGCGAAAAGACTCGTCGTACCCTCGCCAATTCCCTCCCCTCTCATACAGGTTCCAGATCACATGTCGGTACTGCAACAGCTTTGACTCATCCACGGTGCTACCTGGCTTTAATAAGGAAACTGAGGAGAACATGTCAAACACCTTTGACAACATGTAAAACGTGCGGATTTCTGTATTTGGCCTAGGGACGACGCAGACTGCACGGTCCCCATTATCATCCTCAGGGTCATACTTGGTTGAACTAAGCTTACTTCGGGCAGGAGGGAACATAAATCAACAAACTCACCCGACCATACTTTAGCCCGCACTTTTTCGGGGACTTGACTGTGGATGGAAAGGGTATTTGTGATCATGTTGGACACTCTTGTCTGCCTTGGCCCTGGGAGATTCTGCACTAGCTCTACTACACCTGCAATGGGTCGGACAGCTACTGCCTCCACCATAGTCTCTACAGTTGGCCAAGGGGGTCAACCATACCTGTTCCCTGTATGTCCACTGTCGATGGTCCAGCGATCTGCCACCTGAATAGGTGGCTCGCGTGCCGCCGGCGCACATGTTGTCGGTTCTGCCACCTTTTGGCCCGATGCTGCTATACCAGGGAGCAGCGCCCGCATCTCCCGCATCTCCCGCATCTCCCGCATCTCCCGACGCAATTCCTCTGTGGCATCCTGTCGTCGCGCCTCGACCGACTCGAGTTGACGCTGCGCCACCGCTATGGCAGCAGCTGTCGCGTTACGGACCGCCGGATCCACCTGCGTTGATGCTGGCTCGTCTCCAGCCATCCGCGGGGAAGGCCCTGCGCTGCCGATCTGGCCTCCTGCCCGGCCGATTGTCTCACGGGAGACATTCTACAACATTATATGGCAGCTCTTACACAGTGAATGAAACATCCCTAGGCATATATCCCTTGACCAATGCCTGTCTACTGACCTCTTTAAGTATCGTTCTCTCCCTTTCTCCCCTACCCAGGCCAATATACTTCTAAAGCCTGGATATGAATACTGCAGGTTCATAACCCATCTGATATGAACACTAAATGAACACTGAAATGAACACCAAAGATGTATATACACTGAACCGATATGAACACCAACGATTCATATACCTCCAAACCGATATAAACACCACAGATTCACATACACCGTGGTGAAACCAAAGATTTATCAATTGAACCGATATGAACACCAAAGATTCATATACACCATGATGAACACCAAAGATTCGGTCATCAATTGAAACGATCCGAAAATTCATAACGATCCCGATATCAACTCCAAAGATTCTTAAACGTAATGATATGAATACCGAAGATTCATCAACTTAACCGATATATATATATATATATATGAACACCAAAGATTCATATAACGCACCACGATGAAATAGCTCTCCTTATGCATCCCTCAAGTCATATTGTAACAAAATGTTTATATATATATATACATATATATATATAATGAACACTCCCCATCTCATTGATGTGAATACTACACATTTGTCTAACTCACTTCTTTACAACAATTGCCATTCTCTTCCCAAAATACTACACTTCGTTTTCACCAGTACTTACAACAAGATGCTATGTGTCCACCTGACTCATTTCACTGTTAATACTCACTTGCCTTAGTTAATTGCAACTCCTACTTGCACACTCCATGACCCATGCCCATCGCCAATCCCTTGTTGTACATGCGGTTTATATTTTATTTATTTATTCTTTTATTTATTCTCAGCATTGCAGAAGCTGCCGTACGACAGCCGCCACTACAAGTGCATTGCCACCGTAAGAAGAACAACTCGCGTGTTACAGTTACACTGCTGCCTACTTGCCTAAGTTCCCTATTAGCCATTCGAGCAGCACACAAAACAAAAATCACTGGCTAAACTGTTCCACCGGCGTTCGCCACATTCCCTGTATCCCTATTATCGTCCCCCAAGACCCTTCACAGCTAAAGAGACAGGTAACCATCCCTACGCTACTGTTTGTGTGACGAAACTGTGATTGTGCGTTCCACAGGCCGCTGACGTCGACCAACGTTGCGCCAGTGACGTCGCCAACTTCGGCAGCACCCCGGGAGCAGACGACGCCGACGGACGCATTGAGGACTTGGCGATCCGGCTGCGTCCGGTGGACCACAGTCCGGGCCTCGGACACAAGAGCGCCTTCACAGGACGTATACCGGACATCCGTGTGATCCGGCCGTCGGTGGTCGGCTATAATACCTCGCATGTGCTAAACAACTTGCCCCGTCCCCTCCCGTCGTGTAGCGTAGGAGGTATACTGAAAAAGGCACGGTCGTCATCCACGGACCCGACTGGGAACCGGCCGATCACGGTGCCTCCGCTACGAGCGACGTCCGTCACGTCGATCACCAGTCGCACGTATTCCCCGCGTCCTTCACCCGTCCAGTTTGGCACGATGGTGGACAATCCGGACGCGTGCCGTCCGACTCCCATCATGCGGGTCGAGTGCCCGGTGCACAGGACGACGCCATCGCCGTCTTCGCAAACGGTCGTGAAGACCTGTCAGTCATGCACGGCCAGCATCGGTCACACGTCGCCAGTGTTCGTTCACCGCTCCACCAGTGCCAGCCCCACCCCACACTTCTCTCCCAGTTCGCCCTCAGTGCACCAATCGCACACCGAGGTGCACCACGTCACCGAGAAGGCACACATGCGCGTCGAGCGTGCGGCGAACGCGCGCGACGCGCGCTCGCTGGCCACCTGGGTGTTGGACGTGTTACGGTGGCCGTTCCGACAGGCGACGAGTCTCCTAGCGGGGCCCGTCGACGGCGGCCGGCTGCAACGCTGGCCCGACGTCGACGGGTCACGTGCCATGTTCGAGCAGGCGTTGTGCTGCCGGAAGG
Source organism: Escarpia spicata (assembly GCA_963995525.1). Lineage (NCBI taxonomy): Eukaryota > Metazoa > Annelida > Polychaeta > Sabellida > Siboglinidae > Escarpia > Escarpia spicata. The sequence goes on from OZ023210.1 coordinate 35,422,334, forward strand.
TCTTCCGGTTGATGATGGGCGTTCTGTTCCTTCTGGTCGTCGTTGCCGCGTATATCATGTACAAATGCCGAGAGGACCACTGGCCGACGCAGTTCGCCCAAGTGCTGGCCCTACGTCATTACGGTTACCCGCCGGTCTGACCGACCGCCAGGGGGCGCCACTGGCAGGCGCCGTCTCCTCTGGCAATGCGGGGATAAAGCCGGATGTTGTAGTAGGCGAAACATACATTAGTTAAAGAAGCCGCTGTCGTCGCCTACTACGCACAAGACGCTTAACAAAAACCATGTACATTGCCTCAAGCAGATGAGGCGTATTTTCTATTCTTGATCTTGTCCGCATGCGGCGATGATAAAAGTAGAGTCGTGTTACTATCACAGCCTAGTTGAGTGTCAATGCTTACGGGGAACGGACAACACTGCAGTAAGCGTGACTCCTCTGGAACAAGGTCTTAAGTGTAATTACCTGGGATCACTAATACCGTCTGATGGACGATGCAACGATGATATCAAGATGCAAATAACTCAGGTAGAAATAGCTTTCCACAACGTTTTTGTAACAAAAGGATATCACATGAAATGAGAAAACATGTACTGCACTGCTACACAACGGTTGTACGAGTGTGAATCGCGGTCAATGACGAAATGGTCAGACAAACCAAAAGATGCAATAGCAATGTGGTTCCCGAGAAGAACGCGTAGACATTAAAATAACATGCACAAAAAAGAAAATTAATCTAACAATTCTGAGATAGAACAGTAATTACACTACAGAAAGATAATGTGCACAATTAGGAAACAATAACCGAAATGTAGACATGTGATGAAAATGCAAAAATGTGAACATCTTGTGACAACAGGAAACATTTGGGGAAGGAGGATATGCCGATGTCGGCAGAGAATCAAAATCGTCGATGGATAGAGAACAACAGAACTATTGTAAGGCACCTATGACCGTAAAGACTGCAAGATCATGACGTCTGCAAGTAACAACCAGCAGTAGGTAGGTATAATCTGCAACGTCAGTGAGATTATTGGCAGTACCTGCCATTCCACCACCGTTTAAGTTACTAAACTAACAACAAGACTGCACATAATTCTGTCGTCGCTTTATTCGTAAATGATACGACTCCACAATACATTCTTCCTAAACGATTCAAGAAACTCACGACGCACTTAAATAGAACAGCGAATAGCTGGTGTTTCTCAAGGCAACGTTTATTTACAATGTCGTGAATTCGTACGCCGTGTTACAGAAAATTCACCATATAATTTACACAACACATGATTCTTCCAACTGAAATTTACTTTACAACTCTTTCGACATCCATGATGGTGACAGTTGTACACAGCTTGTCAAGGCATGGAATACATCAAAAGAATCATCAACGCTTTATACAGGCTGGTCAAAAATGACATTCTAGAATACAATATACTAGAGCTGTATATGTAGAAATGGTGACGAAGGACATTAAAACCGGGTTTACCAGAAGCGTTACCGTTCCTGCCGCGAGAAGGGCGAAAAAGTCGTGGCCGTTTCATAATGGATCACTTCTGTTTTGTGCGACGTCGCTACAATGTGTGCACGTGACGTACCTTACATGGACGATCACACTGCAGTCTCATCGATATCTCTTCGTGTAAACCCAGTTTGTTTCAAGCATGCGAATTACACATATGATAAATCACTGATAACTACAGAGCAAGTATAAAACTAGAAACCGAGAGCATCGATCATGGTGAAGACTGGTATAACCGTGCAACATCATCAGATCGTTTGTGATTTAGCAAGGATAGACATATGAAGAAAAATTAGACACGTTATGGTTTGCAAGGTTCATGGTAAGTTAGTTTTGTGAGACCTGCTTTAATGCAACAGCATACCACAAGCTTCTGCCACATGACCACCGACAACACAATGATACCACAAGCTTCTGCCACATGACCACCGACAACACAATGATACCACAAGCTTCTGCCACATGACCACCGACAACACAATGATACCACAAGCTTCTGCCACATGACCACCGACAACACAATGATACCACAAGCTTCTGCCACATGACCACCGACAACACAATGATACCACAAGCCTCTGCCACATGACCACCGACAACACAATAATTCATCAAACTGTCTTTGACACCTATCACGGGATGACTTTTTGTTCAGCATAAACATTATTCTTAAATATTACTTTCACTGAAACTGGTATTTCCGAACTCTCGATAAGAACTCGGGAAAGTCTTCCTCTTTCTCACCATCCCAGTCGTTGTAACCACCCGACCCCTGAAAGCCCCGACGCTCGCGACCCGATCTGTTCCGCGCCGACCTCTCATCCACGTAGTCATCCTCCTCCTCGTAACCATAGCTACTGTTGCCATGTCGAACGTCACCATAGCGACTGCCGCCATGCCGCGCGTTGCCGTAGCGACTGCTTCCATGACGTGCGTCACCGCCATAGCGCCTGCTGCTGTGGCGGACGTCGCGCATGCCTTCATTACGTGCCCCGCCGTAGCGACTATGCTGCGATTCCCCCATCTCCCTTCGTCCCTCCACTCCAATCGACTTCCGCAGCATCAGCGCAAGCGACGCCATAAGCAGTCGCTCCGTCTTCTCCGGAGTAAGCTCCGCCGATTGGAGTACAGGAGTGAGCATCTCGGTCTCCGTGTCCGTGAGTCTCAGCTTCTCTATGTCGGTGAGCGTGCGCTGGGCCATTGCTTGCTTCAACTCCGACATGTTGGCCGGCTGCACGTGGTTTAGGCGCACCACCTTGTGAATCTGGCAACAGTGATAAGGAAATAAGGGAATGCACGATGTTCCACACTCAGCCGCTAACGCACACGTTATTTTTCAAATTTAACTATAATTGATAACTATAACCAATAGCATAGCAATACGATTATTTGACAATTCTACACTATCATGACTAAGGCCAATCGATAGACATGAACTTCACATTCTCTCCAACCCTTGTAATTTTGAACAAACAACAAGTATCTACGAGTGCATTATGGTGTTAATGTAACGTTGCTCTGTTTCATGACTGTCTTCTACCAAGGTATCCCGTCAGGTGACAGGCATTTTTTTTAGTTTTTGTAATGCACATTAGAAACATTATCAATATGATTGCCATAATTATATAACAGTCATCGGAGTAAAACATGGCTACCAAACCATGCCAACAACCGCCTCATTTAACTGATGTGACATGGTTGCCAAGACCTTGGTCACCAGGTTGCCCAGCTCTGATATTCACAATAGGGTCAATTTTCTTCAATATCTGTTTCAATATGTTCCATTCAATAGGCTGGTGACAGTGGGACAATTTACTTTCCCCCTGATACGCAGTGACGACCGAACCACCACCAGCCAATACCGTTATGTAATGCGACATGTTTTATGGGGACTTAGTGAACTAATAATATGAAAAACAACACTTATATAGCTCCATAAATCTAGATAAATCGATTCAGAATACAGATTAAAAATACATAATTACACATAAATTATGCAAATTGATAAGTTACGTAAAATTCATGATAATAAATTAATTAAAATATGTATAAAAAATAAGTTGCATAAAGATAATCATTAAAGATATAATGATAAAGGGAAAGCCGTGACGTACAATTGATATAAAAGCATGTGCAGCAGAACCTCACTTTACGGTCACCTCAGAAATACGACCATCTCACAATTACAGTCATCCTGAAACAGTCCTAAATTATTTTTGTAGCAGTAAAGTATGGGAAATTAGTTCTGCTAATAAGGTCACCTGGCTAATCAGGTCACTTTTGCCCAGTCCCAAGGGTGACCTTAATAGTGAGGTTCCACTGTACAAGATAATTTGTCCCCTACCTCACTGATGATGTCCCTGTCGCGGTGGTCTCCGCTATGGAGCAGGATGCACTTGCCTTCTCGACCCGCCCTTCCTGTGCGCCCAGCTCGGTGGATGTAGTAATCTGGTCCGTTCTTTGGGGTGCCCACTGGCAGGGTAAAAGGTAACGGTAAGTTCTTATACAGCTCTGTATAGAGTCCGTAGGACTGCTCAAAGTGCATTACATTTTACTCCCTGACAGACTTGTTCAATTGAACTCGACTTCCCATGGAAGCATTCGGGTTCTCTCGATTAGGAGTCCGACACTCTAGCCACTGCGCCACTCTAGCCACTCTAGCCACTGCGCCACTCTAGCCACTGCGCCACTCTAGCCACTCTAGCCACTGCGCCACTCTAGCCACTGCGCCACTGCGCCACTGCGCCACTCTAGCCACTCTAGCCACTGCGCCACTCTAGCCACTCTAGCCACTGCGCCACTCTAGCCACTCTAGCCACTGCGCCACTGGGTCGCAAAACACAAGGGAGGTTTACAGAGAGACCAGAACAACATGACTGCATGTCAAAATCTGCATTGCTGTCAAATGCATAAACAAGTTTATTTTATTCCACGTACATAATTCAGTTGAGTTATATCATCAATATAATGTATATAAATGTGCATTTACATACTTTTATAAAAATCACAATTTAGCGCATGATACATACATACGCCTATAAATTACACCTGTGTTAAATTAACAAATAAATTACATAAGCACATCAAAATTAATGCCAATTGGGTTGGTGACTCCTACTAAGACAAAATTGTCTCTATCATAGGAGCCACCAAAGTTTTAATTAAATAGTTTCATTAATCATGTGTCTGAACAAAACACGCACAATGACAACATTAATGAATGTTCAGTAATGGTCTCTGAGTAGAACAATAATATTGTCATCAATATGACCTAACAACAACACAAAATTCAGAGGCGGCAAAGAAATCTGGATTACTGCATGTGCCGGTATGTGTGTATATGTATGTAATACGTGTACGTGTGTATATGTATGTAATACGTGTACGTGTGTATATGTATGTAATACGTGTACGCGTGTATATGTATGTAATACGTGTACGTGTGTATATGTAATACGTGTATGTGTGTATATGTATGTAATATGTGTATGTGTGTATATGTATGTAATACGTGTATATGTATGTAATATGTGTACGTGTGTACAAACACATAATTTGTATTTTGTTAATGCTGTTGGGAATAAAAGTATTCTTTATCCTTTACCTTGAATGATCAAGTCCACTTCAGGAATGTCTAAGCCTCTCGCTGCAACATCTGTCGCCTTCAAAACACAAACAACTTATTATTTTGCTTCCCCAAAGCCAAATTTAATAGTTTTTAAACAGTCCCACTATAGTGATCAGTTCAAATTGTGTTGCGTCATCAAAATGACAGACAACTGAAGCAATAGTGATGTGCTACAAAACTGCATAACTTGAGATGCATTAGAAATGAAAAATCATGTCTGTTCTTTAAACAAACTTAACAGGTTACATGAGAATCATTATACAACACTATTACAACAGGTGTAGTTTAAACATGTTTGCAATATGTCAAGAAATATATTAAAACGTAAAATCAGCAAATGGCTTAAATGAAAAACCAGCCAAAAAGTGACTCACAAAGAGTACTTTGATGCGCCCCTGTCGGAAGGCGGCCATGATTGTGTCCCTGCGATTCTGAGATAGGTCCGAGTGCAGACTGTCGCTCTTTATACCTGTCTGACTCCGCAACGTCAGTGCCGCCGAGTGGGCACTTCCTGAAACACAACCACAGATCCCATCACGTCGTTTTCTGAGCAGCAAGTTAAATTACGAAATTAACCAACTCGAAATGATCACAATGATTCTTGTGGTGTGCAATAAGCCTTTACTATTGTTACTTTGTGTAATTTATTAAGCAAATTATTTTATTCAATATGTTTTAGTTTTAATGCCCTTTAGTTCTAATGCCCTGATATTTAAAATCGTACTGTAACTGTGTAATTCGATGAATGATTTTGAGATGTATTATTCTGAAATAAATTAATTTACTATTCTAATGATCTAACTGGGTATACACATTTAGTGATATCATCATTGTATTGTAAAGCACCATAGAGCACTATGTGATTTTGACACTACATAAATATCCAATTGTATTATTATTATTATTATTACTGAGCTTGACACTGGGAACTTATACAACCAGTTGCGATTTGGTTTGGTTTGTGCCACTTACGTTTAGTCTCCATAAAGACAATGCATCTCTCGGGCTCGTGCTGTTCAATGAGGCTCTGGACAATTAGCTGGTACTGAGATGGATGCACCTTCATGCACTGAAACAGACAACAGAAACCTTCACATCGTCTTCAGTCTACATTCTTTGTTTCATGTCACAGACACCAGCGAAGAGAGCAGAACATGAGGTTGGTAAAGAGGCAACCCCTGTCAAAGTACACAAACCATATTTTGAAAAGTTCAATTTATGTTGGTTATACACTGCAAGCTGAAACAGCATTTTGTGTGAGAAATATTACATAGGCAGTTGCAACAAGTCTTTGAGGCTGCTTACTTTACGAAAAAAAAAATTCTCCAGTGACCCTCCTCCCATGTTCCCATGCCAGCGGGTACAAAATTATCAGATCACATGGAGTGATACTATTTATAAATTTAGCTTATATATAATGCTGCAGGTTGTGTTAAAGTTCCATAATGATTAGGGGAAAACTGCAATAATAAACAGCCCTGCATTTAGAAAGCACCACAAACAGCCACAGGGAATTTACAGAAACCTTGTAGGAAGGAATACTAGTTGAGGAAAGTGTACTAAGATGTTATATGAGTCTGCTTGAGGAACTCTCCATGTGGGGAATGGGCAGCATAAACGTACTATGTGTTCAACCGACTCTGGCGTTGTGTACTTCTGTCCTTCTGTGATATCAATGTACACTGGATCCTTCATGTATCTAAAACAGTCAACACAACATAACGGTAAGTTCTTATATAGCGCAGTATCCAGTCCTTAGGACTGTTCGAAGCACTCTACACTTTACTCCTGGGCAGACCTGTTCAATCGGACACCATCTCTACTTCTCTGGGAAGCATCCAGCCATGCTGCAATTAATGTGCAAAGATATTCGTACACATATTTCCACCACTGTCTACAGCCAGGTACTTATTCATACAGCGGAGTGAACTGGAGCAGCGTAGTGAACAAATACAAAAATTTAAACGATTTACGTGAACATGCATTGGTTAAGACGATGATCACACAGCATGTGGTACCGCACTACTCCTCACCACATTCCTTTCTGCACCAACTGTATTACAAAGAGACAAAACAATGGAAGTCCATTTTCCTGTGGTGTACAATACTGCGTTAGAGGGTTTTCCGTGAGCAGAGATGATGAATTTTCAGTAGGCTGTCAGCAAAACGTCCACGGTAGCATACACTGGGATCACATCTCAGATGAGTAAACAAATCTAGCACACATCACAGACAACAAAGTTCTATTGTATCTCAACATCAGACAGACTAAACCCCCAATATTTTGACATGCTGGGACTATGACTTGCAAGATAGTGAGTTGTACCTTTAACCCTACCTTCGTAGCGAAAGATGATCTTGCAAACATGAATGTATGTAAACAACGGGGACATACTGCGTTTTATGTGGAAGTAACAACATATGCAGCCTAGCTATTGGCTCATAACATGTTTGGTTACGAGGCTATGCGACTCGCACATGCGCGTTAGACACCAGTATTTAAGCAATAGCAGCAGCGGGATCGACCTCATTCATTCAAAATTATTGGGGAGTATTTACAGCGTTTATTCAGCTTATTTGGATTTCGATTTATGTAGTTGTGCTGTATGCTAGATGAGTGTGTTCGTGTAATATTATTGATCAAGTTTAGAATTCCCACCCTCCCTCCCCTTTAACAGTGGGTGACTTTTAGCAGGGCGGAGTGACCCCCACACATGTGGTGAATAGTGTATATATTGGTGGAGTGACCCACACACATATGATGAATTGTATGTAGTAGACAGTAGTGCTTAGCAGTCAGGGGCCGGCATGCTTGCTGTCGTTGTCACAATGGATGTGTATGTAACAATTTATAACAATATACAGTCAATAAAATTGCATGTCATTAATTTGGCCTAATTCAATCAATACCTGACTTGCGTTGTTCCTTCTGCATAAATATATATATGTGACTTACTTGCGAGTGATAGCCTGAATATTGGGAGGCATCGTAGCACTGAAGAGCATCATCTGCTTGTCTCCAGGGCAATTCTCCAACACGTTTTCTATCTGATCCTGAAGCGAAACAAACTACACATTAACAAGTGTTAATAGGCAATATCAATATTCACAACACATATGACACCTGGTTATAAAGTGTGAATTGCAATTGTGGGCCAGTTTCCTAAAGCACATAAGATGTGGATACTAATTGTTGGCAACATGTGTGTGTGTTTCAGTTCGTCGAATCAAACTTTTTACTTAATTTGTCAGTTCCAGTTTGGCAACAACTTTGTCTGTGTCATTAAAACAATATTCAGCTTGTAAACTCTGATGTCATTTGAGTATATATTCTATAATTGACTCCGAGCCAAGTATTGGCCATTGCATTGTGCGTTTGTGCTAGGCATTGATCAGTTAGATAATCCAATGATTAATCATGGGAATTTTACCAGTTCCCAACACTACAAGTATGGAAATCAAATTAAAAATGACCACTTGGAAAATATATGTATAAAAAGTAATGGTAAGTTCTTATATACTGCTGTATTGATTCCTCAGGACTGGACAAAACTCTACACTTGACTCCCTGGCAAACATGTTCAATCGAACACCATCTCAACTTCTCTAGGAAGCATCCAGCCATGCTGCAATTAATAAGCGAAGACTATTCGTACACAAATATCCACTGTCTATAGCCAGGTACTCATTCATACAGCTGAGTGAACTGAAGCAATGTAGAGTGATTCTGAATGAACTTGCCCAAGGTTCGACACCGCAGCAGAGGATTCAAACCCGGGTTCTCTCAGTTGAGAGTCCGAAGTTCTACTCACTGCGCCATTGCACTACACATGGCATCTTTCCTAACCAAATATTTTCCCATATCTACTATTTGTTTACAATTCATAAAAAACACTCCGATATTTCCCACCAACAATTATCCACATGCCTAACGTTATATCTGTTTTATTTCAAACAATGGTCTCTTTGTTTTTACAGAAACATTACACACAAAGATTAAATAATATACAACTTCAATATAGCAACATTAAAATAGCCAAATAAACCCACCTTGAAATTTGGAGTCAACAGTTCATCGGCTTCATCAAGACAGAGGTAGCAAACCTCTTTCAGGTCCTTCAAATATATCATATTTCAGGTTTATCAATCACAACACCTACCCAGTAGTACTACCGGTACTAATCAATGTTTTTAATATTATAAATAATAATAATGTAGTTTTATAGAGTGCCAATATCTGCCTAGTAGGCACTCATAGCATTTACTCCATCACAACAGCTAATGTTTTGGCAGGACCTACTGCAACCCCCCATATGGGTTTTTGTAGATTAGGACCATTGGCTCTGCGAGTCCAGGACTGGTTTTGCCCATATGGGATCATTTACTTCCCCTGGCGCAGATATCAAGTAGAAGGGACCAACAGCTTATAGTGTCTTACAAGACACAGGCAAGGTGGGGTTACCAAAATTGCCCAAGTTTCAAAAAAGCAGTTGGTAGGTGGATTCTTGAGCGTCAGTTTGGCTGCTCGACCACTGCGCCCATATTACATAAAAAGTGAAAGAAAATCTAATGACACCTGCACATAAGTAATATTCACAAGAAGTTCACAATGTTCATTTTAACACAATAATCATTACAATTTTTTAGAAAATATTCACATGTTAATGTACAGTGAGACATACAATGACTGGCACGCTGTCGTTTAGTGTGTGTCGTGACATTGATTATGGGCAGGACCCGTAGATGGGCGGGACACGGGCAAAAAGAGCGTGGAAAGCAGAAGTGTATGGCAAACAAACAGGAAGATGAGCCGAGATGGAATGACAGCATGGAACGGGACCTTAGGAGGGCAGGTATGAACAGCCAAGAATGGTAGGTCATTGCGGACAACAGACAGAAATGGAGGGAAATAACAAGATAAACAGAAGTGACGTGGACCCCACCTCGCAAGGGGAAGAAGAATATGACATTGTATACAACTTACAATACATCCCCTCTCTAGAAGATCATTCAAACGCCCGGGAGTTGCACAAATCACATCAACCCCATTCCTCATTTGAGATACCTGAAATTCACACAAACAATCCATTCATCTTCAAAGCAATATGGCATTGAAACTCTATGAAAACGAATTAACTTTCCACAAAGAGGACATTTATTATATTACAAACTAGCTTACACCCACCAATGGCGCAACAAACAAAGGGCTGCAGTTAGCACCATTCCAGTACTTTGATCTTGGATATGTTCCCACTGATCATTTCATTTCTGCTCTCGCCATAGATATACCTCCAAGTTAGTCTATTAATATGCAGATACTGTAGAATCATAATCGATGATAAATCATATTTATAACATAAATAGTGAAACTTTAAGCTTCTAGGAATCATTGACCGAGAACCTTGGGCCTGTAGGCAATAGTGATATTACAGTCATTAAAGGTCATAATAAATATAGCAGCATTAGTGATTGGCTACAATCTGGGTACAATTTTATTATTTACCAATCACAAATAGACAAATCCATATCACCATTTGTTTCTGCTTTGCTCTGGTAATTTATTGGAGTAGTTGGTCCGATTTTGTTATATCCAGTATTTAAACTTCCAGGCTGACTATCCAAAGTCCCAAAAATTTTTTAATACACTTACACATTTTTATATCATTTCTGCACACAGAATTTCCTTTTTCCTGACGTGCTCATAAAAGAAAACAGAGGATATAGTGTCCTTGGTTATACAGCGGTAGTTTTTGCATATTGAAAAAGCCCCTTACATTTAAGGACAGGTTATTTAATGATGGATTTCCATCTATTTAATGATGGATCTCATTGTGTTAGTGAAGCCGTCCCCAAGGACTTGTGCAGTCGTCATCACCTGTCTGTGGATGTTGGCCCCACCGTAGACAGCCACGCAGCGAACATCAGGACCGAGCTCGGCAATGGACCGATACAGCTGTAGACACAGCTCACGGGTGGGGGAGATGACGATGGCCTGTGGACTCTGGGTCCTGCTATGGGACGCCGGCCTCGGTCTGTCACATGCAATCACAATGTTTATTAGATCCGAAATCATAATACGTATTACTGGTTACATTACTTGTTCTAACAGTTCAAATTATAAAACAAAATGTCTTATCCACATAACCAGGGGTCATTAAGCAGACTGGCTTTGGTCTGTCTAGAAACAGCAGTCTGTATAACACAGCATTATGTACATGTTTGGTCTGCTTATGCTGCTGTTAGAAGTTTATATTATATATATATATATATACATACAGATTTGAGCTGTATTTAGAAAAGCCAACACTGTAATCGTCCTCTACGTGTGTCAAACATTAATCTTAACTGATTCAGACAGTTGGTAATCAACAAAGTTGTTTGAGTAAGTAATGCATCACCAATAAGGCCTATAAGTCTCATTTTAAATTTTACTCATCTGGCGTCAACAACTCCATTTACGCCAGCTTAAATAATGGGGATATCTTTTGTTCTTGGATGTAATAATAAGAGTTTTTTTAAATTATGTTCTTTTGTCCGGTGATGATCACAAGTTGAAGCAGTGGGAAAAATGTTGCCGTTAAGAATGTTCGTGGTACTCGTGCACCTTAATTATATTGTTATCATGGTTTGACGAGCAATGGTGGCGCCTTTGATTTGGTCTTTGTTGACAGTGACAACTATGCATTCTTTCGCCTGGCTCTTTCTCTGCATTTTTTATTTCCCTAATGCATAATTAATATAAAACTGAAGTGACAATGGCATAACACAATTAACAAAGCTACAATAAACCAATGTCTAAATGTCAACAACTGTTTCCTCGCTTTCTCAATGCTAAAATCAGTGGGCAATAATTGTGCATGTCGCCTCCACTCGCGCAGAATCTCGCCACGTATCGTGACACACTTCAGTCAATTTACACAATTAAGGGTTGGTCTGATAACTTTGCCAAGTTCAGAAACAGCTATGTGTTTAGTATTGGTTCAAACTCCCCTGCCACATCAATATGTGGTGTGAGACTTGCAATTTTATGATCCAAAAGGCTACTAGCATTAATCTACAGTACCAGGATTCAAAATTAAGAGTAGTCCACTAGTCCCGAGACTACCAGATCGTGCCGCGGACTAGTAAATATTACAACTCATTAGTCCAGTGGACTACCGAATACTGCGAAGTTCTCAGTGGTGCAGCCTAGTGTTTCAAAAAACGTATATAATAGAAACACAATGCCATTTTTGATCACAACAAGTGGAAGTTTATCGATGGCGTGAAGAATCCTGTAAAGAAGCCAAAGTTAGACGAAAGGGAGAAACGCGAACGTGACAAGAAATATGACGAGAGCAGAAAGAGAGGATCCCAGGAACCAACCAATGAAAGTCAACCGAGACTGGCTGAAGTGCGACGTTGAGAAAGTGGCGATGTTCTGCACGGTTTGCTGCTCGCTGTCTCTAATGCGTGTGCTTTTTGTGTATATTTTGGTTATCTTGACTCCGTGTCAAGTGTTGTTGACTTTGACGGGACTAGTAGATGTGACTGCAGACTAGTGAACTTCACTGGCCACTAGTCCTGTGGACTACTGGTGAAAAAAGTTAGTTTCTACCCCTGCAGTACAGTGGTCCTTGCCTTCAGCGGACACATTTGTAACCAAGCATAAATGTCCCGACATGACAGGCGTCTGCTCATCGGAAGAACATGCATTTTGAGACCAGTACAACCGATACACATAGTATGGTGGCAATATGCCTATGCATTAATTGATAGTAAATAAGCACTATATATGTTTATTATCACTGTGATGTATTAAAAAATAAACAGTTGGTCATGAAGTCATATTGTCTGCCCGGCAACGTCCGCCAGACTCCCTCTGTCGATCGGACATTTTCCTCAACCACGCACTGGTCACTCACTCACTGCCACTAGCCTATGCAACGGTATCGGCCCGGCATTGCAATAGAAATTGCTGCACATATGGCAACATACAACCAAAAATGTCAAACAAAACATCTCCGTCCGTTACAACATTTTATCAATTGGTATTCTCAAACGATTCAGATATTCTTTAGCTAAAATACTTCATAACTAATTTTCAAGTTGACAATTCGGCTGCCCCCTACCGGCTAAAATAATGAGCTGGAGATGAGCAACTGAATATTTAAATCAGTTGTTACATGCAGTGTGAAAGTTAATTAAATATTAAAGATGATAACCGGTACAATCGTTAATTATTTCACTTCATTTTTCATCCATTTCGAAAGATTCTTGAATGCACAAATTGTGCGCCACTTGATAAGTACTCACAGTGGTATTGATAACTGTTTCATAAGCTGGCGATCAGTTCATCTTTTCCAGGCACTGGTAATCTTTGCCTTTTGGCATAACGCAGCATAATTTGATGATGCTTCTTTATTATTTCACCTCAGTTTAGGCTTAACGTTGGACTACATTGAAAACAATTGAGCTGAATCTTTTATACATCATATTTGTGAATCTTAATTGCAATTTACAAGATGAAAAGGCGACGCCAAGCCAAAGCCCTGACTGAAGTTTACACAGCGTAATCAAAGGAACTGTAAATAGTTTGGACAAATACGATGATTACAGCAAGGAAGACAAGCTCATTGCTAAGGGTAGACGTGTACTTGGTGTTATCATTGACACACACTGAGATGTATGTCCGCCATATTCTAAACAAATTCGGCAAAAAATCATCGAATTAATTAATACTGTCCACCTTAGCAGGGACATATAACCAAAATATCATGTCTGATGTCCGCGTTAAGCAGGTGTTCCCTCATCAGAGGGACATTAACATGCTACAACAGTCGGCACATTGAGGAACTGTCCCGACATAGCAGGTGTCCCGTGGTCAGAGGATCCGCTGAAGGCAGGGACTACTGTAATGTTTCGCTCTCAAGGTGGCACCACTGTTATAATACATATATTGGTGTTATGCCATGACAACCAAACCACTCCCCACACGTAATGCTTAATGTATTCTGGGACTTTGACCACTGATGTGACCACCTCTCTAAGTTCGGAAAACCCACCTTTCTGAGAGTTTCTGAAGTATAGGAATTGTGAAGGCCAGCGTCTTGCCACTTCCGGTCACTGCCTTGCCAATGACATCCCTGGAACAGGAGAGTTTACCAGTGCAATTATACCAACACAAACATGCACGAGTCCCCTCAGAATCAAACACACTTCCTGTCACAAATCCATAACATGTTGCAAAAAATTTGTACCATCTCTAATATCGTCACAATTAAAAAAGAAACACACACTCACAAATTAACCATAGACATTTCTTACTGCTGACCAGTTGCTCACGGTCGGTGTTAACCATAGACATTTCTTACTGCTGACCAGTTGCTCACGGTCGGTGTTAACCATAGACATTTCTTACTGCTGACCAGTTGCTCACGTTCGGTGTTAACCATAGACATTTCTTACTGCTAACCAGTTGCTCACGTTCGGTGTTAACCATAGACATTTCTTACTGCTGACCAGTTGCTCACGTTCGGTGTTAACCATAGACATTTCTTACTGCTGACCAGTTGCTCACGGTCGGTGTTAACCATAGACATTTCTTACTGCTGACCAGTTGCTCACGTTCGGTGTTAACCATAGACATTTCTTACTGCTGACCAGTTGCTCACGGTCGGTGTTAACCATAGACATTTCTTACTGCTGACCAGTTGCTCACGGTCGGTGTTAACCATAGACATTTCTTACTGCTGACCAGTTGCTCACGGTCGGTGTTAACCATAGACATTTCTTACTGCTGACCAGTTGCTCACGGTCGGTGTTAACCATAGACATTTCTTACTGCTGACCAGTTGCTCACGGTCGGTGTTAACCATAGACATTTCTTACTGCTAACCAGTTGCTCACGGTCGGTGTTAACCATAGACATTTCTTACTGCTAACCAGTTGCTCACGGTCGGTGTTAACCATAGACATTTCTTACTGCTGACCAGTTGCTCACGGTCGGTGAACTGCATGTTTACTACTGTATGACTGCATCTTGTGGCATTGTTTTTCAACCAAGCCTCAGGCAGTAGCTGAACCACAAAGTGAATCCCACCCCTTTAAAATGTTGGGCATATTACATTTTCTTCATAAAATGTAATTAGCAACACAATGTTAGGTGTGTGAAGCTTGAAATGCTTTGTTATTTAAAGAAACCCTGGCTATCCAAAGATTCCTCTGTGAGACAGTAGCTGTCTGGAGATGTTTGAAACCACGGGAAGGTCAGCTTTCAAAACTGTCACATAGAAGAAACAAAATCATATCCATTTTAACATATCATGTGTCAATAATGTTTATTTTATAAATAAAAATGTTAACCTTTGTCCTGTTTTGCAGGAATTTTCAAAGTTGGAAAAGGATATGCTAAAATTAAAATATCGTTAGCAAATGGTTAACTCAGTGAGAGGGTATCAACTTGATATTAATGTAATCTGATACAAACCTTCCAGCAAGACTGGCTGGCAGTGTCTTCACCTGAATGTTGAATGGTTTCTGATATCCGAGCTCCACTAGCATGCCAAGCAGATTGTCGTTAAGGTTAAAGTCTGCAAACGCCACTCTGCAAGCATAACAACGTTACATTGAACGAGGCAACTAACAACAAAAAGATTCCATAAATATATGTCATGTCACCCCACCAATATCTGTTAACCTGCGTATCAGTAAAAAGTAAAGCAATGGTAAGTGCATTTTGAAGACAGTATATCATCAGACAAATGGTCGAAGGAGGCGAGTGAACATAGACAGAGCGAGTGGATCTCGGCGCCTAGGGGAAGATACATTTACACTGCCCCCAAGTTAGCAATTAACATAAAATGAATATTCACACACTGTAATGACTATACGTAATTGGACACTAGATTTTCGGACACACTGTTTTTACATGTCTGAATACTTACAGTCAGTAGTGACCATATGTCCGAATACTGTTCGACTACATACAGTCAATGAATGTATGTTTTCGGACTACAAAAATAATTTTTTTTGTATGACGGATGTTTTCGGACGGCTAAGGGACCATCTCAGAACGCTGATGTCCAATATCACTGAACACTGATATGATGATATCAATATTTTAACAGTATCGGTCTGAAATGTACAATATTGATGTCTGACGCCAGATGAAACTACCTCCGATTCCTCCCTCCCCAAAGAAAAGTAATTTCATCTGATATCAGACATCGACATTCTGAGATGAACCCTAAAAATAATTACTTTATGTACTAAATACGTACAGCCATTAGGGTATATATATATATATATAACTGAACACAGACAAGTCTCACCCCTCCGAGGTGGCGTGCTGGGTAGAAGATTCCTCCCTGTGCTGCTTCCTCAGTCCTTCCAAACCCTCCTCATTCACGTCGTACTCCTCCCCCTCCTCCTCCAACTGTCTCCTCCTCCCTCTGCCCCCACCCTTTCCTCCCCAGTCAGAGGAGCATCGGGCAAGAAGCAGCTGGGTGCGAACGGTGTGAGGTGCAGACGACCATCTCAGCCCCGTGGAGCCATCTGCAAAGTTTCAAAATACAACACTTTTAATGCATTTAGTTCAGGGGACCATTTAACTAACATTTCTATGAGCTCACAAGCTGGACTTTAAAATATATTTTGCTCTTTAACAGTGATCTTTTGTATCTGTGCCTCTGATACAAGGTAACTATGAAGGCATGACATGTAAGGTCATTCATGCAGGAAACTCTCAGACTCATTTATGGTGAAGACAGGAGTGAGGCAAGGGTGCCTTATGTCGCCATGGCTCTTGCATTATAAAAAAGACAACAGAAAACAGAAGAAATGGTATCCAGTGGACACCTTGGAGCTAGTTGGAGGACCTGCACTTTGCAGATGACCTCGCTCTCCTGTCACATGGTGAACCAACAGATGCAGCAGAAAACACAGCTTCTAAACACAGTGTCAACACAGACAGGACTCAACATCAACAGAAGCAAGACAAAGACCATAAAAGTTAAAACAAAGAATAACAGCCCAGTTATATTAGGAGGGGAACCACTGGAGGAAACTGACTCCTTCACATACCTGGGAAGCGTAAGTAACAAGAGTGGAGGCACAGAAGACTGGAGGAAACTGACTCCTTCACATACCTGGGAAGTGTAAGTAACAAGAGTGGAGGCACAGAAGACTGGAGGAAACTGACGCCTTCACATACCTGGGAAGTGTAAGTAACAAGAGTGGAGACACAGAAGACTGGAGGAAACTGACGCCTTCACATACCTGGGAAGCGTAAGTAACAAGAGTGGAGGCACAGAAGACTGGAAGAAACCGACTCCTTCACATACCTGGGAAGTGTAAGTAACAAGAGTGGAGGCACAGAAGACTGGAGGAAACTGACGCCTTCACATACCTGGGAAGTGTAAGTAACAAGAGTGGAGGCACAGAAGACTGGAAGAAACCGACTCCTTCACATACCTGGGAAGTGTAAGTAACAAGAGTGGAGGCACAGAAGACTGGAAGATACCGACTCCTTCACATACCTGGGAAGTGTAAGTAACAAGAGTGGATGCACAGAAGACTGGAAGAAACCGACTCCTTCACATACCTGGGAAGTGTAAGTAACAAGAGTGGATGCACAGAAGACTGGAAGAAACCGACTCCTTCACATACCTGGGAAGTGTAAGTAACAAGAGTGGAGGCCCAGAAGAAGACGTCAAAGCAAGGATACACAAAGCAAGAGTGGCATTTCTCATTTTGAGAAACATTTGGAAGACAAAACAAATCAAGCTTAACACCAAATTGAAGATATTCAACTCAAATGTCAAGTCAGTGTTACTCTGTGGCTCAGAGACATGGCGAATTACACAGAAAACACTAAAAAGATTATAGACCTTCATCAACAAATGCCTGCGCAGAATCATAACCTAAAGTGGTCAGACAAGGTATCCAACACTACACTATGGGAATGGACCAAACAACTACCAATAGAAAATGAAATAAAGAAGAAAAAAATGAGGTGGTTAGGACATACACCGAGGAAACCTGCAAGAAACATCACACGACAAGCAATTACATGGAACCCCCCCAGGGAAGAGAAGAAGAGGAAGGCTGAGAAATACCTGGTAGAGAGACATGGAAAGCGAAAGAAAGCAGATGGGAAAAAGCTGGAAAGAAATTTAGAAAATGGCATCAAACCAACAACAATGGAGGACCATTGTCGATGGCCTATGCTCCCAGCGAGCAAACAGGCCTAAGTAAGTTGTGTATCTGCATCAATACACCCCTAGGAATCAATGTGTTACCTCTTTATTTTAGTAGTGAACATTATATTATTTTTAAAAGCGAAACCTGCCTTACACGAGATGCAACCAATGAATTTGTGCCATATGTAAGTCTAGCCCCAACCACAAAATGTAAGGTGCAGTTGCTAGATTGCGCAATCTGCAGATGGCTGCGCAATCTACGGATCTTTGAATATCTGTGCCGAGGAGTGTGCAGCAAAATCCAAGCAATCGGCAGATTCAGATTGTGCAGATCCAGCAAATGCAACTCACATATATATGCATTGATCGTTGTTTATCGTTATTGTATGTAATCTAGCTGTATGTAGACTTAGCTTGTGACAATTGTGAACTGAACTGGTGCAAGACTGCCAAAATTTGACTGATTCACTGATTGGACCAGGCAATGATTGGTGGGTCATTGGCATTGCAACGTCATTGCCAACAATTCGTCAGAACACACAACTTTCCATAACTCGAATAGTTTTCATCATAGATAGTTCAAACTTCCACGATTATTTTCTCTCACATGTTCTTTCCAGTGGTACATGCGAATGTGCCAACTGGTGAAGTTGTAAAACTATGACCGCCCTCCCTACAAACATCACGTTCACGTTTAATCGCCGACACCCAATTAACGCCCACTGTCAACACAGCCGTGAAGGTGTATCAAGGCGACTATTTTGGAAATGTCATCAAAATCTATAACTATTTTACGTATTAGATACTGACCAATACATCGTCAGGCAATACGTACATGAAAAATTGCATCTTGTGACGTTTCTTAGACTACACCAATGTCTTACTACCGCCCTTGAACACACACGTGCAATGTTAGAAGCCATTTTGTTAGTTATTGTGTCGTACATGCAAATGTTCTCCGACTAAAATGTATTATGGGCGCTAAAGGAGCTACATATTCTCGATTATCCGCGCCGTGAGGTGGCAGCACTTTTTCGCCCCTCACGACGGCCTGGAATATTAAAGCTCTGCTAATGTTACCGGTAGGGGGGTTTTACCCCAGATTCGGGTAGAGACGATGACTGGCTCTCAGGCCAACTATGAACTAACATATTAAAGGTGCTCGATCATTTCGATTTTTGTGCTCCTCACGTGTCAGACTAATTTCACGAAACGTAATCATATCAGGTATTCATTATTAATATACTGGTTCATTTGTACGTATGCTTTACTTCGTTTTAGAGAAATTAACAGACAAACAATGAAATGATTTTCGGTTAGTCCTAACCGAATATCAAGACACATATCTGAACTTGGATGTGGTCTGAGATAGACCTCTCGTGTAATAATCACGTGAATGGGAATATGCGGCGACATCGGCCTTTGACCCCCCCCCCCCCAACCTTTCGGTGCCTGGATGCAGTCAACATTGCGCATTTACGAGTCGCCATCCATTTTTCGTACAAGTGATAGCTCGATAGTTTTATCTGCGACGAAGGGACGCCCACGGATATATGTCACCGACTTGGCTAAAAAGAGGGTGAGAGCGGAAAGACAAAGAGAATACAAAGGTGTATATTGGAAAGGTTATGGATTTGTGAAACCGAACGAAAGAAACGGCTGGCGTGAAAAATGATGCAGCATTCGCCAACTTTCTTCTGGACAGGTTAGTAATATTGAATTTATCAGCAAGCACACACACACGACTGTGTGCTCAATAGATGGAACAGCTAAAACAAAGCTGTCATCGTCCGCCATCTTAATTCCATCTTCGATTTATCTCATGCGAAGCACACACCGAATGGTAGATGAACTTTAAAATCCGCTCCATCGACGTTCCGCGACGTTTCAACGACGTTCCATCGCAAATTAATATACAGTAATGTAGATATTATGACTTCACATTTAAGGACATGTCGTATTATATCAATATTTAACTATGTATAATATAATACATAATACAACTGTAGCACACACTGGACATTCACACTTTACTCTCAATCACTGACTGGCTGGACATTTGAGACTAATAAAATAATCGAATGCCTAAAATAATTGCCTGGATCTAACTATAAGTACTTGCTTTCTTGGATGTCAGTTGAAACTTGAGTCACTGGCTGCTTGTAGTGTGCAATTTGATCATCAAAGCTAGTTACATTTACTGACAGCAGATCA
The DNA here is from genome assembly GCA_963995525.1 of Escarpia spicata. Classification (NCBI taxonomy): domain Eukaryota; kingdom Metazoa; phylum Annelida; class Polychaeta; order Sabellida; family Siboglinidae; genus Escarpia; species Escarpia spicata. Next base: position 35,442,873 of record OZ023210.1, read on the forward strand.
GTGACAATCACCTTGAAATTGATGGATGATGAAATAACAAGCAAGGTGTTGACATTTGCTGATGATACAAAAGTGTTTAGAAGGATTAAAAGTGATGGAGATAGACAGCATTTACAAGATGATCTTGACAGGTTGATCAAATGGTCTGAAAAGTGGCAAATGCTGTTCAATTTTGGGAAATATAAATGCCTCCACACAGGACATGGGAACGAAGAGGTAGAATATACAATGGAGATACTGTACTAAGTACTACTGTAAAAGAAAAAGACTTAAGGCTGACAATTAGTGCTGATATGAAGGTTTCAGGAATTGCAGCTTCAATGAGAAATCAAATTCTTGGACGTATAAGGAAAAAGAGCTAATAATACCGCTGTGCAAAACAATAGTTAGGCCTCATTTAGAATATTGTATTCAAGCGTGGAGGCCATATTGCAGGAAGGACATAGCTATGCTAGAAAGAGTGCAGAGGAGAGCAACTAAAATGATACCAAAACTGAGGCATCTTAGTTACGAAATACGCCTAAAAAATGCGATTTAACAACACTAGAGACCAGGAGATTGAGAGGAGATCAGATAGAAGTGTTTAAAATATTGAATGGTTATGAAAATATTGAATGGTTATGAAAATATTGATAGAAATATTTTTTTCTCAGTTAAGAAAGATAGAAGGACTAGAGGACATGAACTTACATTAGCAAAGGATCAGAGTAGATTGGATATAAGAAAGTTCTCATTTTCACAAAGGACTGTAAATGAATGGAACAGATTACCTGCTGATTGTGTGGGTGCTAGTAGCGTGAATATGTTTAAAAATAAAATCGACACATACCTCAGACGGGCGGGATACACATAGATAAAAGGGTCGGACTCTCGATAAGCCAAAGGGCTTCCTTGTCCACCTGCCACCTAGAGTTAATTCTCTGGGTGGCAATCTTGTTAAATCTAATACCTCAGGAATCACATAATACACTGTAAAACACAGCTACCAATTGACCTTTACCCATGCCTACTCAATAGCAGTATGAGTCTATGAGTTTGACTACCATGTTTTGTATGCTATAAATATATCTTTACTTGCCTTCAGCAATGTACAGGGCCTCACCCAGAGACCCGTCCACCCGTCATTTGGATGGGTAAAATTCGAAAGTCGCGATTTTGGACGGGGTGAAATTGATTGTGGACGGGTCCGCCAGGCTGGCGCTTCCATATTCGTCCATGCCGTATTTTTTGCGCTGGACAGCCCCGTCCATGCCATTTTGATGACGTCATTGAAACTGCTGCGAAGCCAGTTACAAAATCTACTGAGATCGACCACCCGGATCGCCTGGCCAGCTGCCCGACACACGTCAGAAACCAATTAAGGCCTGGACTTGCTAGGGTAATTGTCACCTAACCGCTAGCGGTGGTTGCTTGAAAAGCAGGCAACACTTGCGTAGCCCAAATAATCAGGGCGGGGAGTTCCAATAAGCACTCGTCGATTACGACGAGGTTCGATTGGACAGTTTAGTGAACTGATTGGGTGATGTTACGCAGGCACCAATTGAGTGTATTGCTGTAATGATTAGTGCCTGGGAAGAACCCGCTCTTTCCGTTCCCAAATGATTTCCTAGACGTAATTGTAACCGCATCAAAGGCACTGGCGACCACTAACAGACAACAGTGACTATCACAGTAACTAGCTAGCATTACCACAGCGGTCGCTGCGGCTGTTGGATTTGGTGCAAAACTATGACAAACCACCGGTCACGCAGTCCTTACATCGTTCAGTCCGCGTTAAATAATATACATTTAATACCATTGGAACGACAACAGAACATTATTTACACTGGTATAAAGTTTTTAGAAGTATTCCTTTATTTGACGGACTTGTCGTCCGTGATTTAGCGAAAATGCGCGCTAAGAATTTCATGCCGACTGCGCGTCGCGAAGGTACGGTTTTCACAAAAACACAGGTCGCAATCGAAAACCCACACTTGTAATCATATTGGGATCGTATGGATTTTAATCAACCAACGAGGAGATGTATTGGTGTTCACTGTTGCAGGGCTGCCTACCATTACGGATTCTCAGTATTCATTACGGAAATTCACCGCTGATGACGGCATTACGGAAACTGCCGCCGTATTACAGGAATACAAATATCCGACTACAGAAAATTATACACATTAAAGAATTGCTAAATCTATAAATACTGCTGCTCGAGATACCCTGAAGAAACTGTCTCATTCACTTGTTGCAATTTATCAACACATTTAATCCACTCAAGTTCTACAAAGTCAGTACGGTGACGTCAACCATTGCTGTGCCTGTGTACAATGTTACAACTTTGACTGCCACCAGCCTGCTGACTGCCGTGGCACGTGGCAAGTGGCCGTGAGCATATTATTATCAGTGCCATTAATGCGCGTCTAGATATTAATAAAATGTATAGGTGTAGAATTATATAGTGAAAAAAAATGAAGATGACGTTAGGTAGAACCATTAAATTACATTAAATAGTTATGGTTTTCTGAAAGTTATGGATATAATTATAAACTGTCTTAGAATAATATAAAATGAGTATTGTAATTGTTGTAATTGCAATATAAAACTAACCATTTTTTATTCAAAGGTTTTTATTTGAGTACAACAATTTAACTTTGTCATTAACTGTTAGTAATAATTATAATGTTCCTGCTGTGTGTTGTAAATTTAGAAGCTCGTTTTATTGATTATTGGCTATTCACTGGCGCCGTCTTTCCCACGGTGATGCTCTACAGACGTAAACGCTTGGACATGTCTGGCCATGCAGGCACTTTGACAGCTGTAATTAACACAATGTAACTTATTGGATGTCTCTAAACTAGCATCCCTTTGAAGTGCTAACGGACGACCTTAACTGCTGACAGGAGTTACAGTGTAGCACACAATAATTATGTTGAAACAAAGTATATCTACTTTTGATGATTAAATGAGCAACTTCCTGGACTCTCAGGCACCGACAACAGGCTGTACTTGTCACTGTATCTACTTCAGAGAAAGGTTTGATTGGCAACCTTGTGGACCAGGGAGCGGGGCGGGTGCGACGGGGGGTCATTATGGAAATTGTTTTGTCAGATAGGCAGCCCCGACTGTTGATGTTATACGAAATTGAAGCCGTCAGAGAAACAAGTTACGATCAGTTGAACTTGAAGTGTAAACATGTCGGTTTCCTATGTTATCGCCCGATATACAACTTCGTGCATCACTGATGCCATTTGTTAGTTTTCCACTATTCAAATTATATATGTTGTGTGATAATTAAACATGATTTACAAGTGCAGAAACTAGATTTTATTCGACGATGTCGCATCATTTTTGAACAGGATTGCGATAATCAGCCTGCAATGGAGCATGCAGGCTGAACGTGCGGCGACTGTGCTAGATTTAGTTACGTCTGCGTTATTTTTATGACATTGCCGTGGCGAGTCCCGTTCGTCGCGCTTTGTTTGGTCGCGTATTGAGTGGTCCAAGGCATGATTGATTTATAGTTTAACAATTGAAACATTCACAGCAACACGAATAATGTTTTAATTAAGAACTGTAACTGATTATGGCCATTGCATGGCATATTATTAAAACAAATATTTGTCAATCTAATATTTTGTTTTAGAAATTAAACAAAATCGAACTGTAGTATTTCTAATATTGTTATATGATACTTGTACAAAAAAATCGAATGCTTTAAAATTCCAAATATTAACTTCCATAGTATATCAGACCTTGTATACAATTTATATACACACATTTTAATTGTATATAAAAATTGGCATTCCACATTAAATATGTTTGCTAATTTGTTATAGTTTTGTTAGTAATTTTGAAAATTGTGGCAATTAAATGTGTTCTAATGAAACAACTTATTTGTGCTATATTGTAATTGGCATTAAAATGTGAATCACATGCTTTGAACAAAAAAGACATACAAATTGGGAATTATCATTCAATACGTTCGATCGCGCGTCCCATCGCATGCCCGACCTCGCATGTCGGAAAAAATTTGGACTGGCAAAAATTTGATCCTGGGTGAGGCCCTGGCAATGTAGAATACAAAATAACACTTCTTTACTCTTTGTCCATGTGTGATGTACAACATGAATGCTGATTGTAATAACATATAAATGTAATAATCTTGTATTATGTAAATTTAAAGAGTAGTAATAATTTATGATTTCTGTAGAGAATGCTAAACATTTATATGTATATTGTGACCGTAATAGTCTACATATGTTACCAGGGGGTAAACGACCCAAACTGCATGTAGTATGTGTAGAAGTATGTATATAAAGAAAAGTTTATAAGTTACATCTCTGAAAAGTGTGGAATATGTATACACATTGATAGAGATCTTCTAGGCCTCTGTGCTAACCTTAGTTTGATAGGGAGCAAGAAAACAAGTACACCGGGTGTATGAACATAGGAGGACAATTTATTTTATTATTTCTGAAAGTTATTTAAATAGCCTGGATATTAGTTTGATGTGTTATACTACGCTGTCCATTTTAAGGGGTAGTAGTACAGTGTACTATTAACAAATGTCAAATTTAACAAATTTTGGCCATTCCACTTTATGCCTTCACTTGAGTTTTACCACAAATATATGCAAATGACGTCCACACCAATCCAGCCACCACAGACAACAACCGCTGCATTGGTTCTATCGAGTATCGGTGGTCGCAGTAAAACCAGCTTACTGTCAGGTATTCAGTCTCTTCCCGAGGCTGGGTGCAGCTCTAAACCATTACAACCAATGTCAGTTTAAGTAATGGTATTAATATACTGTTATGTTCTGGTTTGACCAGTCTAATGTATGTACAATTATTCCATCTTTGTATGATAGGGTGGTTGTCAAACTGTCAACTACATAGCACATTTCATTTGCAGTTCATTTTTTCAACTTAATTTTCTTTTTATTTAATTTGGAATGTGAAATGTGTATATACAATGCAAGTAAATATACGTGACACAATATAGCCAAGCCTCAGTGATTGTCATTTCATAATAATTATGCTTATGCTGGCGCACAGATCTGCTAAAGGCTGCAACTGCTTTAAAGGAAAACAAAAGGCAACGTTTTGGTGTTAAGCATCTAAAAGAGTTAATACAAACTAACAATTTCCAACTATAATCAAATTTTTAACGTCAGCGGTTTACCAGGAAAACATTTTTGAACACACAACTACCGAATTTCTATGGACTACGCCATTGTTAGAAGAAAGTGACGTCACTGTCGTAACTTTTCTGCGTACTATTTGTTCCCAACTCCGTTAGGTGGCGCTATGGTATGTTTACCAATTAAACTATGTGCGCATGCGCTGTGACTGTGTAAATAAGATGGCTTTCCAATTCTTCCAAGACTAAGACATCGAAAACCAAATCGATTTCGAAGCAGCTGGTTACCGGTTTGAACCACAAAAACAAGGGCCTGTGTTGGAATATAGGGCAGAGGCGGGTGCCGGTGGGCACGAACAGGAAGGCCCACGGGCAGTGGAAATGTCGAGGCGCATACCATGCCGAGATGAAATTGACTGGTGTCGGTGTGGAAAATGCTGCAGCGATCTCCTTGTTCAGGAACAAGAACTGAATATGTCTGCTGCCAGGAGCCGGTTGCTACTCGACAGCAACGCTGTTTGTGAAGGTATTTATTAATCTGTTTAGTTTATTGTTTAAATAACCGATGAGCCTATGTTCCGGGCTGCGTATGAACAGGGAGAGATGATCGCTCGGGCCGGGACACGTCACTTGTCTTACATTTTGGGATTGGTTGACGTTTAACTTAGTTAGTTCTCACTCTCAGTGCCACTGGACTCAGTGTTTGAACTTTGATATGTCCATTTTCCAATACCACCCATGGCTATAACTTCACTTTTTAAAAGAAATGTAGTTGAATGGTTCCATGATTCACGTGAACCAAAATTGTACAGGGCAGAGCTATACCTATGATAGAGTATGAACAATATGAGGCAGTATGGGAATAATGCCGTAATTTAAAGGCTCAGGCTATTTCTCGAGCTGCTCGATAAATAACGCCGAATCTTATCGTTATTTGTCGAGCAGCTCGATAAATAACGCCGACTTCGTTCGTTATTTATCGAGCAGATCTGGACGTGCATGCATGAGCACTTAGCAATATTTACGTGGACAAACTAATTGTCTGAAGTATATCCGACGCTGTTGAATCATTTCGTGGGTGTATTTGTCCGATCTGGTATGAAATTATGACTTTTCTTATTCGTCGAGCTGCTCGAGAAATAACGCCGACTTCGTTCGTTATTTATCGAGCAGATCTGCACGTGCATGCATGAGCGCTTAGCAATATTTACGTGGACATACTAATTGTCTGAAGTAAATCCGACGCTGTTGAATCATTTCGTGGGTGTATTTGTCCGATCTGATAGGAAACGATGACTTTTCTTATTCGTCGAGCTGCTCGAGAAATAACGCCGACTTCGTTCGTTATTTATCGAGCAGATCTGCACGTGCATGCATGAGCACTTAGCAATATTTACGTGGACATACTAATTGTCTGAAGTATATCCGACGCTGTTGAATCATTTCGTGGGTGTATTTGTCCGATCTGGTATGAAATTATGACTTTTCTTATTCGTCGAGCTGCTCGAGAAATAACGCCGACTTCGTTCGTTATTTATCGAGCAGATCTGCACGTGCATGCATGAGCGCTTAGCAATATTTACGTGGACATACTAATTGTCTGAAGTAAATCCGACGCTGTTGAATCATTTCGTGGGTGTATTTGTCCGATCTGGTATGAAATTATGACTTTTCTTATTCGTCGAGCTGCTCGAGAAATAACGTCGACTTCGTTCGTTATTTATCGAGCAGATCTGCACGTGCATGCATGAGCGCTTAGCAATATTTACGTGGACATACTAATTGTCTGAAGTAAATCCGACGCTGTTGAATCATTTCGTGGGTGTATTTGTCCGATCTGATAGGAAACGATGACTTTTCTTATTCGTCGAGCTGCTCGAGAAATAACGCCGACTTCGTTCGTTATTTATCGAGCAGATCTGCACGTGCATGCATGAGCGCTTAGCAATATTTACGTGGACATACTAATTGTCTGAAGTATATCCGACGCTGTTGAATCATTTCGTGGGTGTATTTGTCCGATCTGGTATGAAATTATGACTTTTCTTATTCGTCGAGCTGCTCGAGAAATAACGCCGACTTCGTTCGTTATTTATCGAGCAGATCTGCACGTGCATGCATGAGCGCTTAGCAATATTTACGTGGACATACTAATTGTCTGAAGTAAATCCGACGCTGTTGAATCATTTCGTGGGTGTATTTGTCCGATCTGATAGGAAACGATGACTTTTCTTATTCGTCGAGCTGCTCGAGAAATAACGCCGACTTCGTTCGTTATTTATCGAGCAGATCTGCACGTGCATGCATGAGCACTTAGCAATATTTACGTGGACATACTAATTGTCTGAAGTATATCCGACGCTGTTGAATCATTTCGTGGGTGTATTTGTCCGATCTGGTATGAAATTATGACTTTTCTTATTCGTCGAGCTGCTCGAGAAATAACGCCGACTTCGTTCGTTATTTATCGAGCAGATCTGCACGTGCATGCATGAGCGCTTAGCAATATTTACGTGGACATACTAATTGTCTGAAGTAAATCCGACGCTGTTGAATCATTTCGTGGGTGTATTTGTCCGATCTGATAGGAAACGATGACTTTTCTTATTCGTCGAGCTGCTCGAGAAATAACGCCGACTTCGTTCGTTATTTATCGAGCAGATCTGCACGTGCATGCATGAGCACTTAGCAATATTTACGTGGACATACTAATTGTCTGAAGTATATCCGACGCTGTTGAATCATTTCGTGGGTGTATTTGTCCGATCTGGTATGAAATTATGACTTTTCTTATTCGTCGAGCTGCTCGAGAAATAACGCCGACTTCGTTCGTTATTTATCGAGCAGATCTGCACGTGCATGCATGAGCGCTTAGCAATATTTACGTGGACATACTAATTGTCTGAAGTAAATCCGACGCTGTTGAATCATTTCGTGGGTGTATTTGTCCGATCTGGTATGAAATTATGACTTTTCTTATTCGTCGAGCTGCTCGAGAAATAACGTCGACTTCGTTCGTTATTTATCGAGCAGATCTGCACGTGCATGCATGAGCGCTTAGCAATATTTACGTGGACATACTAATTGTCTGAAGTAAATCCGACGCTGTTGAGTCATTTCGTGGGTGTATTTGTCCGATCTGATAGGAAACGATGACTTTTCTTATTCGTCGAGCTGCTCGAGAAATAACGCCGACTTCGTTCGTTATTTATCGAGCAGATCTGGACGTGCATGCATGAGCACTTAGCAATATTTACGTGGACATACTAATTGTCTGAAGTATATCCGACGCTGTTGAATCGTTTCGTGCCTGCATTTGTCCGTTCTGATGGGAAATGAAGACTTTTCTTATTCGTTGAGCTGCTCGAGAAATAACGCCGACTTCGTTCGTTATTTATCGAGCAGATCTGGACATGCATGCATATACACTTTGAACTATTTTCAAGGCATCTACGTGGACATACTAATTGTTTGAAATAAATCCGATGCAGTCTAATCGTTTCGTGCCTGTATTTTTTCGTTGTGATAGGAAATGAAGACTTTTCTTATACGTCAAGCTGCTCGAGAAATAACATAGTTCATACGTTGAGTGCCATGTTATCAGTTAACAGATAGCAGGTAAACGTTAATATAACGTTTGCATTTGGTTAGAACAGTTCGATTTTGGTTACTGTTAGATCTCTAACGTTACCGGAACGTTAGTTTTTGGTTTGGTTTGAAACTGCTTGATTTCTAACGTTGCCAGAACGTTCGTTTTTGGTTTGATTTGAAACTGTTTGATCTCTAACGTTGCCGGAACGTTAGGTTTTGGTTTGATTTTAAACAGTTACATCTGTAACGTTGCCGAAACGTCCATTTTGGGTTTGATTTAAAACAGTTAGATCTCTAACGTTGCCGGAACGTTAGTTTTTGGTTTTATTTTAAACAGTTAGACCTCTTACGTTGCCGAAACGTTCGTTTTTGGTTTGACTTAAAACAGTTAGGTCTCTAACGTTGTCGGTACGTTCGTTTTGGGTTTGATTTTAAACAGTTAGATATCTAACGCAGCCGGAACGTTAGTTTTTGGTTTTATTTGAAACTGTTTGATCTCTAACGTTGCCGGAACGTTAGGTTTGGGTTTGATTTTAAACAGTTATATCTCTAACGTTGTCGGAACGTTAGTTTTTGGTTTGATTTGAAACTGTTTAATCTCTAACGTTGCTGGAACGTTAGTTTTTGGTTTAATTTAAAACAGTTAGATCTCTAACGTTGCCGGAACGTTCCTTTTTGGTTTGATTTAAAACAGTTAAATCTCTAACGTTGCCGGAACGTTCGTTTTTAGTTTGATGTTAAACAGTTAGATCTCTAACGTTGCCGGAACGTTCGTTTTTAGTTTGATGTTAAACAGTTAGATCTCTAACGTTGCCGGAACGTTCGTTTTTGGTTTGATTTTAAACAGTTACATCTCTAACGTTGTCGGAACGGTAGGTTTTGGTTTGATTTTAAACTGTTTGATTTCTAACGTTGCCGGGACGTGAGTTTTTGGTTTGGTTTTAAACTGTTCGATTTCTATCGTTTCCGGAACGTTAGTTTTTTATTTGATTAGAAACGTTTTGATCTCACTAACGTTGTCGGAACACAAGTATACATGCAAGCTATTAAAACAATAACATAGATTAAACCCGGCTAGTTAGATATCATCCATAACTAGCCGAGTTGCCCGGCGTTGCTCAGGGAAAAACGGCAGTCGTTCGCTCAAATAATGTTTTGAAAATTGCAATCCTTGAGATCCCCACTGCCCCAGATGAAAATTCTAGTTGCTCGGCTTTGCACGGGATAAAAAGAAATTGTCCATATAAAACCACGCGTAATTATATCTATACATAACATCTTAGGGAGCACTCCCACAATCTTGTGCACTGGAATGTGATCCATCCTGAAATCATGAATAATAATATTATGAATACTAAAATTAGACCAAACCTCAAATGCCCTACATTTTAATCTCACCCAAACCAAACCGACCAAGCCAATCCCAAATGTTTCTAGCCTACACACATTGATAAATGGTACCTGGTTACTGGCCTAGTTGTAGGACAAACCTGGCCTATATGCTGGAATGTTACTTTGTTTTGTGTTGTTTTTTAAGAAATAGACACGCGCTCCGCGCTCATGCTGACTTGGCCAGCAACAGGCAGAGTTGTGGCAGTGTTACGCGTTCACGATTTTGAAATGTTAATAACTTATAACTTAATTATCTTTACGATGATATACAAAAACATGGAATTCCACGGCTGCAACTCCACGTACACCCTTTTGAAATATTGAGCCCCTATCGGTTCTCCACCCCCGGACGAGTTTCGAAAATGTCAAAATCTACAAACACCGCAATGGGCCCGCTAGATCACACGCAACATTTCAGCCCGAAACATGCAAAACTAACAGAGATGTGGTGGTGCAAACAAACAAACATGCATGCATGCATACACACATACATACAAAGAAAGACTGTTTAATAATATAGACGTTCCTTTAACGTTACGTTACGTCTTCGTTTTGGTTAGACCTCTACCGTTCTCGGAATGTTAGTTATTGGATTGAATTGAAATGGTTCAGCCCCCTCCTCAAAAGACCCCCTCCCAAAAGCCCCCCCCCGGTTACTACATGAAAGTATCATTATTATAATTATATTGTTGGTGTAACAGAGAAGTGGTATATCGATCGTTTCACTATAAATTAAATATAGCATCACTGCATCACAGGATGGCAAACTCTCACTTTCCATTTTACTACAGATACGACAACTAGTCAAAATCAATAATATACAGCTGGTTTAATTAGTTAATGGCTTTATTATTGAGTAACATAAGACGTAAACTCAACTCAACGTCACGCAGATCACATCGGAAAACTGCATTGTCCCGAGACATCCAGTCAGTGGCATTGCATATATGCCTGCCCGTCATATATAATTGTGTTTATTCAAGTAATAAGTGAAACAGTAACTTTCATGAATCCATTTTTTTATATTATACACCATCTTGTGGGGATAAAGAACGTTCTTCACATAATGTATTGTCAAATCATTAATAATTTTGAGAGAGCAAAACTATTATGCCGAGATCCATGCAAATGCACTTGTTGGTTAAACTGCTGACAGTAATGGTTTTTCTACATTGAAACGGCCAGTGACAGTACTGGTCTTCTGGTTATCCGGTTTCCAAGAGCGAAGCGTTACGGAGATGAAAAACAACCCGCTATCCGCAATTGCGCATTATTGCGTTGCAACAGGAAATCGACTAATATGCCAAATATTATAGTTTCCTAGGATGAATAACATATCAAATAGCCAAGTAAAACAAATACAACTGTAGATTGTTCCTTGGAAAAATATCCTGAAAAGAAAGCGTCATCTCCGTAACGGGTTTTGCCACAATTTTCAAAGTCAACTTTGACGAAGTCTGCAGAAGTAACGGTTGTAATTAGGATACTATTTTTCTTTTAATTAAAATGTTAATAAATCTCAATTGCCATGGTAATGTATCTTGTTTATTCACATAAAGGTTTCCCCGTGTCATGTGCGGTTCAAATCCATTACGGAGATTACACCAATTTGTACCACTATTTGAACCAACACAATAACAAAATGTAGCATACACTAAAGTCTTTCATATTTGCCGGACAGTTGCGTCAAAATGATTATTTTAAATAAACACTTTTATTGTTACGTTATATGTCGTATCTTTTCTTAGGCAATAGTTACAAGGACAAAATATGGATGGAACAACTTTTTCAAAACTACCGACAATACAGAAGACGCTATATCACGGAGACCAAACCTTTGTAATTATATACACTTTACTGTACAGTGAAACTCTACAAGCGTCATGTTACACGTTTGTGTGGTATTTATGTAGGGCCAACGTTATACCAATGTGTGCATATTCATTGTGTGTGTGTGTGCGTGTGTGCGCGCACGTGCGTGCGAGAGTGCGTGTGTGCGGGTGGTATTTGTGTTGGAAATGCTGGTACAATTGCAATCACCTGTAGAAGTTGAAAACCGTTAATCCAATTATCCATTAATCCTTGCACCAGGCAGGAGCTATCTCACACCATCTTAGACTGAGTTTGATCTGAGGACTTCATCAAATTCTAACCCTATAAGTGCTGCTGGACAGAGGCCTGAAATAATATACTGCCCTATTTGTTAGGGTAATTATCACATCCACTACTCCGCTCAAGGGGTGAACAGTGCGCTGATGAGACAAGCCACTGGGACAGAGCTCCAACACTCATTTGATGTCAGCAGGGGAGCGTCATTAAGTGCAATAAACAAGCTTCTGCACTCAACCAGAGCTGGGTACAACAAACAAAGAAGAAGCTCTTCTAGTGATATCGATGTCCACCGACATGGTTAATGTCTGAGGGGAGGACAGTCATGGAATACCCATTTGTCTAACTAGATAACATCTCTGGATTTCAGTTATGTTGGAAGTAAATTATTATTTTAACAAACACTGATTTCGACATTCACATATGTCGAAACGGTGTGCGCGGTTTCAATGATCAGGAGTTATAATGATAAAAAAATATTATAGAATAAAAACGAATTAGTATCTATATCCATACGGGCTGTGTGCATATACGGATAAAAGTTTATTTGGCAAACTGCAAAAAACTGTGTCTTTGGATTTCAACAAATTACCGTGCAGCTATGTCTTCAAATGCTGGAATTCAGTGAAATTATATGTAAATAGCGTACTCATTCTACTTCAGCGAACCAAAGGCGTGAATTTAACTATATATACCTGTATATACTGCCACAAGTGCGGAAGACAGCCATGACATAGCGGGACTTCTAATTTAAGTCACTCCAGGCGATGTAATTAGTAAAATATACTTATTAATGTTTAGTAGTATGCATTGATGAGGTATATACGCCCTAGTCTAAATATAGTATACGTATACGTATGGAATACTGTCTCGTCGTCCCGTATAGTAGTTGGCAGGTGGTCTTGTTTTAAAAATCATCACACATGGCAGCACCCAAGGTAACTTAACAAATCTTGGAGAATATATTTCATTAATAATTTATTATTCTACTTGTTTCACTTGTAGCTAGTTATACTTACTTTACAGGTTGCTGGTCTTATTAGTAAGTATTGAGTTGTTTAAATCTAAATTTTACTCAAGGCACAGTGGTCACGTGTGGTCAGTGGGCGGGAATAACTGCCACCAACTGCCACAGTCAGTGTGCCAACGTTTAATGTTACAGTAACACCACATGCTGTTTGGGTAAGTTTCAACCTATATTTTATACATTGTAAAGCAATACTTTCAATTTATAATTGTACCATGATATGGGAAAGAGAATTGTGCATCCTTCGATGTAAACTGATTTACATGTTTGGGTATAGTTATTTAGTAATGACTTTGATTACTGATAACTAGGAAAATGGGAAGACGGAGACTTAATTGTATGTCGACCTCAGGAGCAGTGTACGGCTGACCAGATGGTGGTAGAGAAGGATTAATGAGGTTTCTGAGGCTGATCACAGCCAATAGACAGTAGTTGTTTGAATGGCATAGCCATAGAAAGTCTGTTTTAATCGTGTTTAGATTCGTTAAATCTAGTATATGTATTACGGAAACTGCCGCCGTATTACGGGAATACAAATATCTGACTACAGAAAATGATACACATTAAACAATTGCTTAATCTATAAATAATACTGCTATAGATGCCCTGAAGAAACTGTCATATTTTTACTTGTTACAATTTATCAACAAACATTTAGTCTACTACAAGTTCTACAAAGTCTACGGTGACGTCATCCAATGCTGTGCCTGTGTACAAAGTTACAACTTTGACTGCCAGCAGCCTGCTGATGACTGCAGTGGCACATGGCACGTGGGCATATTATTATGTCTGCATCTGTCAGTCAACAGCAATGACAGCGGCAAAAAATATCAGTGTCATTAATGCGCGTCTAGACATTAATACAATTTACAGGTGTAGAGTTATATAATGAAATAAATAAATTAAGATAGAACCATTAAATTACATTAAATAGTTATGGTTTTCTGAAAGTTATGAATATCATTATAAAATGTATTAGAAGAATATAAAATGAGTATTATAATTGTTGCAATTGCAATATAAAACTATATCATTATTTTTATTCAAAGGTTTTTATTTGAATACAACAATTTAACTTTGTCAATGACTGTTTGTAATAATTATAAAGTTTCCTGCTGTGTTATAAATTTAGAAGCGGGGCATGTCTGGCCATGCATGCACTTTGACAGCTGTAATTAACACAATCGATGTTGCTAAACAAGCATCCCTTTGAAGTACTAACCTAAGACCTTAACTGCCGACAGGAGTTACAGTGTAGAAACATAATAATTATGTTGAAACAACGTATATCTACTTTTGATGATTAAATTAGTAACTTCCTGGATTCCCACACACTGTGAACAGGCTGGGCTTGTCGCTATATCTACTCCAGAGAAAGCTTTGATTGGCAACCTTGTAGACCGGGGCGGGATTCGACGGGGGAGGAGGGGAGAGGGTGCGACGGGAGGTGGGGGTCATTATGGAAATTGTATTTGTCAGGTAGGCAACCCTGGCATTATGACATTGAATGTATGCATAAGGCATGGGTTGTGCATGTTGATATATCAGGTTACATCCTGAACTGTTAAGCCAGCATATCAGACTCCCACTCCCCCTCAAAATTAGGGGGAGTGGGGAGTCTGATATGCTGAGTGATTAATCACACCAGGAGGTGACTGGAAGATGACAGCCAGACTATTCCCCAGATTTGTGTAGTGGGCTAGACAGTGTCCCAGAGTAAGGCTGCCTACCAATACGAATTTTTCGTAATCATGCATTAACCCATGCAACCATACAGCCACACAATTACACGATTTTTCATCAGCACGCGCATTTTAAAATATGTGAAGCTAAACTTTATTTTGTATTAGTTAAGAATTCATCGAAATTCGCATTCCAGCTCAATAGTTGAAAAGTATGATTCGTGTTAAGCCAGATGAGTTTGTCTACCTGGTTTGCAGATTGTAAGAAATACACTCGCTACACATCTTAAGTTATTGATTGTTGAGAATAGCCTCTTTGACAGTCGGTACTTACCTCAATCAGCATACTAAAAATAAAAAGCCGCACCTTTCGTTTACCTTTAACAGAGTTCTGATGAAAAATAATGAATGATTTTATATGGCCTAATTTATGTGTTCATAATTGTTACATCATCGTCACCCCGTTCATTCACCAGTATTTTGTCTGCATCTGTCACCTCTGAGTGACTACAATTAGCACTAATAATTTTACGTTTTCATAACAGGAGACCCTGGGGTAGTGAGAGGTCCTTCTGCATGGCTAATTGGATGCAATTGCCTTTTGATACACATTCCTCTAGTGACTGCCCTTTTCACACATGGCATTGAGGACTGACCCCTCAGCCAGGCTCCCATACATTCAGTGATGATCACTTAATAGATAACGGTTCTCCCTTTATCCTCTGCACAAATCAGGCATTCTTGGCATTCCTTGTAATGCTTGAACATTGTCCAGCAGCTTTTAGGAGGAGGGGGTAACGCTTTTTGAGAAACATGGAATACAATTAGAGGTTCACATTTTAAAGATGCAATTTTGAGGGGGTTCACATTTTGGAGAAAGGGGGTTCACAAAAAGGGGGATTCAATATGCGTACCGATACACGCGCATGCATGCACATGCGCACAATAAATATACATTAACCTTTTTTTATTTTTACACATTCATGTAGATAAGATTAATTTTATCAAATAAGTTTGGTTATTTGCAATATAAAGTAATTTCGATGGCATCATGATACTTTTGATTACATAACTATTGCGTTTATGGGGTAAGTTGATCGAAAACTTCCATTGTTTTGATTATGATGCACCATAACTATACGCGAGTGCCATAAACTGCAATCTAGATCACTACAGCATCACTTGTAATCTGGATCGTTTACTTGATAATTGTTTAAACACACAGGAGCTGGGCGCAAACACGTCTTGACTGCCATCGCAACAGACAAAGAGGTGGAACAGGAGGTGAAGATGTGGTTAAAGTTTGCTACGGAGAGGGACGTCGGCCGGAAGGAGAAAGAAGAGAGGAAGCGAACCGAAGTACTCGCGGTGCCATGAAGGCCATTCACGGAAACTATATATAGGACTGGTTTCTTTATCCAATACTGCAATTTTTATTATTTCTATTTGGTGGGTCTCCCACCCATGTGTGGTTGGTCCCCTCATAATAAATTGAGCTTAATATAAAGCTTTTACACAAAAATACACTTGTCTTGTGTTACTATGCAAACTAGCCACGATTCATAGTCAGTCCGTTCAGTTGGTACATCATAAAACGTCACACTTAAAATACTCTTTCCTTGTGTATATAAAGTGAAAACAGTTGCACGTACGTATACCAAGAATGGCCATGTGTTACAATATAACAAATGCGCAGGTGCTATAGGAAATGGGTTGAATTGCGCTAAATTATGGTTAGAACGTAGGTTATACATTAATGTCAGTTCAACGTTACATTTTCGTTAGAAATTAAAC
The DNA here is from genome assembly GCA_963995525.1 of Escarpia spicata. NCBI lineage: Eukaryota > Metazoa > Annelida > Polychaeta > Sabellida > Siboglinidae > Escarpia > Escarpia spicata. The sequence continues at coordinate 35,459,598 of OZ023210.1, forward strand.
GTTAGGTAAACGTTAAGCAAACAACTGAAATAACGTTTCTGCTAATGTTACAAAAACGTTAGTTTACTGTTACATTCTGGTTAGAAATGAAACGTAGATGAACGTTAAACTAACGTTTCTGTAACAGTTACATTAACGTCAGTTTAACATTACATTTTCGTTAGAAATTAAACGTTAGGTAAACGTTAAGCAAACGACTGAACTAACGTTAAACTAACGTTTCTGCTAATGTTACAAAAACGTTAGTTTACTGTTACATTCTGGTTAGAAATTAAACGTTAAATGAACGTTAAGCTAACGTTTCTGTAACATTTACATTAACGTCAGTTTAACGTTACAATTTCGTTAGAAATTAAACGTTGGTTAAACGTTAAACAAACGACTAAAATAACGTTAAACTAACGTTTCTGCTAACGTTACAAAAACGTTAGTTTACTGTTACATTCTGGTTAGAAATTAAACGTTAAATGAACGTTAAGCTAACGTTTCTGTAACATTTACATTAACGTCAGTTTAACGTTACAATTTCGTTAGAAATTAAACGTTAGTTAAACGTTAAACAAACGACTAAAATAACGTTAAACTAACGTTTCTGCTAACGTTACAAAAACGTTAGTTTACTGTTACATTCTGGTTAGAAATGAAACGTTAGATTAACGTTAAAGAAACGAGCAAAATAACGGTAAACGAACGTTCCCATTCAACGTTAAGCTAACGTTTCTGCAACGGTTACATTAACGTTAGTTTAACGTTACATATTTGTTAGATTAACGTTAAAGAAACGAACAAAATAACGTTAAACTAACGTTTGCATTAAACGTTAAATTAACGTTTCTGCAACGGTTACATTAACGTTAGTTTAACGTTTCGTTTTGGTTAGAAATTAAACGTTAGATTAACATTTAAAAAACGAGCAAAATAACGCAATATTAACGTTTGCATTAAACGTTAAACAAACGTTTCTGCACACGTTACATTAACGTTTGCATGCTATCTGCGCCACATTTTGTACATTTAGAATAATCATACTAGACATTTACCAAAAAACCCTTGATTGCTGTTATATTAATTACAGCATACCGACTGTAATATGCTTACAGTATATAGAACACAAGGGAAAAAGATACCTGGTGTGCAGACTGCACACCTTTCTATAGTACTAGCCACAGTAATTCAGCTTGATATATACAAAAGTGGGGGATAAAAAAAACCCTATCTTACAACATTCATGTAACATCCCTATTTAGTTATCTTGCATTATGTATGCTCATATGGAAGTAACTATCACACGCTATACATACAACAGATACAACGGGTGGGTGGGTGGTATTCAAAATTTTGTAGTCAAATCTGAAGTTGTCACGATGGCGAAGCGAAATGAAGTGACGAGAAAACCTTGCATCGTCTCCTGCCCACAATTTTTTTCCCGCGCCCGCTGCTGGCCAATAGGATGCCGCGTAACTGACACGGGCTGAATGGGTATTTTGGGCCAGCTTATTAAGCGTTGAGGCGATTCAAGGGGGGTGTGCAGACTAGGAGGGGGAACAGGTTGTATAACCACCTAGCTTAACCGCTAGGCGCTCGCTCTGTTGTTACACAAAAATTATTTTCATCCTGAAGGCCAAAAATTCATTTCGTGTACTACTCTACTCGGTACCCCCCCCCCCCCTATTCCCGGTGTATCCGTGTTATGTTCATGCAGCCCTTTCTCTGTTTGTACTGAATTTACGCCAACTATAGGGTAGGTTGGTATTGGGCAATCAAATTTATTAACACAGGGATTGCCACTGTGCACATATAATATATACAATAGTCACATCTTGTGCACAGCCAGGTACATCGAGATTACAGAGTGATGGACCACACATGTTATGTACAACACATTTTGTACATTTAGAATAATCATACTAGACATTTACCAAAAAACCCTTGATTGCTGTTATATTAATTACAGCATACCGACTGTAATATGCTTACAGTATATAGAACACAAGGGAAAAAGATACCTGGTGTGCAGACTGCACACCTTTCTATAGTACTAGCCACAGTAATTCAGCTTGATATATACAAAAGTGGGGGATAAAAAAATCCTGGCCTATATATATATATAATATATATATATATATATACTTTGTTACCATTTCTGATACAAAAATGAAATATATTACAAAATAAATTACATCATAGTCAAAATATAAGCAACATACCGAATTACGCACGCATGCTCACATAGATTAAAAATGTACAAATCACAAACATTATAAAACAGACAACTAGGCTGAAACATATGTCAGTTTACAATAAGAAAGTCAACTGAGAAAGGACTTGTAAATATTTCGGCATTTTTACATCCAATGTTATGTTTGTGTGCATAATTATAAGTTTAATGACTAATCAAAATATTTATTTTCATGAGAAAGTTCAACCTGCAACTGCACCATTTGCCGTGTTCCTTTGATCAACAAATTACCGTCATATGGATGTATACATTACTTCCACTCACGTTTTATTGACGTTTGTAATCCCGGCTGAAGTAAACTGTAATTTACGCAGAGGACGTCAAGGCATAGTGTTTGGATGTGTACACGTGTTAACATATATGTCATGCAGATCGATTGTATAAAAAAAACACTGCTAACTTATCTCCAATCATATATAGTTGTACATATGTCGAAATGACAAATAATTAAATTAATAATATTATCATAAAGGTGTAACCTTGTTTTTAAGTGTACTGTACACTTAACAGAATGAATCGTGCGTTGTCACATACCATAACAAACAACAAGGCAATACCATTCGTTTATAAATTTATAAACATCCACAATCAAAGTGATAAAATAAAATGCATTTGTTTATATACGCTATTATTTTTGTAATTATTTCCATTGTCATCAGTACAAAAAGCAATAACATACCATTACAGTACATATCACACTGGACAAAAATAATATATCTGTTCATGTCAAAATTGCATGTGATATTGGTCTTGAATTCCTTGCAGGGTGCTGAAGCGTTAACAGAAGGCATACCTACTGCCATTATGGGTCAAGTCCAATTAAGCCACAAAATACAGAAACTATATATATATATATATACGTTTGGAGCCGGTTCGTGGTTGAAAGTGGAAATTAAGGTGACTTGTGCAAGTCCGACCTGTCATCCAAAAAGAAAAGTGTACAGAATTGGATTAACTGCGAGAACTGTAGGGCCTGGTGGCACTGCAGCTGTGCAAGCGTTACAAAAAAGCCACGTAAGTTTTACTGCAATGAATAGACAAGGCGCCTGCGAAATAAATAATGTGTACAGGTGTAGGCTTGAGGTGATGCCAAGCGATGAAAGGTGTACAGGTGTAGGATTTATGTGATAACAAGCGATGAAAAGTATAGGAATTGGAATTTACTGCAATTAAAGATATCATCTGTCGTTCAGAATCGTCTTGAATTTCTTTTTCAAATAACCTTGAACAGTCTTGACATCCACATTTCTAGTAGTTTACGCGGACACTGGAAAAAGAAACATCTTTATTTCCCACCAGAACGGACTAATACACGCACAAAACGATTAAACAGCGTTGGATTTACTTCAGACAATTAGTACGTCCACGTAGATGCCTTGAAAATAGTTCAAAGTGTATATGCATGCATGTCCAGATCTGCTCGATAAATAAATAACGAACGAAGTCGGCGTTATTTCTCGAGCAGCTCGACGAATAAGAAAAGTCTTCATTTCCCTTCGGAGCGGACAAATACAGGCACGAAACGATCAGACTGCATCGGATTTACTTCAAACAATTAGTATGTCCACGTAGATGCTTTGAAAATAGTTCTAAGTGCACATGCATGCATGTCCAGATCTACTCGATAAATAACGAACGAAGTCGGCGTTATTTCTGGAGCAGCTCAACGAATAAGAAAAGTCTTCATTTCCCATCAGAACGGACAAATACAGGCACGAAACGATTCAACAGCGTCGGATTTACTTCAAACAGTTAGTATGTCCACGTAGATGCCTTGAAAATATTTATAAGTGCACATGCATGCATGTCCAGATCTGCTCGATAAATAACGAACGAAGTCGGCGTTATTTCTCGAGCAGCTCGACGAATAAGAAGTCTTCATTTCCCATCGGAGCGGACAAATACAGGCACGAAACGATCAGACTGCATCGGATTTACTTCAAACAATTAGTATGTCCACGTAGATGCCTTGAAATTATTTCTAAGTGCACATGCATGCACGTCCAGATCTGCTCGATAAATAACGAACGAAGTCGGCATTATTTCTCGAGCTGCTCGAGAAATAACGATCAGATTCGGCGTTATTTATCGAGCAGCTCGAGAAATAGCCAGGGCGTAATTTAAATGGGATAGTTGTTAAATCGTATATATGCCGCCGAAATATATGCGTGCAAGTACGTCAGACTGTTAGTGCGTGTGATACTATATAAATGAAAGCTAACAAGCACAGAAACGAAGCAGTACTTTAAACTGGTGTCGAGTTAGAGAATTTATTCCCACTTCGCCCCGGGGCAATATGGGAATAATAGGGTAATGGTCGGAATGCACTTCTGCCTGAATGCACCAGTCGCAATGCACCAACTGCCTAGTCGTAATGCTCCCACCGCGTGTTCGCAAAGACCCAACCAAGTTATGTAGTAGTTCGTTTTTATAAAGACCTCCATGATTTATCCTTCGTTTAATGTTCAATTATAGCATACTAATTATGTTGAATAGATTACTTTTAATATTATGTAACTTGTAATGCGCTACATAATCAAGAATTCAACCACAAGCGAAGTATATTTAAATTATAAGCATATTTTAACAAGTTTTGGTCCAGTCATATTCAACTTAATAAAATCGGCGTTAAAGCCGTTATGATTATCGCTCACTTTCGCCGGTCGGCAATGTTCAGTTTTTTGTTTGTTTAAATGTTGTCGTTTGTACCAATTATACTGTTAAATTATGAAGTTACAAAACATGCTGCCTGTGAGTTTTTTCAATTGACCTTTTAGATTACTATTGGCATTTTATATTATTACAATAAATACGGTATTTAAAAAGGAATCATGGTGCAGTTAATGGCATTGAGTGATTGATACTACAGTCAGTTTCTGCCTATCTAAGACTAAGGCTACGGCTGACTGAGTGAATTATAATAAATATAAATAGTTCTTCCTCCCTTAATAGGCCTGTAAGTCTCAATTTAGTTACCGGAGTTGGCCCCGGTTCAACATTTTCTAATTAAATAAAGTAGGCTTTATTGTTAAAATTGAGACTCTACTGATCTTGTAAATATAATTTAGTTTTTACTTACGGTAGTTACGCCGTAGGCTTAGCCTTAGCTCTGGGTTTAACATTCTTTACTATTTATTATCTATATGATATAAAATGATATGGTTTTGGTCTATTATTTTCTACTAAATATGATAATAATCTAACATAATTATGTCACCATTATTCCTATTTGGTGTTTTCTGCTTGTCTTGTTCTGTTGTTGTAAGGGACATCGATTTTGTTTTATGCAAACCATTGAGATATAATCATTTTAATGTGCTTTTTCCTAATCACACTAAAATTCATCATTCTATTTCAATTTTGCATAGTCTGCCATGTCTTCATGTTTGTTATAATAGAAAGTTACTGCCAATCCCCCGCTCTACGCCTACATTGAAATTAGCAATAATTGTATTACTAGCAGGAGATGTAAGTCTCAATCCTGGGCCATCTGTTAGACGACACATTCGGGTGGCCACTACAAATGTTCGATCTGTACGAGATAAGACAGCCTCACTTTGTGATTTATTAATTTCAAAGAAAATAAACATTCTAGCTGTAACTGAGACCTGGCTTAGACCACATGATACACATGCATGCATTGCTGACGTTTCCCCTTCTGGTTACACCTTTCACCATCGACCACGTTTAGTCGGCCGTGGAGGTGGTGTTGGCTTTTTTATATCACAGCAGTTCAAAGTTAAATTACATTCTAACCCTGAATACTCTAGTTTTGAGTCCATCTTTGCTGAAATTTCAGATTCTTCTTTCTCCGCACACTTTGTTTGTATCTATCGCCCTCCAGGACATCCTGCCAATTTCTTTGAAGACTTTCAGGATATGTTGGAAAATCTGGCAGTCATTCACTCAGAATTTTACATTCTTGGTGATTTTAATCTACATTTGGATATACCTTCTTCAACTACAACTACGTTTGATGATATTCTGGCATCATTTGATTTGAAACAACATGTTACCTTTTCGACACATATACATGGCCATTGGCTTGACCTCTTGATAACCCGTTCAACTTGTAATAATATCCAAGCACCTACTGTTTCAGATGGGTTATCAGACCACCATACTGTCATTGCCAATATTAATGGTTCTATAGCCCCTTTACAATCGAAACACAATGTGTCTTACAGAGCCATTCATAGGATTGACATTACAGCTTTAATGGCTGATATCCTTATATCTGACCTTATCACAGATCCAAAAAAACATCTATCTGACTTATATAAACAGTACTGTCAAGTACTCAATGCACTACTTGACAAACATGCACCTATAAAATCCAAATGGGTGTCAGAAAGGCCACCGGCTCCATGGATGACTTCTGAAATTATACTATCTAAAAGGCGTCGTCGTTATTTAGAGCGTGTATGGCGCAAATCACGCTCGCCATTAGATAGATCGCGTTATTCTAAGCAATGTCACCTCTGTAACAGACAAATGGCTAAAGCTAAATCAGATTATTTTACAGATATGGTCATAAATAAGTCTGATAATCCGCGTCAGTTATGGAACTGCATCAATAACATTCTACACAGACGGCCTACTCCATCGTTACCTGATCATATGTCAATTAAGTCTCTATGTGATTCGTTCTCTAGTCACTTCAAGACTAAAATCAGTATCATTCGTTCTGCTTTCCCACATCATAATATAAGTAATGTCAGTGTGGACTTTCCACAAGTAAATTCTCAACTTGTATCATTTGAACCTGCAACAGTTGATGAAGTTAGGAAAATAATTATGTCCTCCCCAAATAAATCTTGTGCACTTGATCCATTTCCAACAATGCTGCTAAAAGCATGTCTCGATACACTAATTGGACCTATAACAAATATTATAAATGCATCATTTTGCTCTGGCTGTTTTCCTGATGATTTTAAATACGCCCATGTCACACCACTTCTTAAGAAGTCATCTCTGCCTAAGCAAGACCTAAACAGTTATAGACCTATTTCTAATCTCAGCTTCATTTCCAAAATACTAGAAAAGGTTGTAGCAAGTCGTCTAAGGTCTCACATTAGCACAAATGTGTTAACTAATGTGTCACAATCAGCATATAAGCAGTTTCATTCAACAGAGACTGCCCTTTTAAAGGTTCATAATGACATTACCTTGAACATTAATAATGGTAAAGTGACTGCACTTACCTTACTAGATCTCTCTGCCGCGTTTGACACGATTGATCACAGCATTCTCATTGAACGCCTATTAAAGTGGTACGGCATATCTGGCACAGCTCTAAGCTGGTTTTCTTCGTATCTAACTGATAGATACCAAACTATAAAGATTGGGAACTGCTTTTCAGCTGCACTGCCGGCTTTATTTGGTGTTCCCCAGGGTTCTGTTCTTGGGCCTTTGCTTTTTACTCTTTACACCACGCCACTAAGCTCTGTTATACAAAAACATAACTTAGATCATCATCTTTATGCTGATGACACTCAGATTTACATTTCGTTGGCTACCCCGGATACAAATCGCTCCCTTAACCAACTTAGTGATTGCCTTCAAGATATCTTCCATTGGATGACTGACAGCAAGTTGAAATTAAATGCAAATAAAACTGAATTGATCATTATTGGTACTCGAATGCAGCGTTGTAAACTGGATGGTTTTTTCCCTACGCGTATTTTGAATCAGTACATCACGCCAGCAACCTCGGTGCGTAATCTAGGAGTAATCTTTGATAGAAACTTCAATTTCCGACAACATATATCTCAAACATGTCGCTGCTGTTTTTATCATATTCGTGATCTTCGCCGTATTCGCCGGTATATGTCATTTTCTGTTGCTAAGACTATTGCAACAGCGCTTGTTAGCAGCAGAATTGACTATTGCAATTCCCTCTTTTATAATATCGCTAGCAAGGATATCACAAAACTTCAGCGTGTCAAAAATTGTCTAGCAAGAGTAGTTACAAGATCTCCTCGTTTTTCTCGCTCTGTGCCACTTTTGAAGTCTTTACATTGGCTTCCTGTACGATATCGTATAATTTTTAAGATCTGTACCATTACATATCAGGCACTGTCCAATAAGCAACCATCTTATTTGCATTTATTGCTTACTCCTGTAAGAAAATCTATCCAGCTTCGATCATCTAGTTCTGACCTACTTTTTGTTCCTAGAGCCAACACTAACATTGGAACTAGGGCTTTTTCTGTTGCTGCACCAACTCTTTGGAATATGCTTCCTCTTAGTGTTAGATCAGTTGAAAATATTACAAAATTCCGTCGTCATTTAAAAACGTATCTTTACAACCTTGCTTATCCACCTTAGCTCCCTAGCGCCTTGACCCATCTGTTGACAACTGGAAAACTACTTATGGACTTTGAGATTGACCAACCCTTTTGTTTTGATGCGCCTCTGAGCTTGGTTTCCAAGGATTTAGGCGCAATAGAAGTTATCTTATTATTATTATTATGTATACATATACATAACAACACTGGTGGATTGTTTTCCCTTGTAAATTTACACTGTTAAATTCTAAATACACAACACGTTTAAAAAGATGTAGTCAGAAATAAGGATGACAATTTTATTAATTAAACATATATACATCCGTAGGCCGTATTGTCACACATTGTAGAGCACATTGAAATTTTTTTTTTTAGTGATATTCAGTGTTTACACAAACCGTGACTACACTATACAAATTCTTAGAGAAGAAGAGTATCAACAAATATTTGTGCTACGCAACTTAATGGAACATTAGTTACTATTATTATTGTTACATCTTACATATCTGATGTATTAGAACAACTTAATTCACACGCTACACATGGAACTATTATTACGTTGTTTACACAGTTATTCTGGGGTTGACCAGTTCACTAAATAAGTACTTACCTTATACTAGTTTAAGTTAATGACCTGGTTGGCTCCACTGTCAGCCCAGAATTGAATGTCATATCACCGTCTGTCACACTTGTTTGATTATGTTTGTATGTATGATTTACACAATTCTATGTCTGTCTGTCTATATATCGATATATATATATATGTTCTTGTTATTCAGAATGTAACGTAAGACAATATACTAACACACATCTGATACGCCAGATCTGCTCAGTTCCTAACTTCTATTTAAACCATTCAAGGAGGACTTTGTAAGAACTGGATTACCCAGGTAGGCCTTCACGTCATCAAAGTCAAACGGAAGCCAACTTCAGCTAGATGCTGATAATGTGGGGCGCCTTGTTTCAACGCACTTTGTACAATGACGTTATTCAAACAAAAGGTCTGTTCGATGAAACACTACAAGGGTATTAAACCAATTGCTATGGCCTCCAAATCAAAGAACAGACAACGTGCAACAATCTGCTCAATAAAACGAAACAGGAGTAGGGAAGCCAATTACACCAGCCTCTAAATAGTATTGACACACACACACACACACACACACGCCACTGTACAGCGTACAACATAAATTAAAATAGAAAAGAAATAGAGTTAGAGCATTTATTCCCACTTTGCCCCGGGGCAAAGTGAGAATAATCCCGTTGTTTCCTGCGCGCAGTCGTCAAATCGTATATATATACCGCCGAAATATCTGTATGCATGCACGTCAAACTTTGTGTGCCTATAATACTTTGTAAATGCAAGCTTACAAGCACAAAAACGAAACAATATTTCACAGTAGTGTCGAGTTAGAGCATTCGTCTGGACACATATCGGTGTCTTATTGGCTTTTGGAGCTGGCCAATAAGAAAGATGTTCGGCACGTGAGTCAATGGCCAAGAATCGTTTATAAGCGGACTGGAAGACATACGAAGGCATACCAAGTTTCATCGATATTCGCAGTACTTCTACATTAGCGTTATGGCAAAATTACTTGTCATCGGGCATGATCTTGAAGTGGAAAGAATACCTGCTTCCAGATGGCGTGCACCTAAACAAGGCCGGCATGCTAAGATACGCCCGAAGTGTCAGAGGAGCGGCACTGCGTTAACGACCATGCTAATCACCAACAAAGGCTCTTTTCAGAGCCAACTAAACAAAACAGCTCTTTTCAGAGCTAACCACGTGTTGACGAGAGAATTTGCTATATTGGAATTGTGTGTTATAATGTCCACAGAAATACATCAACTCGTAATACTGTTGTCCTACTAATAATGTGTGCCCCATACACTTCGAATGACCAAGAAGATATATATATTATTTTGTAAATGTAAACAAACTGACTACTTATGAATACAACATAGAAGTCCGAAAACTGAAATAAAGTTTTTCATGTCACAGAGTATATTGGCCTTCAGGAAAAAAATGTGTCTAGTGATGTCTGGAGCGAACTATGGGGCGTCACAATAATGTCATTTTATCAGCATCAAGCATTTGTCTAGCTCAGATGAAATAGACCCGCTATCAATTCCGGGTCTATTAATCTTTAACTACAGCCCAAATATATAGGTAATCTTACACATTCAAACTCGGACTATGGATGACTATTTACATAACTTTGAGTTGATCACTGTCACCTTTGAAATCGCATATGAATGCTTGAATGAATACGTGTCAGAGGGAAGCCAAGTATTCAAACAAAAAGGTATGCTTGATGAAACAATGCAATCCTATCAAGCCGATTACTATAGCCTCGGCACATCAATAACATACACAAATCAAAGGAGAGCCGATGTGAAACAATCGACTGAATAAAACAAAGCAGGAGTACTGAAGCCAATACTGTAATCTCCAATCATGGGCTGAGCAGCTTTTGGGTGACGGATTTCACACTTAGACAGGGGTGAAAGAGTTAGGCAATTTTTTATTCTGGACACTTTAATGTGGGCGACACGGTTGTAATGCAATTTTTAAATAGTACTATAAAATTAATAGGTCAATTACTATAACATTGCTTCATATTACTATTAAATTGAGTGTTTGTTCAACCTATTGTTTTAACTGAACACATTTTGAAAAAATGTCAAGGTTCATGACACTATCCTAAAACAATCATTATGATGCAAAGTAGCAATGCGATTTGAATATTATCACAACATCGAAAGAAACGACATGCGAGGCGGCTAACTATGGCAGACAGGGACAAGAGGAAACAGAAGAGTTGAGAGACTGAGGCAGCAACAGTACAGAAAGGTGAACGGGCGGGTAGGATAAGGAAATCAGTGGTAGTTAATTTACTCATCTAAACTAACAGTCACACCAAGTACAGTCGCGCGTCATCGGCGGCTTGTAAAGTGCAATTGAAATTCACAAATCCGCTTTGCTTAAGAATGGGTTAAATACGTTTTAATGCAGTTTAGTAGGCAAGATCAGACGACGTTTAGCCACTTGTAAGCGTTAATAATCGTTATATTAAAGATATTACACAAGCAGTACAATATTATCGATCAGTTGACCGTTGTTTATTTAAAAACTGTACACCATTCATCGATTTTATTCAGTTCAAAATTCATCAGTTTGTGTGTGCACGCTGTTCTCAGTTCACACACCAACAATATGACACACACACTGTTGTGACATATTGCTAGTGTGTTTAATGGCAGAAACCAACGGGAAGGTGACAATGTCTATTCCACCATGAGTGAATGATTATGCAACGGTGTGTACGTGTATGTATGCGTATATATTACGGACGTGCAAAACAAAGTGGGGTAATTACAACTGATAAGAACATAAATAAATGCCTCTCACTGGCACAATAGTGATAAAACAAATGGAATGGACCAGTATTAATTAAATAAATGGCTCAAAATGATACTGGATTTTTTAACTTGAAAAGGAGTTCGCATACTAAAACTGTTGCTGCGCTCGCTACAACAGAGAAATTGGGATTAAAGACACAGTAACTTATGAATATATGGTAAATTGAATATCTGACATATACTGGTACTTAATGTACCCCTCAAGCCCCAACAAGAGGTGTATATGCCAGGCATGCACCAGTCACATCCACTGATATTCACCCATGCCAAAGGGATTAGAGTTAATGAAGCCAATTAATTACAGGTCATAGTACACAGCATGTGGATTCACACTTGACCAGACTACAGGACAAAAGACTCCTATGGCAGTCTTGGGAAAGTGACAACCAATTAAGTAATCAATGTGCACAGGTGATAGACTTCATAATTGGCCAACCTAGTATCTGATGGAGCCTGTCACTGGGAATATTTTAATTAATTATACTGCCCACTTTATAGAAACTTGCTGCCCAAATTTGTTGTTGGGTAATCACAATAAAAGGTGGGATATAACAAGGAATTAAAAAGAGTACATCTGTTGAGATGGTCGAAAGAATTTACTGTTGGCCTACAATATATATCTTCGGTAAGAATAAAACAAGTAACTACAGTATGTCTGAACATTTTTTACCTACCATTCAAAAGTGAAGCGCTTCTCATTTATACAAATAATATAAAATAAAATAAATGAACTATGAGCCAAAACAAATACAAACAAAAATATACACTGAAATATAGTAATGACAATTAGTTTCTGAAACATTTGGTAATTTGGAGGTATCATTTTCCCCTCTCAATTGAAATCCATTCGTATTTGTAATAAAAGCATCTCCTTTTGGTACGGAGGGTCATAATTTATCAACAATCTTTATACAAATATGAATTTTTAACCTCCTAGAATCTAAATCATGGTATAAATTGGGCGGTAGAGAATGAAGACTGAAGTGGGCTAGACTCCATGGCATATAATCCCCGACTCTATAGACTAGACATAAGCCACATTTAGTAAATTACTAATAATGTTTTAAACTCACCTTTCTTTGGAATCACAAGCACGTCAGCGAGGTCGAGCTCAGGAAAGTTCACTAGTTGGAAGCGCTTACGTTTGATCCACCACCGAAGTTTCGGATTGTCGGTGGAAGAAGTAGCGGTGGGCGCAGCTTCATGTTGGAGTTGCCTAACGATTTCTTCATACTTTTCCTCCGGTATAACTTTTGAATTTTGCGACGACAGCAAACGGCCAAGTACGTCGGACATGTACGATTTATGATCAGTATCCATATTAAAAATTACTATATCATTCGTCTTTCAATCGTTATCTTAGACTTAGTCAATGGCACTGATCAGTTTACAATTAACGTTACTACTCGTTACAACTAACATCCCTGAACTAAGTTATTTTATATAAAACACTTAATCACGACGCGTTTAAATTCCGAAATTACGGCAGGCAATCAAATGAGTACAAATGCAATATATGTCTAGCACGTGTCGTAATATAAATCTAAGATAGGAAGCTCGCAAAAACATCTCACCCAGCCAAATACTGTCGCGCGACTGAACAGTTTGTCCTCACTTCGCCCGGGCGTTATGGGATTCCCATTCTGCCCCGGAAGTGAGGCAGGGCAGTTTCGGAATCGCCCCACAATCAACTTCGCCCCCGACAGCAGTACTACTTTTTAAACACATGGAAGGTAGATTGATTATTTTTAACTTTATGCATACTGCAATTTTTCTGCCCAAAGTTTACATTGGCTCTGATGAATAAAATATACCTGGAACATTTTTCAGCCAGAGCCCCAATTTGTTTTGGTGACAAAGAAAATGACCACCGTTTTGTGCAAATATTGACATATTTCAAAACGGCCTTCCTTAATCTGCATATTTCTATGGACCCAGGTATAATACTGGGATGAATACAGTTAGAGAATCGTGATGCATTCTTTGTGAAATTTGTTCAGAATAATAATCCATGTTTGCTTAACATTCGTGTAAAACTATTATTTAAAAGCTTAATTCTTTGTTACAGGTGGATTGCTGTGCATTACAAAGAGCAGGGGATTTAGAATTCTTTGTTTGGAGCAGGTGATGCTGCAGAATGGGAATTACGCCGTCCAACAAACAAGTATGTATATATGTGCATGCATTGTTACAAGACCAGTGAAATGTGTTAAATATTTATTGAAATGTATTAATAATGAACACAATACAACATCATAGTAGCACTAGCAATACAAATTATTAACAATCTTCCAGGGAAATTACTTAGTGGACTTACCATACGTCATCTACCATCCACATGCTAAGCAAATTCACATCATTGAACTGGCTACCATTTGAACCTAACATCAAGAAAGATCATGTATTCAAAAATAACAAGTATGTCGCACTAATCCATGATGTAAACAATAACGGAATAAAATATGAATTAACATGCATTGAAATAGGTTGCAGAGGCTATGTATCTGAACCCAACAAATCTGACTGACAACCTCCTTAAAATCTCTTGGAATAAAACCACCAACAAAACAATTAATTCAATCGTATGCTTGTCTAAACTAGCTCTGCTAACGCCATTCACCCTTTCTAAATGACCCAAGACTAATTTAAATATGATGACTATCACCCTAATATGACAATAATTACAAAATAAAATTCCCCTCAACAGCAAGTAATCCTACATAAATGTGTTCATTTTCAATATGACTTACTTTAACCGTTAGTAATTATTTACCTTAGCCTGCTACAATATACTACTATACATAGTTATTTACTGTATTCACACATGTACTTGGGTTATCGTTTCACACTTTATTGTATTCTACTGTATGAATAAAGTGATACTCTCTCACTACAGAACACATTATAATGGTTCCACTTAAGTTATCATAACGTATAGATACAATGTTTGTTGCACCGTCATAATTTGTTCTGTAGTGCAAAATTATCAATATTTGCCTTATTCCAGATGAACACGTTTAATGGTAAACAATTTATATAAAGGCACAGTGTCGTTATAGAACCGATTTTTATATGTAATTTATTTACAATGTCAGATGTTTATTTGAGCCTAATTTATTTCATGTCTCAGGTGGGCTGCATACAGACAGTTTACCTGGTGGATCCATGGCAAGCTGGGACGAAGGGTACAGAGAGTTCTACCAGCATGCACCAGCCATGGAATAAGATCAAGGTTCCCTGCCCCCGATGGGGGACAACACGAGGGATACCACGCTGGACTTGAAAACTAAACTAGACAATGTACATGTGACCTATGAAGGTGTAGGTTGGTGGTGGCAGTATTAACTGTTTCTTTACAAATTGACTGACTCTTGCTGCCAGCAGATCCTCCTTCTCTGGTTTTGGGACATCTGCCCCAGTGATTGTGATCGCATGCAGTGTAATATTTCTTTATAAGCACATCTGTCACCCGATCTGTGAGCATTTGTAGGTGGGTACGTGGGTTCACCTGCTGTGGTCTGTTATGCAGCACCCATTGCTTGCGTCTTTTGGACCACATGACACCAGTCTCAACATGTTTGTCTGAGCTGGGACGTGGTCAGTAGTTCCACGCCAGAGCAGACAGCATCAATCTAGCTTTCATTCCTACAGTGAAGAATAGTGCATGCAGTATTCTAATAAAATGTCTGCAAACAACTGGTGTAACACACCAGTCTATATGTTGTTAGTAAGCTGCCGTTATTTACCTTATGACTGTAGCATTCAGTGAACTTTAAAGTGTTGGTTGTTTTTAGTAACAATACAATGGCCAATCATGGTAATCATACTGGTACATTAGTAAACCGATACTGATCCTTACAAATAAGGCATTCCATCATCACATTCCTTCACATAATTTATCATAACTTGTTTTTTCTTCTTAATTTCTGTATCTACTGTACATACAGTCACTGTATTTTGATTTTATATTTCTTTAATAAAATTGGTGATAATGACACAAGTGCTCTTATTTATTTCATTACAGACAATTGCATTCTGGAATGTAATTACACGGAGATGTAAATTTATTACACTCAAGTAACTGTACTCATAAATGTACACAGCAACTGATTACAAGGAATAGGTAGGGTGATACAGAATGGGCACTATCCATCTGTGGAGTATTTGCCCCCTCACATCTGAGTAACTAAACTACTGACAAGTTGGTCATCAGGAACTTTCACTATGTAACATTTTTGGTCCCATTCATAAGTCGGTGGTCCACATATTAACACATAACATGTAAACAGCATTTACATTATCAGTTTTGGAAGTCTGAATAAACACATTTACTGATAAGGTAGTAGTCATGCTGGCTGGTACTTTTGAGTAGCCATCCAGAAAAAAACGAGTTGGATGCCTATGAAATGCAGTAATTTCGAAAACTTATTATAAATTATAATGTTAGTTATGCATAGCAGCTAATTTAGTGTATTTGGGATTCAAGTCAGTGACTGGAATTCACCTTACACTACTTGGGTCATGGACCCTACTCATCATCTACTGATTGTAAATCTAAAGGTTACTTGTTGCTTTGGACATGCCTCAGGTATAAAATGAATACATATCAAGTTTGGTACTTACTCCAACAACTGTGCGTCACCGTTGCATGTTGCACAACACCACCACAGATGGTTTGATACATTCTTTATCCAATGAAGGAGGTCCTCGCATCCCTTGCCTCGGACCTTCGCAGTAAACTTGCGGTTGATGCCTTTCCCCATGTGCCACATCATGTTGGTGATCGAGCTGAAATGCAAATTACAATTATTTATATTTCTGATCCAAATTCAAGATATTTTCGCAACAGCTGTTACCTGTTTTTGCTGTTAGTGTGCAAAAAAACAAGTTAGTGAAGATGTGTGCACATGGTATATTATTAAAGATATTTCAACAATATATGATTATTGAGAGATACCAGTATTTTTTTAATACAAACATGGTGTATCTGGTGAGCTCATTGATAACTATTATTTGGATCACATAATTACTCCCAGATATATCCTTCCAAATGCAGAATTTAAATGTTTTTTTTTAATAGAAAATGGCCATCAAATGTGGCATAATGGATAAAAATTACTTGATACTGACACCCTTATTCCATGGATAAGAGTGGTTTAAAGGTATGTAATTGTTATAAAATGATATATATTCAGAGTAAACATAATAAGCTATCATAATTTGGCATAAAAAAAACATTTTAGTATTTTTTTCTATAAAAAAAACACTCACCTGGGTTGTATCCCCTTAACTAAAATTGAGTAAATTTATGTAATTTTACTAAATATAAATGAAGCCATTTTTTAGTTTTACAATAGAGTATATAGTGATATTCTTCGTCACATAAACAGTAGTCACACATAATCATATACGAAGTCCAATTATATAACATGACATAAATAATAGGCCAAACATTTCAATATATGACAATGTCTAATGCAATATTATTGAATGCAGACCGTATTTGTGTTCATTTAACACAAAATACAGTAAGTTTTGCAATGTTATTATAAACGACAATCATTCCAGCCCATGTTAATCCGTTACTGTAATATCGCTCACGCGACTTGATTGCCTTTAACTTTTGCTATTCGGTTATCTTCTAAAGACTAAACTCTTTGTGGTGCAATATAGTACATTCTGGTACTGTTCTGGCTTGGCTCCAGCATATCTTGCATCTCAAATGTCAACAGATTTTAATTGGATACCAAGTAACTCAGTACTAACCTTCTTGCGATCGATTTCGCGGCGGCGGCGCGTTTGAGTTTGACCGAAAATATGCGTCGCTTCGACGGCTGAGGTCCGTGACTAAATATCGTAGGCACTGCACCTGGCTTCAAACATCGACGTCGGCGACGTTTTGTCGGATCTTGTATCATTAACTGACGATACAGATTTCCTTCGAAGCACGTTTCTTCAAAATGATCTGAACATAGTGCGTTGTATTTCGAATGCTTCCAACCAGCCCGCCCACAGTTGTGAATCCACTATTTCACTTCTGGTTGTTTCAAAGGGAAACAAAAAAGACAGCTCATTGCGAACTACACAAGACAGTGCGTCGTACACAGCAAAAATAATGCTGCTCGTTTATTGGTTGCTTTCGATCAAATGAACGCGTCATCAGTAAGATGGCAGTCTACATGTTATCGCAGATTTCGTTAGAATCTTCCACTTTAAGACTACATTCCGAGTAAACCACTGAACTGAAAATTTTGATTGTAGATGCAAATGGTTAGTTTGTGCTAACTCTTTTAGTTGCTAAACACCACAACGTTACCTTTTGTTTTCCTTTAATGTTAATGTTACGTCACATGACATTTTATCTCTATAATCACAGCACAATATGCTTATGTTCAGTTACTGATTTGTATCTTTGACTGTATACTTTAGTGTGTGTGTGTTCAGAAATCAAAATAACTTAATTTAACCTGTTTAAACATGTGTGGAATTATTTTAATAATACGTAAGGTTGGGGAGACTCTTAATAAGACATATGATATAATGTCGCTAGTACTATCAGTGAAAAATTGTAAAACTTAATTTATTTTATATTTTTTGAATAAAATTACTTTGTGACTTTATTTCCTGTGACCTTCTTTCCAGCCCACCTATCTTCTACCTGCACTTACAGGTAGTTAATTATGCTGGCAATTGGATGATGCACAATCCAAATTGTTTCACATTGTTGGCTATGACACTTGTAAATTGTCTATTTGTTTGTTATATACTACAATTTTACAATATATACAATAATAACTTTGCCACTCTCATATCATTTAATGTAATTTTTTTACAACTGGGCAAATGACCTTTTCACACTTGAGTGCTGGGCAAATGACCATTGGGCAAATTATCGTGCAAAATATTTTGACCTATTAATGAATTAAAACGTTTACAAGTTACACACCACATGTACACACACATATTTACATATACATACATATATAATATTATATATATATTGACGTGTAGTAGTGCTGGCAAACCATATTCACCTTCACAAATAATCCGACTCATTCCATATTCCAATTCATGACTTTGTTTGACAGCTTCAACACAAAAGTGTGAACTACCTCGACACCACTGCAGCCATCATTGTTGTTACAAATGCATGTGAATTAAAGTAAAGACAATATAAATTAAAAACATTTTATTGAAACTATTTGATGAGATCATGACTAAAAAATTATTAAAAGCACAATACAACTACAGGTACAATCATTGCACTTGATGTGTATAATGTAATAATTTTTAATATCACATACACATAAAATGCAAAGCAACAATAGAAACAAAAATTAGGAAGAGGTTGAAAAAATGTCAGGTACATATAACAAAACAAACAGTTACTTTTATCACAATTCTTTGTTACAAAAATACAACACTACACATGTGATATCAAATGCAAGTTATGTTTACAACTCACAAAATTAGTGACTAAACAATTATGTGTATTTAACAACAAATGTTTATATTTAATGCCCATAAAATGTAAACCAATGAGAACAAATTACTTAGGACGATGTTTAGTTGAACAAATTTAATATGTACATATTAAATACAAATAACTATTATGATTTTTTTTAAACATCAATAGGATATAAAATTCAAAAATGTTGTAGTTTGTGCAATGCTTGGTATGTTTACAACTCGCAAAAAAAGTGACTAGACTAGACAGGGTCATCGCCATGTGACTGAGAATTACATGTACAATCGCTACATGCTACAGTTTACTCAGCTGTATGAAGAGTACCGGCTACAAACGGTGGATATTTTTGTATGAATAATCTTCGCATATTAATTTCAGTGTGGCTGAATTCTTCCCACATAAGTCAAGATGGTGTTTTCAATTTAACAGGTCTGCCAGGGAGTAAAGTTTAAAGCGCTTTGAGTAATCGCTTTGAGTAATCCCAAGGACTGGATACTACACCATATCAGAACTAAACTTACCCAAGTGTTGTTTAATTATCATGCAAAATGAAAATTAATGAAAATTTGTGAAAATATAAAACAGTGATAAAAAAGAATAATTTAGAAAAATGATACATGGCATGACAAATATATAACAGTCCTCGTGATACATAGAGAATTTAAACAAGCAAAATGCTGCTGTCAGTGTATCAACAGATTGTTGTTGAAAAATGTGAAAAGGCTTTCAATACCATTACTTCACAAACTTGTGCCTGGTGTATGTTGCAAGAACTCAGCTGGCTGCCACTGACTATCAGCAACACAAAGACAACGAAACCCTACCATTTGTAACAATTCTGGATAATTAATGTATTTTTCATGGACACTGCTAAAAGTTATAGTTGAATTGAATACAAATACCTTGTATTATTGACTTTTTATAAATGTGTCGTCACATATAAAATATCATACATGTCAAAGCCATCCTAATTGTCACTTTGTCTCCGGTATAGGTAGATGCAGATGTACAGCAAAATGTCAGGAAGCTGGTATGCAGTACCATCAAAGACAGCAAAAACATACAGTGATGTCATGGATATCTAAACCGATGCAGTTCACCGAAGAATGCTCGACACTGAACCTGTCTGACAGCATCGAAAGTTGTTATCACATCTGCAGACCCTGGCACCCACCATTCCATCACCAACTACAGAGCTAGTCAGGCGTCATCACATTCTTATGTCGAGCAACCTGCATTCTACATTGATTTCCAGTCAGTCAAGCTAACTGACTGACCTGGAAGCCCGTGTACACCCCATCAGCACTGGGGAATCTGTCACGGATTCAACACGACACAATTGGGATCACTCAGTGGACATTCATATGACAAACTGTTAATATGCAGCATGTTGCATGGCTGTAGAATCTTGTCCGAGATCCTGGACAAATACAACTGCCCAGTATGCCATATTAACTTGGAGAGCTAGTGGTACTAAGCACACTAGTTCAATTTCCTGTAAAAAAAAACATATATTTAGTAAACAAGAATAGGCATCATAGTAGTGTTGGGAGTAAATAAGTATGGAGTGTTCATTGTCATAATCAGTATATAATAATGTTTCATGTATGACCTGAAAAAAACCCAGCAAGAAATGTTCTACTACAGCTGCATCTATGCATGTTGATATCTTAGGAACAGTCGGTGTTTACCAGGGTTGTTCTGGGGAAGGGTGGCTTGATACAGCATGCAGACATTAGTGGAATATGCAATTTCTCAAAACGGGGAACAACGTTAACTATTTTTCTTTAATAGGTGTTCATTGTCATTACATGAATTTAAAATTGTTCAATTTCATTACAATGATGTCTGATCTTAGTCAATATTATAGACTGATTTTAATTCTGCTAAAGCATCAGTAAAGCGCATTTATATTTTTAGTTTTGTTTTCAGTATACAAATTCATGTCAGTATCTGCCATGTGTAACTACTATACATATTCATGTTTGACATTTTAAGTCTGAGGTTGAATGGTCAAGGTGAATGTTGGAAATGACAGAATGAGGTGTTATTGTGATGCTAACAATATATTTTCCTCGTCAAGTATTCAAAGGTTCATAATACGTATGTCTACCTTCTTTAAGAATGACTAATTTATTTTATAAACTTATTTCAGAGTCATCGCCATATGCTAAATACTGTTTAAAGGTGTATTAATATGTCTGTGTTGATACACTTGTGGGTATAATATACAAGTGCAGAAGTCAATCTAGTTTTCCATGCCCAAGATGTTATTATTAAAATGTGTATGAAAACAAATGTGGTATATTTAAATGTGCACATTAAAACATTTTGATAACTTATATGTGGTTGATTGTTATAAATTTGAAATTACATGGATTGATCAAATGTGGGCCTGCTGCAGACTATGTATCCTCCCTGTGTCTGCCTGGCCCGGGTGACCGCCACTAGCCCCTCCTCTGCCTCCTCTCATTCTCATTCAAGGGTTGCAGTGTGGTCTCTAGCAATATCATAATTCAAGTTACATATATTATTATGTATTCATATATTGCTGTGGTGAGAATATATACACATATATTGGTAAAGACATAAGAATAGCCGGCATATGTCAGTTGAAAGGTATCACAGGATACCAATTAATGCATTACATACACTATAGCCTGACATCAAGGACCACAATGGAGACAAGTGCGTACTTATAACTTATACGTGGTTGATTGTTATAAATTTGAAATTACCTGGATTGATCAAATGTGGGCCTGCCGCAGACTATGTATCATCCCTGTGTCTGCCTGGCCCGGGTGACCGCCTCTAGCCCCTCCTCTCATTCTCATTCATGGGTTGCAGTGTGGTCTCTAGCAATATCATAATTCAAGTTACATATATCATTATGTACTCATATATTGCTGTGGTGAGAATATATACATACATTGGTAAATACATAAGAATAGCTGGCATATGTTAGTTGAAAGGTATAATAATAATATATTTTTTTTTTATAGAGCGCAATTTCCAATAAATTGCTCATAGCGCTGTACAAGAAGCTAATATAATAAAACATTAAAATTTAGCAAAGGTATGTGCACAGTAGATATAAAATACAAATTTGATATAATAATTATAAAAACAGAACAATTTTATTTAATTACTAAAAATAGATAAATAAAAATATGTATATATAAAGCTGTTATTTAAACATTATTAAGATATATAAGATACTTTATGTATATATGGAATAAATAATATATATAATATTTACATATATGCAATCGTGGGTAGATAAATAAAATATAAGTTTAGGAGTAAAATGTTAAAGAAAGTAAAATGTCAACAGTATTCGGCTTTGAACATGTGTGTTTTCAGAGTCCGTTTGAACAGTGTTAGGTTTCCACTACATTTTATTTGAAACGGCAGCAGATTCCACAATCGTATCACAGGATACCAATTAATGCATTACATACACTATAGCCAGGCATCAAGGACCACAATGGAGACAAGTGTGTGCATTTTCTTGTCTAATCCTTATATATGGTGTACTCTAGATGTAAACGTGTAAGTACATGTAATGACAATGAACACCTAGTAAAGAAAAATAGTTAAAATTGTTCACCATTTAGAAAAATTGCATATTCCACTAATGTCTGCATGCTGTATCAAGCCACCCTTCCCCGGAACAACCCTGGTAAACACTGACTGTTCCTAAGATATCAACATGTATAGATGCAGCTGTAGTAGAACATTTCTTGCTGCCTTTTTTCTTGTGAAATGCTGCAGGTCATACATACATACATGTATGAAACAATATTATATACCGATTATGACAATGAACACATCATAATTATTTACTCCCAACACTACTATGATGTATGTTTTTGTTTACTGAATATATGCTTTTTTTTACAGGAGATTGAACTAGTGTGCTTAGTACCACTAGCTCTCCAAGTTAATATGGCATACTGGGCAGTTGTAATTGTCCAGGATCTCGGACAAGATTCTACAGCCATGCAACATGCTGCATAATAACAGTTTGTCATATGAATGTCCACTGAGTGATCCCAATTGTGTCGTGTTAAATCCGTGACAGATTCCCCAGTGCTGATGGGGTGTACACTGGCTTCCAGGTCAGTCAGTTAGCTTGACTGACTGGAAACCAATGTATACTGCAGGTTGCTCGACATAAGAATGTGGTGACGCTTGACTAGCTCTGCAGTTGGTGATGGAACGGTGGGTGCCAGGGTCTGCACATATGGCAACAACTTTCGATGCTGTCAGACAGGTTCAGTGTCGAGCATTCTTCGGTGAACTGCATCGGTTTAGATATCGATGACATCACTGTATGTTTTCGCTGTCTTTGATGGTACTGCATACCAGCTTCCTGAATTTTTGCTGTACATCTGCATCTACCTATACCGGAGACAAAGTGACAATTAGCATGGCTCTGACATGTATATTTTTATATGTGAAGACACATTTATTCAATTCAACTATAACTTTTAGCAGTGTCCATGAAAAAATACATTAATTATCCAGAATTGTTACAACGGTAGGGTTTCATTGTCTTTGTGTTGCTGATAGTCAGTGGCAGCAAGCTGAGTTCTTGCAACATACACCAGGCACAAGTTTATGATGAAGTAATAGTATTGAAAGCCTTTTCACATTTTTCAACAACAATCTGTTGATACACTGACAGCAGCATTTTACTTGTTTAAATTCTCTATGTATCACGAGGACTGTTATATGTTTTTCATGCCATGTATCATTTTTCTAAATTATTCTTTTTTTCACTGTTTTATATTTTCACAAATAATTTACATTAATTTTCATTTTGCATGATAATTAAACAACAACTGAGTAAGTTTAGTTCTGATATGGTGTAGTATCCAGTCCTCAGGATTACTCAAAGCACTTTAAACTTTACTCCCTGGCAGACCTGTTAAATCAAAAACACCATATTGACTTATGTGGAAGAATTCAGCCACACTGAAATTAATATGCAAAGATTATTCATACAAAAATATCCACCGTCTGTAGCCGGTACTCTTCATACAGCTGAGTAAACTGGAGAAATGTAGCGATTGTACATGTAATTCTCAGTCACATGGCGATGACCCTGTCTAGTCTAGTCACTATTTTTTGCGAGTTGTAAACAAACCAAGCATTGCACAAACTACAACAGTTTTGAATTTTATATCCTATTGATGTTTAAAAAAAAAAAAAAATCATAATATAGTTATTTTTATTTGATATGTACTTAATAAATTTGTTCAACTAAACATCTTCCTAAGTAATTTGTTCTCATTGGTTTACATTTTATGGGCATTAAATATTAATTTTTTTTGTTAAATACACATAATTGTTTAGTCACTAATTTTGTGAGTTGTAAACATACAACTAGCATTTGATATCACATGTACTAGTGTTGTTTTTTTTGTAACAAAGAATTGTGATAAAAGTAACTGTTTGTTTTGTTATATGTACCTGACATTTTTTCAACCTCTTCCTAATTTTTGTTGCTTTGCATTTTATGTGTATGTAATATTAATTTTTTTTACATTATACACATCAAGTGCAATGATTGTACCTGTAGTTGTATTGTGCTTTTTATAATTTTGTAGTCATGATCTCATCAAATAGTTTCAATAAAATGTTTTTAATTTACATTGTCTTTACTTTAATTCACATGCATTTCTAACAATATGCAATTTAACGAGGACACCCATTACTGCAAAATCCTAATGCAGACAACCAAAACTATCACATACAGTGGTGGATCTAGAAATCGAGTCTGGGGGGCACAAAAACCACTACCGGTGGCCGAACCAAATGGTGTAGTCTAAATTTTGTCGCTACCGAGCCGCTATAACTTCAGCCGCTCGGCTGGAGTGGTGATATTGGAAGATGGGGGGGGGGGTGCTGTTGAAACATTTTCAAAGATAGTGTAACTGTACCCAAATAAGATTGGTCAGAATAAAACATAATTGTAAAAATAACCAAACACATGTTTGCATATCTTCCAAATGTTAGGCTATGATTTATGTCTATATATCACGTTTGCATACCAGCAGCAATTAATACTTACGTTTACTTACTGTCCTGAGCTGCATCCAGCCTCAGGAAGTGACTGGACACCTGATAGTGAGCTGCCTTTGCTACGACCACTGATGCTCAATAGAGCCACCACAGATCTTGTCATAATATTATGCGATGGCTGCAGTGGTGTCGAGGTAGTTCGCACCTTTGTGTTGAAGCTGTTAAACAAAGTCATGAAATGGAATGAGTCAGATTATTTGTGAAGGTGAACATGGTTTGACAGCACTACTACACATAAATATATACAATATTAAATAATATTATATATGTGTGTGTGTGTACATGTGGTGTGTAACTTGTAAACGTTTTAATTTTATTAATAGGTAAAAATATTTTGCACAATAATTTGCCCAATGGTTATTTGCCCAGCACTCAAGTGTGAAAAGGTCATTTGCCCAGTTGTGAAAAAAATTGTTATTATTGTATATATTGTAAAATTGTAGTATATAACAAACAAATATACAATTTACAATTGTCATAGCCAACAAGGTGAAACAATTTGGATTGTGCACCATCCAATTGCCAGCATAATCAACTACCTGTAAGTGCAGGTAGAACATAGGTGGGCTGGAAAGAAGGTCACAGGAAATAAAGTCGCAAAGTAATTTTATTCAAAAAATATAACAAATTTTTCACTGATAGTACTAGTGACATTATATCATATGTCTTATTAAGAGTCTCCACAACCTTACGTATTATTAAAATAATTCCACACGTATATTTAAACAGGTCAAATTAAGTTATTTTAATTTCTGAACACACACACACACACTAAAATATACATTCAAAGATACAAATCAGTAACTGAACATAAGTATATTGTGCTGTGCAAGCCAGCAGGTGATTACAGAGGTAAAATGTCATGTGACGTAACATTAACATTGAAGCAGTTGCAGCCTTTAGCAGATCTGTGCGCCAGCATAAGCATAATTATTATGAAATGACAATCACTGAGGCTTGGCTATATTGTCACGTATATTTACGTGCATTGTACAGTGTATATACACATTTGTGTTTGCAATACAAATATTCCAAATGAAATAAAAAGAAAATTAAGTTGAAAAAATGAACTGCAAATGAAATGTGCTATGTAGCTGACAGTTTGATAACCACCCTATCATACAAAGATAATTGTACACACATTAGACTGGTCAAACCAGAACATAACAGTACATTAATACCATTACTTAAACTGACATTGGTTGTAATGGTTCAGAGCTGCACCCAGGCTCGGGAAGAGACTGAATACCTGACAGTTAGCTGTTTTTACTGCGACCACTGATACTCGATAGAGCCAATGCAGCGGTTGTTGTCTGTGGTGGCTGGATTGGTGTGGACGTCATTTGCATATATTTGTGGTGAAACTGAAGTGAAGGCATAAGTGGAATGGCCAAAATTGGTTAAATTTGAATTTTTTTAGTAGTACTACTACCCCTCAAAATGGACAGCGAAGTATAACACATCAAAATAATATCCAGGCTATTTAAATAACTTTCAGAAATAATAAAATAAATTTTCCTCCTATGTTCATGCACCCGGTGTACTTGTTTTCTTGCTCCCTATCAAACTAAGGTTAGCACAGAGGTCTGGAAGATCTCTATCAGTGTGTATACATATTCCACACTTTTCAGAGATGTAACATACTTTTCTTTATATACATACTTCTATACATACTACATGCAGTTTTGGGCGTTTACCCCCTGGTAACAAATGTAGGCTATTACGGTCACAATATACATATAAATGTTTAGCATTCTCTACAGAAATAATAAATTATTACTACTCTTTAAATTTACATAATACAAGATTATTAAATTTATATTTGGTTACAATCAGCATTCAATGTATTACATCACACATGGAAAAACAGTAAATAAGTGTTATTTTTAAAGTGCACAGTACAAGCAGCCAGTGACTCAAGTCAAGACATCCAAAAAAGCAAGTACTTATAGTTACTAGTTAGATCCAGGCAATTATTTTATTAGTCTCAAATATCCAGCCAGTGTCAGTCAGTGATTGAGGGTAAAGTGTGAATGTCGATGGAGCAGATTTTTAAGTTCATGTACCATTCGGTGTGTGCTTCGCATGAGACTGATACTTCGCACATAGTTAACTATTGGTATAATATAACATGTCCATCAATATAAAGTCATAATATCTACAATAATGTATATTCACGTGCGATGGAACGTCGCGGAACATCGATCGAAGATGACATTAAGATGGCGGACGATGTTTTGGCTGTTCCATCTATTGAACACACAGTCGTGTGTGTGGTGTGCTTGCTGATAAATTCAATATTACTAACCTGTCCAGAAGAACTTGGCGAATGCTGCATCACTTTTCACGCCAGCCGTTTCTTTCGTTCGGTTTCACAAATCCATAACCTTTCCAATATACACCTTTGTACGCAGATACTCTCTTTGTCTTTCCGCTCTCACCCTCTTTTTAGTCGAGTCGGTCGGGCGTCCCTTCATCGCAGATAAAATTATCGAGCCATCACTTGTATGAAAAATGGATGGCGACTCGTAAATACACAATGTTGACTGAATCCAGGCACCGAAAGGTGGGGTCAAAGGCCGATGTCGCCGCATATTCCCGTTCACGTGACTATTACACGAGAAGTCTATCTCAGACCACGTCCAAGTTCAGATATGTGTCTTGATATTCCGTTAGGACTAACCGAAAATCTTTTTATTGTTTGTCTGTTAATTTCACTAAAACGAAGTAAAGCATACGTACAAATGAACCAGTATATCAATAATGAATACTTGATACGTTTACGTTTCGTGAAATTAGTCTGACACGTGAGGAGCACAAAAATCGAAATGATTGAGCGCCTTTAAAGTCAGCCTCGAGTCGAGTGTAGACATTCTCAAGTTGCAATTCTCGTTGAATTAATACACGGCTACGCGTTCTTGTTGCTAACTGCGATAGTGTAATACGTACCTTCGTACAACTACTTTGGAATTATAATCTTCATCTTGATACGCTAAAGCACATGTGTGTTGTTATTGTTTTCGAATGCATGGGATGACGATCTCGCGTAAAGCACCTGACCGAAGTGGCGCAGTAGGCAGACAGCGCAATTGGCTTTCGCCAGCGATACCCGCTGTAACGACAACTCTTTTTTTGACGATTAAAAAACAAGTACGCATTTTTTTAAATTAAACCGACTGTGCGCACTAATTAAACTATTCACACATTACATATCTGGACATAAAAGAACCGGATTGGCGATGGGCAAACGAAGTGATTGAGCACTTTTAAACAGTATTACATATGTTTTTTGTTAATAGGGCAAGTAATCTTCTTCTTCTTCCAGTAATCCACTACCGTCATTACTGACGACTTCGTGGATGGTGTGGTGAATTTTGCGTGCGCCAGGTGTGCATGTGTGCATGTGTGCAGTGCTAGTTGTAAATGTTTATAAAATCATGTGCAAGTGCAAGTTAAAAACAAACAGGGGTCACTCTTAGGTAAACTTTGTTTGCGGCAGTGTCGGCAAGGCACTGCTTGAAAGCATCTAGGGAGGGAGATTGAACTGATTGAGCAGTTAGGTTTATCCAGGGTACTATTTATAAAATAGTGACACGTACATCGTGGCTTCGGTGACAGAACTAACTTCTTTATTCTCGTAACTACAGGAGAGTTCCAACATGTTTAAATCACTATAAACTATACGACAGGTGGCAGAATCAGACGGTGTTATGTTCATTACATCTCCCCAAACTTTATACAATTATGTTTTGCAAATAAACAAATATCGCCTGGTATGTTGAAACTATACTCAGTACAGTGTTGAAACTACATCACCGTTTACAGAAACTAGGCAGGTTTACACTAAAACCTTCTGTTGTGTACTTGTATGCCAGTGAATATCATGTAGAACATTTGCATAATATTAGAAACATTTAATTTGCAGAACAACTAAGATACATGTGGTCACTTCCACAAAACAAGATGGCAGACACGCTAAAGCAATTGGTCAGTCTGGTCAATTGTCTCTAGAGGGTGGTCCAACAATAACACACAGTTCATATAGCATATGAGAAACATGTCTGGTCAATTGTCACTAGAGGGTGGTCCCATAATAACATACAGTTCACATAGCATATGAGAAACATGACAGTCCTCCCTTCCAGATTGTTCGTTGCTCATTCCTCAATGAGCCTCTTCGGCGGAATACCAAAATTACCGCGAGTCGAACGACGAGGTATTACGGGCTGATCAACAGGGACAGGCGGTTCATCGTTCATGGCTTCGTCAGGCAGGTGTTCGTCAATTTCGGGAACGGGCAAGTCGGGAACACCGTTGTCGTATTGCTGCTGATCCGTCTTTGTAGGACCTTCAGTCGCGAGTGCAGCAGAACGCTTCAGATTGCGTCGGCGGTTCATTGTTGGAACGGAACGCGACTTCAGCTGATCTTCGTGTCGGCGGCAATGTCCATCAGGTCCTTGGACAATGAACATTTTCTTTCCGATCTGACCAGTCACTTTTCCAGCCACCCATTTTGGACGATTTTTTGTGAAATCTCTGTAATGGACATATGCACTGATTGAGAATTTCGGCTTGGCTGGCAATGTTGATTTCTTCTGTGTTTTCACTTTGTGCACAGGTGGTTGTAGAACGGAGAGAGAAGACCGCAGCTGGTGTCCGAGCATCAGTTCAGCTGGAGTACGACCAGTCGTGCAATTTGGAGTGACACGGTATTGCTGGAGGAATTCTCGCAAAGCCAGATGTTTCGACTTCCTCTCCCCTCTGACAGCTCGTTTCATGGCCTGTTTGAAAATGCCAACAAGTCGTTCAGCTTCACCGTTCGATGGTGGGTGAAATGGCGCAGAAGTCAGATATGCGATCGAGTGTGCATTGCACCAGTCAGCGAACGTCTTTGAGGCGAACTGCGGGCCATTGTCGGATACAATTGTCTCAGGCAGGCCCCAGATAGCAAACAAGTCATCGAGTGCGGACGTAGTAGTCTCAGATGTCGGATACTTGTTTAATTTAAGAACGTGCGGCCATTTCGAGTGGGCATCCATCACGACCAACCACATGTCATCTAGGAACGGACCGGCAAAATCAATATGAATGCGCTGCCATGGGCGGTCCGGAACGGGCCATGCAGACAGATTTTCAGGTTGATTTGGGCCTGTTTCGGCACAAGCTGTGCAGTCCTTGCAGTGGGCGGCGATGTCGACCTCGATATTAGGCCACCACACATGCATGCGTGCGAGCGACTTCATGCGCACTATTCCAATGTGCGTCAAGTGCAGCATGTTGAGGACCCTAGCACGAAGTGCATTCGGAATGATGACTCGGGAGTCGCGTAGAAGGACGCCACCCTTCGATGTGATCTCCGTCTGGGCGTTCAGGTAAGTACGAAGTTTGTCCTTATCCTGATTATGCGGCCACATGGATGGCCACCCATTTGCAACGAAGTCTAGCACCTTTGTCAGAATCGGGTCCTTTCTGGTGTAGTCGGCGACGGTTTTCGCAGAGAGCGGCAAATTTAGAATGACCTGCATGTCGAGCAAGTTCACTTCATTGTCGATTTTGGCTATGCTCTCCTCTTTGTCGAAACTCGGATCGGGACCAGTGGGCAGGCGAGACAGAGCATCTGCGTTGGCGTGATCAGCAGACTGTCTGTAGACGATGTGGTAATCGTAGCCCATCATTACCAGTGCCCATCGCTGCAGTCGCTGTAGCGTCATCACTGGTAGACTCTTCTCTGGACTGAAGATGGTCAGCAGAGGTTTGTGATCTGTGGTGAGCTGGAAGTGGCGACCACTCAGGTACTGATGGAATTTCCTCACACCGAAAATGATTGACAGTAGGAGCTGGGTCAGGTTCGACTGGCCTGTATTGCTCAACGGCTCAATGTCAGTGCTGACTCTGCGAAAATGACTTGTGTTTCGCGCCTTGACCTTCTGGCCTCTTTGTGCTGTTACCATTGTACCTTTCCTGTCTATGACCTCGAAAGGCTCATGTTGGAATTTGGGCACTAGTTTTCCTTGTTGTGCCACATTCATCAACAACACTTTATCTTCGATACCAATGTCAGACTTGGTTATCTTTCGTTGTGCTTCCGCATATTCCTTCATCTTGTTCTTTGCCGCCCAATCCTTTTGACGGAGTATTTCATCCATTTCCTCAGCATGGACCTGGGGTAGCTTCATGTTCAACGGTACACCATTCAAAACCGTTGCTGGTGGTAATCCTGTCGAGGTATGCGGGGTTGCCCTGTAGTTTCTAAGAAACCGGTACAACTCTCGTTTCCAGGGTTTACCATCTACCTGTGCACATTTGCAGACTTTGCCTATGGTTCTCATGAACCTCTCGGCTACACCATTCGCCTCTGGCCAATATGGTGTTACTCTTTGGTGGAGAAAACCTAGGTTGACAGCAAACCTCTTAAACTCTTCACTTTGGAACGGAGTTCCATTGTCTGTTTTCAGGTTGTCGGGAGTACCTCTTGACGAGAATATCTTCTCGAAGACTGGAATAACTGTCTGAGCCGACAGGGATTTTATCACTTCGACTTCAGGGAATCTGGAGTACTCTTCCATGACAACAAGGAGGTAGTCACCTGTAGGTAATGGTCCATAAAAATCTGCGGATAGATGAGACCATTTCCTTGACGGAAGATCAGACATGACCAATGGTTCCCTTGGCTTTGGATCATAAGCCGCTTTGCACGCTACACATTCATCAAGTAGCTTAGCTACCATAGCGTCAATTCTGGGAAACCAGACTTTCTCTCTGAGGAGAGCCTTGGTCTTGTTTATCCCTTGATGCCCTTCGTGGGCCAGATGGATTACCCTGTGCTGTAGACTCGCTGGAACCGCAATACGGGTTCCTCTCAACACTAATCCATCTCGTGTTACAGTGAGTTCATTTCCAACTCTGATGTACGATTGCATCGCTTCAAAGTCCACACCTGGATCTTGTCCATACTTTGTTTCAAGCATGTACCATTTTCCAGTTAACAGAAGATCTTTCACAGCACTGAGAGTTGGGTCTGCCAACGTTGCTTCTAAGACTTCTGTACTACTCATTGCTTTTGGGATACTTTCCTCTGTGACGAAGTTCACATACTCTTCTGCCACAAGTTCTTCTCGAGAACTTCTGTCTGACACTTGCGGATGGCGAGATAAGTAATCCGACGGATTATCTTTACCCTGACGGTACTCGATAACTGGCTGGTATGGCAGCAGCCTCATAGCCCATCTTTCTAGTCTCAGGGGCAGCTTGGCGCCGAGATTTCCATACAACGTTACTAACGGCTTGTGGTCAGTTACCACTTTCACTGGCGCCCCGTAGACATACACATGAAAGTATTCGCAGGCCCAGACCACTGCCAGCGCTTCTCTTTCTAGTTGACTCTTGTACCGCTGCTCAACTGGTGTTAGGGCTCTGCTCCCGTATGCAACTACTTGGGGCTTCTTGTCTTGGTATTGTACTAGCATCGCACCTAGCCCTACAGGGGATGCATCTACAATGATTTCTGTCTCCTTCTTCATGTCGAAGTAGGCAACGATTGGATACGTACCAAGGACACCCTTCAGCATCTCAAACGAGGACTGTTGTTCAAGCTCCCACTTGAACTCTTGTTTCTTGCATGTGAGCTTCCGCAGTGGTGCTGTTACTGTCGAGTAATTGGGAATAAACCTTGCGAGGTAGTTTGTCATTCCCAACAAACTCTGCACTTCTCCCACATCGACAGGCGGCTCCATTTCTAGGAGTGCTTCTACTTTCTTCGGATCTGGTTCGATTCCGTTCTTTGAGAACATCATACCGTAGAATTCCATCTTTGGCTTTCGAAACTCACACTTGGCAAGATTTGCTGTAAGTCCATTCTCATCGAGCCTCTTCAGGACCTGATCCAAACTCTTGTCATGTTCGGCATACGCTTCCTCGTCGGTTTTGCCCTTACCGAACACAAATATGTCGTCGGACATATTGAAAGAACCGTCAATTCCTTCAATGACATTTTCAACAACATTCTGAAACACTTCGCTCGCACTCGAAATACCAAAATTAAGGCGTTTGTATCGCCACAAACCATCATGAGTGGAGAATGTGGTGATATAGCGAGACTCCTCTGCAAGCATCAACTGATGATAGCCTGATCTTAGATCAATCTTGCTGAACACACGCGCATTGTTCAGTTTTTGAACAATGTCATCAACTGTAGGCGACGGGTGTCGCTCTCTCATGATTGTTTTGTTCGCCTGTCGCATATCGACACAGATACGAACCTCACCGGGCCTTTTGGGTTTCGGTACCACCACTATTGGGGACACCCAGGGAGTTGGACCCTCTACCCTTTCGATCACATCATTCCTTTTCAACTCAAACAGTTCCTTTGTAACCTTTTGACGTTTATGAAAAGGGATTCTTCTGTGGCGCTGAGCAACAGGGGGGATAGCTTAATTGATGTGAAGCTTTATCTCAGAGTTCTTTAACCTACCAATACCCTCAAATACCTTCGGGTATTTCTTCACTTCTGGGCACTACACTGAGCAAACATCCACAGTTTCCTTTCACTACATAGAAAACATCACTAGCAGTTTTCTTACCACACACAATAGTACTATGAAACTTTCCAATGGTTACTATACGTGTACCACCATATGTATTCAGTTTGTCATGACATGTTTCAAGACGAACACTCTTGAATTTGTTCTGAAACGTACTCTCATCAATTAGACTACACGATGCACCACTATCAGCTGTCATCATCACTGAACACTTTTCAAACTCGATTTTGAACTTCGGCGGTTTGGCTACAAAAGTGCTATTGTAAACACCATGTATAGTACTTTCACAAACATCATCCTCAGTGTTTCCGGAAACATCATTTATACTATTTTCACAACCATCACTCTCCGTGCTTTCATCAGTTACAGTCCCTACTGTAAATACGTAATCCTCAACCTCATCACTAACTGCACGAACTGATTTCCTCACAAACTGTTTGTTTGTGGTATTTTTCTGACCTTTCTTAGGACAAAAATTAGCAAAATGGTTTCGTCCATAACACACAAAACACTGTTTACCAAATGCCGGGCAAGTTTCCTTGCCTCCTACATGCGGAAAACCTTTCCCACAGTATCTACATTTTGTTACACTATGTTGTGGTTTTCTACGTTTCGACTGTCCGAACGTGCGACCGATTGTCTTGGCATCTTGTTGGATGCCTGTCAAGTCCTTTTCAATGTCCAAACTTTGGGCTTGCGCTAGCTCGTTATTTCGACCCGCTTCGATTATGTCGCCTAGCGTCAACGCATCGTTTGTCAGTCCTTGTTTACGCAGTTTTGAGTCTGTGGTTGTCTGTATCACGTGTGATTTAATTTCACCGTTAATGTCGTTGAACTCGCAACTGGCCGCTGCCTTGCGGAGACGAGTATGGTAAGCGTCAATTTTTTCGCCACTCTCTTGACGCATGCGTCTAAACACGACTCGTTCATACTCACGATTAACCTTCGGCTTGAAGTATGTTGTTAGCGCTGTTTTTGGCCTGTTCATAAGTTGTCCCTCTGTTCGGCAGGTTGACAAAAATATCGAATATTGTACTGCCATCTGCATGCAACAACAGTGTTCTCTTCTGTCCTTCGTCATTTACTGCGATGGCGGACAGATAGTTCTCGAATCTGAGTAGCCACTTATCCCATTTGGGACCTAACGAGGCGTTACTATCGGAAAGTTCGCTTTCAAAAGGCTGTATGCACGGCACATTTAATGACGTTGCCATGACTGCATCCTGCACAAATCTACTCCATGCAGATACAGTCTACTGAATCACGACTGCTGGCTTGTTTACTAGGTTTACACAGTAAACAACCGACTTGATACGAATGTCACATGTTCGCAGTATGCGTGGTCCCCGCTCATTTTTGCACACGGCACTGTCTGTGGTATGGTTCTCGTGGCTGACAACACGGCCAACTGATTAAAATTGAACAACACGTTCATAACGGACTTAACACTAACCGTTTCTTCATATGCGCATTTTACACACGTCTCTGTGCTCTGTGGTAGACGACACTACTCACACACTTGTCTTTTGGTTCTGTTTCGAGCATCTCTCGTCGCCAAATATAAAATAGTGACACGTACATCGTGGCTTCGGTGAGAGAACTAACTTCTTTATTCTCGTAACTACAGGAGAGTTCCAACATGTTTAAATCACTATAAACTATACGACAGGTGGCAGAATCAGACGGTGTTATGTTCATTACACTATTGTGGCTATAAAAAAGGAATGTTGGAAAGCCTGTGTTCGGGAACGTTGAACCATTAATTGGAATGGATGCCCTCTGCGCCCCTCAGCTAAGAGTTCTGTTGCGCAGTGGGTACGGGCTGGCTTTGTGTAAAGGCTGGCATGGATGTCGACTAGGCCGTTTTGAATTTTGTACATCATGTTAAGCCTCGCAAGACATCTGCGCTGTTCTAGGGACTGCCATTGTAATTGGTGGAGCATGGAGGTTGGGCTGCTGCGGCGCCGCCAGTCACCATAGACGTATCTGGCAGCACGCCTCTGTACCATCTCTAGTTTGTCGCTGTTTCGCTTGGTGGCAGGGTCCCAAACGGCAGAAGCGTACTCTATTGTTGGTCTGACGTATGTCTGATAACAGTATGATTTAACTGGTCTAGGGCAGTTGCTGGTGTTTCGGTTAAGGAAGGCAAGGGTGCTATTGGCTTTCTTAGTGATGGCGTCCACATGGTGGTTCCAGGACAGTTTGCTATTGATGTTAACGCCTAGGTACTTTGCCGTGTTTTGTAGGTGTTTTCCTGTAGACGCTGCCACTTGCCTAGCTTTCTGCTGTTTTGATTTGGGGATGTGGTCTATGGCTAAGGCTAATTTGTTGTCATGAATGAAGTATTCTGAGAGGATAGGTTTAGTTTTGTTGGTGATTCTTAGGATTTCACATTTGTCTGGGTGGAAGCTCATGAGTCAGGTCTTCTCCCATTCCTGGAGCCTATTGGGGTCCTCCTGCAGGCGCACTGAGTCTTCCACGCTGCTGATTCTGCGATACAGTAGGCTGTCATCTGCATACAGTTTGATGTCACGCAGTTTGGTATGTCGTTGATGTAAATTAGAAACAGCAGCGGTCCTAACACAGTGCCCCGCGGAACGCCTGATAGCACGGGGGTCTCTTTGGAAGAGCTTCCATTCACTAGTACTCTCTGTGACCGGTTATGTAAGAATGATTCGATCCATTCTAGGATGTTGCTCCGGACCCCGTAGTATTTTAGTTTTAGTATGTGTCTGCAATGAGGCACTTTGTCGAACGCCTTGCTGAAATCAAGGAGTATACAATCCTTTTGGCCTCCCTCATCGAGTGTGTGTGCTAGATCGTGTAGGGTTCCTAAAAGCTGTGTCTCTGTGGATCGCTTCTTCCTGAAGCCATGCTGGGCATCTGTGAGGATGTTGTGGTTATCAAAATGTGTCATGATGTGGGAGCGGACTATGTGTTCAAGGAGTTTGCATAAGACAGAGGTTAGGGAGATGGGGCGGTAATTTTCAGTTTTCCCTCTGTCGCCTTTTTTGAATGCTGGTATTACGTTTGCTTTTAGCCAATCAGATGGGGTGTGTTGTTGAATGGAGGCCTGGAATAGGAGGGTTATTGCGGGGGATAGCTCATCGGCAGTTTCTTTCAACACTCTGGTGGGGAGCTCATAAGTACTACACTTCTTATTGCCCTTTTTCAACAACTGTATATACCTATAATTTAATAGTTTGCTACATTATGCCTGTTGTTGTTAACATAAAGTTTTATTCATTCATTAATTCATTCATCAGTACCACTGTGAGCGTAAATAACGTGCAATGTTAACGGGCGGCTAGAATCATTATGCCGCCACTATTGTTTCGAATACTTCTTATATGTGTAGACTGTTAATTAAACATTTAATTTCATTTGATATACTGTATATACTACGAGTAAAATTTAGACACATTCGAGGCAGGGACTAGATATGATAAAATTACGGTAAAATTACCCAACAATATTGTTGATTAATATTTCCAACAGATGGCGAAACTGACTAGAAACTTGTATTTTTTAACAGATGGCACCAAACTGGGGGGCATCGTTAAAAATGCCTAGTTAGACAGAAGTGGGTCACTGGTGGCAACGTTGTCCGTTCTCGGTGAGCCTTCTGTCTCTTCATAGGCCTACGGTGTGCAAACCGTCAACCGTGGTAAAGCTCATAAGTTTTTACGGAGCGAACGACCTTCTGCAGTTTATGGATACAAGGATGGATAGCGAGTAGCGGACGGGTGTAGCCTCAAGTATTCACAATGAACGTTTCGACGCGTATGTATATTATTATTGTTACTACAAAACAAGTATCTCATCTCAAAATGTTTTCTACGACTGTACGTTGAGTAAATATGAGACGGAAAATTTATCCAAGTTCATATATGTGAATCTTGTAGTTGACCTTCTCTCCATGGCTAAATGTCGCTGTGTATAGCCAACATAATGACATTTAGTCATGTCCTACCAGTGTGCGACATAAGGCTGAAATGTCAAGCGTCAATTTATGGTCAATACATTAACCGGGCCCGGCCGTAACATCAAAACGTTGCGGGTCCGACAGATATGAAGCCCTAACATTCCCACCGATCATGCCGTATATGTACGCGTTATGTGTGTGTGTGTGTGTGTGTGCGTGCGTGCGCGTGTGTGTGTGTGCGTGTGTGTGTGTGTGCATGCGCGCGCGTGCGTGCTTTTATAATGGGCCCATGCGATCGTGCCCCCCTAAAGCGTTTGAAACGTATCCCCGTTCATGTTCAATAACAGGAAGTCGGCGGGGAAAGACTTTCGACAGCTCCCCCACCCCCACCCCCCGTCTTCCGATGTCACAAGTCGAGCCGAGACAGTGGAAGGTAAAGTTATGGCGGCGCGATAGTTAAACTTTTTCGACAACATTTCGATCGGCCGCCAGTGGAAGTTTTGTGCCCCGCCTAGACCCGCTTTCTGGATCCGCCCCTGCATACACTACACCGACTGGCACCAATTGTGCTACTCTCGATGCCGTTGTAACGTCATAATCACGTAAACTTGAAGACGTTGATTATAACGTCACGCCGACTTCGCGTGTACCCCTAGTCGGTGTCAGTCGGTGTAGCGTATACACGGCAGTCCGGGTGAGTCTAGTCTGGTCGCGTCGTACGAAAAGTGCCAGTGTACCCCGGCCTTTGAGGGTTCATGCATGACGTTAGGCAGACATAAATTGCGAATTGTCTGCGATTGTGCGGAACCACCGAACAGTTCGGAACGTTTTACCTTGCGTTTACGCGAAAAACTTTCAAAATTACGCCATATCAAACATCATTTATGAGTACTCCTGGAAACCGTTTTCTGCGTACGAGATTTTTGCTAGTGTGATAAAACTGTAAATTATTTTGTGTTCACTGTTAGTATTTGGTGAATATTTCTGCCTTTAAAAAATCACCATGAAGACAGCAGAAGAACTATTGGAGATGCTGAACTGTAAGGTCGTCGGGGTTGTTGTCGTAGCAACGGGAGCAGTCCTCTGGTGGTTCAGACCTGGACAGAATAGGTACAACCTGCCCTACTGAACATTGCCTCTTGTCGGCGACTTCTTCAGTAAGCCGGGTCTTTTCAGGGTCTCATAAACAAACCTGTTTTAATTTCTTGGCGCAATCAGACTGTTTTAACGTCTAACCATATTAATTGTACATTTGCACCTTTGACTTTGTTTATATCTAACATGTACTATTTGCATTTCCGTGAAGTAAAATTTGGAAAAAAGAATAACCTGTTAGGAAGTTAGGATGTTTTGATTCAATGTCTCACACGCACACACACACACACACACACACACACACACACACACACACACACACACACACACACACACACACACACACACACACACACACACACACACACACACACACACACACACACACACACTCACACACACACACACACCACACGCACATACACACACACACACACACACACACACACACACACACACACAATACATAATGACAACTGAACATGGTTTAGTAACAGCGCTTGTTTATGAATTTATTGCAGAGTTGATACAGATGAAGAAATATTCATATGGGACATTCTATGATTTGTCAAAGACAAAGGAATACAACGAACTGTTCATGATTTATCTGGGTAAGGCTATTACACGCAGACAAAGGACATTTTGTATTCACACTTTTGAAATTTAATGTCCTTATTGCTAACAGAAGACGTCATGATTACTGGTACATTATGGGACACAGATTACGT
This sequence comes from Escarpia spicata, assembly GCA_963995525.1. Taxonomy (NCBI): domain Eukaryota; kingdom Metazoa; phylum Annelida; class Polychaeta; order Sabellida; family Siboglinidae; genus Escarpia; species Escarpia spicata. The sequence goes on from OZ023210.1 coordinate 35,499,396, forward strand.
GTGTTGTACTGATATATTTTTTTGCAGGACCTAAGCCTGTTCTTATGCTGAACCACATTGACGTTGCGTTGGAAGCATTGGTCACCAAGCTGAATGATTTCGCTGGCCAAAAACCGATACAGGTAGACCATTTCTATGTTTTAAATGTGTTTTGTTGAGTTAAAATAGTAATTTTTTAAATTTCTATTATTCTCTTGTCTGCATTTCAATTGGCCGATGCATACTTGCATTGATCGGTTGTGTGGACGAAATAGCTACATTCTTTATAAATAAATTAAAAAAAATTGTTTTCTTTATTTAAAAACTATTTCTTTTTTAGTTTCAAATTTGGTTAAGCATGGTCACATGACAGTGTTACATGATAGAATGTCTTGTTTCTCAGGTATGATGATGTCAATGGAAGGCAAGGACAGTAGTAATGTAGGTGGTGTAGCGCGGAGCAAGAGCAAAAGTACCCGGATGTAGGTCAAGGTCAAGGTCCCGAATGTAGGTCAATATCAAAGGTCAATGTCAAGTACCCGGATGTAGGTCACGTGGCGCCGGTGGCGCCACCCGGCGGATATGTCGTGGACTAGAATAGCGCCACATATCGGAAGTTTCCGGAACTGATTGACCAGAAGCGCCACCTAGCGGAACTACAAGTCGTGAACTACAAGTGGTGCCATCTGACGGATAAGTTGTGAACTAAATGTAGAAGTACTGCCCAAATTCGTGTCTCTTGCACGCTTGCGTGCAATAGAGCCCCGTGACGGATACTTCATGAACCACAAACGGCATCCCTAGTGGACAAGTGAGCGAACCACATATGAGTACTGCAAATATTCGTGTCTCTTGTTTTTGTCTCGTCCATAAACTCCTGGTGGATATATCATCATCAACTGAAAGCACCCCTGTTAAATAAGTGGTGAACTATATAACTACTCTGCAGTCCGTGTGCAGTCTACGCTTGTGTACATTCTACTCAGCAGTCCGTACTCTTGAATTGTCTACAATCCGAGATCTTTCGGCACGCCCACGTGACTTTTCGGCACATTTTCTAACTATATAAGCCTTGGTGTTTTACCAATCGGACCATCATTCGTATCACGACGACAGCACGGCTAACATCATCAACATGTTGAAGACACCGAACTACTACCGACCTCGCAATGCGGCAGACTCGAGCGACGAGGACGAGCCGACGAGCCGATCCAGCATGCCGGTGATCAACCGTCCTTCCGAGCCGTCGGAACCAGACGTCGTGGACATCTCAGCTCTAGAAACATCGGTAAGCGCCGACACCGTTATCGAGATTAGAGGTCTCCTCATCGACAGAGTACGCCAGCACACTCCCTTCTACATCGGGTGCAGGTACTGCAAGAAGCGTATGATTACCGACGAAAGGGGACATTTGCAATGCAAACGACACGGTTACGTTCCCTCTGACGTGCATTTCGCGGTGCGCATGTGTTTTGTCGAGACAGCGACAGGTCGATCTATATGGCTGACTTTATTCGACAAGTGTATGGCTCTTCTCCTAGACGTGAATGCCGAGACGTTTGCTGTTATGGACGAAACGATGCAGACTTGCAAACTGAACTCGTTGACGAAAACTTGTGTGTCTCTTACCATAAAGAAAACTCGACGCTATACTTACACAAACTTCAACGTCAATCACGTGGAGGTGATACACTAGGCTCCGTATCCTGTTTCAGCCTCCGTCTGGTGTCATCCCTGTCGATGTGACAACTGCCGCCGACACGACCGGTGTGACAACTTCCGCTCCTGACGAGGCGACAATTTCTACTCACGCAACCAATGTGACAACTGCCGCTCCTGTCGCCACTGGTCCGAACTTTACGCTTGAGTTTCCGGCGACGGAAATGAAGAAGACAATTGCACGTCACATAGCATGTGCCATCGTCGAACTCTCGAGACGACAGTGTCTCGCTTGCGAGATAGACGATCCTAGTCAATTTCATCACGATTGTATGTTACCTGATGACATTCTAATTTATATGCACTTTGACGAGGCTGTGGAGGCCATTAATTCAACTGTAGTGATGAAAGACTGGTTGTGTGTTTTGTTAGACGCAGGTTTGAAGCTATCCGACCTGACGTCCGATCACTTGTGTACTATCGGGAGTTGGTTGCAAGAACCGTTTTCAGAGGAGTGGCAAAACAAATTAAAGCAAATTGTTCTGGCAGTAATGGAGGATGACCTGTAAAGAACTTTCTTTTGTCTTGTTCACGATTAAACTTTGCAAGACTCTGTATCAATGTATAGTCTCTGGTTCTTGCAGTTATGAACCGTGACATGTAAATACGTTTGTGTTGTTCACGAATAAACTGTGCAAACCTTATCTTGCGTCTTTTTTCGTGTCTTACACTTCACAAGTAAACGTATTCGTCTAATGTGCGATTAACAAATCACTCAAATCACTCAGCCTTCGTGTCTGATCACTCACATACGGATGACACATCACACGAGAGTACGGATGACACGAGACAAGAGACGAGACTATGACCGAGATGTGTCACGAGACTTCGGATGACACGAGACAAGAGACGAGACTATGACCGAGATGTGTCACGAGACTTCGGATGACAAGTCGTCAAAAAGATGGAATTCCAGGCAATTCGACGGGTTACAGCGTGAGATTCCGTCAAAAAGATGGAATTCCAGGCAATTCTACGTGTTATCGCATAAGATTCCGTCAAAAAGATGGAATTCCAGGCAATTCGACGGGTTACAGCGTGAGATTCCGTCTAAAAGATGGAATTCCAGGCAATTCTACGTGTTATCGCATAAGATTCCGTCAAAAAGATGGAATTCCTGGCAATTCTACGTGTTACAGCGTGAGATTCCGTCAAAAAGATGGAATTCCAGGCAATTCTACGGGTTACAGCGTGAAATTCCGTCAAAAAGATGGAATTCCAGGCAATTCTACGTGTTATCGTGTGAGATTCCGTCAACATTTTTAATGTTGGTAGTACTTATAACGTTTTAGTGTTGGTAGGACTCAGAACTTTTTAGGGTTGGTACGACTCAGAACTTTTTAGTGTTGGTAGGACTCAGAACTTTTTAGTGATGGTAGTACTTATAACGTTTTAGTGTTGGTAGGACTCAGAACTTTTTAGTGACGGTAGGACTTAGAACTTTTTAGTGTTGGTAGGACTTAGAACTTGTTAGTGTTGGTAGTACTTATAACGTTTTAGTGTTGGTAGGACTCAGAACTTTTTAGGGTTGGTACGACTCAGAACTTTTTAGTGTTGGTAGGACTCAGAACTTTTTAGTGATGGTAGTACTTATAACGTTTTAGTGTTGGTAGGACTCAGAACTTTTTAGTGACGGTAGGACTCAGAACTTTTTAGTGTTGGTAGGACTTAGAACTTTTTAGTGCTGGTAGGACTCAGAACTTTTTAGTGTTGGTAGGACTTATAACGTTTTAGTGTTGGTAGGACTCAGAACTGTTTAGTGCTGGTAGGACTTATAACTTTTTAGTGTTGGTAGGACTCAGAACTTTTTAGTGATGGTAGTACTTATAACTTTTTAGTGTTGGTAGGACTCAGAATTTTTGAGTGACGTTAGGACTCAGAACTTTTTAGGGGTGGTAGGACTCAGAACTTTTTAGTGATGGTAGTACTTATAACTTTTTAGTGTTGGTAGGACTCAGAATTTTTGAGTGACGTTAGGACTTAGAACTTTTTAGTGTTGGTAGGACTCAGAACTTTTTAGTGTTGGTAGGACTTATAACTTTTTAGTGATGGTAGGACTCAGAACGTTTTAGTGCTGGTAGGACTTATAACTTTTTAGTGATGGTAGGACTCAGAACTTTTTAGTGTTGGTAGGACTCAGAACTGTTTAGTGATGGTAGGACTCATAACTTTTAGTGTTGGTAGGACTCAGAACTTTTTAGTGATGGTAGTACTTATAACTTTTTAGTGACGGTAGGACTTAGAACTTTTTAGTGTTGGTAGGACTCAGAACTTTTTCGTGTTGGTAGGACTCAGAACTTTTTAGTGTTGGTAGAACTCAGAACTTTTTAGTGTTGGTAGGACTTAGAACTTTTTAGTGTTGGTAGGACTCAGAACTTTTTAGTGCTGGTAGGACTTAGAACTTTTTAGGGGTGGTAGGACTCAGAAATGTTTAGTGTTGGTAGGACTCAGAACTTTTTAGTGATGGTAGGACTCATAACTTTTTAGTGTTGGTAGGACTCAGAACTTTTTAGTGATGGTAGTACTTATAACTTTTTAGTGTTGGTAGGACTCAGAACTTTTTAGTGACGTTAGGACTCAAAACTTTTTAGGGGTGGTAGGACTCAGAACTTTTTAGTGTTGGTAGGACTTATAGCGTTTTAGTGTTGGTAAGACTCAGAACTTTTTAGGGGTGGTAGGACTCAGAACTTTTTAGTGACGGTAGGACTTAGAACTTTTTAGGGTTGGTACGACTTAGAACTTTTTAGTGCTGGTAGGACTTAGAACTTTTAGTGTCGGTAAGATTCAGAACTTTTTAGTGTCGGTAGGACTTAGAACTTTTTATCTCATTTGCATAACCAATCAGATCGAACGTACATCACGTGACTTCCCTTAACACAAAAACTGCGCACGGCCCTGAGAGAGGCGACATTCGACGCCACTCAACGGACACCAATGTAATTAGTAAGAGTATTGCCATCTACCGGCCATGATAGTTCTCTATTCGTTGACACACATAATCGTTGGGAATAGCGGAAGCGTAGAGGCCGCCATGACAGGTCACCATGTCATTCAAATAACTTCCGGTACTACGTTACTTCCGGCGTAACGTCCCTAGTAGAGGTAGCCATGACAGTCAAGTGACTTCCGGTATGACATCACATCCGGCGTAGCGCCCCCTAGTGGATAATCGGAGTACTACGGCACATGAGGGCGCCATCTAGCGGGTAAAAATATATAATTAGGTTAGTTAGAGAAAAAAAGTTGGGGTTAACCTCGCGAACATTTTATGTTTTTGTCCGTCTGGGACTAAAACATAAAATTTTCTGAAAATGTATACAACCACTTTGGTGGTTGTTTAAATTTTCGCGAGGTTAACTCCAACTTTTTTTCTCTAGCTAACATAATTATATATTTTTACCCGCTAGATGGCGCCCTCATGTGCCGTAGTACTCCGATTATCCACTAGGGGGCGCTACGCCGGATGTGATGTCATACCGGAAGTCACTTGACTGTCATGGCGACCTCTACTAGGGACGTTACGCCGGAAGTAACGTAGTACCGGAAGTTATTTGAATGACATAGTGACCTGTCATGGCGGCCTCTACGCTTCCGCTATTCCCAACGATTATGTGTGTTAACGAATAGAGAACTATCATGGCCGGTAGATGGCAATACTCTTACTAATTACATTGGTGTCCGTTGAGTGGCGTCGAATGTCGCCTCTCTCAGGGCCGTGCGCAGTTTTTGTGTTAAGGGAAGTCATGTGATGTACGTTCGATCTGATTGGTTATGCAAATGAGATAAAAAGTTCTAAGTCCTACCGACACTAAAAAGTTCTGAATCTTACCGACAGTAAAAGTTCTAAGTCGTACCAACACTAAAACGTTATAAGTCCTATCGACACTAAAAAGTTCTGAGTCCTGCCGACACTAAACAGTTCTGAGTCCTATTAACCCTAAAAAGTTCTGAGTCGTATCAACACTAAAAAGTTCTTAGTCCTACCAACACTAAAAAGTTATAAATCCTACCAGCACTAAAAAGTTCTGAGTCCTACCAACACTAAAAAGTTATAAGTCCTACCGTCACTAAAAAGTTCTGAGTCCTACCAACACTAAAAAGTTCTAAATCCTACCAACACTAAAAAGTTCTGAGTCCTACCAACACTAAAAAGTTCTGAGTCCTATCTTCACTAAAAAGTTCTGAGTCCTACCAACACTAAAAATTTCTGAGTCCTACCGTCACTAAAAAGTTATGATTCCTACCAACACTAAAACGTTATAAGTACTACCATCACTAAAAAGTTCTGAGTCCTACCACCCCTAAAAAGTTCTGAGTCCTAACGTCACTCAAAAGTTCTGAGTCCTAACGTCACTAAAAGGTTCTGAGTCCTACCGTCACTAAAAAGTTCTGAGTCCTACCAACACTAAAACGTTATAAGTACTACCATCACTAAAAAGTTCTGAGTCCTACCACCCCTAAAAAGTTCTGAGTCCTAACGTCACTCAAAAATTCTGAGTCCTACCAACACTAAAAAGTTATAAGTACTACCATCACTAAAAAGTTCTGAGTCCTACCAACACTAAAAAGTTCTGAGTCCTACCAACACTAAAAAGTTCTGAGTCCTACCGTCACTAAAAAGTTCTGAGTCCTACCAACACTAAAACGTTATAAGTACTACCATCACTAAAAAGTTCTGAGTCCTACCACCCCTAAAAAGTTCTGAGTCCTAACGTCACTAAAAATTTCTGAGTCCTACCAACACTAAAAAGTTATAAGTACTACCATAACTAAAAAGTTCTGAGTCCTACCAACCCTAAAAAGTTCTGAGTCGTACCAACCCTAAAAAGTTCTGAGTCCTACCAACACTAAAACGTTATAAGTACTACCAACACTAAAAAGTTCTAAGTCCTACCACCCCTAAAAAGTTCTGAGTCCTACCAACACTAAAACGTTATAAGTACTACCATCACTAAAAAGTTCTGAGTCCTACCACCCCTAAAAAGTTCTGAGTCCTAACGTCACTCAAAAATTCTGAGTCCTACCAACACTAAAAAGTTATAAGTACTACCATCACTAAAAAGTTCTGAGTCCTACCAACACTAAAAAGTTCTGAGTCCTACCAACACTAAAAAGTTCTGAGTCCTACCGTCACTAAAAAGTTCAGAGTCCTACCAACACTAAAACGTTATAAGTACTACCATCACTAAAAAGTTCTGAGTCCTACCACCCCTAAAAAGTTCTGAGTCCTAACGTCACTAAAAATTTCTGAGTCCTACCAACACTAAAAAGTTATAAGTACTACCATAACTAAAAAGTTCTGAGTCCTACAAACAATAAAAAGTTCTGAGTCGTACCAACCCTAAAAAGTTCTGAGTCCTACCAACACTAAAACGTTATAAGTACTACCAACACTAAAAAGTTCTAAGTCCTACCACCCCTAAAAAGTTCTGAGTCCTACCAACACTAAAAAGTTCTGAGTCCTACCGTCACTAAAAAGTTCTGAGTCCTACCAACACTAAAACGTTATAAGTACTACCATCACTAAAAAGTTCTGAGTCCTACCAACACTAAAAAGTTCTGAGTCCTACCAACACTAAAAAGTTCTAAGTCCTACCAACACTAAAAAGTTCTGAGTCCTACCAACACTAAAACGTTCTGAGTCCTAACGTCACTAAAAAGTTCTGAGTCCTACCAACACTAAAAAGTTCTGAGTCCTACCGTCACTAAAAAGTTCTGAGTCCTACCAACACTAAAACGTTATAAGTACTACCATCACTAAAAAGTTCTGAGTCCTACCAACACTAAAAGTTATGAGTCCTACCATCACTAAACAGTTCTGAGTCCTACCAACACTAAAAAGTTCTGAGTCCTACCATCACTAAAAAGTTATAAGTACTACCAACACTAAAAAGTTCTGAGTCCTACCAACACTAAAAAGTTCTAAGTCCTAACGTCACTCAAAAATTCTGAGTCCTACCAACACTAAAAAGTTATAAGTACTACCATCACTAAAAAGTTCTGAGTCCTACCACCCCTAAAAAGTTCTGAGTCCTAACGTCACTCAAAAATTCTGAGTCCTACCAACACTAAAAAGTTATAAGTACTACCATCACTAAAAAGTTCTGAGTCCTACCAACACTAAAAAGTTATAAGTCCTACCAGCACTAAACAATTCTGAGTCCTACCAACACTAAAACGTTATAAGTCCTACCAACACTAAAAAGTTCTGAGTCCTACCAGCACTAAAAAGTTCTAAGTCCTACCAACACTAAAAAGTTCTGAGTCCTACCACCCCTAAAAAGTTCTGAGTCCTACCAACACTAAAAAGTTCTGAGTCCTACCAACACTAAAAAGTTCTGAGTCCTACCAACACTAAAAAGTTCTGAGTCCTACCGTCACTAAAAAGTTCTGAGTCCTACCAACACTAAAACGTTATAAGTACTACCATCACTAAAAAGTTCTGAGTCGTACCAACCCTAAAAAGTTCTGAGTCCTACCAACACTAAAACGTTATAAGTACTACCAACATTAAAAATGTTGACGGAATCTCACACGATAACACGTAGAATTGCCTGGAATTCCATCTTTTTGACGGAATTTCACGCTGTAGCCCGTAGAATTGCCTGGAATTCCATCTTTTTGACGGAATCTCACGCTGTAACACGTAGAATTGCCTGGAATTCCATCTTTTTGACGGAATCTTATGCGATAACACGTAGAATTGCCTGGAATTCCATCTTTTTGACGGAATCTCACGCTGTAACCCGTCGAATTGTCTGGAATTCCATCTTTTTGACGGAATCTTATGCGATAACACGTAGAATTGCCTGGGATTCCATCTTTTTGACGGAATCTCACGCTGTAACCCGTCGAATTGCCTGGAATTCCATCTTTTTGACGACTTGTCTCGTGTCATCCGAAGTCTCGTGACACATCTTGGTCATAGTCTCGTCTCTTGTCTCGTGTCATCCGAAGTCTCGTGATAGATCTCGGTCATAGTTTCGTCTCTTGTCTCGTGTCATCCGAAGTCTCGTGACACATCTCGGTCATAGTCCCGTCTCTTGTCTCGTCCGTACTCTCGTGTGATGTGACATCCGTAGTCTCCTGACATGTATCGGTCATAGTCCCGTCTCTTGTCTCGTCCGTACTCTCGTGTGATGTGACATCCGTAGTCTCGTGACATATCTCGGTCATAGTTCCACTCGTCTCTTGTCTCGTGTCATCCGTAATCTTGCGGCCTCTCTTGCCTCGTCGGTACTCTCGTGTGGTGTGTCATTCGAAGTCTCGTGACATATCTCGGTCATAGTCTCGTCTCTTGTCTCGTGTCATCCGTAGTCTCGCGGCATCTCTTGTCTCGTCAGTACTCTCGTGTGATGTGTCATCCGAAGTCTCGTGACACATCTCGGTCATAGTCTCGTCTCTTGTCTCGTGTCATCCGAAGTCTCGTGACACATCTCGGTCATAGTCTCGTCTCTTGTCTCGTGTCATCCGTACTCTCGTGTGATGTGTCATCCGTATGTGAGTGATCAGACACGAAGGCTGAGTGATTTGAGTGATTTGTTAATCGCACATTAGACGAATACGTTTACTTGTGAAGTGTAAGACACGAAAAAAGACGCAAGATAAGGTTTGCACAGTTTATTCGTGAACAACACAAACGTATTTACATGTCACGGTTCATAACTGCAAGAACCAGAGACTAGACATTGATACAGAGTCTTGCAAAGTTTAATCGTGAACAAGACAAAAGAAAGTTCTTTACAGGTCATCCTCCATTACTGCTAGAACAATTTGCTTTAATTTGTTTTGCCACTCCTCTGAAAACGGTTCTTGCAACCAACTCCCGATAGTACACAAGTGATCGGACGTCAGGTCGGATAGCTTCAAACCTGCGTCTAACAAAACACACAACCAGTCTTTCATCACTACAGTTGAATTAATGGCCTCCACAGCCTCGTCAAAGTGCATATAAATTAGAATGTCATCAGGTAACATACAATCGTGATGAAATTGACTAGGATCGTCTATCTCGCAAGCGAGACACTGTCGTCTCGAGAGTTCGACGATGGCACATGCTATGTGACGTGCAATTGTCTTCTTCATTTCCGTCGCCGGAAACTCAAGCGTAAAGTTCGGACCAGTGGCGACAGGAGCGGCAGTTGTCACATTGGTTGCGTGAGTAGAAATTGTCGCCTCGTCAGGAGCGGAAGTTGTCACACCGGTCGTGTCGGCGGCAGTTGTCACATCGACAGGGATGACACCAGACGGAGGCTGAAACAGGATAGGGAGCCTAGTGTATCACCTCCACGTAAGTGACGTTGAAGTTTGTGTAAGTATAGCGTCGAGTTTTCTTTATGGTAAGAGACACACAAGTTCTCGTCAACGAGTTCAGTTTGCAAGTCTGCATCGTTTCGTCCATAACAGCAAACGTCTCGGCATTCACGTCTAGGAGAAGAGCCATACACTTGTCGAATAAAGTCAGCCATATAGATCGACCCGTCGCTGTCTCGACAAAACACATGCGCACCGCGAAATGCACGTCAGAGGGAACGTAACCGTGTCGTTTGCATTGCAAATGTCCCCTTTCGTCGGTAATCATACGCTTCTTGCAGTACCTGCACCCAATGTAGAAGGGAGTGTGCTGGCGTACTCTGTCGTTGAGGAGACCTCTAATCTCGATAACGGTGTCGGCGCTTACCGATGTTTCTAGAGCTGAGATGTCCACGACGTCTGGTTCCGACGGCTCGGAAGGACGGTTGATCACCGGCATGCTGGATCGGCTCGTCGGCTCGTCCTCGTCGCTCGAGTCTGCCGCATTGCGAGGTCGGTAGTAGTTCGGTGTCTTCAACATGTTGATGATGTTAGCCGTGCTGTCGTCGTGATACGAATGATGGTCCGATTGGTAAAACACCAAGGCTTATATAGTTAGAAAATGTGCCGAAAAGTCACGTGGGCGTGCCGAAAGATCTCGGATTGTAGACAATTCAAGAGTACGGACTGCTGAGTAGAATGTACACAAGCGTAGACTGCACACGGACTGCAGAGTAGTTATATAGTTCACCACTTATCTAACAGGGGTGCTTTCAGTTGATGATGATATATCCACCAGGAGTTTATGGACGAGACAAAAACAAGAGACACGAATATTTGCAGTACTCATATGTGGTTTGCTCACTTGTCCACTAGGGATGCCGTTTGTGGTTCATGAAGTATCCGTCACGGGGCTCTATTGCACGCAAGCGTGCAAGAGACACGAATTTGGGCAGTACTTCTACATTTAGTTCACAATTTATCCGTCAGATGGCACCACTTGCAGTTCATGACCTATCCACCAGGGAAATCCAGTCCTTAAAAAACCCGCTAGGTGGCGCATTTTAGTTTCGAAAAATCCCGATAGGGGCGCGCGCGCGCGCGCGCGCAGCTGTTTTAGTTCAGAAAACTTCCGATAGATGGCGCTATTCTAGTCAGTGACCTATCCGCCGGGTGGCGCCATCGGCGCACGTGACCTACATCCGGGTGTTTTGACCTTGACCTACATTCGGGACCTTGACCTTGACCTACATCCGGGTACTTTTGCTCTTGCTCCGCGACGCGGAAACTGCCCGCGCTACACCACCTACATTACTACTAAGGACATCAGTTTTTGTGAGTATGGTCCGGTTTGGAAGTTCCACAGGAAGGTCGCTAACACAACCATGAAGTGAGTTATGGAAGATCTCAGAATATTTATTAGTATCATCTAACAATTGTAATCGATTAAGGAGCAGACAGTTTGAGGTAGATGTCGGGTGGCCATGTTTCCCAGAGAAATCGAGATGGTGTTAGATTGAGCAGGTTTACCATGGAGTTAAAGTGTAACGCGCTTTGAGCAATCCTTAGGACTGGATACAGCGCTTTGTGAGAATCTACCTTTACCTTGTTATACTCAACAAGTTAGACAAGCGTATACCCTCTTCACGTTAATGTTTTGGGTTGTGCGTAATAGAAAGCATAGTATTAATATATAAATCAATATTAGACACATTCTGTTCTACTTTGGTTTTTGTAGGAAGTATGCATATGGTAAGATTGAGAAGAAAGGCGACATTGCCATAGACGTGAGGCCAGTGACTATGCTGATGTTTTTCAAAATTGCTTGTTGAATGGCTTATGGGAAAGAGTTAGTAACATTTCACTGACCACTGAAATGTTACTTTACAAGTTTACCCTCATCGCTATTAGGGTATCATTCAATGTTATATGTACTCACAAAGCATTATGTACTGTAACCCCATTTTTCCAGCTGGCAAAATAACATAAATGTTTGTACTTTAACAGCCATTGAGTCGTGTTTAATAGTTCTGAACACTTTTATAAACATGTCATAAATGGATTTGTGGAGGTTGTCTGTACCTTAATTTGTATTAATCAATATAACGTATTTAAGAAAAGAATAAATATGTAGAAGGTATTCTGCCAGGTATATTGTGTTTAATAAGCCAGAAACATTGGTTGCTACTTGAATGTGTCGCCCACGAATAGTAAACAAAACATTAAGAACATAAACTACTCTGTACGCAGTATAGTGCACGCTGGCCGGTGTAACATCTGTTTGATGTTCAGCGATGTCGCGGTATTCCCATTGTCAAGTTAATTAATGCAGCGAACTGACTGTTGATAAATTTACCATCAAGGCTGATTCCTGGCCATGGAACAGACAATCAACCTTTAAACATAAACCATGCTTAAGATGTCCTATCTAAAGATAGCCGCACACACAATGATGGTGACATTATCCCTGCACTGAGGCACATGCACCTGTCAGGACTCGTCATCTTGTAGGTCCGACTTAGACGATCCGGACTTCCAGAAGTACGTCAACCTGACGGCAGAGTTCGTCGAAGCCCTTAGTAATGGCCTACCGGGTGACTTTCACTCCTGGCTATGACAAATAACGTCTTTCTGGATTTCGTACGGGAGCGGCATCAGGAATGCAAAGACAACTTCGACCCCCAGTATGTACTGAAGAAGTATCAAAACTACACACGCGTGCAGTACGCTCAGTCCATTACGGGGGGTTTAATTATTATTTTATAATCGCACACGTTATATTACAGCCATTGGCCATAATATTTATTTAATCATTACACGATCACCACTTTTAAAATTACACAGGTCCATGAAAATGAAACTGGAGAACATTGTAAGCAACTTTTAATTTGGTGAATCATTTGGATTGTGAAATAATCATAAAACGGAAAATTTGCGACTAGCATTCCTTTGTAATAAGATAGAAGGACTAGAGGAAATGAAATTACATTAGCAAAGGAGCAGTGTATATTAGATATAAGAAAGTTCTCATTTTCACAAAGGACTATAAATGAATGGAATATATTATCTGCTGATTGTGTGGGTGCTAGTAGCGTGAATATGTTTACAAATAAAATCGACACATACCTCAGAAGGGCGGTATACGCATAGATAAAAGGGTCGGACTCTCGATAAGCCAAAGGGCTTCCTTGTCCACCTGCCACCTAGAGTTAATTCTCTGGGTGGCAATTTTGTTAAATCTTATTAAATCTTGTTAACCATACTCGACGTTGGCATAGTAACACAAGTAATCAGATACGACTTGCGGCCTTGTCCGCTTACTTGTGCCACAACGCCACCGTCTCGTACGATTACAGCTTTATGCAATTCATGAAAGTGGATTTTTGGTTGATAAAACTTAAATATTTTCGTCTCCCCCCAATTTGCCCTCTCTAATTCAGAAAGTGAAGTAATATTGAACAGTACCAGTGGGTTTTCCACTCTGGTATCGTCGATATCGATCACCTCTTCTTTTAATAATAATAACATGTTTTACAGTGCTGGTTCAGCCATTCAGTTGAAAGCGGAATGTGATCATTCGCATGCCAAGAACATGTAACAATTGCACCAACTGCATTCTCCACTGTGTGATCTTCTGGATGTTGAAGATGACCCAAAGAGCGTCACCGACTGCAATATTACAAGCCCAGAAAGAGGCTGAAGAGGAAGACAAACAGATGGACGATGTTCTCACTGATACGCCCATAATGATGGCAACCAGTGATCTGTTTGGTGGGAAGTCTGAAGAATGTTTCACGAGCAAGAAATATCTGCAAAAATGCAAAGCAGTTTTACATGAATGTCTACCAATGTCAGTGGTTGATATCCAGCCCCGTCATAGGCGCGCAGACACATTATAAAACGTTCATGGAATCAAGAAAATGTTAAGAATAATAATATATATACATACTGGTAAATACTTTAATAATATTAGATTACGATTAAAAAGACTAGATATAATGGAATACCTTTTGGGCGAGACACTGAATGATGTGTGATGAATACACGAAAACATGTACTATATCATGATTTTCCATTTGAAGCAAATTCGTATTAAAATGGGATACGGCCGAATTCCTCTAAAAGCAAAACTGCAATTTCATTTTATAATAATATATTATATAACTAATTTTATTTGCATTGTTATCTGTTTGTTTAATATACTGCGCTGTGAGCGTTAGTGGATATAGCGCTGTATAAAATAAAAATTATGATTACTATAAAAACAAAATCCGTATTTTCTTGCATATATGTCCGTGTGATATATTGAACATGCAGCCGGGGTAGACATAATGACGACAGTGCTGGGTTCAATTCATCGCACACATGATTCAGAATCCCGACATACAAGAGAGGGTCTACCCGGAGGTTGACGCTGCATTAGGTGGGTGACCTCCACAATCTAGCTGTGGCTGGCGGCAGTGAAATGTGCAAGACTACGATACAGCGCACACTTGGACTGGGAAATATATCCACTGTGGATATGAAACTGACCGTAATGTGACAGTTTTGACCGGTTGGCTGTCGGACACTTTATATCAGGTTGTCCTGTACTGTTGATGAAATAAATGTACTTCATTACCGTAAGAACACTAGGATTGAGTAAGAGTAACAGATGACTAAGCCTTGCTACTCGCATAGCAACGTATTGCAACTTCTTTATGTGAAGACAATTTGGGATGGAAAATAAATGTGCATTTGTAATATGAATGTTGTAAGTTGACTGTAACATAACATAAATGAGACCGTATCTCTCATTTTATGTAAGAAGTTAGAGCAACTTTCTCTGTATGACATCATCGATGAGTCTGGCGACTACGTGACAAATTTAGTATTTGAACGTTACAAAATCACCATGGACATTATGAGCAATTTTTTTTGTAAAAGCCTATATTTTCACGGTGAATTCACCTGCATAAATTTGTAATTGCCTTCCTGACAAGTATTAGATCGACG